>NTMA01000003.1:0-600000 GCA_002917075.1 Hawksworthiomyces lignivorus | reverse complement strand
TACAAGGGCCGCCTGTTCCTGCTGGGCTTCAACGACATGGCCATCGGTGCCCTGTCCAACTGGGCCGACCGCCTCATCGCCCTCATGGAGCATGGCGACTATGTCGGCGCCATCCAGCTGGCCGCCACCTTTTACACCGGCGACGCCGACAAGCTGACCCTCGGTCTGCCCGAGGACACCGCCACGCGCCACGCCATGGTCCAAGAGCGCCTCATGGAGATCATGGCCGCCTCGCTCAAGTACGCCTTTGGCCAGCGCCGCCGCCGCCGCGGCTCCGCCGCCACCCCGGCCGCCATGGCCGCCGACGACGAGCACCTGCTGGCGCTGGCCCAGACCTGCTTCGCCGCCTGCGCGAGCGTCGGCGACACCGACTTCCTCTTTGACACTATGTATGAGTGGTTCGAGGACGCCGGCGTCGAGGGCCTCTTCCTCGAGACGCTCGAGCCCTACATCCTCGACGGCGTCGTGACCGCCGTGCCGCCGACGGTGGTCAAGGCCCTGGTGCGCCACTACGTCGGCCGCGGCCTCGAGAGCCGCCTCGAGGAGATGCTGTGCCACATGGACACGGCCACGCTGGACTTGGACCAGATCACCGCCCTGTGCAAGCAGCACGGCCTCTACGACGCGCTGCTGTACGTGTGGAACCAGGCCATGGCCGACTTCATCACGCCCCTCGTCGAGCTGCTGGCCCTGCTGGTGCCCTACATGCCGCGCGGCGAGTACGAGCCGCCCGCCGGCGTCGCCGGCGAGCAGGACATGCACGACACCAACGCCCTCAAGATCTTCCCCTACCTGTCCTACGTGCTGACGGGCCGCGTCTACCCCACGGGCGAGCCCATGGCCGACGCCGCCCAGCAGGCCGCCAAGTCCGAGATCTACTGGTTCCTCTTCTCGGGCCAGAGCGTGGCGTGGCCGCGCGGCAGCGCGAACCAGAAGCCCTTTCTGACGCGGCCAGGCCAGTCGCAGGAGCCCTCGTTCCCTTACCTGCGCATGATCCTCAAGTTCCACGCGCCGAGCTTCCTGAGCGCGCTCAACGAGGCCTTTGAGGACCCCTTCCTCAACGACTCGCCCGACAAGCAGCTGGTGCAGGCCGGCGCCGCGGCGGGGGGGCGTGACCTGCCCGAGGAGCAGATCTTTGGCCTGACCGTCGACCGCCAGTACATTGTGTCGATCCTGACCGAGATCATGAACCCGGCCGACTTCGCGCCCGAGGACACCATCTACCTGGACATGTTTGTGGCGCGCAACCTGCCCAAGTACCCGCAGTACCTGCTGGTGCCCGAGTCCACGCTGACGCGCGTGCTGACCGGCCTGTGCCGCTACCCGGGCGCCGACCTGGCCGAGGACGCCCAGCTGAGCGCCGAGTACCTGCTGTCCGTCTACCACCCGCCCGACATGGCCGACCTGATCCCGCTGTTCCGCGCCGCCGGCTTCTACCGCATCCTCAAGCGCACCTACCGCGCCGACAAGCAGTACGGCAAGCTGCTGCAGACGTACTTTGAGGACCCGGACGACCAGCATGGCGTCTTTGCCTGCATCGCCGAGTGCCTCGGCCCGCAGTCTCTGGCGGCTGCCGGCGACAGCGATGAAGGCGGTGCTGGCGCTAATGCTAGCATGCAGCTGCTGCGGCGCCGCCAGATCCAGGAGGTGCACGGCGTGCTGCGCGAGCACGCGCGCGCCCTGGTCATGCTGGATCCGGCCGAGGCCGCGCGCAGGCTGGAGCAGTTCGCGCCCGACCTGCACCGCCATGTGCTGCAGGCGACGGCGGACCGCGACGACCTGCAGTACGTGTATCTGAAGACGATCTTGGAGGACGACGCGGCGGGGGCGGACAACAGCGGCGGGGGCAGCTCGCGCCGCGCGAACAAGAAGAGCACCGGCAAGAGTGGCGGTGGCGGCAGCCGCCGGGGCAAAAAGGCGGCGTCCGGCCGCGAGGACGCCGACGAGGACGACCGCCGCGACCTCGTAGAGCAGTACGTGCGGCTGATGTGCGCGTTCGACCCATCCCACGTGTCCGACTACGTGGAGCGCGTGCAGACGACCAACCTGCGCCTCGAGCAGCTGCTGCCCACCATGGAGGAGACGGGCGTCATCGACGCCGCCGTCGTGCTGCTGGCCCACGAGGGCCAGGTCCAGGCCGCCATGGACCGCCTGGTGCGCCACCTGCACACGCTCGAGGCCGCCGTGCAGGGCCTCCTCGCGCCGGGCGCGCGCGCGGGCAAGGGCGTTCCGCCCAGCAGCCAAGAGCAAGCCGATGATGACGACGACGACACCGACGACGACGACACCGACGACAGGCGCAGCGTCCTCAGCCGCGCGTCCAACGTCACCATCGTCCAGCGCAGCGCCGCCGAGGACCTGATGCTCGCCCTGCAAAAGTACACGCACGTGGGCATCTGGCTGTGCCAGAGCCAGACGGCCACCCTCGAGAAGGCGCGCCAGTCGGCGGCATCGCTGCAGCAGCGGCAGAAGAAGCCTGTGCGCGGCGGCGGTGGCGGCGACGAAGACGGCGATGAGAGCAGCCTGCTGCCCGACGAGAAGCTCTGGCTCGACCTCATCAGTACGACCGTGCAGATCACGCGAAACCTGTCGTCGCACATCGCGCCTGAGGGGGCGGAGAAGCAGGCACCGGCCGCAGACACTAAGGCGCTAGTGCGCAACGGCAGCGCCGCGCCCGCGCCTGCCAAGGCAGCAACAGCAGCAGCAGCAGCAGCGGTCTCCTCCTCGTCCAAGGCCGACGGCGAGAAGCTCGTCGGCCTACTGCGCTCCCTGGTGCAGCACACCTTCACGGCGCTGCTGACGACCACCACGTCGGCCCAGGGCACGGTGTCGTCGCCTGGCAGCGCGCCCTCGCGCAGTCCCAGCGCCGGCGCCGGCGGCGACGGTCGGTCGGTTTCCGGCAGCGGCCTGCGCGGGGCCAGCGGCACTGGCGGCGCCGCCAACGGCACCAACCATCTGTCGTTCCTGCGCATCCTCAAGGCGTTCCTGACGCGAGCCGCCGCGGCGTCGCCCAGCCTGGCCGACCTGCGCGCCGTGCTCGCCTCCGTCTTCGCCGCCTACGCCTACGAGGCCGTGCTGCTGCGCCTGGCCAACCGCCTGCTTGAGCGCAGCCTCTTTGTCAGCGTGCAGCGCGCCGTCGCCCTGCGCCAGCGCGGCTGGCGCGCCAGAGGCGCCACCTGCGAGGCCTGCGGCCGCCGCGTTTGGGGGCCCGGCGTCCAGCAGCAGCAACAACAGCAGCAGCTTGCAGTTGCCGGCGCGGGTGCCGGCGGACCCAACAGCATCTACGAAGCCTGGGAGCAGAAGCAGGCCGCCGAGGCCGCGCGACGCAGCGAGCGCAAGCGCGGCGCACTGGTGGCCAGCCGCGGCGAGCTAGACCGCGGAAAGGGCAAAGACAACGGCGAGGCGCGGCCCGGAGGTGCAAGCAGTGGCGTTGGTAGCGGCAAAGGCAAGAGCAGAGAACAAGCCTCTCCTCTGCCGCCGTCTCTGTCGCCGCGGCCAGGCAGGGGCGACGACACGAGACTACATCCTGAAACCGACGGGGATGACGCTCACGCCGGCGCCGTCCTCCTCTCCCCGGCGGACCAGCCGCGGTCGCGCTCGCGGTCGCCAGGCGGCGCCGCGCCTCCTCCGCTGGGCCCGCTCGTCGTCTTCGCCTGTCGCCACATCTACCACCGCGCTTGTCTGGACGCGCTAGAGGCCGCCGCGCCTGGGCCCGACGGCAGCGGCAGCGGCAGCGTTGTCCACCGGCGGCGGCAGCACGGTGAGCGGGAGCGCGACTACGTGTGTCCCATCGACGGTTGAAGAAAATGTGGCAGGGACATGGCGGCGGTGACTAGGGATTACCATATAGCATCTACTATTTCTTTCTTTCTTTTGTATGTACATACTCGGGTGCTCCGTGCACATAGAAAACAGAACCTGCCTGGGTGAGGAGAAGATGCGGCCAGCGTGCTAGATATCCTAGCTGCTAATTCTGCGGTCAGAGGTATCCATGTAATACATAATTACGGCCCCAGAGACCTTTTTAGTAAAGGCAATACGGGGGATCTTGAAGAAACACACTTCACCATAAGCGCGGCAGCAGTAATAAAATACATTGTTCAAAGTTTCTAGTTGTATCTTGCTGTGCTGATAATGGCGGCCGAGATGGCCTGTTGTCTATTTTGAGCATCTGTCTATGATATTTATTTATGCGCTCGATAATTGAACAGATCCTAGCCATTGGAATCTGTGCTGTCGTCTGCTTGAGACCCGTGTCCCTTCCTTTGCAATCATTGAACATGAAAGGAGCATTGAACTGACCACGGTAACCCAGGCTCAGAGCCTGCCATTGCTTCTTTTCTTCACAGTATCTGCTGCGCCGGCCTTCTTCAAAGCTGTAAAAGTCTTTACCGTTTCCCGCATGCTCTGAATGACAAGCCAGAGCGGCACGACAATCCAGAATGCGTTGAGGAACACGTAGTAGCCCCAGAAATAACGACGCTCGGGGCGTGAGTACTCCGTGCCGGTCATGGCAGACGCAAACATGCATGTGGCGTAGTAAAGTACGGTGCCATATAGCTGACCGAGGCTGATAACAGGCTGCAGCGCGTGGCGGAGCGGATGACCAGACAAGATGCACCAGGCGCACACAAAGGACAGCGGGCCCCAGAACAGTGCCGTCACCGTCTCCATGCAGACCACAAAAGAGTCGGCCGTCAAGTATCGCGAGTCGGACAGCGTGTACTCTTTCCACAGCTGAGCCAGGACGTGAGAGCGACTAGGGAGGTCATAGAAGTGTAAAGCAAAATAGCCTGTGCTGCGAGTGAGCCGAGGGAGCCGAAGATATGAAGAGACAACCGACAGGACATAGAGCTCCACTGGACATGCACCCAACATACCTTCTAAGCCGAGATGGATAAAACCGCAGAGAACAAACCATAGGGCTACAGCCACGTCACCCTTTGGGAGATCCCGCCGCGCAGAGCGGATGTAGAGCCACGTAGGAACGAGGATGCCGAGACATGTTGCGGTGAAAATGGCGAGGATCTCCAGCGTGGAGAGCGTTGGCGGGACGTAGCCGGCGATGACGACCCCAGGCGGATAATAAGGGTGCAGAGGTGCATTCACGTTGGCACTCATGATGGCGGATTGCGTCTTCCAATGCTTGTAAGACTGCCACTGTTTACATATCATTGAGAAAAGAGTCAGGGGAAAAAGCCAAGAGCAGCTGAAAAGGAGAAAGTAAGACGGCACAGCTGAGTCAGCCAAACGGTCCGATCCTTTGATTTTTGATTCTCTTGGCGAGCTTCGTGTGACAAAGTGGCCCAGAACGGGAGTGATTCTGTCTTGACCGATTTCTGTGGTATCTTAAATGTTATCAATTGTGAGGGAGAGCTAACACACCGGAAATCCTCTGGTACGTATTTATCAAACCTCACTTGCTGTCCAGCCCGAGATGACAATGTGTTTCCGTGCTTTAACGAGCTCTTGAGATCGTTGATGAAGAATAATATTCTGTCTAATTTCTACGGTCTATTCTCTTCTTCTTTGTTCTAAATCTGGCATCTACTGTCCTTCTAGGTTCTGTCGCGCTAGTCTAGCGTCTCATGTCTAATTCTAAATGCAAGTGTTATGTGGTATCATTTCTCGTTGTCGTCTTCGTTGTCGTCGGACTCTTTAGCTGCCTCTCGCCTGTTCGGCCAAAGATCCACCAGGAGCATGTGAACTCTGCACCAAGGGACTCGCCACCGTCGTCGCCGCCCCAGTCGCTATCGTTGCCGAGGATCTGGCCCTCATCCACAGGCAGCAGGCCGCGCCGGGCCATCTCGGCCACGAACACGACCGCCAACGCCTCCGTGTGCCGGTCGCGCAGGGGTATCATGACCACGGCGCGAGCGTCGTGGCCGGCACTGGTGTCGGCGAGCAGCAGCTGGGCGTCGACGGCGCTGGCTAGCAGGGCCGGGTGGTCGTCGTCGTACATGGGGTCGGCGACCAGGATGAGCGGGAACTGGTGGTCGCGCGGGAATAGAACCGGGTCCACCAGCGGCACTACGCTGCTGGTCTTACCGTCCACGCTGTCGCCCGCCACTTCGACCACCTCGTCTCGGCGAGCCCCCCACTGCAGCACGCCGGCGCGGGCACGGCCTGTGCGGGCCTCGACGGCGGCGCGGTTGCGCTCCACGTTGGCGGCCAGGTGAGGCACGACGCCGGGCAGGTCGCTCAGAACGACGTCGGCGCGCCACAGCGCGGCGGCGGCCAGTCCCAGCAAGCCGGTGCCGGAGCCGAGCTCGAGCACAGGCAGCTGCTGGTGGTCTGGGCGTGCGTCGTGGGCGCGGCGGAGCAGCCGCGGGGCAAGCGGGCGCAGGCCCGGGCTCGACGCCGCCAGCGCGGGCAGCAGCCGGGCTAGCGCGTAAGACGTGCCCCAGGTCTTGAAGCCGATGGCGTCGTCGCCGACGAGGGCGGGCTCACGCAGCACGAGGTCGATGCGGTCGCTGCCGCTGCGTTTCCCGTCTGCATCTGCGCCTGCTGCATCTGCTGAGTCTGCCGGCACCGCCAGCGGCCACCGCCGCGTGATAGCGCCCACAGCGGTGCGGCCGCAGCGCTCCGCGATGCGGCGGCTGGCGGCGGTCCACAGGGCCTCGCGCTCGTCTTCGTCTGCCAGCCAGGCTAGGTCGTTCTGCACAATGCTGCCCAGGTAGCGGGCGACGGCGCTGGCGTAGCGCTGCACCTCGAGGGCGGAGGCGGCCTGGCGAGCGGCGATCTCGTCGCGCGGCGTCGCGCAGTCCCACACGGTACCGTCGTCGTCATCACCATCAGATGGAGAGGCCCGCAGGGTGTCAAGGCAGGCCATGATTGCAGCGTAGGACGGCTTCTCGCGCATGGGAGGAAAGCGCTCCGGCGGGGTGAGGCCATGGACGTGCATCGCGGGGGCGGTGTGCGGCAGTCTGCTGTGAATCCGAAATGGAAGTGACAGCGAGAAAATAGAAAAAAAATAAAAATTAAGAAAACTACTATAGTGTCAAGCTAATCTATAATTTAAATAAGAAAGAAAAAGAAAATTCAGTGACGAGACATAAGAAAGGGTCTCGGTGGATCACAATGATGTGAGGTATCAGCACAAGACGGACTCCCAGGCTCTACCGCTGAGAGGCGGCAGAAAAGACACTCATCAGAAGCTTAAAAGTCATGATGTTGATCGTACTGAGTGGAAGTAAGTAGTGCACTGGACAAGAAAGATAGAGAAAGATTGCTGAAGTCAGTGAGGCAAAAAAAGTGTTGAAAACGATTACGGCAGCGAAAATTTTTTAGCCCAATTTAGACGATATCTGAGCAAAAGCCAGACCAAATTATGGCGTCTCAAACGCCGCACGTGGGACCCACTGGTGAGATAAGGCGAAAGGCACAGGGAGCCCTTCCCGTCATTAGTGCTGGTAACGAGCCATAGGCCTGGTACAGAAGCAGAGAAACCGTAGCGTATCTGCACGAAGACTTTTGGTATCTTTGTGAGATGAACTCTGTCAGCTGGTTAGCGATGATATTCACGCTATTTCTCTATGGGTCTTGTTACGGGGACAGCCATGAAAGTGGTTAGCCGCAGAGAGGCGGCTGTGAGAGATATGTCTTTGCTTTCTTTCCGTTGATATGTACTCAATAAGAGACCTCGAATCGACATCATGAGACGAATCCGTTCACTATGTTGAGCAGTCTCTATTTCAGTGTGATTTCCCCCGCCCGTCGTGAGAGGTTCAAGATCTCAAGTATTGCTTACATCAGCCGTCACCACGAAAATGTCCGGCTCAGCCAACGTCTAATGTACTGCTTTTTTCGACGGCTGTGCCTCAGATGGCTTCCTGCTGGCAGCATGTCTCACCGCCAAATCCTGACGGCGCTCAGCCGCAGCCTTGCCCAACAGGCTGTTGATGCATGGACTGATCTTCTTTACAACATCTTTCCCGCTGCCATCGTCTTGAGATCATGCTTCGGAATAGACACCAAAAGCTATTGCGTTTTATGACATTAATTTTCTCCGGGCTCTTCTGATGCCATGCACTGCTTCCAATCATGCGGTTGCTCGATTGCCAGGACGGCAAGCTCCGTCTGATCAGCAATTTTGGCGCTGACGTGCCCCAGTATGCGGTTTTGTCACATACGTGGGAGCGGACTCTGAAGAAGTCACCTACAGAGATTTGATTGATGGGACTGGCGTGCAAAAGATCGGCTACGAGAAGATCAAATTCTGCGCAGCACAAGCGACACGGGATGGTCTACGGTTCATCTGGGTAGACACTTGCTGCATTGACAAGGCGGATTACACCGAGCTGAATGAGGCCATTAATTCTATGTTTCGTTGGTACAAAAATGCAACACGATGTTATGTTTATTTGGCTGATGTAGATGATTTGCCGTCTGATGAAGCGCAGAAGCCGGCCACGCCAATAGTGTCCTATCTTGCACAGTCACCTGAGCACCGCTGGGAGCCAGCATTTCGGAGCAGCCGATGGTTCACGCGGGGATGGACGCTGCAAGAGCTCCTAGCCCCAGCGTCGGTAGAATTTTTTTCCAAAAATGGCCGACGCCTTGGGGACAAGATATCCCTCGAGCAGCAGATCTACGAAACAACCGGAATTTCTGTCCTAGCCCTCCGAGGAGCTGCGCTCTCTACATTTGGCATTGAAGAGCGATTCAGATGGGCTGAGAAGCGACAGACCACTCGCGAAGAAGACTGGGTCTATTGCCTCTTGGGGATTTTCAATATATTTATGCCTCTCATTTATGGAGAGGGCAAGTTCAGTGCGCTGCGTCGACTGAAGAAGGAGATTTCCGATGTGGCACAGCGGATCAACCTGCCTCATCACAGTCCTGTCCTCTCGGATATTGATCAAAGATGTTTGAGAGATGTGCAGTCTGTCACGGATCCATACCACGATATGACTCGCATTAAGCGGACCAAAGGTGGCCTGCTACAAGATTCTTACCGCTGGATCTTAGGCACTGCAGAGTTTGTACAGTGGCGTCATGAGTGCAGGTGCCAATTGCTCTGGATCAGAGGCGGCCCAGGCAAGGGCAAGACTATGCTGCTGTGTGGCATAATCGATGAACTCGCGCCGTCTGGGCCCCTGTCGTTCTTTTTCTGTCAGGCCACCGATGCTCGTATCAACAGCGCAACTGCCGTCATACGAGGGCTCATTTTTTCCCTCGTCGAGCAGCAACCGTCACTCATATCACATGTGAGAGCAAAGTACGACGATGCAGGTGAAAAGCTCTACGCCGACCAAAATAGCTGGGACGCGCTCTCGGAAATCTTGACCAATATATTGCGCGACCCGTCCTTGCAGACAAGATACATTCTCGTCGATGCCCTCGATGAGTGTGTTAAGGGTCTGCCGCAACTCCTCAAGCTGATTGTTGACTTGTCGTCAGCGCCACAGCGCACTAAGTGGATCGTGTCCAGTCGCAATGAGCGGCAAATCGAAGAGGAACTAGAGAGGTACCCCGATGTGGTCACCCTCTGCCTTGAGACGAACGAGAGCTTAGTTTCGGCTGCCGTTAGCAAATACATCCAGCACAAGGTAGATGACCTGGCTCAGCGAAAAAACTACGACATACCGATCAAACAACTCGTTGAGCAGTATTTAGTTGCCAATGCAAACGACACCTTTCTCTGGGTGGCATTGGTATGCCAGGAGCTTGCTGGGCCCAGAGTCCAAAAAAGGCATACGATGCGGATCCTGAACTCCTTCCCCGCTGGCCTCGATCCCCTCTACCAGCGAATGTTAGATCACATAGACCCTATAGACGCAGATCTATGCAAGCAAATTTTGGCCCTTCTCTCGGTCGCGTATCGCCCACTCGCACTGAAGGAGCTCATGATTCTTGTCAGATCACACGACGTTGATGACGACTTGGAAACTTGGATAGACATTGTCGGTGCATGCGGCTCCTTCTTGGTGCTTCGAGAGGAGGTCGTGTCCTTTGTACACCAATCTGCAAAGGACTTCCTGTCTAACAGGGCAGAAGATCAAATCTTTCTGCGCGGTAGAGGTGCAGAGCACCACAGGCTGGTCTTGGTGTCACTGGAGATTCTTTCTGAGACGCTTCGGCAAGATATTTACGGCCTTTGTGCACCGGGAATCGCCATTGGCGATATCTCTCCTCCAGGGCCTGATCCGCTTGCCGCTGTCAGGTACTCATGCATTTATTGGATTGACCACTTGTTCATGTCATTATCTGGGAAAACGGCGCAGTGGAAGGAGAGTTTGCGGGATGGTGGCATTGTTCATGCTTTTTTTGAAGAAACATATCTCTACTGGCTCGAGGCTGTTAGTCTTCTGCACCATATGTCTGAAGTACAATTAGCAATGGCGAAACTGGAGGAGCTAGTGAGTATCAAGCTGACATGGGTTGTACCGTTGACTGAAAACTCACACATACTTAGAAACAAGAAATGGGCGGGCAGCTGGCAGACTTGTATCGCGACGCACGACGCTTCAGCATGTCGTTCGGACAGATGATCGCCAAAGCTCCCCTCCAGGCCTATGCATCGGCTCTTGTTTTTGCCCCAGAGTGCAGCCATATCCGGCGTCTATTCAAAAACTGCATTCCGCCTTTTATCTCTCTGTTACCGAAAGTTCCTCCACAGTGGGATGCTTGCTTGCAGATCCTCGCCGACCACACCATCAATATCACTAGGATGGCCTTTTCGCCTGACGGCAAGAAGGTAGTGTCCGCATCTTTTACTGGAAAGGTGGTACTATGGGATGTTGTTAGCGGGGCAACGCGGCAGATGGCTGTGGACCCTGGGGACGCTGCTTTTGCCATCGCCATTTCACCTGACTGCCAGATCGTTGCATATAATTCAAGACCTTCTTGGGTGATAGTCTGTAACATTGACACTGGTGCTCGCCTGCATACACTGAATGGCCATGGTTCCGTGGTTACGGCAATTGTCTTTGCGCTAAATAGCAGGATGATTGCGTCGGGATCACAGGATTGTACCATACGGCTCTGGGATGCGACCACCGGTGCTGGGTTACGAGTCTTGGAAGGTCACGGAGCAGTGGTAATGGACATCGCATTCTCGCCGGATGGCAGAGCAGTGGTGTCAGCATCAAATGATGGGACAGTGCGGCTCTGGGATGTGGCTACTGGCGAGCAGCGGCAGGCCTGGAGGGGCTACGAAGGGGCGCATCTTGTCACCTTCTCATCTGATAGCAATACGATTGCAGCTGGACTAACAAGCGGGAAATTGAAGCTCTGGAGCGCGACAACAGGCGAGTTGTTGCAGACGCGCTACTACCCCGACCCTTTTGTGGCTCTTGCATTCCTGCCCTACAAGAATACTGTGGCAGTGGGATTACCTTCCGGCGAGGTGCAGTTCTGGGATTTAAATACTGGCGAGGTGCAGGTGGTCCTAGAAGGCTCTCACCTGACTGTTGATCAAATGGCGTTCTCGTCGGATTGCAAAGTGGCAGTGTCTTGGTCATCTGACGGCACGGTACGGATATGGGACATGGCCATGCGTGACAACCAGCTGCATTCTGCGAAGGGCGGAAGCGGAGCTTGTGTTCGCGCTCTCGCCTTTTCACCTGATGGCAAATTCGTAGCATCAGGATCGTGGGATGGATCGGTCGTACTCTGGGACGCAACTACGGGTGAGGAACAGTGGCAGGCACTCTATTTCCACGGCAGTTATGTTGATTTTGTCACGTTCTCCTGGGACAGCAAGATAATGGCATCGGTCTCGAATGGATTGAGAATACAACTTTGGGATGTGGCGACAGGTGAGCCACGGCTTGGACATGTGTGGCCTGAAATTTCGATTACCGCCATCGCGTTCTCTCTTGATTGCAAAATGGCGGCAGTGCTGTCAAAATCTGTGGTGGTTTTGGATGTAACAACCGGTTGGTCGTCGGAGCCTATAGCCATGGAATTACGTTCGCGTATGAACGATATTGCTGTCTCGACTGATGGGAAGACAATAGCCACGGGAGGAACTTCTAGGACAGTGGTTCTCTGGGATGCCACGACGGGGGAGCAACAACAAGAATTCTCAGGGCATACTGAGAGTATCGTCGCTGTAGCCTTCTCGCCAGATGGCCGCTTGATAGCAGCAGCCGCACTCGACCAGACGATACGAGTCTGGGATCTAGCTACGGGCATGCTGCAGCATACGCTAGAGATCGATAGACAACCCTGGAGATTAGCATTCTCTACCAATAGCCGATCATTACGAACAAGACACGGCATTTTCGCTCTGGAGCAGACCGAAGCGATACCCTCCTATGAAACAGGACAGTCGACAAGCACCGTCCTTGAGGTCGAATGGCTGCTCCGAGATGGTAAACATATGCTCTGGCTGCCACCTGACAATCGGCCCTCGATTGCTGATTTCTGTGAGGACACCGTTGCCTTAGGACTTGAATCAGGCCTTGTACAGTTTGTTCGCCTGGCATCATAGTACACCGCTGTGCAACTTTGGCTTGCTCGCCACATGGGTCATTTGTAAGAGGCGGCTCACCTAGAAGTCTTTCATAGTTTTATTGAAAAACAAGAAATAATATTGTGCTTCGAGCAGTTTTAAACAATGAAGTTGACGTCTACATTATGTTCTTGCGATTTTCTTGTAATACGCATCATTATCTCAACGAGATGCTACCAAACAAATCCAAATGCTAAAAATGACTTTGCTACGGGTTTCAGCGAACTTTCTCTCGTGTCGTAATCTCCATGGTTCAAAAGCCTCCGAAGTACACGTAGAAAGCCACCGAAGGGGGAAAATAAACGTAGAGATAAATTCATATTCCCCGTTAGAAAACGTTTAAAAAAGAAAACCATGGAATTTTATAAATACGCATTCAAACTTCAGTTTATTTCTCACTCTACTTTTTTTTTTTTTGGAAGAGGAGATTTCGCCAATCAAGCATCGCATCCAAGTATAACCGCTCTTCTACCATGGAGAGTTCAGCAGATTCAGTTGAAGCAAAAGAGGCAGTGGTGAACAAACCTAGCCAGACGCGCATGAATCCAAAATTCTGGGCCATCTTTGTCGCCATTTCCTTGTCAGCACTCTTGACGGCGATGGAATCCACCATCACGTCTACAGTTTTGCCCGATATCATAGCTGCTCTAGGCGGCGGAAACAACTACATCTGGGTTGTCAATGGTTATTTTCTGACCAGGCACGTTTTCAGTCTCTTATTCTTACATCCTACCAACTCACACTAATTCTGCATCATTAGCGCATCTCTCCAACCTATGTTTGGGCAGCTGGCGAATGTGTTTGGCCGCCGCTGGCCCTTGATATTTTCAACCGCCGCATTCACCCTCGGAAGTGGCATTTGTGGCGGGTGAGTGACGCCGTCTATTAGAATCAGATCTTGATGCTAGATGCATCCACAATCGCAGAAATCGTTAACACAAGAGTCATAGGTCGGAGAGCATTGCTATGCTGATCGCCGGCCGTGTTGTACAAGGAGTGGGAGCTGCCGGCATTAACGTCCTGGTCGAGACGGTGGTCTGCGATCTGGTTCCCCTGCGGGAACGGGGAAATTACATGGCCATGCTGTTTGGCATCATTTCCGTGGGCACGGCCCTCGGTCCATTTTTTGGAGGCCTTCTTGTCGCACACTCTACCTGGCGATGGTGCTTTTATTTGGCCCTTCCAGTCGGAGGCCCGGCCTTGATCATGCTGATATCGTTTTTGCACGTCAACTACGACAGGTCCAGCTCTCTGGCAACAAAGGTCGGGAATCTGGACTGGGTCGGTAACGCAATTTTTGTCGGCGCGTCTGCCTCCATCTTGATCGCCCTCAGCTGGGCAGGCGCCGTGTACCCGTGGTCTTCGTTCCACGTGCTCGTGCCGCTTGTGGTCGGCATGGCGGGTCTCGCGGGCTTTCTCGTTTTTGAGAGCTCCTCGCTCGCTCCGAATCCCATGATGCCTCTTCACCTGTTCAAAAACAGAACGTCTGCGGCCGCGTTTGTCCTCTCTTTTCTCCATGGCCTTGCGGCGATGTGGACCATCTACTTTCTCCCCGTCTACTTCCAAGGCGTCCTGGGTGCGGCGCCAGACCGCTCCGGCGTCATGCTGTTGCCGACTATCTTGATCGTGGTGCCCTCTGCAATCTGCGCGGGCGTGCTGCTCTCCCGGTTTGACCGGTACAAGCCGCTCCTCTGGGTCGGCTACGGTATCATGGCCGTGGGCTACGGCCTGTTCACCCTGCTCGGCCCCGGCACGCGCACGGGCACCTGGGTGGGGCTCCAGATTGTCGAGTCCGTCGGGGTCGGCCTGGTGATTCCGGCGCTGCTCCCTGCCGTGATGGCGCCGCTGGCCGAGAGCGACACCGCGCTGGCAACGGGCACGTGGGCTTTTCTGCGCACCTTTGGCGCCACCTGGAGCATCGCCATCTCGTCGGCCATCTTCAACAACCGCGCCGACCAGCTGGCGCGCGCCGGCGCCGTCGCCGACCCGGCCGTGGCAGCGCAGCTCATGGGCGGCAGCGCGTACCAGCACGCCACGGCTGCCTTCCTGGACACCCTGTCGGCCGAGTCGCGCGCGCAGTTCTCTGGCGTGCTTAGCGACAGCCTGCGGCGCATGTGGCAGGTGGCCATCGCCTTTGCCGGCGTCGGGTTCCTGCTAGCTCTCGTCGTCAAAGAGATACCACTTCGAAAAGAGCTGGAAAGCAATTTTGGGATGGTCGAAGATACAAAGAAGAAAGAAAAGGCCACTCCCTAAGCCGGTGGACCGGCTAGCAGCTGAGAGCACGAGACTTGGTTGCGCTACACCGGTCGATATCCTCCGTAGATGAGATGTATTCTGCTCTAAATTTTCTAATAATGTGTATTAATGTAATCATATACTGCATATAAGCCAATTCTTTTATTTATGTTGATTTTCGAAAAGTGCAAACACTTCTTTCATATTTTCTCTTATCGACTCCACATACGATTTGCCCGTCAGTGGCGATTTGACGTCGTCTTGCGCCATGACGACTTGGACGAGTGGCGCCAGGTCTACGTTGCTGAAGAGTCCATCTACCGTCGTGCCTTTTCCCGAGAGACAATATCTAGCTGGAAGTCCCATCTGGTGCTCCATGTCTTGGAAATGACTCTGGAGAATCTCTATCAAAACCTTGGCATACGACATTCCAGCCATATCTTGCATTGAGGGAACTCCTCCGATCCGCACGACCGATTTTACCCGCATCGAGTCGATGACCTCCAGAGGAGTCCCGCGAAATAAATATAGTACTTGTTGAAACAAAGAATCATAGAACCTCAAAAGTTGCAGGTAGCCTGAGAGGACAAGAAGGGCGGTCTGCGTGCTGATAGCACTTGGTTGGGGATCAGTCAAGGTTGCCGGCGAGACGACCTGGACAGACAAAGATGAAGATGGGGAGCAAGGTTGTAAGGATGCATTCAGCTCTCGTATGATGCTGGTAAATTCCTCGGTACACAACAGTGCTTTTGCTGCGTGGTTTTGCGATGGGTCATCCATCCCACTCACACAAGACTCCACCACAACCGGAGCCTGCAATTTTTGAGAGTTGATTGCTGAAATGCTGAATGCCATTCTTTCATTGAATCGTGCCAGTGCAACTGTTGCTTCGAGAAACTCGGCAGGATAATCGTGTTTAGACTTCTTTGGAGAGCTTGGAGGCACAATGTTGGGCAGATGAGTTAGACAAGGATCCACGCCAACTAGATCCATATCACCAGTGCCTTCTATCAGATACTGCTGAGATGCAATGGTATCAAAATCTGTGAATGGAAGTAAAGATAGTAGAGTAGAGTCTTGCTCAGGCGGCTCTTCTCCGTAGGTGTCAGCGGTGGCGTGAAACTGCCAAGAATCTATGTCGTCCTGGCTGGCGCATCTTCCTTCTTGAGCCGACCCGGAGACATTAGATGTCCTGGACATATCGAGCATATCAGACAGTGTGCTTGTACTCCACGTGGTTGGCGAATCTGTAGAGGCAATATTATTATTAGGCATATGCAAGCCCGAATATCCTGCGGCTGGCCGAGCCGCAGCGCTGTCCAGATGAGAAGAACCGGAGACATCGCAAAGTGCGCGGAGGCTGCGATCGACAACAGTTTTTCGAGGTCGCCCTAGCAATCCCGGAGAACCCATGACACATGTCACGCCGGCGCGAACACAACGCGTACATGGCGCCGTGCTCTGTTCGGTTCGAGGACACCGGAGCCTTTTTTCTCTGCACCGGTCGCAAGCTGAGCGCTTGGCCACCCTTTGTTCGACCATCGTTGCGATTAAAAAAAAAAGCGATGTTATAAGCACAATGGGATCGCTACAAAACAAAGGACGGTGCAAGTGGTAGTGATTTCATTATCATGAGAAGTGTGCCGTTGAGCACCAAAAATTAGTATACAAATACATCAGCTAGGTCGCCGCGAGAAAGTATCCGGTGCTGACGCCATTCGGAGGCTTTTGCCAGTAAAATCCCCCGAAAGGAACAACGAACCAATTAAATAGAGCCAGCTGATGGCAGATCGGGTATTTTCTTCACGTGGATCAAAACAGTAAATTCGATTCAGCCTTCAAAAAAAAAAAAATTATCTAATACCTCTCGAAACAATTTACTTTTTGCTTCCTTGAATTATTTCATCGCAGAAGAAAGGATTTGGGAATAAGAGCATCTGATTATTTACAAGTTCGTCGCTGAGACCAAAAGCAGGGGCACGAGACTCGCCAGCGTTGGTGGCATCACATTTCCCAGAGTTTGCTATGGGCCATCTATCAATTTGTTGACAACTATATCACGCTGGACAAAAGGTATGCCATTACCAATATTTTTTATTATGCTGGCAAGTTATTATATAATATGATCAGAGCACGTCGTAAGCTGGTTTTCCGCTAAAAAAATTGACTTTGTGGATGGCGACCATTATGTCTGCTTCTACCTCGTACCGGCGGACGTGCTCAAAGAAAAAAATATGGATTAATTAATTATTAGCTCTCCAACGCCGCTCACAGTCATATACAGACCTGATTACATAGTGTGTTATGAAATGCAGAGCGAACACAAGCTGAAGAAGAAGAAAAAAATGTATTGAAAGAGTGCAAGGCAGTAAGCTGTTTTGGCGTCACATTACAACAGCACCATCATGATCTGTAAGCCGAAGCAAGCAAGGAGGAGCGAGGTCGATACGAATCCAACGGTGCTGGGCGCGGATGCTGTTACTACGGCGCTCGGAGTGGACGACAAGGTTGCTGCAGTCTTGGATGTCTTCGATATGTGTGTTACGGGCGTGTTTATGTAAATACGTAGAGGCCGCGGTCGTGGGCACCTTTGTGGGTACGGTCGAAACGGTCGACCCGCTGCAAGACACGGTCTCCGTTGCCGTAATGGCTTTTGTCATTGTGGTTCCGGATGCCACAGGACTGGAGGTGGTAGGTTTCGAACCTCCGCCGTGGGACGTACTCGACGTTGACGTCTTAGCACTGGACGTAGACAATATTGGTGTTTTAGAATTAGATGTGGTTGACTTGGTCGTGGCCGACTTGGACGTAGTCGGTTTGGACGTCGTATGGGACGTGGTTGGCGAAGATGTAGATGCCGGGGTGCTAGACGGGGCCTCGCCAAGAGCACGAGTGCATTCCCCAGTTAGCTTATAATTGCCGCCAGACGGCAACGCTTTCTCATTTTGTCCGCAGTTTGCCGCTTCCGCCAGATAGATGTTCTCATTGTCTTGGTCGAAGACGACTGAACTCTTATGTTAGCGGCCACCCCTTTAAACACGTATGAAGGAAGGGAGACTCGGGGAAGAGAAGGGGACAATGCTGCATACCATACGCAGATCGCAGAAACGTACCACCGAGGGTAGCCTGGTTGCCTCCTCCCAGTATAGCGCCCACGAAGCATCGACCATCGTCTTCCTTCCAGATAAAGCCACTTCGAGGAATAGAGATGACAAGGGAACCGAACGTGAAGTCGATAGTGCCACCGGTAGCTCCAGCGTCGCAGGATACTAACATGCTCCCGTCAGATGCGATGTTCGTCTGAGGCACACCGTACGCAGCGGCCAGGCCGTGAATGACCTCTTCCGAAAAGTAACTCAGGCTGGAGCCAGTGTCAATGAAGACAGGCTGCGCACTGCCGGCAATTGCGGGTGAAGATGAGCTACCTGGCTTGGTATATCCCACGCCGTCCAGCTGAACCCAGTAGCGCCATATCCCGGAGTCACCCTGCTGCGGAGGAAGGTTTGTGTATTTATACAGAGGACCCTTGAACTTCTTAGTGTCGAGTCCACCAAAAATAATTACACCGTTGCCAATGTTCTCCCCGGCGGACCCTTTGCTGTCGTCGGACGCGTCAGTGCCGAGAGCAATGCTAAATGCACGGCCGGCGGTGATATGTTGGACAGCAAGCTCGTCGATCTAGTTGTTGTAATTCAAATTTTTCCGTTGCCGAAGCCAACGCCACAGATAGGAACGGAAAGGTTAACTGAATTGTCTGCAACACCAAACTAGACTTGTTTCAAGGGATTGTTATCTGCGAGACAAGATGTGTGCGAGTAAGTAGTGAACTGGCAGGTTCTAAAACAAAACCCGACAGCCGGGATCTCACGTACTCGATCCTTACACGACAATATTGTCTAGGGCGTAGTGGAAAATCACTTCGCCGATACCATATGTCACGGCCGCAATCGTCGACCCCTGGCTCTTATATGTTCTGGAGCTATCCGGATTGTACTTCCCAGCTGCCTTGCATAACATCAGGTTTTCTGTCAGGTCATCTGCCGGCACAGCCGAGCAGTTCGGATTAACCCACAGTTCGTTAGAGCCTGTGTCCAGTTGGGCCTTGATTGTCTGTCCGGGGGTGCCAATGCTCACTACAGCAGCTTAGCAAAAGAACTCGATATTCTGCAGGCTCGCTGCTATCTCAGATGGAGGACTTACGCTCTATCAAGTAACCCTTGCTTGTAAAGCTTGTTAGAGTGGCCGAGTCATCGCGCGGACGCAAGCTATGCTGAGAGCGCTGCCTGACTACTGGCATGCTGATAAACCCCGGTTCTGGCTCTGGTTCTGGATCACGAGGCTGGACTGCAGCAAGACTGCAGGCAGTCAACAACACCAGAGGAAGAAGAAGACGAGACATTTTCAGCAAACCGATAACAACATCTGGATTCTAGCAAGGTACTTCGAGCGTATAGAATAGAACTAACAGCTAGCAAGCCGGAATTCTGAGCTGATCTCGAGAAGTGGAGTAGTGTTCTTATATTGCAATTCTCGTAAGAGCCGCACAACGCCAAGCAATCAAAATGCCTGGAGATACATGCGAGTTTTTTTATGGTCCAACGTGGACGAGGTTCGAGAGTGAGTTCTATGCTCGTCCTTGACCAACCACTCTTGCCCTTACCTCTCTTCTTCCTTCTCTATCTGAAATAAGAAGTAGGAGGCGCATTCCCTTGCCACCTCCCATTCCGGTGTCAGCCAGGGGTAACCATACTGCTCGAATAACGGCTCACAGATAGGGAAGAAGCGTAATAAAAACCAAGAATAAAAAGAGTGTGGGGTCAGGAGGTCTGTTCCGACAGGTACATCTTAACATGGCGTCGTACATGATGCATTAGTATACCCTCCATACTCATTGAGTAAAGGTGTTGAAAGAAAAGAGGGGAAAGATAATACGAAGATACAGGAGAAGAAGCCGGTGTTGGGAGGAAAATGGGATGCACAAACGATAGGCTGTGCCGTGAAATGAACTAACCAAATTTGAGGGCCTGGATGTCGTGTGTCATTTCCTGTGAGCTTCGAAGCACAAAACTGAACGATACCTGGCCGCAAGCTGAATATCTGGATTAGCATACCGAAAGGACATATGCAAGCTTCACGATCCTTCGAGAGAATAGAAAACTTAGTGTGACAGTAACGAAGAGAATAGAACACATAATTGCAGTTAATTCTCCTTCATACCGTTCCTTTCCGCGCAAGCTCTGCCTTTAATATCACTTGAACACCATTTTTTTCTCGCATCATTAAGTCGCCCAGGATGCATTTCAGGCCGCAAACGATCCAAACACAACATGGCTAGACGGATGTTCCTGTTCCCTCTTTGATTCTCTCTTAAGCGAGGCTGGACCACCTTTTGTGTTTGCCAAACTTCAATCGCTTGGCGCGCTAACGCCTTATGCTCAGGACGCTAGGTGAGGGGTTGGGGCACCGCGTCAGGGTCATTCGACGTGACTGCGCACAGTAAATTTAGGGCCGGCTTAACGTAATGGATAGGGGGATTTCGCCTGAACGAGACGCCCGCGGCCATTCATTGGCGCAATAGACTTCAGCTTTCAGGCTGGTGCAGCCCGACTTTCCTGTCCTGTATTTAGGCGGAAAGGCCCGCACATATACGAAATACGCTCGTGTGCGTAGCGACGAGAGAGATGTGGAAGGGGTTCGTCTTGCAGACAGGGAAGGCATCAATTCTGTGTTTATTCAAGCCAACCGTGGTTGTTTACAAGATGCAACTTATGTCTGCCCTAATAATATTCGCTGGCCGAGTTACTTGCGCTATCCCACAGTTGACTAAACGAGCATTTCACAAGACGAGAGAGCAGACGGTAGACCCTAGATGTGGCGTGCTTCTATTCTTCTTTCGCCCGCACCTCTCTATGCACAATTGTGTATAAGGCCAGCGAATGCTACGTAGCCGCCGTTGGGGGGTTGGCACAGCCTTTAACAAGCTCTCAGGTTTCTTTTGTAGCAAGACGGACTAACCATATTTTCTCTCATCCCACACAGCCAAAAGTGCTGTGCAGCAATCCGCCAATTGTCGTATACACCGTAGTAGGGGAGTATCAACTTTCGCGTGTGCGGGCCTCCTCATTGCACACTGCAGCCACACTTTCGCTTTCAATAGCGAACTCTAGTTAAGCTTTTGTTAAAACTCAGCAGTCTTTATCCTGTCTCTGTTCGTAAGATGCGGCTCTGTCATATTTTCTTATGCTAGGAAGTGCAGAAAGTTGCTAAAGACTAAGTGTACTTTAAAAGCACTAAATTGTAGGTTTTCACAGAATAGGAAAAACTGCACGGGACCATATGTCGATGCACAGGTAGATTATTGTCAAAGGAATGTAACGACACCAAAAAGGCAGTACGTCCAAATGGAGGTCCTCCGTAGTTGTTATACAGAACACTATCAGCGTGGTAGCATGGTATTGCCAACCAGTGGGGGAGACCGCGTTATGTGAGGCATTTCTAAAAAGGGCCATACGATACAATCGACAGAAATGTTCCCCCTTGGATTATTTTTTTGATGATCGTCACTCAGGATGACCTGCGTGACTAAAACGTGAAGGCAAAAAGAGAAATTGTCTTTATACAAGAGAAAAGAAATGAAGCCCTAAGATGAAAAGGTTGTAATGTGACAATGTAGACTTTGTCTTTTGAGTTTTGGTTACAAAAGTTTTGAATCCCGCAGATAGCCTTCTGAACTACCAACACAATCGCAATCGCACTGACAAAACTGTGAACGATAAGATGCAGACACCGCTGGCGCTTCCGACATCATCGTCCTGGCTGGCGCCGCCGACGTTGTTGCTCTGTCTGATTCTGCCCCAGCTACCGCCGCTGGTACAGCAGCGATGTTGCCTCACGGGTTAGCAGCGTTGGCCTTTGCGTTTGCCTTGTCGTTGGCGTTGGCATTCCCAGCGTTGGCGTTAGCATTTCCGGCGTTGGCATTAGCATTCCCGGCGGCGCCACCTCCTAGACCGAGAGCGTTGGCGATTTCGCCAGCAATGTCGCCGCCGCCGGCGCCGGCGCCTGGCTGACCAGCAGCAGCACCGCCATCCAAGTTATCGAGCAAGCCGGACAGTAGGTCGCCCAACACGCCAGATCCTGCGCCTGATCCAGAGGTGGAGCCCCCAGCGGCGTTGGCATCTGAAGCAGCGGCGGCACTTGAAGTAGCCGCAGCTGACTCGGCTGCGGTGGCGTTGCTGGCAGCGGCAGCAGCAGCAGCAGCCCCCTTACCCCTGCCCTTGCCTTTGCCGTTGGCCTTGCCTTTGCCTTTGCCATTTTTGCTGGTCTGCGTTGCCGAAGCGGTGCTGTTGGATGCGGCGGCCACAGTAGAGTTATTGAGGTTGGCAGACGAAGCGGCAGCGGCAGCGGCGGCAGCAGCGGTGCTATTGTTGTTGTTGTTGTTGTTCTTGCCGTTCTTCTTGTCAGCCTTGTCTTTAGCTGTCGCAGCGGCTTTGGCAGTGTCCTTTGCAGCATCGGCTTTCGCCGTATTAGCACCCGCATTGTTGTTTTGGGCATCCGCTTGAGCATCCGCTTTCGCGCTGCCTTGGGCATTCGGATTTCCGAAGATGTCGCTCAGAATATTGCGACGGGCAAAGCCGACGCCGCTGGCGCTGCGTTCGGGTATGACGTGCCCAGTTACCACGACGGCGCAGAGGCCAAAAGTAATAATGTTGGTGAGCTGCATATTGAAGTGAAAGAATGATGAGGCAGTGATTGAAGATGTCTATGGTAAATGATCAAAGAAACCGTCACTCAATTTCTCCAGGAAAGATATGAAAAAAAGGGTTCTTTTAAAAAGGGAAATGAATACAAGTCTGGCTTGAACAGTAGAAGAGAGAATGGATCAGCTTGGCCAGAAGCTTTCAAAGAAGTAAAATATAAACAAGGGAAAGGAAGGAGTTCGTCAAGAACTCCACTGCGTATAGAAAGCAAGTATAAGACGTGAGGACAAGACGTGACGGAGGATGAAAAGAGAAGAGGAAGAAGAAGGGTCTTGGCTAGACTAAAGCAGGACATCGACGGCTTTTGAACCCGAACTCCCTCTCTAGAAAAACAAGCCTCGCAAGATTCCGCGAGACAGGAGAGTCGAGGCCGACGTTGAGGTACACTTACACGGTGTGCGCACTTACACTCAGGCAAGGCAATAATAGCCGCAACAATAACTGTATGGGCAGCCGCCCTTGTTTGGGTCGGGAATTCCTGCTCTTTGGTAAGCAGGGGTAGGGTTGTTCCTATGCTACAGGTTTAACGTCCTTTCAATTGGTTGGAACTTATGTTATTTCTACGGGGATGTACATGTACAGTCTCTCGCGGTCGAGACTCTTCCGCCCCCATCTGTTCCTGGACCTTGTCTTTGATATCCTGGTGATCGTGCTTGGCAAGAGAAGAGTCGACCCACTCGCCAGGCTCCCACAAAAAAAAAAAAAAAACTCTCGATGATTTTCACACCCCCTACGCTATACAAGGCAGAGAAGATCCTCCTCTTCTCCCCTCATGTGGCGAGATTTGGGTTAAAATTCTGTTACTGTCTCGTAGAAAATATCGAATTACTATCATAAAATCCTAATGGGCAAGGAAAAAAAAATCAGCACTGGATTTCAAAAAGAAAAGCGTGAGCGGCAAACTCAAGAGGCATCCAACCTGGGGTTGTGGCATTGAAACTTGGTATCAGGAAAGAAGAATACCCGAAGAGGTCGCAGCAAAACATCTATTTTGAGAGGAATCTAGAGCAGTCTTGGGGAAACTTAATTTGTCAAAGAAACTTGTTTGCTGAAACCCACAGTACAACAGGAATGTTCCGAAACAGGGTTTTGTGAGAAAGAGGAGAAAAATAGTGTATGTGCAGTGTAGTGAGGTGTTCCTGTAGCATTATGTAATATAGAGTTGAACACGGAAAGGCTTAAGACAGTGTGAATACAAAGGTGACATGTCCGGCTCACAGTTAAGCTTTCTTTCACTGAACAAAGAACATCAGCTTAGGGCGAGACCCTGTCCTAGGAAAACGCCATTCACTGAGACATGACAAGACTTGTCATAATGAGCGACATGGATTGTTCAGGGAAAAAAAAACTATGGGAGAATATACTATGTTAGTGTCGGGCCAATGGGAACTATGCCTGTAGCATAACTCCTCTCGGAGAACAGACGACGGACAGGGTCTCCAAACGGTTTCCGCAACCGAGAGGCTGAGCGACATTACGTTGAACATGGCAGTTGAGACCCATGATCGACAATTCGTAGGCAATAGAAAATGGAGAAAAGGGGATAAATGTGGAGAAGAACTACAAGAATTAAAGAAGAAATCCGGATTCTTCAAAAACGTGTTGTACATTTCTAGTAGCAGACTGAATTGCGTCGGGCGTGCTTAGCAACTAGTTGAAAGTTTAGAGACTGGTCAGACTTAGGGGAGTAGGAGAAAGATATGTCAATGTGGGAAGATTTATGGATACCAACGGTGAGATGGTTCACAAAATCAAGAAAACCTGTGCTTCAGAAGCAACTCTCAGATCTGCGGGGGGATCATAGTATAAGATGATTAAGAGCCAAACTTAGTGATGATGTGCTGTGTTCGGTGGATAGAGAGACTAGAATTTAGAGGATCGCTCAAGTTTCTTCCACTGGAAAGTCGGCTGTGGTGGGCCTTAAGGCGGCATAACAGACCGTAGATCAGTGGAAATGAGAGGCAATACATTAACCAAACTGACTACTAACTTGGGAGCTTGTATGTAAGAAAAGGAGAGATAACATTCAAGGTGCGCATAAATGATCGTAAAAGAGGAGGTCCATTAAAAGGAGAAGACGGTTTTTTCTTCTTTTTTATGTCTAGTAACAAATGTCATATACGAAAGTTAATGGAAACAAAGTGCCAAGAAAATAGCACATAGCTTGCGCTAAGATAGGTAGCGCTACGACCGAGGCATCGCGAAAATGTCAACTCTTGGGCTCTTAAATAGCTGGTCTACCAATTTTCTCACATGGACAGGACATCCCAAGTTAGCGATAAAAGGAAAAAATGGCTGAAATTGAGATTTCCCATCTGGGAACATCTATTTCATGTTCGAAAGCAAGTGTGGTATCAAAGAGGATGTATGCAAGTACATACTGATCGGATGGCCTATATTCTTTCCATTTCATATTAACTCAACATTAAGAAGGCAAGCCAAAGCTCTTATTTTACAACAACACAGTAAGTTGCCAAAAGATAACAAAAAAAAGAAAAGAAAAGAAAAGAAAGAAACACGTGTGCTTTCTCTGTCTGTATTGTTTGATTGGATGGGTTAAGTCAGATGCAAGATACATCTAGAAGCTTGGGCATTGCGGAGCCCGTGGTTGTATATCGCGGGCCGCGTTGTTTTCTCGATTTGTAGCTAAAGAAAGTGGAGCCCTCCTTTTTTTTTTTTTTTTTCCAAGCATCTCCATCATACAGTGCTGTAACAACCCCTCCGGGTTTGTGAAACAGGCATTGAAAGAAGACAAGGGCCTCACTCCACAAAATGCCAAACTACAAACAAGAACAACGGTGCAGGCCTCCTTCTTTCTTCCTTAGTGTATCGACCATTGTGGAAGAAGTACATAAAAATACAGCAAACGCATCAAAATGCAATCGTGGCGGAGCAGCCGATCTTTTTGAAATATTTGACAGTCACAATGTGTCGCCTTTTCTTGTTCGGCCCAGCCGCGTCGTGTAGAGCTGCCAGGCAAAGCACCAACGTCTGTGGTGCTCAACATTTATCTGCTGAACAAGTGTTTCTCTTTCTCTTCGGGGTAGACGCACTTTGATTCAATAATTTACCATTTCTCACGCAGTCGTGCACAAACAAGCTCTAAAGCTTCTGCGGCTACTGTGTTCCCTATTCAACTGTACTTCAATTGGATCGGCCGATTTCCCTTCAGCCACCTACCACTTTCAAGAAGAGAGGCGTCAACGGCTTCAAAGACGGTGATCAACGTGTTATGTGGTCGATTCTACAATCTTCAGACAGCATGGCCTAGAGCATTTGAGTGATTTTAAAACCAATAATATTGTGGTCTGCTGCATGTGCAGTTAATAACTGAGACACGGAGGATGCTGTTGGAACGACACAGTGTTGGCAACCACATTTCTGTCTAGACTGTGTAGTAAAAGATGGTCGAAAGGCTGCAATTTACATGCTCATCCCTTCTTGCTCAGTTTGGATTCGCTGTTATGCACCACGGGCGCCTCTTTATGCTTCATCATATATGTTAAGCTCAGAGTCTTTGGCTGTAAAGCAGAACTCTAAAAGGCCGCGGAAGGCACTGCACTCCCATATTGGCTTTCTGTAACCGTGATCGTTGTCACGGTCGCCGTCGTGGTCATGATCGTGGTCCTGGGTGTTCGTAGCTTGGACATATATGATGCGCCAGTATTCGGTGTCCGGCTGCCTCGGCGATGGATCCTTCACAATGTGTTTGTGGGTGGAATAGCGCACGCACAAGCATTTGGGTTGCTCATAGTCGCAGGTAGTGTCGATTCCGATACGGCACTGACCGAGCGCGCGTTGGCCGCCGTTTTCGTATTCCAAGAGCAAGCCTCGGGAGAAGCCAAAGTCTTTGTCGGAGAAGACGCGCAGGCGGACGACGTGGTCAAGTGGTGCCTGCGACACGTACCACATATAATCATTTGCCGTTATAGGCACTCGGCGTGGAAGATCACCAAACGGAACCTCGGGTGTCGGGTGATCGACTGGTGGACTCGTCGTATGGACGCCTACAACAGACAAGATGTCCGACTCAAGGACATTGTAGACGAGCGTTACCGGCTGAGCACATGCGAGACGTGTATCTTGAAACGGACCTTTGAGGAGCGAGCCCACTGCGACATCACCCAAAAGCTGTGTGCGGAACTAGGGAGCCCATCAGTACATATTTAGCTTCATGAAATAGAATCTGACTTGCTCTGCTTACAATAAAGCAGAGATCATAATAGCCGTAGGTATTCGTTTCGTCCTCATCCTCGTCATCTCTAGGCACTGAACGCCGTGTGCCAAACTCCAAGACGCGGTCGCCTGCTGCAAAGGGTACGTACACCCACACCGCATTGATAGGGTGTAAGGAAAGACACTTCATCTGCGCAACAGGCGTGGATGGTGTATGCATATGCATATCTATCACTTTGCCATATTGGAAGAAGATTGTCACACCCTCCGCCCTATCAAACGGGATGGTTTGAAGACGCCTGGTAGGCTTGGCATCACTCAAGACCAAGCGACAGTCCGTTAGTGCGGGTGGCGTTGGCGTATCCCAGACATGAAGGCCCTCCATCCCCGTAGGCAGCTCCAAGCGGGCGTACCCAAACTGGAAGATTTGTCTTAGCAGAGGGCTGACGAGAGAGGAAGTTGGGACCTGAAAGCTGCCTTACTTTGAAATGGGCTGTGACGTCTTGAACCTGGTTCACATCCACAACGACAAACGCTTCAGTATGAGACCGCCAGTTCCGCGTTGCCGGTGCGCACGACAGCCTTTCGATGGTGCGCAGCCCATAGGCATCGATAGTCAGGCGGACAATGGGCAGACGCGCTGCGGATGCTGGCGCAGCTGCGACTGGCGGGGTACCGCGCTCCCAAGCAGTGATGCTGCACAGAGGCATAGATAGCAATTCCTGCGGCAGGGCACGTGTGGCCAGGCGGCGGATCCAGTCGAGCACCACGCCGAAGCGCCAAAAGAGGCTCTCTGCAGACTGCAGGCGGATCATCCCCACGATCTCGGGTGGTAGACGCAACAAGCCCGTGATCAGCTGACCAAGGCTGCTCTGCTCGTCCGCGCTGGTGGCAGCCACCCACTCCGCCACGGACACAGGGGCGTCCGATCCGTTGAGCCACAGCCAAGGCACTTGCCGCCATGGGCGCCGCCATGCCGCCACCACCCACAGCCTCTCTAGGGCGTCCTTGTCACCTGGAGCGAAGTGCTGCCGGAACAGAGCAAGGCAGTCAACATGGACAGTGCAGGCCTCCAGCGTGGCGGTGCCTTGTGAGCACTCCGGGTTGCGGCACAGCGGTGTGCCGTCTGGGAGGCGCCGCTCGCTGTGGAAGAAGCCATATTCGGGGAAGTCAAAGGCGTTGGCGCAGTGCATGTATTCTGTCGTCTCGTTCTTTCCGAGCATGACGGTGCATCTCTCACCAACAGCCATGACCATGCCACAGATGCCGCAGTGTGGCGTAAGGCCGAGGTGTATCTTCTTTTGTTGGCGAATATTCTGCATGTTTGTACTACGTTAAGTCCCCGCCGTTGATGCGGGCCGTGCCTATGGATAGAGTTGAGTCTGTTGCGCGAAATAAGCAACTTCAAAGCAATTGGTCTTGCTAGTGGAAGAGATGCTGAAATCGACGTTGGTTAGTTAGCATGGTGAATCTGTCCGGACAGATTTCTCTGTAGAGTGTAGTAGTGCATGACCAAATAATACGGTCTTTCCAAAACACCGCGCCGCGGAGACGGTCGGCTACTAATAGACTGCAACCACAGGAAGGGACTGCTTCACAAGCAAAAGCCCCACTCTGCTAAAGCCGCCATAAACAGCGGCTAGAGCTAAAGAGCGGTACAGCTATTGGAATTAGGATACTAAGCGAGAGGTATATGCTTTAGCATATAGTTTATCACTGGATTTTATTTTAAGATGACTTGCGTTAGAAAAGGAGAGTTTTAACAACGTGAGTTTTCAAAATGTTAGACGGAACTTTGAGTGGCACATGCTAACAGCCACGAGTTAGTGGCTAAGGTACTACAGGATGGCAAAGTAAATAGACCTCAGAAAGGCGCATTTTCTGTTTCTTATTCTAAGCCTGGCAAAACTAGTGTTATAGTCTCCTTGAAATTGAAATATTTCTCCATTCATACACATTCTAGCATATTTTGTGAAACAGAATTCTTGGAACTGGGCTAGAAGCTCCAGCTTGTCTTTAAAACACACTTAAATAGCGGCATGCCGTATCTTGTTACGATGGAAATCTAAGAGATCAAATATGCGAAAACGGAAGTAAAAAGATAAAATACAAGTTTTATATTAGTTCCATATAATAAGAAAGCGAAGACTTAGTTGCAGACGAGAATAAAACACGAAAAGCCACAAAAGGAAAATACAGACAAAGATTAAAATAAATACAGAACTTTGGGGCCAGGACGGTGACAATTAGTAGAAGAGAGCAGACTCTTATGTTAGGACTGTGACATCCACTTGTTTCCTTTTACCTCTTGTTGCTGTATTTAACTTTTTAATTCGTCAGAAATACTCTGAAGTACTTCATAATAAGTAGTCTTAACTGTGGAGATTAGAAAAAGAGAAGGCTTTTCCTACTACTTGAACTATGCCCAGCAATTGACTAAAAGTGGGTCTCTTCGTATCACCAATCCTCACATCTTTTTGTGCACTGCTCCTAATTACAATCTTAATGTTCTTCATATGCCTATGGAAATTTTTTTTCTTCAATTATTTGATATCGTCCTATCAGACTTCAAAATTTCTTATCTTTTCACATAATAAAGCTCTACTACATGACGACTACCGATATGCGATAGTTAAACATACTTCAGAGACTGTCGCTCGTCGGGTTACTTGTGATACCTTAAAAGAGGTTCTCTGTCTTTTTCTTCCGTCGCCTACATTCTCAAAATATATTGGCAGAATATTAAATAGTTAGGCGTTTTTCAAGATCGACTCCTAGTAAAAATAAATTTTGGTCAGAAAGCTTCGCCAGGTTTTTGGGCCATG
This sequence comes from Hawksworthiomyces lignivorus, assembly GCA_002917075.1. NCBI lineage: Eukaryota > Fungi > Ascomycota > Sordariomycetes > Ophiostomatales > Ophiostomataceae > Hawksworthiomyces > Hawksworthiomyces lignivorus. Next base: position 570,547 of record NTMA01000003.1, on the reverse strand, counting down.
TTTTGGGCCGGTTCTGCCTATGCTCTTTCCCAAGCTGCGATCGCCTTTGTTCATACCTTCGCCATCTACATCACTGAATACATATTTACGTGTTTAAATCCTACATAGAGGATGGAAGCTTCTTGAAGAAATAAATTTATGAACGCAATGCGCAAGGCAGACTGTGTCGAAAGGAAGAGGGTAGGCCTGATAATGGGCCTCTTTCGAGACCCTCGAGTCAGGCCTGCCTGCTAGGCCCAACGAGCAGTAGGCAACACGCACACCAACACAGACAAGGCTTACAATTAATTTAATAGTTAAATAAGTAACATTCATATGTGCAAGTCGTCCCTTCTGGACATCGTTTCAATTTGTCTCCATCAGACTTCAAACGATTTTTTCGAATCTCTACTTTGACATACAATTCCCTAGAACATCTGCATCAAACTCTATGTACGCAGCCAATATGGAACGGACGACAGAATGTCTGGCAGAACTAGAAGCCTGGCCTCGGTAAGTCTCTCGTTCCATTGACGTTCCTAGAGAATGTATCCTAACAAGCAGGCTTATAGCGCAGGTAAAGTCCCTGATGTAATTATCATCATTGGGCGTACCGGAGCTGGCAAGTCTTCTCTCATGGAAGACTTGACTAATAGTTTCGGTCATTCTCAGGAGTCTCTAGATCCAGGTAGCTATTTCTATCCAACTTGTCAACCGGCCCTATTTGTTCTCTTTCTAACGCTATCGCTCGCCTAGGCACTACCGACTTTGCCATCGACAAGGCCACTATAGCCAGCCACCCCTATTTCATCATGGACACTCCCGGCTTTGATGTCCATCAGCAGGAGCATGCCTTTTATGCTATCGTGCGCGGAATCCGAGCTATCCACTCCGCTCACCTGGGTGCTCGCTTCTCTGGTATCCTCTACGTCACCTGTATCAACCAGCCTCGTTTCGAGGACCTCGACCGCCAGCTGTTTCGGTTTGTGCACGCCTTGTGTGGCGACGATTTTGTCGAGAGTAGTTTGGTATTTGTCACTACCTTTTGGACCGCCAACAGCGAGGGACAGAGGAGCACCTTCCAGCGCAAGCTCCAGATGCTCCAGACCCAGTGGATGGAAGGTGGATCTATGGCTATGCCTGTCTTTTACAGCCATGGACGTGGATACCGCGCTAATGGCGACCTCGACGGCACCTTCATCGACTGGTTCTCCGAGTCTGGCCGAGATCATATGGCCCGGAACGCCCGTGAGATGGTTGCACGCTGCTACGGCCATGCGGATACATATCAGATGATGCCCGCATCTCTGCGTATCATGCAGGAGTTGAGCGCCGGCATGCCTGCACAGGAAACAGAGGCCGGGAAATTGCTGGGACTGGTGCCGCAGCAGAAACAACAGTCGCAATTTTATCCCAGAAACAGTGCCTATGCCAATGGTTCATATCCTCAGACAGGTCCGTCTAGAGAACCAGGCCCAGATGATCCAGCGAGCTCCCATGGCATCTACCCACAGGAACAAGGGCCATCGACAGCTGCCATCGTGGGCTCTATTTTGGAAGTGGCCTGCAAGGTCGCAGAATTGGTTTCTGCGAATGTCGACTTCGGTTCTGGAACTGATCTCAATAGATTCATTCGTGGCACCGCTGGCGGCCCTGCTGGAGGCCGCGGCTTTCCACTGAACCTTGGCCGAGAAGTGCCTGGCATGCCTGGGTTTCGTATGGGTATTTGCCATCCAGGTCCACTTGGTAAGACAGAAGACGCTTCCCTCTTTCTAATTCCTAGAACAACTGGTGCGGGGGAACATTTAGTTAACAGTATTACTTACAGATCCCCTCTCTGTTATTGATGTCTTCAAGTCTTATGGCATGGATTCAAGCCGCCAAGCTAGATTGCGCTACGGCAAAGAGCACGGCATCCGAGGCGTGCCACTTTCAGCCCAGTATAATGATGCGATGCGCAGACATGTGGTGAGACGACATGGCTGAATGAGACTTTCACCTCGGGCGACCTTGAGCAAAACACAGAATGATAAAAAAAATGGTGCGTCTTTGAAAGTGCATGGCACGAAAAAATGCACTGGAACGGAGACGTAACAGCGGAGACAGTAGAATGACTGAATTGCGATTTACGCCTTAACTTTTGTAAATATTATTAAGTAGGGATGTGTAACTTCTTTCTATACTAGACAAATGACAGCGAGAACAGGGATGTAACCTAGTCGATGAGGGCCTCTCTGTTCATGTACATCTTGTCAATTAATGCCTCTTCCACTGGGTGAAAATTAATGGCCTTCGTCTTGGCTCTGATCCTAGAACGACTTTTCACGATCTCTTCTGCAACTTTTCTCCATGGCAATGTCTGACCTATCGGTGCAGTACCATTCTTCAGCACATCGGGAACATCTGGAACCTGAATGTCAAGCAGTCTTCCTTCTTCCTTGCGGATCTCGCCGTCTATGATCACTGTTTCGACATCACGGACGCTAGAATGCAGCACCACCGCCGCCACGGGATCCTCCATCGCTGCGGGGAGCATGCTTGGGCTGGACGTTCCGAAAATGATAATATCAGCCTTTAAGCCAACTTTGAGTTGCCCTATCTCACCCGCCATCCCAATCGCCTTGGCGCCCCCGATCGTCCCGAGGTTGAACACTTGCTCAGCTGTCGATGCGACCCGCCGGCTCCATTTGCCTTGTCTGGCCAGTTCGGACCCGACAGAACTCCGCGTCGCCTGGAGCAGCAGCATCATCTGCGTGGGCAGGTAGCTGGCGCCCCATGTATGGCAGTCCACACCAATGCTCGCATTCGCATAGACGTCGGGTCGCAGTGCCAAGGGCACCATCCCCATCTGCAGCTCCGTGTTGGGCGTCGTGCTAACAGATGCGCCTGTAGCCGCCAGTCGCCGGGCTTCCTCGTCCGTGAGCGTCGGCGCGTGGCTCAGCAAGATGTCTGTGCTAAGCAGGCCCTGCGCGTCGAGCAGCGTCGCGCCTGACGGGGCATCTCCATGCTGCGGGCCGCCAACGACATGGGTAGTGATGAGCTTAGCGGCGCCAGGACTGGCCCGGAGCTCACCGTAGTAGTCTTTCAGCGCCGCGCCCATGTAAACATTATCCATTCCAAAGCCGATATGCACGAGACCGCCGCCACCATAAGGTCCATTAGTGGCAAGGGCTTTGAATTGATTCAAGGTCTCGGGTGAGGTGGTGGCATCCTCTGCATGAAAGGGTTCCCAAGACGTAACATGCCGGGGCGGGCAATAGCAGTATACGGTGCGCAGGCGACTCGCCACCAAGGCGTGGATCACCGTTTTTGCTATAGCATTCTGTAAGTGCTTGGTCCAACATTACTATTTTCTCTCCGTACAGAAATATAGCTAGGAAACGGGAATAAACGCGAGGGAGCAACCTACGGTACTCTAGTCCAAGATTTAAGTGGCTGTGGTCCACCACTGTCGTCGTGCCAGCATCGATGTTTTCAAGCGCACCGGCCAGCTGTCCCCAGAAAGCATCATCGAGGCTATAGAGCGACGAGATGTAGTTACCGGTTGCCATGTACTTGACGAAACTCTCGTCCGCGTGCGCACCTTTGCACGCTGTCTGCCACAAATGTGCATGCGTGCTAACGAAGCCGGGCGACACGATCTTATCTGTACAGTCGATAATTCTGGTCCCTGGAGTTGCGATTATGTTTGATTCAATCTTGGTAATGATATTCTCCTCGATCAGTAGATCCGATACCCTCGGTATGACCTTTCCATTTGCGCCGTGGATTAGAAGACGCCCGCCCTTAAGAAGTGTGGTTTTCGGCTTGGGTGCCATATTGGTGATGCTGTATTTTCCTAATAGAATTGAGAAATTCAACCAGTATCATTAATACATTCTTGTTGCATTAACGATTTACTGTCGTTGATCCATTCGGGCCAGAAAATATCTTACGATTTATGCTGAGAAAAAAATGTGTTCCTTTTTCTTAACTCCAAAACTCCCTAATCCCCGGAAGTAGGTTAAGATGCCCATACGAGGCAGATGTAACGCAAAATTTCCCCATGCACGAATATATGGAGATCTTGAGGGAAATCCCGCTATATCCGGCTAATCTTGATACCCATTTACGGTTAAGGTTCCGGGTACGAGGAATCTAGTGGGCTTACTCCGTACTTCTGTCCAACATCGTTGAAGAAACATCGGAACAACCAGCATTACGCGATACGCAAATTTCGAATTGAAGTCCGCAGTTTTAAAGACAGAGGAGATTAACCAACCAAATTTGCAAGATTTTTAGCTTTAGTTGAATCTACATTGGCTATGAAACTGTTTCTGCGAAGGAAAGAAATCTCGAAACTCCCAAATAACAACCGTTGTGATAATATCGGGTAAGTATTACGAAGCATTACAAAGTAATTCAACCGAACGTTGATATGCAAAGCCAGCATAAATAGTCAAGCCACCCTCACATCGGCTGAACCATTGGTATGATTCACGATTGTTTCAGTAGCTGAATGAATTCTCGAATAGGACAGTATCAGCTCCTGTATCGAACAAACAGGATACTATTTAAGAACGCATCCGTTTTGTAACGAAAGGATTCTTCATATAAGCTAGAATTTAACATATCGTTCTCCAGTAGATCTGCTTACTTTAATTTGATAATATTGAGGGCTTGAGTGAGCCACCAGTGACCTGCGGTATGAAAACCTCTTTAGATGTTTATTGTAACAGCGAGGTCTGAGCAAGGGCTCCTTGTAACTCGACTTCACAATGTACGACGCTTCTGGAATTCTTCAAGGAATCGTGTGGGGAGCATTAGACACCACCACAAACACGCTTACCTTGTATGACGCCAGTAACGCAACAGCAAGGGCCGGCCTCAGTGCTGGCTAGACAGCCAGAGTAGATAACAAGCAGTTTTTGGCCATGCACACGTATCATAGACGCCAAGTGCCACCTCGCAGTGCGGGCTTCTTCAGTTTCAACCAGTTCCTCAATGCCGACGGCCAGCCGATCTATCCTCAGCGAGACATCCTCGTGGCGGAGGCTCTGGCCGAAGGGGCGGGTGGCGGTGGCACGCATACGGGAAATTATAGCGGCAAGCTCATTGTCATGGAAAACTTGATGGACTCTGACGCCTTTCCGTGGCATGCCAATTAGTACCGCGGCCGGGTGGCGGCCGCCTTGGGACTGTCGTATGAGGACCGCTACCGGCTATACTACAATGACCATGCCAATCATGACTACGACGGCGGTCCCGCCGAAGGGCTATTTGGGCAGCTCGTTCTGTTCAACGGCATGATAGAATTTGCTCTGAGAGACCTAGCCGCATGGGTCGAAGGCTACGGACAGCCGGCTGATTCGACGAACTACACGGTAGTGGCACAACAGGTTTCTGTGGCGGCTACAGCAGCAGAGCGGCTCGGCATATACAGCCTGTCGTCGAGCTCGCAGTAGACGGCACAACGACCGCCAAGGTCGCCATCGGTGACCACGTCACTCTGCATGCACGAGCCGAAGTGCCCCCTGGCGGCGGCAAGATCGTGTCCGTAGAATGGGACTTTCTAGGAACGGGCAATTTTACTGCCAACGCCTTAGCGACGCCAGACACGACCATCGACGTCGAGACCACCGTCGTTTACCGCTCATCTGGCACATTCTTGCCAGACGTGCGCGTGCAGGCGCAACGTGAGGGAAATGCCTCCTCGCCGTATGCCATTCCCTTAATCTAGGCCGTGCGCGAGTTGTCGTTCATTAGGAAGCAGGGAAGCAGGAAATCTCAAGATTTAGTAATGAAGGACCATTGTCTAGCACAATTGGCGGCCTCTCTAAGACAGAAGTAGAACTCACTCTCAATTTAAAGGAAAAAATATAAATTTGATATTTCTCTTACAGGTTACAAGCAGGTAGCGATATTTTAGCCGCCGTTTTCTGTAGGGAACATAACGTATCTCTATACAAAGACCACCAGTCACAGACAACCGCTAACCTAGCAGCGACCTGCCGTCACGCTTGTACACAGCTGCATCCTTCATCACAAAGCTGACATGGCGAAAGGCGTCTGTGACCTGTTCAGGGTTGTCATCGAGCGCAATGATGTCCGCCTGTAGCCCAGCCTCGAACCAGCCAAAGCGCCAGCCGCAGAGATCGCCTCCGCAGGCTTCCCAGCCGCCGACAGTGCAGGCCTCGATGACGTCTGCGACGGGCACGCCGGCCGCGACCATGAGCTCAAGTTCACGCGCATTCTCGCCGTGCGGGAACGTGCCGGTGTCGCCGCCACAGGCCAGGCGCACTCCGGCATCATGCGCGCGCTTGACGCGCTGCTGCAGTTGTTGCAGCAGGTGCGGCCGCATGTGCTCGTATACCGACAGTGTTGGCACAAAGATGGTCCGCTTGGCAGCCATGAGCGGCAGCAGCTCGTCCGTGATGGCGGTTCCGTGCTCGACGGACGTTACGCCCGCTGCTACCGCTGCGGCCGCGCCCTCCCTGGTACCGCAGTGAGCCGCCACAGGACACTGCGCCAGCCGTGCTTCGTCCACGATCGCATCGACCTCTGCTTGCGTAAACGCAACGCTTTCCGGATTCGGTTCGCGTGGCGTATATCTCTCGCCCCCAGGGAACCGCAGCGTGCGCCGTCGGTAGTCGGCATACAGCTTGATCACGTCGGCGCCGGCCGCGATGCGTCGCCGCACGGCTCTGCGGCACTGGTCAGCGCCGTCAGCTGCATCTGGTCCAGATGGCAAAACAAGACCGCCGCCAGCATTTTCGGTGCGCAGCTCGAACGCGCCCGTGCTGGCAATCTCGCGTGTTGCCACCAGCAGCCGTGGTCCTGGTGTCAGGCCCCGTGAGATAGCGTCACGCAGATTCGTGTCGGCATCTTGCATGCCTTCTGTTCCCAGATCTCTGCAGCACACGACTATTAGACACGGCTGCTAAAATCACCCCGATAACCAAAAACAACTCCTTTCCGTTTTCAAGTATGTACCTGTATGTGGTGTACCCGGCCAGCAGGGCGGCCCGGCAATGGTAGACGGCCCGCACGACGCGTTCGGCCATGCTCTCGTCGCGTTTCTGGTGAAGCGCATCGGCCTCGCTTCTTTCGTCAGAGTGAATCCTACTGAACACAAGAGGCGAGATGCAGACCGCCAACTCACGCGTATGAATGTAGAAAGATGTGCGTGTGCGCATCCACCAGACCTGGAAGCACATACTTCCCACGCAGGTCAATATCGCCGTCACGCATGGCTTCCAAGCCGTCGTCGCTATCGCGCTCAAACACACGAACAATGAGGCCGCTGGCTGTATCCACCGTGACGGAGATATTCCGGCGGAATTCCTTAGCTTTCGGGTCGAAAAGCGATGACGTGTGCAGGGTAAACTGGCTGCGACTTCCGGATAGATTATCAGAATCGAGTTTCTCCATGGTTGAGACACGCATCTTCGAAAACAACTGGCTTCTGTGCGTCAGCTCGATGCATCGCAAACGAAGGAGAAAGTCGCATCGCCGAAGTCACGTCGTCGGATTGTCCCACCAAAGGCATAGAAGTAAGCTTTGGGCATTAGGTGGGGTATTAGAAGATAGCTGTGGGAACATTCCATATCATCGCTGCAGATAGCATAAGACCCCAGTCAATTGTCCGTTTTCTATCTTTTGTTTGCATCTTTTGAAAAATATAACATTGTAAAGCTCGTTGATACTATGGATTAGAATTTGATTTAGTGGTAAGTTGTACGGCGGAAAAACAGCAGTTTTCTCTCTCTCTCTCTATTATTATTATTATTATTATTATTTCCTTCTTCCTTATTTCTTTTTTCTTTAAATTTCTGACCGCATATATTTGTAACACCATAAACATGAAAATTTCTCGTAATATTGCCATCTAGAATAACAAGCAATTTCTGCGGCCAGATTGGCGGACCAATATCACCAAAGTATACTAAAAGCAGGGTGTTGTCTAACTGAACAACGAGCTAAGGCTCACCAAAGCGCCAGTCGTGGCGGGATCCAAGACGAAGCACAAACAACGAGCGACAGCAAATTACCGATGTCATGTAGTTAGTGGAACCTCCTGGTGGAGAAAGAAATGGCTGCGAAGCGTTCCCTGCACGCTAGCTAATTTAACCCAGTATTTTACCTCCTACAGACATGTGCACTGTCCATCAGCCGTTTGGCCAGTGCTATTTTTTTCAGACATGTCTACGTTTCTCTAGTTGCTTGGTGTTTTTTTTTTATAGCCAGCATGTTGGCTGGACCCCTAACCGCACCTGTTTGTCCTTTATAAAATAAGATACCTAGAGCTGATGGCCTGTTAAGCGCTACTTCCCCTCCATCTGCTAGCATGCGAAATGGACCATGTGCAGCCAGTCCTTCTGCTTTCTCCTAAACCCGTGGAACAGATAGCTGAACAGCCGGCTGGAGAGTATTCATCCCGCTAGATACACGCACGGCTCAAGAAGCAACCAAAGAAAACATTCTTCAGAACCCGTCTTGGCTGTCAACAGTGCAAACGGCGCAAAGTAAAGGTAGCTGCCGCCCACTTCTGTGACGACAACTGGCTTGAAGACTGCTGACCATTTTAGTGTGGCGAGGCCGGGCCGATATGTGCAAGCTGCACGCGCTTCTCCTTGCCTTGTAGCTTCTCACTGGGCAGTCAAGATGCCGCAGTTGCAGACCACCCTGATTCCTCTGGGATGACTGGACAGGAGAGCGAAGCACAACACAGCATGCATGGACATCGCACACGAGGACGGCCGAGGAGAAATTGGATGACTTCGAATGTAGGAATGCCTCAAAGCAATACCCCGAGTTCCTCGTTATCATGGACTTTGAACAGCTCGCTTGCACCCGTAGTCTCGCTTGGCTCGACACCAGCTCTGAGTCGATGCCAATCCGAACTGCTACACCACTTCGTCACTCACACTGCTCCGTCGCTGGCCCAATCGTGTGATCCAATTGATCCTATCGTGCGGTTTTGGGCGAAGAATGTGCCGCAAATTGGGCTCGCCCATTCATTTGTTCTCGATATCGCCTTCTCCCTCAGTGCCCTGCACCTTCTCCGTGGGAACAACTAGAGTGAGGCATCACAGCTTCGGTACAACTGCCTCGGGAGGCAACATGGAACTACAGGCCTCGCCGAACTCAATAAAATGCTCCCAGGTTTTATAAAACAATGCAAATTGCGGCGCGATCTACGTATTCACTATGCTCGAATGCCTACGTACATTTGCAGCTGGGCCCTCCAGCTCAGATGACCTACTTGTTTGTACAGTTGACAGCACATCGCCGGGACGATGGCAACCATTAGCTCTCGGGACACGGCTTATTCACGAGCTTGTTGATCCCTCCATTCTCTTCTCGAGCCTCCTAGCCCCGCTGGGCCCAGATCCATCAAACGAAGAACCGCCTGTCACCGAACCTGTAATGGCCCGTGGAGGACGCCCCTCTTGGACAGATTGGAGCAGCCGCCTAGACGCGCTTCACTGTGCAATACAGTCGCAGGCAGACGAGCATAGCTCTGTTCGTCTGAGGTGTGTTCGTACTCTGAGATATTTGTACGAGGCCATGTTCGGCGACCACAATGGCCGATACGAGGGCCCGTCTCGGTACAACAAAGTTTTGGTCTGGATATACGACACGGACGATGCCATAGTGTCCCTTTTAAGAAACAGGGACCCGCTGAGTCTAGTCATCCTGGCATACTATACGCCGCTTCTGGAGGTCGGCAACAGAGGCTGGTTCTTACGAGGCTGGGCAGAGCACTTGCAAACGACAACGCGATCACTGCTCGATGAAAGCTACACGAGCTGGTTCACATGGCCAACGCAACTAACTAAGCAGCTGATCGAATACCGCCACGCAACTGAAGGTGAACAAAGACGGATGTGGCCTCAACGACAGTAGTATCACTCAGCCCGTCATGCGCTCTGCAAGACATTCTCTACCTGGGTTATTTCTCTAAACTGATGAAAGGTTACCGTTGAACATAGACCTCTATATTTTGTGTATATCCTCTCGTCTTATAGCCTGTCATGTATTCCTTTTCGACTCTCATATCTTACTGTCTAACCTTATCTCTCTGCGGGTTGTAGCTTGGGGCAGCTTAAGGTAGTACCCAGGTCAAAGCGAAACTCGACGATATACGATCTAAATCGATCACCGCTCTAGCAAGTTTTTTGTAATTATTTCTATGAAATCATGACTTTTTTCAATAGGTTTTCATTGTCTCTTTTTTATTTTGTTTGCTATATACTTGACTAAAAACGCGGGTGTAGAGTAAATACGGAGCCAAGATACTGGTTGTAATCATGTACTGGCATGTTTGTGTCGTGATTAACACAGTCATGATTTATTCACTAAATAATACTAAATACTGTGCGCGAGTCGGTAGGTCCGATTCCGATCTCTGGTCGGACTTTATTGTGGGAAATATGTACAGCTGTCAGATATTGTTCATCTAGTAGTAATTATTACTAACCACCTTTACCTCCGACGCAGGATACTTTCTGTAGATTAGTCCCCAGACCTTCATAATTATCATCCCTAAACGTAAGCGCAAATTCGAGTCTGATTCTGGCAATGGATCCGCTGGCGAACTCCGGCACAAACCAAGGGGTGCGTAAGCGGATGAGATCGGCTCTGTCCTGCATCCTCTGTCGCCAAAGCAAGCGGAAATGCGATCGGTTAAAACCTTGCTCAACATGTGTGCGATATCATCTCACATGCCAGTATGGAGACAGCAGTGTCGCGGACTCGCCCAATCGCCCCTCCCAGCGAGTGGCACGAAATCCGCCAGCTTCCCGGCGGTCTAATGAGCAGCCGGCGGCTCCTGTCATTAACCCCGTTGTCGCTACGAGTGATAAAACCACCACGCAACCTCATCCCGGAGGATACTTAGCACCGATCAAGAGCCGTTTCATCGCCGAACACTCGTCGGCGGCACAACCCCGCGATCTAGGATTAAGGCTCGGGCTAGCCGAACCTCCGCGGCTGCATTCCTTCGCATACCACTTGGGCATTCGAAAGGAGCCAGGCTGCCTCGTGAAGGCGTGCCTGACGACGCTTTTGACGTGGGAGCAAGCGAGAGCTCTGATCGACACTTATATTTCTATCATCCACCCGGTCTTCGGGTTTGTGGATTCTGACCTCCTATACCAGCGCAGCCATTTACACTGGCATGGGCAGGCACAGGGTCTGCCATTTGAAACAGTCGTTGGCGGTGTTGTGGCTCTGGGTTCCTTGTTTTCAAACCTCCTTCCCGAGGAAGTCGAGACAGAGATAGTTCTCCATGTCAAGATGATTTTAGAAGACCCCGTCGTTAGTCGGTTTCCTTGTCTTGATATCGCCTCTGCATGGATCCTGCGGACCCTCTATGTGCGAGCTACAGGCCGCCCATATGCCGCTTGTCTGAGCAGCCTTGTGTCCATAAATCTCGTTGAGGTAATGGGCCTGCACCGAATGGAGACCTCAACAACTTTGGTTGAAGGGCCTCAGCCTGGAATAGAGACCTCCGAGATTAAAGAGCGAGTTGCGTCCGTCACCCAGAGCTTACACCTCCTTTTCACCTTTGACTATGGACGATCTACTACGAACCTAGGGCCAATGCCTCGTGACCATATCCGTCCGAAAATTGGAGATTTCACTATCCAACTATCCGATCTTGTCGACGCAATATCGCAGCACGTGGGAGTCGCTAATGCAGGCGAGAGCAGCAATGGCCTTGCGCAGGCACTGAGCAAACTAGTTGCAGCTCCAGCCGATCACGATTTCCTCATTCTGACAAAAGCTGAACTATGCTTTGCCATATATCGCCGTCTTCGACTGCTCAATCCCGGTCCCCAGGAAGCCCAGATACAGGTTATACTTGACTCAGGTATGTCAGCTGCCCCTGCAGCCCGGCGACTTGCAGCCCAGAAGCAGCCATGGTGGAATATAATCAATTCCATGTTTCAATATGTATGCGTGTTGCTTTCTCTCAACTCCACTGGGAACGAGTCAAATTTGGCATCCGCTATGGAAACTCTCGAAATTGTCCACCAACACTTCAATTCGCGGCTAACGCTGGAAGCCCTGAACACTGCTCGGTTGCTCATACGCGCTAGCATGGAAAAGCAAAATAAAAGTAATCCTATTCCACGAAGTGATGCAGATATGCTGGACCAGGTCTCTGTCATATTCGACAACGCTGGGGAATCCTCTATTGGGGATGTGCAATTAGAAGATTTCCTGCAGCCAATGGTCAACACGTCCTCTTTTTTTGACATGGCCGACTTTTTTTAACCTTAGCATTCTTTACATAGCGTAAATTAACCAAAATTCAGAATAAGTCATTGTAACCAAGTTTGGGGGTAAAGATTTTATCGCAGAATGATGGTCATCTTGTTTCCGGCTCAAAACTGCCAAGAAAGCTAAAATAGAGGGCTCAAGCAAAGCTCGGCTCCGTGATACAATCACTCAATTGCATGATATCAGAGACAGAATTTTCATTTCCTGAACTCTAAACCGACATAGAGATCCTGAATGGTTACATCTCTATTTTATGTAGTAGTCGCGAATCACGTAAAGGCTGGCAATAACTATGCCGAGACCAGCCAGCCCAGTTCCCATATAGCTCGCCGCCCGATAGCCTTCCAAGACGTCTGTCCCATGATGATTCACATAGGCTTCCACCGTCCCAGCGAGGCCTAGGCCGATAGAGATGGAATAATTAACAACAGTATTTACGACTGAAGCTGCAACTCCTTGATGCTCTGATGGCATCGCGTTACTAAGGATTAGCGTCCCTGAAGGAAATGACATGTCCCTGGTTCTTGTGTTAGATTTACCTCTAAAAAGATGTCAGCGGGGGGGAGAGGGAAAAACTCACATTCCCCAAGGCGTAATAATCGTAATGACAAAAGCTTGCGCCCAGTATATTTGGCCTACTGGCAGGGTCGCCAGCAGCAGTTGACCAACGATAAACGCCATCATCGCAACCAACATTATGACCGACGGACGAAGATGGGCGATGATGTAACCAGTTGTTATGGCGGCTACTGCGCCAGATATTGTTACACCCGACCATTTCGCTGACGCCAACAGCGCCGTATTGCCTTCTAGCACCTCCATAAATTGAAAGAAATAGAAGACCAAAATTCCAAAGCTTGACCAGCCGGCTGCAATACATCCAAGTACCCAACCGAGCTCGCGGGTGAATAGTGATCGTGGAAGCAATGGCTGGGGCGCCCGAGACTCAGTGAATGCGAATAAGCCTAGGACAAGGAAGCCGACAATGAGAAGTACGTAAGTGTATGGAACTGCCCAGCCGACCACTGGACCTTGGTTCCAAGCAAAATTTATCAGAACCAGGCCAGCGATTCCAGTCACAGAACCGGCAATATCAAGTTGCGTGACCCAAGATGTTTTGCCGTTTGTCTTGATGTCCGGGAATTTTGGGACTACGATCAGTCCCATCAGCGATAGGCATAAGCAAGCGATCCCCATTATCCAGTAAGCCCACGGCCACCACAGTCTCTCTGCAATCAAAGACGCCATTACCGCCCCCACAGTGAAGCCACCGGGTGCGGTGGCCCCGAACAAGCTGAACACCATATCTTTCCTCGGGCCTGGAGGATACATGCGGGCTAACGTTGCGACCGCATTAGGTAAAAGCATCGCAGGACCGATACCCTGTAGCGCCCTGCAGACAGCGAAGAAGATTTCATCCGTCCAGTACGCGAATCCGGCCACCAGGGACCAGATGCCGAACCATGCAAAGCCAAGTATGAACATGAGCCTGTGCCCAAACTCGTCACCCAGCCTGCCTGAGATGAGAATGAATGTGCCGACTGTGAGACTGTATGATGCGGTATACCAGCTCAGCTACCCAGGACTAGAAGTGTGAAAGGCTGAGCCGATGATATGTAGAGGTGCGATGGATAGCGCAAGACCGGCCTGGGTCATAAATTGGGCCGAACAGACTGTACCGACAATGAAGACCTCTCGAACTAAAGATTTTGGTGGTCCTTCAATCGTAGTGTTGTCACCTGTTTCGTCGAGAGTGGGTGGTCTCTGCGAACAGGACGCATTAGACAGCGACATCTCGCTCGGTGGTAACTTGGCCATCACTGTTCTTCTCTATCATTAGTGGTGCACGAAATAGAGTCGCTGAATTTTTTTTTTTTTTTTTTTTTTTTTTTTTTTTTTTTACCACAGCGCTGGATAGGATGTGCGAGTTGCATATTGTTAAGCAGATATATGACTGAGAAGCTATAATAGAGAGTAATCAAACGCAGTAGTGCTTTTAATCTCAAATACGCGTTAGGTCACTACAGTAGGTTAAAGTCCGCAGTCCGATCCGATCAGCTCTAATGTCCGCAATGTCGCCCCACCCCATGCGAGGGCCTCTGTTCCTGATCCGATCTGATCCACTCCGATACGATTAGTACGCAAACCACGCCTCTGCTATGTCAAAGATACATATATATTGCAATAGTAATGTGAAGAGTGCGAGCGTTGTTCATGTCTGATCTAGACGCCTTAGTCAAGATCAACTCGTTTAAAACAACGATTTTTCCAAGCTGCTCCAAGATCTATTGGCTACAGCCACCTTCAAATAGTTGCTTGCTACTTTGCTACTTAAACATTGTTTCAGCTTCACACACTATCGACGATAAATAGAAAGGCCTACAAGATTCAAGGATCAGCCATGCAGGCCTTGCAAATCACTCGAGAAGCAGCAGGCTCTCCAACGAGCTTCACTCTCGTCACTTGTCCTAAGCCCACAGCAAAGCCGGGATTTGCTCTAGTCGAAATACTTTTCTCGGGAATCCAACCTTCAGACAGACTTAACGCCAAAGGTGGCTTTCCTAAGACAACTTATCCACGTATCCCTGGTCGTGACTTCTCTGGGCAGGTTGTCGAAGTTGATCAGTCCTCTTCCTTGAAATCGTGGATCGGAAAGCAAGTCTACGGAACGAGCAACTCGGAGCTTGGTTTCACCATCGATGGACCCCATGCCCAATTCTGCCTGATTCCCGAAGTAATGCTGGCAGAGAAGCCGATCACACTCTCCCCATCCCAAGCCGCCATCGTGGGTGTTCCATTTACTACCGCCCTGTGGTGTCTGACCAGGGCACGGGCTAGCCAAAAAGACACTGTCCTAGTGCTAGGTGCGAGCGGGGCAGTTGGTTCTGCAGCAGTCAAGATTGCGAAAGTGTTGGGCTGCAAGCGCGTGCTAGGAGCATCTCGAAATCAAAAAGATACGCCCGATGTGCTCTTGAGTGATCAGATTACAAAGGAAGATCTTCAAAAACAGATATTTGCTGTTACAGGAGGGGAGGGTGTGGACGTGGTCGTTGACACGGTAGGTAGTATCGCCCTTATGAATGCGGCGCTCGAACAACTCGCCGTGAGAGGACGTTATACATGGATCGCAGCGCCTCGTGATGGCAGCTCTCCTGAGTTGAACTTCAACATCTTCCATGCATACAGGAAGGAAATTGAGCTTATTGGGTGCAACTCTGCTTTGAAATCAAGCGCAGATGTGGCCGAGGAATTGCGTGTTTTAAATCGGTTATTCGACTCCGAGGGCCTCACAGCGGCAGATGAAGCTGATATCCAGAAAGTTAGTTTAGAAGAAGCTATTCAGAAGGGCTATAATCAACGGGGATCGAAAAAACACACTGCCATACAATTATAGAATGAAAGATGGAAAGTAGGCTCCTTTTTGGCCATCATTTTCTGTAGGCGCGCCACCAGTTATGACAATACATTTTGCAGCGAGGGTTCTGCTTTTTAGAAGTGCTTTGTACTTATATAAATTCTAGACCTTAAGAATGAGATTAAGAATAATTAAGGAAGCTTGAGTAGAACAGCAAAAAAAAAGTGCTAATGAAGACACTTCTACAGACAAGGAAGAAGATCAAAGAGGGCATAGGAAAGGCAACACAGAAGATGATGAAAAGGTGTAAACAATTGATTTTTCAAGTTTGTTTACATGGGGCCTCAGAGACGGTCAGAATGCAAATACCTAAGGCACTGCTCTAGTCGTTATTTTTAATTGGACTCTGCCACCATTTTTGATATCCCCTGGGGGTTTTGCTCTCAGAAATTATTTTTAGTGAGCTGTGGAAGGAGTAGATTTCGTAAAGGCCTAATGGCTTGAAAAAAAAAAAAAAAGGCTCTGTAAAACTTGAGGAATCTCCTCTGCTCTCCAAGGTAAGAAAAGAAAAGTTGCCAGATGCAGGGACAAACCCATTCAGATTTACTGGTCTACATCTAGGGCTCTTATTTCTTATTTTGGGAGTTGTGATTGTCAAAATTCTTATCTCAGAAAGTAAAGGCATACATGGCTAAGTCTCGGACTTTCTTCTAAAATTTTCTGATTAACCTTTAAAAGGACCCTCTACCCGGCCTGATTCGATTAATGGCAGAAATCTCGAATGGCAGGTATCGCCTTGCCTGGCCGGCCTCTCATCTCCGCATTACAAAGCAGCTCGTGCCCAGCTCCAAGGACATCCACAGACGTTGCCCCAGTAATCACCTCTTGCAAAGTCTTCATGCCATCTTTGGCCCAGCCAGGGCTTTTCTCTCCAGAAAGCAGCATGTACTCCACCCCACCTTTGCCTTCTGCATCCTTCTTCATGTCGATAAGCGCCTCATATGATCTAGAAGTAGCCAGCATCTCCTCAATGACAGCGAGGTCATACCTCAGCAGCGGAATGAGCCCGGACATTGTGCACACACCACGACTTTCCTCACCTCCAGCCAGCCGTTTCGCCACATCCTTCTCTTGGCTTTTGAACATCATTGTTGAGAGCGTCCTCATCAGCCATCGCGGCAACCATGTAGGTCCGAGTTCGACGAGATACATAGCTGTCGTTCCAGCTCCAGGTATGTCGCCCTCGGCGAGTTCGCGTTCGAAACGGGTGAGTAGGCCTAGTTTCACCTGCGTAGGTCGGTCGATAAAGAGAATAGGCGGCTCAAAGATGATGATCTTTCTTAGGGCCTCCAGTGATGGGGAATGAGGCTTCTGTAGCAGAAGTTGCAGGACGATGAGCGCGCCAGTCGATATGCCTAGGATGAATTCAGCACGTGTTTTGGTCAGAAGCACTTCGAGGTCAGAGACCTCGGTGGCGATAACTGCCTTTGCGAAGGCTGGATTGTAGAACCGGGAAAAGGTCTCCGGTCCGATTTGAATAGTTGAAGTCGGATCTGCGAAGGTCCCCTCGGCATCTTTGCTCTCAGTAGCCCTAGTATCCCCATCTTGCGGAGATTCATATTGTACTCTTTGGGCTGCCACCGAAGCCGGATACGGGCCAGATAGACCGCGACCACGCCGGGACGCCACGTAGACAGTATAATAAGTACTCAAGGCGACAGCTAGTTCCTCGTGGAGGAGAGCGTATGAGCTTGCACCATGAATAACGAGGATGCCAGGGCCTGAACCGATAGAATAATAGCTGAGCTGCCCTCCATCGGGTGCAGTCGCCAAGTGATGTGTGAGTTTCGGCTTCTCCATGAGAATATGTCTGTATAGAACTTACTCCAAATGGAAGTCGTAGATAACAATATAAAGTAGTACAATAACAAAGGAACATGAGGACATCGCCATCGCGGAGATGTTGCTGTCAAGAATTGCTCGGCACTCGGGCTTTTTAGTATTACCGATAGGCTGCAACTTACGATTCCCGTACATGTACACTAAGATAAGGGACATCCCCTTGCGGCAGGGCTTTACAGACACAGTAATACTTTTTACATACCTTGGCTGTGTACGTACGCGTACAACAGCAAACACCGATATTAGATTACGCGTTGATTCAGAAGGTTAAAATCCAAGTATTAAACACCACCAAAATATTCGGGGTAATAATACATAAAAATGATTCTCTAAAACACAAAAGGTTATTAATTTAATTAATTAAATGCTTATATGTGATAGCACATGCCCTGAATAGCACTGTTAATTTATTATCTGTCGAGTTATAAGGTTCTGTGACACGCACCGACTTGATTTTATATATTACATTCCCGGCGACGGATAGAAGAAGCTGAGCATTTTGATATTGTCACACCAACACAGGATCTCATATTTATACTCAAAATTTACATGACTTTAATCCAATATATATGAAATAACAAGCATATTGCTGGATATCTTTGAAGGAACTTACGATTGTTACTGCCATTACCCTTGCATAGCCTTTCGCATTCCGTGCGCAACCCGAAAAGAAGAACAATGTGAACTAGATATGAACTCTATCTCCGATCTCCATATCGTCCCCTTACTCCAAAAAAGAGAAGAAGATTAAAGTATGTACAAAGATATTAGTTATGTTATTAATCTTTCTCTTTATTAATCGCTTTAGCCTCGACCATTGAACGACAGACTGTATAAACCAGCCTGCTAGAGAGCTAGTTGGATGGGAATGGCGGGCCAAATGTAGGCTACTAGGCAATTTCGCGCGCAGAGGCCATTTCGCCTAGCTCCCAACGCGGAAGCGACACGCGCACTCGGCTGTTATTAGCCCGAGGGCACTTCGTAGACGTTGAGTCGATTGCAACAGTTGTCGTTTCCAATGCAGATAAATAATACAAATACCATCTTATAATCATTCTCTCGTGGCAATATACTGCGAAGCTACTGAAAGCTTCTGAACGAGTGGCCGTTCTGCGCTATATTCTGGGACTTCTGTTCAGCTAGATCTGAGAAAAAAATCTTGAATTAACCTGGTACAATATGAATCATTCAGGTGGAGAAATTCCAGCTGTTTCTGGTTTTGCACCGGATCCCTCTGTTGCTAGAATTGGTGATACTTTTTTCTTGGTCACATCGTCATTTCACTTATTTCCTGGACTCCCAATCTACGTCTCCAATGACTTGGTTTCCTGGAAACTCTTCGGTATGCCACAACGCCCCACGCCCCTTTCCTAGCTTCTATTCTGTAATACTCACCTAGAAAAGGAAATGTCATTACAAGTCCAAACCAGCTTAGTTTAGCAAATTCTAGCACACGGCTTCGTTGCTCAGAGGATGGGTCCAAGATGGATCGCTTGCTACAGGAGGACTTTATGCACCAACTATCCGACATTGGAATGGCAAAACGTACATTACGTGTACAAATGTGATACACCGCGAAGGGCAGGAAAAGACCGAGCTGGAAAATTTCTTTATCACAACAACAAACATATGGTCTGGTAATTGGAGCGATCCAGTCTATTTCGACTTTTACGGAATCGACCCGGAGTTGTTCTTCGACGATGATGGCCGAGCGTACGTGCAAGGCTCTCGCTGGGACTTGCCACACGTCTACATAAGTTCGTTTGAGATTGACCCACAGTCGGGAGCGAAATTATCAGCAGAAAAGAAAATATGGGATGGATTCAGCAAAATTATTCCCGAGGGTCCTCACATCTACTAGCGAGACGGATGGTATTACCTTCTTGCTGCCGAAGGAGGTACAGCAGAGGGTCACCGGATCACAATGGCACGATCCCGCCATATTCATGGACCGTACTCTTCCTTTGAAGAAAATCCAATTCTTGATGTCGCAGGCCCGGGGTCGATGGTTCAAAACAACGGACATGGAGACCTCTTTCAAGACAACCAGGGGCAGTGGTGGATTGTGTATCTAGGTGTACGCAAACAACAGGGTAGGTACATTCTAGGACGGGAATCATTTCAGACTTCTGTTGAGTGGTCTACGGGCGGGTGGCCGAAACTACATTTCTCGCGGAAGAGAATAATTTCTCGCCAAGTTCAAGGATCCTTGATGGCTGCCGGACAAGCCAATGACTTAACCTCACCCACAATAGCAGAACTTGTCTATATCAGGGACCCACACCCACTGTTCTTCTCATTGTCCGAGAGTGGCGAAAAAATTACACTTGTGCCGAGCGATACCGACATTTCCAAATGCAACGGCGAGCCTGTTTCATTCATAGGCAAACGACAGCGGGCACTCAATGGCACCGCATCTGCCTCATTTATAATACCATCCAGAAGGGACAGTGATGGCAGGGGCATAATGGTCGGTCTCGCATACTACAAGGACGAGCATAGATTTATGAGAGTTTATTGGGACTCCAGCTCGTTGCAAATCGTCTTCGAAGTGCTCAACCGAGCACAAAATATTCATCGCACTGACAGCCTCTTTCAATCGCCTAGAAATCGGAAAAACTACATGTTTGACACAAAAGTTGATTATACCGCTTTGTCTATAGCGTTTTCGTTTCGGGAGGCCGAAGAAGGACAATCGCCGGCGGGTTGGAAACAGGTAGGGAGGGTGGATACACTGGAGTTGATAGACCCTGATTTTGTAGGCCCTGTCATAGGTGTATTTGCAGTGGGCAATAAGCCATCCGCCGCAGCGGAAAGACAAGCTGTGATGATGGATAACTTTACAGTAGAGTAGAGGTCGCTCCTGGGTTGTATCGGTGATCAAATTTACAGGTTAAAGGCAGTTGCGCTGTTCTGGCCATCATTTTCAGTAGGCATATGCCACCATTTTTGGCGTCCTCTGCAGTGAGAAACTATTGTTTGTACGAACTGAAGGCATAAGTGTAACAAACATACATCCTGAAGGCCTCTGAAGCGTAGTGTTATGAGCTCTAGTGTGAGAGAATCTCAGCAGCGTTAAGATTGGTGATCCTTTCAGATTATTAGTGTAGTGGTAAAACCCTCGCGACTGCCGTAAGAATATCTCAGTACTACGTGAGTGGATTTAGTGCTCCTCTGCGATTCGAGGTCGCCTAAATTGTACTGAACGTTAAACGTTATATGAGGGTAAGAGAATGTTAGCATGTAGTGCTGAGATTGGGAATCTTTTTGGATCATTAGTGGTAAAACTTCTACAACTGCTGTATTATTAAGTTCTTTCTTGTAAAAAATAAAAAATTTACGCTCGGAAAGAACTTGGGTGTGTATCTGAGTATGCGGGGAGGGAAATGAAGCACAAGGGACAAGTAAGAGACAAGCGTGTTGTATTCTTCATACAATCGGTAACGACTGGTTGTTACCTTGAACTATGCTAACTATCTGGTATGATGTTTGTTAGAAACCTCATACAACTTCGTACACAAAATCTCATGCAGGAATGAGGTTTGCTTCCTCGCACGCTGAGTGGTCCTCTTCCTAGGTTCCTTTGGTTGGTTCTTTGTTCTGCCTTTGTTGACCGCCTTTGTGGTCCTCAAATAGGCCCTGTTGGTCTTATTTCGTAACAAACATGAGGCTTCGCAGGCAGCCCTCAGGCCAAACCCAGCCCCACTGCTAGTTTGGAGAAGAGAAACCGCCAACAACACCGAAAACACGCCATTCGCTGTAGAGGAAAATGCGCCTCCTAGAACGAATGAGCCACGGCGATATTAGTCTGACTGATGACTATTTTGACCATAAAGCTCATGCATACGCGATTCTTTCGCACACTTGGGGCCCCGAAGAGGTGGGCTTCCAAGCCCTGATGGACGGCACAGGCAAGAAAAACTTTGGATACCGCAAGATCCAGTTCTGTGGCGATCAAGCGTGGCGTCACGGCCTGCGATTCTTTTGGATAGACACCTGTTGCATCAATAGAGCCGACAGCAGCGAGCTTCAGGAGGCAATCAATTCCATGTTTCGCTGGTATCAGAATGCGGCTAAATGTTACGTCTATCTCGCCGACGTCTCGACTCCAACCTTGGAAGCTGGCGACAAATCCAGCTGGGAAGCAGCTTTCCGGAAGAGTAGATGGTTTACTCGAGGATGGACTCTTCAGGAACTTATCGCTCCGCAGTCCGTCGAGTTCTTTTCTAAGGAGGGCATATGCATTGGGGACAAGTGCTCACTGGAATATGAGATTCTCGAAATAACCGGAATTCCCGTTGAAGCGCTTCGAGGCAGCCCTCTCTCCGGTTTCAGTGTCGCCGAGCGGTTCGCATGGATGGAGAAGCGGCACACGCTTCGCAAAGAGGACAAGGCCTACTCGCTACTGGGTATCTTCGGCATTCACATGCCGCTTATCTACGGCGAAGGGGAAGAGAACTCGTTCAGACGGCTCCGGGAGGAGGTTGACAAGGCGTTCCAGCGTAATTTAGTAGGTGCTAACGCGATAGGCCGCGCACACCGATGTAAGCTTGGCCAGGTAATGGCGTCGAACGTCGACGCAGCCTTACAGCAAGATGCTCCTGGATTCCTTAGGGATTTGGACGATCTCCTCGAGAAAATCACTAGCTTATCTGACCACTGGAACGACGCACTGTTCCGACCACTCATCGAACAATTCTCAGCCCAGTATTCCCTCGGGATGAACTGGGACGATACAGCCGGCATCGGCTACGAGGAAGGCATGGCATTGTGGAACAATCGAAATCTATCAATGAGTAGACGACTCCAGGGTGGATATTCGCGGCTCTTTATACACCAAAACTTTAAGGACCACGCCGTTAAGATATTATGGGTACAGACGCTTTTGGCTATATATTCATATGTAAAAACGGATTAAATTTGTAACTGTATAAGAGTTACTCCTAAGTATAGCTTTATACGACCCTAGTATTATTCTTTTTTGTTTTGACTAAATGTTACGAACAGACCCAGCGCGGCCCACTCAATTAATAGGATTGAACCCAGCCCGACTTCATGTTGGAGTGGAGCGCAAACTATTGAGCAGTGCTTATTTTGTATTCGAACAGTCATAAAAAGTGGGAAATCACAATGGAGCGTCTTTAAAGCTATGTGGACTTTTCAGGCAGCTTTCGGACAACTAAGTATAGTACGACGAAACTATTGCCGACACGTATAGCTAGACGTATATTCCCTCTCTTATAAAGTTGGCAGAGATCTGGCAGCCTTAATTCACTTTAACATCAGAGTTTTCAAAAAAAAAAAAAAAAAAAGTTAATCTATTATTATCTATTGTCGTGTACATGATACTAACGTACCGCTCGCATATGTCGCAATATACACATCCGACTCTCGTCCTGAGAATAGGGTGTCGAAAATGATCTTAATATTATCAACCACACCTGTGTTGTCCTTATGTAGGATCCAGTCCGTCTTCTTCCAGTCGAGGATTCCCTCATGGCTGTACACACGAGGAGTTGTATACTCATCAACTTGCTCTCGGCTAACGGTAGCTGTGAACAAATAAACACCGTTGTGGTCCTCGCCGTCGACGAACCATCTTAACACTCCTCGACTAACGTAGTTGAACATCGACATGCCGGTTTCTTCCTGCGTTTCGCGCTGGATGCACTGCAGTGCCGTCTCTCCTGGTTCCAACTTACCACCGACGCCATTCCAGCGGCCCATCCAGGGAGCCTTTTGTCGGTTAAGGAGCAACACCTGACCCGTCTCCGGGCATTGTATAAATCCAAGAGTGTATTTCCACATGACTCTTGTACAATATCTTGCAAGTGGCAAAGACTTTATATCAGGATATCCTAACAAAAGTTAGCCAAGTGCTTGTGTGAATCAATAGCCGTACGCTTTATAAACAGCATCTGCATTGTAATGCGGCAGTACACCTGCTGCGCAAACCATAAGCGATGTTGGAACACCAAGGCTTACCTTGTAACTGGTGTGGCTAGGGACAAGATGGCATATAACTACCATTTGGATCGCACGCTTTTGATAGGCCTGTTCCAGTACGTATACTTTGCCGGCGATGAGATCTTTCGCGATACAGTAAAGTCAACCAACCTACAGTCAGAATTTGGATAATTAGATAATACTTGTAATAAAGGCTATTTCATTTGGCACCAGCAGTGGCTTCACAGTATGACTAGAAACGACGAAAAACATACATTTCTTGGGCGACCGCTAAAGCAAATGGTTCCAGTTACAGCTGATACGGCGGCGGCTCAACTTATTCCCACCAATGGCTGTTAATGCTCTATCGTCCTTTTTTCAACTTAGTACAATATCTGTCAAGCCAGTTTAAGTAGAGCCATTGATTAGGAGAGGCCAAAAGAGATATCCTAGAGGGAGGCAGGGCGAGGAGCCCCCTCTATATAGTGCTATATACAGTGTATCACCACGGTATTCAAGTGATAGGCATACTGTATCAACCTACAGGCATGGTATTATGTAAGCACTACTCAACAATCGCACCTGTAGACTCCCCACACGTCTGTCTGTCTCTGGAAACGCTCCTTTAAATGTTGGTAGATAGTATTCCACTCATATCCCTGTTCTTTTAGTTCGATAACAAGGGTTTCCTCCTGCGGTGTCTAGGCAGTCCTTATTCCCATTCGCCGCCCCGTGGGAAGGTGGCTTTTGATTAGCGTGTTGGACCGCCGGCCCCTGGCTGTATGGGCTTTGTGTTCGCGATTCACGCAAGAGTCCCAGGTGAACTGCACCTGGAATGTGGCTTTACCATTTACCACCGCGCGTTTCAGAACTGCATCGCCGAGCGGCCACTCCTGGAAGGTGGCCTGGAGAGTCTCGTTATCGGAACTGTCAGAGCTTTGAGAGTATGGCGGACTAGGGATATTGTGGCGTGAGTGCTTTCGGGCGCGATCTGATATGTGAACTTCTTGTAGTCCAGAGGCATCACCGACAGAGTCAATTGGCCGTCCGGTAGCGGTCCTATGCCGCTTGCGTGGTGGTGGTAATGGAATATCATCGTCGCCATCGTCTTGCTCCCTTTTACTACCTTCAGAAGGCTGGTACATGTCGCTGTCCTCTGCTTCTATACTGCTGTGACGGCGGCGGCGGCCCAGACGGGTTTGAGACCTCTTGCTGCCGGCCTCTGCTCTATCATCGTCTTTGTCTTCGGCTAGGCCTGTGATCCTGCGGCGTGGCACTGTCTTCCTTCGACTTCTCCTGGGCTTGGCCTGACGTGTTTGCCCTTCATCATTGCCGGCACCTTCGCCCACGGCGTCCCGGCAAGGCAGAGGGGTAGAGCCGTGCTTGCCGTCGGACGCCCGCACATCTTCCATCCCTCCTCCGCCTTACCCGCTTTTGACATCTTTGCAAAGACGTTGTACGTCGACGGTTAGGATCTCGTGGCAAGCCTCAGCGATCGAGTTGGCGTGACGCCGCGCAGCTGCGCCATCGCTACCATTGCTCACAGCACCACGACATCGCATACTTTGCGGAAAGCTGCCGTTCGGTGTTTGGAAAGAGGGAGCGAGAGGGATTAGACGAAAGTGATTCTCCGCTCTCGAGGATGCTGTGTCGGCTATCTTAACAGCTGCGCTGCGTGTAATATCTGTTGAGCAGTGCTTATATAATACCATGCCTGTAGGCTGATACTGTATGCCTATCATACCGTGGTGATACACTGTATATAGCACTATATAGAGAGGGCTCCTCGCCCTGCCTCCCTCTAGGATATCTCTTTTGGCCTCTCCTAATCAATGGCTCTACTCAAACTGGCTTGACAATTACTCAAAACTCTGCCTCCATGCTAATGTTCGGTGTAGAACTCCTCAAGCGCGGTGCAGTGACTCTTCCACCGCTTCAGGCATCCCTGTAGAGTGTAGAGGGAGAAACCAACACCTATGAAAAGCATAGATCTCTACCCTCCCAGATGCTTAAATATATCGACCACCTACAGTAACCTTTGGTGTCAATAGCGCTCACTTTCATCCAGGTCTGGATAGACTATTGGCCACAAGAATTGTTTTTGCGTGACATTAAAGTGTAGATACCAAATAATTATACATGAGTCCATTATTCCCAAGTTTGTCTGCTGCAATTGCAATCAACAGCACGAGAAACGAAAGTTTTTCAGTGGAGGAATAGCCAAGAATAAATTCCAAAATGGTTGTTTTTTGAAAGCGCCCTCCCACTCCCATCCAAGCCTGGTATCTATTTGTCGCCGACATGCAGCAACGCTCAAATTTAGCCAATCAATTACTCACGGCAACGCTTCAACCGCATCCGCCCTATCAATGTTGAACGCTGTAGTAAGAATAATGCATATTTGGGTTGCATTGCCTCCATTTACCTATTGAACGCGTCGGCAAAGGGATACTCATACCCGGGAATATGTTGGTGATATAATAGTTGCCTGCTGCTCACTTTTTGACCAACTGGGGGTAGGTTGGCAAAAAGTCGCCTGGGCAGAATTTACGGCATTCTTCATCCATTCATCCAAAACAACCCATCTTTCCTTGCGATGTACTCTTTGGAGGCTTCACTTTGCACCTCTCTTACTGCCTTGGTGTACCTAGGGTACTTTCTTGTCCATTTGCCTGCACCTTTCCGCGTGTCCCCCTCCCTACTCGAGCAGCCATGAAGAAGTACGAATACCAGCCCCTAAACAACCCCAAAGAGGAGATCAGGCTGCTGTCTCTTCTCCCCGGTTCACCAACAGACGATTTAAAGTTGCGCCTTTGGCCGGTCTTCCTGCCAGATTCGATTCCAGAGCCTCAGGAAGAAGAAACCGAAGATGCGACGGCCCAGATGCAAGACACCCTCCCGCCGGGTTGGGTTTGCGGCAAAACGCCAGAGGGTCCCTTCATCTTTGAGAATGAAGAATCCGAAGAGACAACTTGGACTCACCCATCCACGATGCAGGACGACGGCGCCACGCCTCCAGTTGCTGCTGCTGCTGCTGCTACTGCTCCTCCTCCTCCCCCCCGGTACGAAGCTCTCTCCTACGTCTGGGGCTCCCAAGACGACCCGGATGTGGCTTTTGTCGAGGCCCATGATCCGGCTGTGAACGTCGTTGATTCCTCGGGCGAGCTTCCAATCACCCAAAACCTAGCCGTCGCCCTCCGGAGCCTCAGGCTAGTCGGCCAGGAGAGGACGCTGTGGGTCGACGCCATCTGCATCAACCAAGCCTACGATAGTGCAGAGAAGGAGTCCCAGATCCCCCGCATGGCCGCCATCTACACCCTAGCTCAGCGTGTGATCATCTGGCTCGGACCCGAAACCGACGACAGCGAGCTGGCACTGTCAACACTGGCCCATCTCGGCCGCCAAGTCCAAATCGACCTGCAGGGCTTCCGCTACCGATCACCGGACGCCACAGAGAAGCGATGGTTTCACCCGGCTGAGCCCCTGCCGTACTCGCAGGCCGTGTGCGAGTCGATCAGACGCCTCCTGAGCCGGGAGTACTTTGAGCGTCTGTGGATCGTGCAGGAGATACTGCTGGCCGACTCCAATACTTCGATCATCCAGTGTGGCGGCTGCAGTCACCAAATGTCGCTCTACGAGTTTAGACGCGCCGTGCCGTGCCTGTCAGACAAGGAGGACCTCCGTTCGATGCTGGGCGACCGGCCCAACTACCTCGAGCCCCTCCTCCGCTTGTCGGGTCGCCGCCGTCCAGGCATACCGGTCGAGACCGTTCTGGGGCTTATCCGCCAGAGAAAGTGCTTCAGCCCCTGGGACAAGATATATGGCGTCTTGGGCATCGTCGAGCATAGTTTTGCACGTCTGGTCTCTCCCAAATACAGCCTTCCCGTGGCGCAGGTCTACACCGATGTGTTTACGAAGCTGTTGAAGCGGGACGAGCGCCTCCAGTTGCTGCGGCAGTGCGAGCTACTGCGTGATCGTGATCACCAGGATGGGGCGGGGGCCGGCATCATCATTGACGGTTTGCCTACTTGGGTCCCGGACTGGTCCACGCTTCGAAAAACGGCGCAACTCCGCCACCATGTGTTCTCAAGTGGGCTGTCGCGGGCGTGTGCGGTTGTTGAGCCTCCGAATAGGCTCCGGGTCACCGGCCGCAAGTTCGCAACCGTGCAGGCTGTCGCCCCGGCCGCCCCTGACACTGAACTCGAGGCGCTGCGACACATAAGGTCGTGGGAGCCCGATGACCTGCTTGAGAAGAAGGACTACGTCGCCGGGGGATCTCTCCTAGATGCGTTCCTCTCCACCCTTGCCGTGGGGTACCTATCCGAAAGATACCCCGTCGGGGTCGGGGTGATGGACAGCCTGGAGGTTTGGCGACAAGACTACCTGACCAAGGTCCGCTGTCCAGTAG
The DNA here is from genome assembly GCA_002917075.1 of Hawksworthiomyces lignivorus. Lineage (NCBI taxonomy): Eukaryota > Fungi > Ascomycota > Sordariomycetes > Ophiostomatales > Ophiostomataceae > Hawksworthiomyces > Hawksworthiomyces lignivorus. Next base: position 542,687 of record NTMA01000003.1, on the reverse strand, counting down.
ACTCCGGGAAGCAGCAGCAGCAGCAGCAAAAAGTAATAGGGGACGAAAACCTTAGCGTCACAATGTTCGAGGCGGCCAAGCTCGTCAAATCGAGGACCTTTGTGACCACTGAGGATGGCCATTTCGGCCTCGGCCCACCGTGTGCCAAATCGGGTGAGCAAAACAATGATAATACATTTTTAAAAATCAGAAACTGACAAAAAGTCCAAACATCTTAGGAGACATCATATGTGCGATTCTCGGGTGCACTTCCTCGATGATGCTGCGAGAAGATGGCGTCGGCACGGGCCGGTATCTGGTGGTGGGGGAGTGCTACATACATGGCATGGACGACGCCTCGGGCATCCTCGGCCCCTTGCCAGACGGATGGGACGTCGTCATCTCAAACTTCAGCTTCGGTGGCGTGGAGCATCAGTACCGGCATCGTCCGCGTCGCCACGATGGTAATGACGAAGATGGTGGGCCTGATGACGACTTCCTCACCACCACCACCATCACTCCAGATGATCCCAGGCTTCCAGCCCTGGCTCACCCTTGGGAGGCCCTGCCGATCGAGAGAAATCCTGGGGGTCCGGATTTCGTGGCCAGATTTGTCAACGTGGAGACCGGGGAGACCTTGGACTCGGATCCGAGGATGCTTCCCGAGGCGCTACGGGCGATGGGCGTGGAGCTACAGACGTTCTTGCTTTCTTGACGCGGCTCCCTCTTCATGGGGAAATTTGGAAGGAGGCGCATGGTCGCCGGTCACCACAGGACGGCAGGAGAGTGTCGACGAACTTTCGGGAGACACTATGATTGGAGCTGCCCCTCAAGTAGATGAATGAAAGCAGGTTCCGAAGGAATTTGCCGGCTAAAAGTAGAAGAGAGGCATGGATGTGGGGCATGAGCACCCATGAGTCAACGCGCCGTGTATCCACGCCTGCATGCAGGTCCTACGATATGAAGCCATCCACGTCGATCAATATCGGCCAGCATTTCAGGAAGGCACTCTCTTACCACAACCGATAACGATAAACCTCTTCTACGAGATGAGACACCCTATTTAATGTGTGTCGTGGTGTGGCGCGCGCTTGCTGGAGGAGCAGCACCTGAGGCGAGCTGATCGCCGTAAATGCCTCCGTCAATACCCTCTTTCTTTGGTGCCGGCACGCGCACTCATTGAACTCAAATGACCATCTTTCGAGTAGACGTCTACCTCTCGCAGTAAACGACGCAACTGGCCAGTGTGGATTTGTCAAGCACATGCCTCTTTAAGAGATGAGGCATTGGTCGGCTAGTGCTAACCACCAACCGACAACCCTACGTCTCACAGGATGTAGGCATTCCCTGTACCCACTCGTACCTAGTTCTGCGAGATCATGCGCAAGTTAGTGGCAATGAGACATCCCTGTGCAGCCATTTACTCAGCTCCGTGACACGCTCTTGTTACATGATCAACAGGCATCCACTCCCTCTCGATCTACGAAGAAAGGTGATCTTTTCCTCTTATCAGCGCACATGTAGAGAAAACCGACGCAAGGCATCATGAGAAGTAGAGCATCTGACCCTATTGGTTCTTCCATTAGGTAGGAGCTGTCTGTAAGAGCATGTGCTGGTAGTGCGGTAGGAGAGCCTTGTTCTCGAATGCTATCTAGCACACTCGCTTTCTCCTTCACCTCCTTGCTCCTTGAACCTAAACTGCAGTGAGGAATCTAGCCCAATGTTTGTCCTCGTATTATCGATACGCCGACTGATGTCTGCCAGTATATAGTCGATTGTCGTCGTGTATACAAGCAATGAGAAACGGTAGATATGATTGCCCAAAATTAAGCCTCTATCAACTCTGGTTGTAGTAGGTGTTGAATCTGTATTTGTCGATTTAATCGGATAGAAAAAAATATTGTGATGTCTCAAGGCGGTAAAGACTGGCTAATGATATCTGTACTGAATTTTTTCTGCCAAAAAGGCTTACATATTTTAAAAACACCACGCAAAGCCCAAAACACATGTTACGATTCAGCCCCCCGACAGAGGCCAGAAGAGGAGACCAGGTAGCAAGGACGGACAAAAACGGCAGAAAATAAGGGAGTAGCGATAAAAAACACCATTGGAGGAATATGCAACTAGACGAGTATCATACTGGAAATGAAATAAGGGAATGAGATACAAATAAAATAGCGACTATCTCATGCAGGAAACAAGATAGTAGGATGAGACACGAATGAGGTAGCCAGATATATATATCACACTCTTTTCCTAGATGTCCGTAAAAACTAAGAATTAGACCTCCCCAGCTGCTGCGGTCTTCAAAGTTCGCCTTGTTCGCTGTTCTGTTCACTGACATAAACATCTTCAAGGTCATCGGCGCCAGCTTTAATCGGCTCACTACTATCTTCTGGTGCTACTTCTACCACGAAACCACCCTTTATAAAGATAATATTAAAGAGGGTTGCATATCCCCGAACTCTGACAGTCATACCGATGTGCCATCCCTGAAGAACTTTTATCTCATAAGCATGGTATTTTTTGAATGCAGAAACTTTTCATTCTGGAAGGGCACGTCTAAATAAACAAAATATGGTATCAGATGGCTTTTTGAGATCGAAGTGGTGTTGATATTAAACGGAATATCTGTAGGCTCCTAAGATAAACAAGGAAGAGGCAGGGCAACTGCAGTTGTGAAGAATATATATTCACAACGGTGATGAACCAAGGCCGTGATACAATTACCTCATGCACCTTTGCTTCTATTGGCTTCTCATACCCACCATGAAAGGTCCGCAATTGTTTGTCTATATTTCATACCGGCTTTTCTGTGAAGAGTTTGTATATTGTCTACTACAAAGAATATCTATATGGTGGACACTCATCGCCGCATTTCGTAAAATACCAATGACATAGCAATAGGCTGGACATGAAAACAAAATGTCTACGTTAAATTCTGCTGGCTCTCCATGGATCTAATCCCGTCTAAGACCCTTGCCAAGAAGCTCCGATCCAACTTCGACGACCAACTTTATATCGGGGAATGTCTTATTCTTTCCCAGGATGGTTCCCTCGGCGTCTAATGCTCGAAGCAGATCAGCGAGGTCCCCGTCTAACGGTACGCAATAAACAAGATGTCCTAATGCTAACAGCATTCCCGTAAGAGCATCGGCAGATGCCTCTTCCTGGCTGATGGCTTCCACGACGGAGGCTGCCAGCTCGATCTGGTCCTCTGGTGACAGATACGGGCCTTTCTCTTGTCGTCTTGCGTGCTGGTCTGCTAACGCCATGTTGAAGAGAAGGGACGCAGCAGCAACACGAACGCTCGTGTGGCTGTCGTCTAAGAAGCTGGATGAAATAAGCTGGACGAGCAGCGCGCGAACTTCGACGTCTTTGAAGACTTCGTCGGGGAAGAGTGGCGTTGAAAAGAAATTGCACGCCGCCTGCAGCGTTACAAGTCGGAGTGCGTAAGGTGAGTCAGCTTTCCCGCAGACGGCACGTAGAGCACTGAGTGTAGTCTTATGGCTGGCCTCTTCAGCGAAGAATCCGCTGATTCGGGGATCTGAAAGGCTGCATCGGAACAAGTCTACGACGGTGAAGAGCGTCGCAAGAGGCATTGACTGAACAGAATCCTGAACTAAGCTGGAGAGGTGGCCCATGTCTGGGATCATGGTATCTTCCAGGCCATGTTTTGTGCGCGACTCTAGGTAGTGTATGAGAGCTTGGGTCTCAGGCTTCTCAGAAACCTCTACTCCCATTTTGCTGATAAGTTTGTCCAGCGGGGGAACTTTGGCGTAGAGAACTGGCTTCGTGTTCAGATTTGCGAAACTTGGCAGCCGTAGCTTCTCGTGGAGATGTAGCGGGTGTACCATCTCAACAAGGAGACTCACGTTTCCACGCAATTTTGCAGGCTCAGTGCCGACCCATTCATTCTCCTTCTCGCCCTTTAGAAATGTGATAAATGTGGGCGTGGCACGGATAGAGTACTGGCTCGCGATGACGCTGGCTTGAGGTAGAGAGGTGTCGACCTTGATGAGCATTGCCCGGTCCCCAAATTCTTGAGCAAGTTCATCATAAAGAGGATAGAGGGTCTTGCAGGGTGCGCACGTAGCAGACGTGAAAAAGACCACGGCACATGTCCGTTTCGCTTCTTCCAAAAGTCGAGAAAATTCGTCTAAAGTGGCCACATTTTTAACTCTATGCCTCTGGACGGATGGAAGATTGGCTGGAGTTCTTGCGCTCTCTTGAATGCCAAGAATTGAGCCATTCTGCTGCTGCCGATTTGCATTCACACCTTGCATGAGCTGGGGGACCAGCATGCGCCCCATTGGCGAATCGAGGACAGCTTGGGGCATGCTGGCGATGTGCTGTGGGATTCCTTTGCCAACTAAGAAGTTGGAAAATGTATCACTGAAGTTGTTGCAGTTGTGGTGGAAGAGATCATATGCCTGGTTCGCAGTCAGGACCTATCAGAAAGTCGCATAAAAGAAGCTTTCATACCTCGGGAGTGAAAATGGGCCGAAGAGAGTCGATATACTCTTCAATGACATCCATCGGCAGGTTTGTGTATCCGAGGTGTATCTTCTCTATGGGCTGGCCTAAATGGGAAGATCCCGGTACGATTGCAGCAATACCGCCATCATACACGTATTCTCTACCATTTACTTCAATAGATGTATGATAGACTGCATCTAGCTGAAAGCCTAAGAGGCCCATGGACATCTGCCTAGCCAGACCCCTAGATAGATCATAGACGAGTAGGTGGACGTCCATTGTGCTTGAACTGCGCATACTGTTTCCTGTCTCAGAAGCAGTAGAGATGCGAGCCAAGGTAAGAAATGAAAGTGAAACTCAAGACTAGCTGAGATGCATCAAGTTCTGGATGGTTCCGACTAATTAGTAAGCCTATGAAACGGTAACTGTGCCAGACTGTGGCTGGAGCGGAGTGTGGCGAGAGCGGCTTTGTCTTCTTTCTCCAAAACGCAGGCGATTTAATACGACCTAAAACTCCGTGTCAACATCTGCATCCAACAATGTAAGATGCATTTTCCTTTGGACAACAAAAAAAAATTAAGATCTTTGTATAAGGTACTTAAATTACTTTAGATCCGACGAGTGAAACATGGAAAAGGAAGAATACAACACTTTTATAATTTCTTAGATTGCTGTTGTTGATACGTCACACTGCTTCTGCCTAGCTTCAAACAATGTGGTAGCTTTAGTCTGCTGCCCAGATAAGACCAAGTTACTAGGATGCACTTGAGGCAAAAAGACTTCCAATTTCCAAAAAAAAAAAAATAAAAAAAAAAAAATTCATGGGTTTGATTTGAATGAGCTTCTAATTCTGTCTTGGCGAGACAGTGCCAATCGCCTCAACTTCTACTCTCCGGAGGACAACCAATTCTAATTATCGAAGTCTGCCCCTGAGCTGTGCCCAAAGTAGCTCCAGAATCTTAATAGACACTCGTAATTCACTGTGCAGCCAAACTAAGGCCTTCTATTTTACGGCCCGAGCCCTACGTTCATTTCCGGCGTGCAGATCTCTTGTTTGAAGCAACTCTTATTCTAACTGAACGTAGCAAAGCCAGTCTCCAGCACCGCTACCTCAGGCTGCGTTTGCCGTTAAGAAGCTGTTGAGTGATGCCACTAGGCCACTGTACGGCATACTTGAAAATAGGCAACGGGCTCTTGATTATCTAGTGCAATCACTGACCCATTTGAATAATATGCTATAGCGCGGTACCACACCAAGTGAAGAGGATTGCTTCCGCGTACTAGCATCATCAGTATTCGTTTCTCAAAATCTCAGCCACGTATCCTATGTCTTTTCACGTATCTGCCAGTGTTATTTTTCACTTGGAAGGCCGGAATGGCAATGAGCGCCAGCTTTTCTTCGCCACTGGCTTTCTTTCCTCCTGGATGCTGTTTGCTTCAGGCGGTGGTGGGTTAGGCAGTATTTTTGAGACAGCGGTTTTTATCATCTCCACTACCCGTGATGATTCGCCAGTAGCCTCGATCTCGATGTCGATAAAGTAGTACTTTGTCGCTCGGCGTACTCTGGGTTCCGCCTTCACTAGAACGCGGTGGTAGACAAGTTCGATGTACTCGCCCCCAAACGTGGGGTGGAAGTCGGCGGCCATGTTTTCAAACGCCAGCGCGCCGTCTTCACACGCGCTCTCCTTATTTATTGAGAGAGGCAACTCGACCGCGTCAAACGCTATTTTGAATCCCTCTCCCGAGCCCACCGCAACCAGCAACCTCTCTCCGTCAGCACGCGTGAATACGACTCCAAGACACAGCTGGTTCACCCTCTTGATGGCTCTGTATGCTAAGGGCCATTGCGCCGGAAGCCAGTCGCGTGGCGTGGCTCGAGATGACGTGAGGGATTCAGTATTGAGTGTCATGTTATGCAGAGAGCTCATGACGGTTGTCACGGCATATGTATTTGGGTCGGGGCCTCTCCGGAGCTGGAATACATGGTGCGGCAGAACACCGTGCTCCCTGGTCCTAATATTTTGCTTGACATAGATCGAGTGCAGGTTGCCACGCTCATGAACTTTTGCAAGCTGGCTAGCTCGGACGCGCGCGTACTGCTCGTCTCCATCCGACAATTTTTGCAAATAAATAGCAAGGAAATGGTTGTCTTCGTAGTTGGGCGGACATGGGCAATCAATAGCTGCGACGAAAATGTCGTCTTCGCGCCGAGTGAGGTGAAGATCAATGCGAAGACCGCGATTTGACAAAGAGTAAGGGGTCCGAGGCTCCCAGTCCTCGTACGGCAGAACAGAATTGGAGTAGACAAAGTTAGCTGGCGATTTGGCAAGTAGGCCATGGTGGGTGTCTGGTGATGCCTCGGCGTCTGTCCAAGCAAAGAGACTTTGGTCATCAGACTGTTTCATGATCTCTTCCTGCAGCCGAAGGAAGGCTTTGCCTCCTTCTCCGTAGAGCATAGGCATATTGACGTCGAATATTCCCATCAGGCTATATGCGACATCCTCAGGCCGCCTAGATTGGCGATTCGCTGCCCAAGACATTCGTTTCGCGATGCTCGCAGAGTCAACTGGAAGAGAGCCGTTCACTATATCTTCATCAATGCCCGTTATGTCGGACAAAATCTTGCTCATAGTTCTCTTCTCGCCAATCTTGACCCATCTTTCACCGAAGAAAATTAGGTCCGAAGGTGCGAGTAGTTCCTGGAGCGTCCAACATCGGGTAAACCAGCGGCTGCTAGCAAATTTGGACTGCGCATCCGTCACATCCACGTCTCCGGGACAGTCTGTGAGATACACATAACAAGTCTCTGCTTTTTGATACCACTCGTACATGGAGTTAATTGCCTCTGATAATTCGGCACTGCTGCGCTTGTCAATGCAACAGTTGTCGGCCCATGCATATTCATAGCCATCGGCGACTGCCTGACGGCACGTGTATTCAATCTTGTGATAACCCTTTCTGTCCTTCGCAGTATTGGTTTCAACGTCGGTGTATGCGACCTCATCATCTGCCCAGGTATGAGAAAGAATAGCATACGGAGGAGCAGCGCTAGAATCAACTTCGACAATCTCCAAGCCAGAGGGAAAGTCGACGCTCGAGGCCTTGAGCAGACGCATGGCTTACAGTTGGAGAGCAAGGCATGAGATCAAAATATCGAGAACTGGGTGAAAAGGTCGCAATTTCTGAAGGCATCACGAAATTCTCTTCAAGGCCCACTGAATCGACACTTGGCAGCAATTTTGAAGGAGCTGGTTAATGTTACATGTCTGCCTGCTCCATAAATCTTGGCTGTTTGGTGGCCATGCCCCTGCATTTTATCATCAAGGAATTAAATGCCTTTAGGTACTAAGTTGATTGGCCAAATGCAGGGGTTGTCCCCCTAAGCCAGCCCTTAACCAGGAGCAATTGAAAACAAATAGTGGGGAGACGGAGCTTGCAGTGACTCGGTCACCAAACCACGGAAATGCTGTGCCGCTATGGGGAGATTTATAGCATGCCGAGCCAGAAGGATTCCTGGCGTGGCGCAGCCCCATCATTCGCCAAGTCGCAGCATCTTTTTTTAATCTAAACAGCATATGCCGCCTCGCGACGGAATGCGAATGCTACGTCTTGGAATACTTAAATGTCTGACTTGATTCTCCTCTGTTAGTTCACACACTACAGGGGTTTCTCTGTCGTAATGATACCATGAGCTTTAAGAACGACATTTTTTTCGCCAAAATGTCCATCAACACTGAGAGCACAGCTGTGCAGACCGCTCGCGTGGCACCGCCGAAGGAATTTCCCAGCGGTATGATACAGATGGAGTGAGTAGCTACGCAATGTCACGACAGAGAGTGAAACATTCGCTAACAAAACCTGTCCAGAGACAAAAATGTGCCTGTTCCAACTGTCCCGATGGGGGCAGCACCGACCAACAATGGCTTGAAAATTGAAGCCCTTGCTGATGTTGAGATGGTAACACCTCTCCATCTGCTGCAGGAGACTCCAGCCTGGATTGACTGTCCCTTTTGTCGACGACGTACACGAACTGTCATTCAGAAAGAGGGAACTTCTGCGCAAACGTAAGTATACAATCTATTAGATTGAAACAAGGGGTGTTGGCAGAAGTACGCAGGTCAGCTAACATCTTCGTACAGAATAATGTCGCTTTTGTGCTGCCTCTTCTGCATATGCCTTGTTTGCCTACCAAGCATGGCTGGCTGGTGCGAAAACACTCACCATGCCTGTTCCAACTGCAAGAGGAGGGTTGCAACAAAGACGTACGAAGGACCTACGCTTGTTTTTGGACCCCAAAGCCAGACAGACGTGCCAACAAATTATGGAACAGGTGCCCCTGCACCACAGCTGGCAAAATAAAGGAAGAGATGCAAAGGCCATGATTAGGTTACGAACTTTTTTCAGATACACCCAAATAGCAGTTTTGCAATAATGACATCGCCACGCTCTTTGTTATTAACGTGCACCCTGTCGCTTGAGCTTGTCTTTAGCGGTCCCATGCGACAGAAACCACTTTACCGGGCTAATAAATGACCCAGGGCGGGAAATTCTGGGTAATGATGCCCATGTAGAGAAAGATGCGGCACCGGTGGTGGCCAAACTGAAGGGCGATCGACAAGGGGCTGTATTGTATTTGTATTAAAGCACACGCGAGATGGAAGAGCCATTTGACAGCTGGTAAATTCTACAACATTAATTAGCAAGGTACTAGAACATGTGACATATATGAAAAAGACCGTGGTATCAAAAAATGGAGCTGGTAAGGCAGAAAATAGTGCGTCGTATATCGGTGCACAGCCTTGTTACGTAGGTATAACAAATACGCAGGGCGATAAGCCTTGCCATAGCGAAAATGACGAACCGCAATAAATATTCGATAGTGTAGGCATTTATTGAATAAAAAAATAAATCCATCAGTGTGTTACCGAGGTATCTCTCACCATTGAAAGCGGACGCGCATTCGCTCACACATGCTCTGCCTTCTTCGCCCAGACGGCATAATCAGTCTCTTTTACTATCTTGTCCCCCCGCCATTCGATAACACTTGCATTAAACATCTTTCCTCTCTCCCCCTTCTTGTAAGGAATATCCTGGTTATCTTGAAGAAGGGTGAATTCAAAAACACATTCCCAGACACAGAAGTCAACCACTCCACGTACAGACGTCGTATGGACAGCCATATCACCAAAGACTGAGGAGAAGGATTGGTAGTAGGACGCCAAGGCTTTCTTGTCCAAGTGAAGCGCCATGAGACCTAAATCTTCCTCAGCAGTTGCTACTTTTTCCAAAATCGATGGTGAAAATCTTACCATAGTCCGAATAGTCCAGGTCTGTGTCAGAGAAGTAGGAAAGCACCGTTGCGAGGTCACCTTCGTTCCAGGCACGTACATAACGGGACATGCGGTCCTGCATATCCTGCTCGGCCTGGGCATACTGCTCTGAGAAAGACATTGCTGGCTGTGAATAAGATACTAGATGAAGAACTTGGACGATTGCATTGCGATGTGAAGGCTCCGGAATTGAGGATTTATACTTTTAGCATCCAATACCTGCCAAGCTGCACAAGCACGGATCGACTACGCCAGATACCTCTTTGGTTAGCAGCTTTTCACTTCGTTTCTCATAATAGGCCAATCAAAGTTAGTGGGTGAGCTTGAGTAAGCCTTCCAAACAGGAAAACTACCTCGCGCTGCATATAAGATGATTTTCTGTAATCATAAGCAAGAAGTTCTCCCCAAGATGCCGTAGAATCTTATTGTTTCGGATTTTGTATGCCGTATGAAAGGCATTCCCTGGGCATCTTGGTCCGTGGAGACAATAAGCAATGGTTTTCTAAATGCAAATTTGATGTAACTCAAAAGGGAGGCGACCAAAGGTTCTTACGATATGTGATTTAAATTGAATAATAAAAACAGTAAGCGCATAGTCATAATTTATGTAAAACGCTAAATTGCTGTAACACTGTATGTAAGCATGAGAAAACCATGGATTTACCAGCCTTGAAATAGCTGCGCTGCTTCAGGGATCTGCTGCTTCGGGAACTACCCTTAGTCCGACGTCGCCGAGAGTCACTGTTGGGCGCCGACCACTACTGTCCTCTGTTCGCAGAACTTTGATGACCTCGGGATTTTCAGCCGCACTAGCAATGTCCTGGAATTTCCTTTCCCGGAGGACACCGTCATGCCAGCAGGAGTGGAGTCCTAAGAGGACAGTAATTAATGTGAACAAATTAGCGAGACCGTATGGAATGAAGAGACCATCTGCAAGATATCCATATCTGTTGACGTCGTTCCACTTTGTCACAGTCGACGTGGTATTGTATCTGTAGAAAACAGTTAGCTAAGGTTCAAGGGAGGTGCTATAAAGTTCATTGGCTAGTGGCTGACGTCAAAAGCCCGTCTTGAAGCAAGCTGATAGTGATATTGTAGCTCAGCTCTGCGATCAGGACATCAAGTGTTCGATTTTTTGCTAGTGCCTTGTCCTGTAATCTCTGATCCGAGAGTGTTGTTTCGTTGTCGTTTTTGTAGAGACCATATTTAACATCCAGGTCAAAGAAAACATCCAGGTCGGAGCTGCCCAACAAACTGTTGTGTGAAATAGCCGAGTCGATAGATCCGTACTGTGCTGGCCGCCATGGGCTGGGAGTCCCGGTCTCCCGATACCATGTGAAAGAACCCACAAGTTGATCAGCTAGGCTCCAGAACAGAGCAGAATAGGCGTGCTGGGCGAGGTTCGATACTGTGCCCGGACTGTCGTTGGGATACCAGACTCTTTCTTTTACCAAGTAGGAGCCCTCGACACTCTGGAAGCCGTTATCCCATTGCAAATGGAGATTGTAAGTTGCATTGTAGAGATAACAGACTTGATGCATTCTTACAGAATCTTTCAAACCAGTGGCGTTATTGAGGATATATCTCTCGAAAGTCATCCAAAACTCGTTTGTCGCGTTTAGTGGCTGTTCCTGCGCCCGAGGAGCGGAGAGAGCCTTCATGCTGCCATTTTCATTATACGCAGGGACAAATGCATAGTAGGCGCTTTCGACTGCTCTAGATGTTCCAACAGACTCATTCATCATATCCGACAAGAACCGGTCAATCACAGCAGTGGCAGAAGCATTTGCGTTCTCACACTGAACAATGGGGCCATAGAACTGAACGGAGTAGCTCGAATGATTGTATGGCGGTGTAATGGATAGAATTCTACCTTGCGATGCAGTTGCGCTTGTCAGCAGAGATATGACAGTCCGTGGACCGGTGAAGATTCGGGTGATATCGTCTTCGAATTTGGTGGTATTCTGCTTCATTGGCGGCGAATACGCGAACCTGCTCCCGGCGTCGCTGTGTGCAATTACGGGGCAAGGCACCTGTCTCTCGATTTGCGACGACTCGGCGCTGGGGTAGACGAAAAGGGTCGCTGGTGTGAAGAAAGGCGGCAAGATGAGACACCTTGGAGGTCAGAGGTAGACCAGCAGCAGAATTGTGAATACGAGAGACTTCTTACCAGGCAAAGAAAGCTACTACGGAACCGATGGTGAACTTGCGAAACATCTCCATGCTCAAGAGAGACGAAGGGGACGTATCAACGCTAAAGGCTTTGTTGAGACCGCTAACTGTCCACTGGATTTTCCTTAAGTTGCTCCACAGGAGCTGCGTGTATGAGGTCCAGACGCTGGCCGAGAGGGCGAGCTGGGCCAGAAACGAGCAAGCCGTGCCGATCCTGCGTCCATTAGCGAATACGTCGTGTTCAGCTTGCATTCAAGACAAACGTACTGTATGTTCCTTTCTTGGCTGCCCGAATCTCCGACTATCTTCCCGTCTAGGCTTGGATAGAATGCGCAGTGGGTGATGCTGAAGGCCAAACCAACAATGAAGAATACGATCATCATTAGCGGCGACTTCCACTTCCGAATGCGACGAGGTTTCCATAGCGCAACGGAAATTAGTCGCGCAAAAGAGGGTCTTCTGCTAGTCGTCACCGTCGGAGGGGCTGGAAGCAGCAAAGGTGAAGAGCGGACATCATCTGCTCTGCCCGAGCGAGCTCGAGGGCTCGGCGAACTCGGCGAACATGAACCACCAGTGGCGCTCAATGTGGGTGAGTTAAGAGGTTCCTTGGATTCTTCAATCGCTCCAGTGGAAACACCAGGAACTTCGGCCCGTGCGCTAGCGCTGGTAGGGTTTGCATCATAGGTATCCTGGGACATGGACATAGAAGCGTCGACGGTGCACTGCGAAAGCAGCACCGAAACTAGGTGGAAGAGTTGACGACATCTTGAAAGTTTAACCCTTACAAAATGATAAATGATCTCAGTCCCTTACGCTGAATTTATGCTCGCATTCCCAAGGTATCCAAACTCATCTGGGATATGCGGTGTCTCCGAAAGGATGATAAAAGGGGGCTCGCCGAATCCGTAGCGGGCACCACAGCCTCCGTCATGTCCATCCCAAGGCTGCCAGGATGCGCCAATTTGCCCAGGCGCAAACGCTGCCAAGGCAGTAGCAGTAAACACAGCCCCACGACGGTAACCGAAACGGTGTAGTGTGCGGATAAGATGGTGTTGCTGCCACCTATCAAGCTAGACAAAAGCTTTCGTCCTCAAATCTGTTCCATATAAAAACATCCTCAAGCTCGTGTTAGGGCTTAAACGAGGTAAACGAGATATGCACTTGTGGGTTTGAGAGCTTATCGCAAATCATTCTATCTTTTATAAAATCAGCGCCATTAATTAAGGCATAAAAGTTAAAGGCAGGAGGCGCTGTTCTAGCCATCATTTTCAGTAGGCATGTGGCTCTGCAGTGAGGGGTTTGTCACGTAGGAGTACTAGTACTTTGGACTTGTGTAGGTAATACACTCCAGGTGTCAGATTAGACCTTGCAGGGGCCAATTTATTTTAACCAATTAAAGAGACCATCTTTTTCCCTCTCTCTCGTTCTTTCTGTATTGTATTGCTGCCGGAGGGTAGTCGTACTCCGTTTATATATAAGTGACTTCTATCCTTGGCAGGTAGGTAAGAAATCTATAGTGTTAAATATCTGTAGTATACGATATTAGAAAAAGTATGTACTAGATTTTATATGTGGAAAATTTTCTAACAAAAAGGCTTAGACAGTTGGTATTAAAAATTTTTTGCTAGTAATAAAAACACTTTTTTCTCTCAGAAGAGCTTGTTGGTAAGAGAAAAAAAAAGCGCAAGGGATTTGCTGTTAAATTTTTTTACTATTAAATGTTTCTGCTATAAAATGCTTTTGCTGTTAAGTGTTTTTGCTGGAAAAAGAAATTTAGTAGTAAAAAAGAAGGGGGGTTGCTGGCCAAAAGCTAGAATTTATACTGTCTGCTGGTAAAAAAAGGCTTACAGTTTTACTGGTAAAAAGCTAGAGACGTTTACTAAACAAGTCAGCAAATTCGGTGTCACTGTCGTCGTCGTCGTCGTCGTCATCTATGTATCTCGCGACAAAAACACAACATGGTGGTATCTCGATATCCCAACGCTCCTGTTCCCAGGCCGCAACCGGGGCCATTGTCTTCGCCACTGTCTCAGCCCAGAGCTCGTATGCGCCAGGCTCTCGGACTGAGGCTTCTTCTCGCTCGGGGTCCGGCTCACCGATATATAGAATTTTGAAATATTAGTCGTTATACAACTGTAATGATAATCGGACGCATTCTCACTTGCGTCGAAAGATAATCTAGTAACTATTTACTGAAGACTTGTAAAGAGTTTACTTTTATTTTTATAACCTAAACTCCGTAGAAATTCGATATATAAAGGATAATCCTGAAAGTCCTTTAAGGCTTCAGCCGAATCCCAGGCTATTTCACAATAGTTTGACAAACAAAATTTAATCCAGTTGGGTGTAGGAACGACGTAGGACACACTCACAGATAATTATAACAACTTACCTAGGATCCTCGACTTTTCTTCCAAGACGGACCTTCTCGCAGCCAGACATGTCTTCAAGAGGACCGAGATAGACACTTGAGTGATCTCTTCCCCATTTTGACCAGCTCTGTCAACGAGGCAGATGAAATCGCGTCCAAGTATTCCGCCTTTAGATCATATCGCGATGCCTCGCATTCAGCTTGACTTTAGCCATCGGTTACTTGCACCAAAGGTGAGAGAGAATAACTACTAACGGAATTGGATTATGAAAGTAGATGACAAGTGGTAACTGTTACGTGGCAGGTGGTAAGTAAAGAGGTGAGGATGGATATATACGTCAATGGATGCGTCATCCGAACCCCCTCATATCTGGTTACAAAGTAAAGTATGTGCTAATCTAATGGGAGAGGATAAAGGACCTAGAGGAGCACAGCGGAATGTAACTACGGTTGAGTGGTGCCTATATAATACCGCAAGCTTATCACTGATGTCAAGTGATGCCACTAGGCTACTGTACCAGTACAAAAAGGATCAATCCCCTTGGACACATGTAACAGTACCTTATAACTTAACAACTGAGATACGATGGCTGGACACTGTATATAGCACCATATAGAGAGGGCTCCTCGCGCTGACTCCCTCCAGGATATTTTTTGGCCTCTTCTAATCAATGGCTCTAATCAAACTGACTTGACACCTCATAGTAAAGTGTCGAGTGATGCCACTAAGCCACTGTACCAGTACAAAAAGGATTAATCCCCTTGGACACATGTAACAGTACCTTATAACTCAATATAAAGATATCGTGAAATCAGCTAAATCATGTGATAGTCGAGACCGGCCAATCAGATCAATCAGAGTTATTTTGTTTACAGGGGCGAATGGCTGTAAAAGGAGGAGGGGGCGAACGTACGAGTATGTATTGCCCATGACAAAACATATTGTTAAATAGCGTCTCAAGAGAACATTAGATCCTTACACTAATATATCTCAAGTCTCAAGTGCTGAAGATTCCTCTCAAAGACGTCTGTTACATTGATGAAGTAGAGAAAAATAAAAGTAAACTTAAGTTGTGCCTTTACTGGTCTATTGCCTCCTCATTGCTTATATCCCTCAAGTTGCCTTTCCGTATTGAATTTGTCAATTTCTTTAAGCCGCGAAATACACATTTCAAAACCGTACGTCTTAGCAAGACAGAAAAAAAGTCATAGTTTATGGTAATGATTCAGTCACTGATCATGTCGATGCAAGGCAAGATTGTGTTGTTTTGCTATGTGGTTTTTGTGCCCAGAACCTTTCCCTGTTTACATTGTGCTTTCCCAGTAGCCGGAACGTTAGTGTCTCGCAATATATACAGCTGTTTTTTAAGGACCAAACACCTATTACCACAATCCTTACCCAATTATTTCTAGCTGCTCATACGTTACAAGAGTTTAGAAATAGACCCAAGTCGTAGATTCCTACGTCTGTATCAGTTGACGCTGTCAGCGTGCAGCCGAAGGTGACAGACGAAGAACCTGCAATAAACACATCCGAAAGGGTCACCCAGGTACCGGCAGGCTCTTCGCCAAGCGCTATTAACAGATTCGGGCCGTCGGGCAGGTCGACTCCGCAGACAAGCTGGGCGTCCGTGCTGGCTTGGGATGTAGCCAAGAACTGGAACTCGTACTTGTACACCGCATTTGGCGTCAGTCCCGCCAAAGTCTGCGCGATATTCAAGTTGGTGCCATCAGCGTTCATTTCAAGACAGGTATCGAATCCCTTGCAAAATCCTGCGGCGGCGTCAGACCTCGCAGTGGCAGTCGCCGCGCTCGGCAGGCCCGCGGTCACCGTCCAGGCAGTCAGTCCGTTGACGAAATCGCCATTCTTGACAAAGTTCGCACACGGTGACAGGCTGCTGGATGGGGAGGCTGAAACAGAGACAGAAACAGTGGACGAGGAAGAGACACGGCTTGACGACGAAGACGAAGGAGCCGGTGAAGAAGACGAGCTAACAGCAACGGCGCTGCTGGAGCTGCTAATCGAAGTCGATGAAGACGGAACAGGAGACGGTTTGCAGCGGGATGCAAAGGCTGTGCCCACAGAGAGGAAGCCTATGGCCAGAAGCTGGAAGCCTTTCATCGTGCCCAAAAGCTCAAAGACAAGCTCGATGCTTTGTTGTATGCTTTATTAAGTGTATAAGTTGAACGGCGAGAAAAAGAGTGAGCAAGGGAATTTAGAATTTTCGTTTTTATTAAAAATTAATGTTAAAAAAAGGGACCAAAGTCCTTATGCATATAACGAGCGACAAGAAGGTTGAAAGACAAACACATCAGTACAATAATTTGAGAAACACCGTACGAGACGGCAATGCACTTGTATTTATTAGAAAAGCTAAAGACTAGGACTTCAGCAAAGAAGTGGAAATGAAAGGCCATGAAGAAACTAGCACCAAAATGACCGTCTGCATTCTCAATATTGGTTCCAAAATGGACATTGGGCTGGTCATAGACCCAAATAGGGAAACCAATAGATGGTAATAATTCTACCGGACCACACAGACGTACATAGTATCATCCTGGTTGCGTAGTAAGCAAAACAAAGACATTGATTTCTCTGTCTTCGAAAAATAAGTAGATAAATATAAGGAATACAATTGCAGGTCTTTTTTCTTGGCATAGGTCGCTATCAATCTATGTACTTCTTAAGAACAGCGCAGACACGCAAAGAGAGACTATTGGAAAAGTGATACGAGGGGGCGGCAGAGCTAGGGTCCGCATCATACAAAATGACATTCTACGGCCTTGTGATTGGCAGCTTTCCGTCATTTCCCAGAGCTGCATTGTTGTGCCTGGCGCCTTTAGCTGTCACTATAAGAAAATAAGAACATAGTCACTAAACTGACCATAACATGCCCGGCATCAAGTATTTATTATGTATTTTATATTTTAGAGGAATTTTTTTTCTCAGATCATATTTGCTTGCGATTGAGTTGTATAGGCGACAGACAGTGCGTTGAGGTGTTGAGAAGGGGAAAAGGAACGGCCGCTCAGGGGGTACTTCGTAGACGTTGTGTATTGGCCGTTGGAACCTAACCCCACAGACACTGGAGGCTCGACCAAATAATCTACTTTTTTTTTGGATGCTTAATTTGGAAATCAATAAATCAAGCATCGCCTGTGGAGCACTGCTGTAAGCCAAACTCATTTCAGAAACGGTTTTAGGTGAGTGAATCCGTGTCACGGCGAATAGCAACCCCTGCCGCAATATGTGGCGCGTCAAACCGGTAGGAGATGACGCGCATTCAAAAGCTTACTAAGGACGAATGCTGTGTAATTGAACTTTGAGCTTTTCGCTACGTGCATCGAAAGTAGGCATTACATGAGGCTAGGTAGTTTATGTTGTAATAATGGCGGCCTCATCATGAATATGAGGCTTTGCTAACTGCCAATAGCTGCGTGGGGGAAGGCTGATGAAATACCAAGCTTTAAAACCTAGATAGCGAGCCGCCAGGAACGCACACGCAATGACTAGCATTTATTTTCCGTAGTGTCAACTCCCGCATTCTGCGATGCTAAGCCACTGCTTTGCCCCGAGTCTTAACTTAGCCGCATTCCCATACCTAACCCAGGCAACTCTCCGCTAAAGTCCCACACCAATTTGCTGAAGACTTCTCAAAATTTGCTGAAGACTTCTCCGAACTGTACGGAGTATTTAGTCCCTAGCCATACGGTTAAACAAATAGTAGCGTAATTTGCCTACCGACAAATCTGGCAGACCTGGTTTCGATCGCAGTCCCATACCAGATTACGTTTTGGGGTGCACTCATCGAACATCTATCCATAGATTTCTAACTTGTTACCTTTAAGATCTGAGACGGATTCTGCGACTTCTGGATCCGGTGGAAGCTGGAATCGACATCAGCACTGCAGATATCTATATTGCACTTTATCACAATGGAGGAGCTGTGGTCATTCTCAACACTAACGTGCTTTGGTTGATGCCATTGTTTGCCACCTCCACCGACACGGATTAGCTCTAGCAAGGACCCCAGCCATACTGCGATTGCAGACTTAGATAGGCTTTACATGTTACTATGCTAGCGGTAAGGCGAAGCGGACATGAGGTGGCGGGCATCTGTTTATCTCTAACTACCGCGTAGCAACATGCGACATTGTTACCATGATTGCTGAGTTCAGTAGATACCTACCATGGCTCTGAAACTTAGGACAGGCTCATAACGACACAGGATCAAGCATAAACACGGTGTAACGTCTTTCATTCAGCTACTTACGTACCAGGTTAACAACAACTGCTACTCTCAAATTGATATTGAATCGGTTTCCGCACAATGGGAATGCGATAACTAGAAAAAACAAACCATCATTGTATATTGCTTTTGTCACTATTAATATACGTCATAAAATAAATGGCGTATTCTCCATCACCTCCATACATGGAATCATCCTGTATGAGCTGTTCTTCGATATGGAACCCTAGTCGCTTGTAAACGCCCAGTCCAACCTTGAAAGCAAGAACGAAGATATCCAAGCCTAATATTTCCGCCTGTTTCATGCCGCTTTGAACCAATGCTGTCCCTATTCCGTTGTGCTGATTTTCTGGATGAACAGCCAAATAATCCAGCCCTGTAAATTTGTTAGAATCGAATACTCTGCTCGACGTTGTTGAGCTGGTCGCTTCAGGTTTACGCACGAAAATAAGGTTTCCTTTTCAGGATATCTGCTTTTATGCGCTGAACCGGAACATCCAGCACATCCGCATCGTGATTCGGATTCCATACGACCGTTGCAGCAGCGCGCCGGATTTCAGCCTCCTCTTCTGGATCAACCACCGGGACCTGGGCTTCGGGCCACACGGCTTCGCCGTCCGCGGTGGTGGCATAAGACTTGGGTAAAATCCAGCGAATGTAGCCCAAGAGCTTACCAGTCTCAGAGTCGATAGCCTTTTGGTGTCGTAACGTTGTCCGGTCGTTCAATAGATTGCGCGGGATCCTCTTGGCCATTTGGACAATGTGCTCCTCGAGGGTTGTATGTCGCCATGCCAAAACCCAGTTTGCATCTTCCCAGAACGCGGACATGTTGTTCCTGCTCAGCGCTGCGCCATCGGCGACTGTGCAACGAGAGATCGTGAATGGAGCCATTTTGAGATTGATGCACCAAAAACAGTCAGGGCCGTGCAAATCTGAGGGTTGAAAAATGAATGTTATGCTGCAATGTTTCTAGAATGAGAATATAAGTTGCTTTCTTGGTTAGATCTTATCCTATATAGGCAAGAAATTCTGCAATGTGGTCACAAACTTTCACAGAGCACCAAATTTCTTGGGTCACCGTTGCGTTAGGCACCGAAGAAATTGAAACCTCCGCTGATGTGACGTCTTCATAGTATATCTCCGCACCATGTTTCAAACCTGCGCTTTGATAAACATGGCAATTCTAGCTTAGATGATAGCCACTAACCCGTCAAACCCGAATACAACTGCGGCACAATTCTTGACGACATGGCGTGCTTGGATTACCTAAGTAGAAGCATTCCAGCACAGAATAGGCGTGATCACAGCGGAAAACCCGTCATAAATAGTCAAATTTCTAGAAGTTTTCTTTTATTATGCGATAAAAAGCGTTGTAAATCACCTTCTGTTTCTCTCTGGCTGTCTCTGCAGATAGTTATCCCAATAGGTGACCATCCTGCCCATACTACAGCAACAAGTTTACACTATGAGCGACAAATTCTCGAGGCATGCATTGCACATTTCGAGAAGGTAAGAATAAGTTTTGCTGTAGCGTGCAAATTGACACATCGCCGTTCTATTGGAGTCTTGAAGTCTCTACTTCCACGTAATTTTTAATAAAATATCCTATGTATAAGAGATTACTGCCATTTGCAGGACGAAGGATATGGAACTAGGGAAGATGCGCTGAGCCATGTGCTTAAGGTCTGCAGGGGCTCTTGCCGGGGATCTGCTGGTAGACAAACTGGTCCTTGTGGGACTTGTACAGGGTAGAAGAGTCCAGCACTTCGCCAGTCGCTGAGCGAATGAAGTCCACGCGCAGGTGGTGGGCGTCCAGGAAGTTGATGGTCGCAAAGCTGAAGTCGTCCGCATATGCGAACACGTTGCCGGTGAGGTTGGTGCCGACAGCGGCCAGGCCCTCAATGTTTCCGGCACCGCCGGCAACAATGTACATGGGCGCCTTGGGGTCGTCCATGCCCTTGGGGTCGACGGTGTTGTTGAAGATGGGCAGGTAGCGCTGAGAGTTGTGGACATGGCCGAAGATGGCTAGATCGACACCGTAAGTGTACATGACCTGCTCGAAGGCGGCCTGGCACGGGCTGCAGATGTTGCCGCTGCCACCGGTGGAGTACCAGGCGCGGTGGCCGCCGAGAACCACCCACGGCGTGACGGTGCGGTCGACGGAGGCAAGATCAGCCTTGACGAACTCGAGCTGCTGGTTGGTGAAGCCGAACGGGCCGCCTAGGGAGACGTCTGGCGCGTTGGGAAAGTCGGTCTCCGTGTTGATCATGATGAAGTGCACCATGCCGTAGTCGAACGAGTACCAGAAGGGCGTCTTAGACAACTCCAGCGCCAGCTTGTTGCTGTTGCGCGCCGCCGGAACGCGTGACTTGGTGGTAAAGCCAGACGGGGTCATGCGACCCCAGCGGTTGATGTAGTCTGTGAAATTAGTCTGGCCCACGGGGCAAGAAGCGCCCGGGTTGGAGTTTTCCACGCAGTCCGCGTCGTGGTTGCCCGGACCGGCCATGTACGGCTTGCGGCCGGAGATGGGGGCCAGCTGCTCGAAGAACTGCTCTAGGATGGTCTCGTAGCCATTGGCGGGGTCGGACTGGAGGCCCAGGACCTCCTGGAACTGGTCGGCGTAGGCAAAGTCACCAGGGTGCAGGATGAAATCAAACTTGTCGATGGAGTTGGCCAGCTGCCAGATGGTGGTGTGGTTCAGCTCCGGCTCTATCTTGGGGATCGACTCGCCTCTCTTGGCGCTGTTGGAGTTGATGGTGAAGCCGTCGGTGCCATACGCGCCCATGTCAATGACCGCAGCCACAGCGAAGGGCTCCTTGCCGCCAACAGTGCGGGGGGCCATGAACTGGTCGACAGTGGAGTTCGTGGACTGGATCTTATAGTAGTAAGTCGAGCCAGGCGACAGGTTCGAAAGTGTGACCACGTTCGAGTAGGTGCGCGAGGTGGGGTAGGTGATGGAAGACTTGGAGCACTGCTTCCACGGAAGAGATCTGGGGTTCAGCCCATACTGCACGCAGGGCTCCTTGATCTCCTCGTACGTGTTCCAACCCACGGAGACAGCTGTATTTTGGGAATAACCTCAATTAGCACGCCTTGATTGGAATAGAGTTGATGTAATGTTCGCCACTTTGGAAAATAGCAATGCCATGCCAAAGCGCAAGCGTGAGAAACTCACCATTCTCGCTGTGGATCGTAAGGCGCTGCTGGAAAGGCGTAGACCGGTCCTTGGGGATGCCGGGCATGGTGAAGTTGTAGCAGGCAGACTCGGCCGCTGCCCAGTACCACTGGCCGTCAGCATACCACGTAGCAGTGGTGTATCCGTCCGCCAGACAGTGGCTGATGATGTCGCTGAACGCGGTCGCCACATCGCTGTTGTTGCCTCCCGACGGCTGCTGCTGCATAAAGAGGTCGCCAGCGGGGCTCTGGCAGTTGTCGTTGCTGACGTCCGCCTCGAACTGCTTCACGCACGACTGCACCGCCTGAGTACATTCCGGGGAGAATTTCAAGGACCCAACGGCATATTGGGTGCCGCCGCAACTCCACTGCGCGACCGCCGGGGAGGCCGCTGCTGCGGCAAGCAGAACAAGGACCTCGTTCCGCATGATAGATAGGTGCTTCTGGAGCAGAGAAACAGCTACTTGATTGCAATACGCAGAATCACCAGCAATATCGCCCAATTGAACCTCTTACGATGCTAGGAAGGTGTGCGCACCCGGCTAGACCAGTCCATGTTGCACCGGTCCGCAGGACCCTGCTATTTATCATTGCGAGCTCTGGTTCTGATCTTCGCTGCAGTCGCGAGCAATCGCAATACACGTGCTCCCGTAGAAGCCCAAAGAAGAGGTCTCCGTGCAAGCTAGATATACACGTGGGCGCCCTAGTTGGGAAATATAATCCGAAGACAGTCGCCTAAATTAAAGTGCAGTAGGATAGCTTTGTTACAATCCGAATGGTTCCAAAAAGTCTTCTGAAGTGGGTACAGCCGTTAAGGTTCTGAAGCGTCCTCTATGTATTATGATGATCATGGGCAGGGGAGGTGTTAGCAAATT
The DNA here is from genome assembly GCA_002917075.1 of Hawksworthiomyces lignivorus. Taxonomy (NCBI): domain Eukaryota; kingdom Fungi; phylum Ascomycota; class Sordariomycetes; order Ophiostomatales; family Ophiostomataceae; genus Hawksworthiomyces; species Hawksworthiomyces lignivorus. The sequence continues at coordinate 520,057 of NTMA01000003.1, read as the reverse complement.
TTGGAGCTTTTCTACAGGTAGAACCTGACCTTGAATGCGAATAAGAACATCTTAACCGAATTCTTCGACCGAAGTCCCCAAAGCTTGGGTCTCATTAAAATAGTAGCTTATGTGAGAGGGGAAACCAGATCCACGTGGTCGATCCTAAGAAGGACGTTTCTTAGCGTATGCAAAACTTTACCGCTCGAACCTAGCTTATTGATCCATAACAACGTTCTTTTGTCTAGTTCGGCCCTTAGTCACTCTCTCGTGGATCTGCTCTTCCACCTTCTTCTGTTATCTGGGGTTAGATAAAACTTCAAAGCTCCCACAAACTAGTCTGGAATTTCTCTAAGGGCTTCTTCTAATGGCGCTACAATGGTTCTATAGACTCTTGGCGGCATTCGTTGTCGGCCTCGTTCAGTTTGGGTCTATATTGATGTTAACTTAGACACCGTCAAAACGCACTAACATAGTCGATGACTTCGTGCCGTTCTATATCGTTCAGCATTATTTTTGGCCGCCGCACACTCTGCCAATGCACCCGCGTTGCCGCGCACCAATTGGCCAAAGGACAATTCAATTAGAGTCATGCCCAGATGTACCAGCGTCGGGTCGAAGCTAACGCCACCTAGGTTTTCCGCAGCTTACCGGTCTGGCACGCTTATGATCATAAAGGCGTACACAGTCGTACATGACGGAGCTGCCCTTGGTACTTGGCAAACAGAATATCGTCGCCGGCCTGGATTCTACACCCCAGTTAAGGCTTCTCGTACGACTGTAGCAGGCTCGACAAGATAGTCACTGCCAAGTACAGTCAGTCTCGGTATGTCAGAACAGGCAAAGCAGCAGCCTTTCCAGAGTTTTGGCTCCGTGTATACATTTTGCTCTAGTGCCTGAATCAATCATAGCTGTTATTAGCTTCAGTTTATTTTGGTTATTGTCCGAAATATTTCATATTATGTCGCACACCGCTTGTACCTATAACAGTTCGGCGTCGGCCCGCACTTTGCCCCGAAAGCTATCTCGCGTAAGCTTGCAACTCTTGGTGTGTCCGCTTCAACTCCCACTATCGCACCGACACTTTCCGGGGAGATGACTGGCGGAATAATTGCAGAATTTTTATTGTCGGTAGAAGTTTTACTTGTGACTATGCTGGTAATACTATTGTAGTACTAGAAATAGTGCTGGCGGTGGCATCGCCGAAGGTAGAGACCATAGTGGTTTGCCACCGGAAAGCTTGCAAACTTGCTTTTGTCCTCTATCTTGTGCATGCCTGTCTAGACAATTGGAACCGATGGTGGTGTCATGAGTACTACTTTCGACGCACATTACTCGGTCAATTAAACATTCCATCATGCGGTCTCACTGTCTGAGTGGCTAGCAATAGTAATTCGAAACGGAAATGCTTTCGTGGTCTTCTCGGCCTCATCGTGCGGAGAAAATTCATATCATGAGAGACGCTGTAGAGAAAGCAACTCAGGAAATGTGCGTAAATGCCCTAGAAATCTGCCGCCGTAGCGGTCCGAAGACAGTCTTGGGAATACATCCCGTGCTTTGCCTCTAACACGTTTTGTGACTCGAGCGTGCTGAGACTAGCAATGCTGTCTTGAGGATGTTGGTTAACGTCTTAAACTCAAGATGGTACATGCGAAACCGAGCCTTGGTTGAGAACTCGTCGTTATAATGGTATATGTCTAAATGACTGGCGGGATGGCTCCCAGAACATGGTCCACAACTAAGATTCTGAGCATACCGTTGATTTATTTATCACTGTGGATTGCAGCACTATATTTATGAAGAAAGAAAAGCTTAAAGTTTCGTCTCGCAAATGTGCTCAATCTTGCCATATTGTCAGTCAATTCTTCACATTCCAAGTTACGTCGTGAATATGCTGCCTAAGAGTAATAGCTTGAAGAAGTCTCAAGGGGTCCGCGATATTCCGCAACAAAAATAAAATGATCAGGTTTAGTAATAGTGTATCCATGAGGCAGTCCTGAAAACTACGAGGTTAGCTGACCTCAACTGACAAGTTATGGACATAACATGCCACCAATAGAGGGAAAGCAACAATTACCAGACCGATGAGGGTGCTGGCACCAACAAGACTATTTTCAGAGGCGTTCAAATCTGTGCTCTCCACTCACTAAGTCTGATTGCTTATCACTAATGAAGGGAATCTCCAAGCCATCAGGATTAATTTGCAACGCTGGATACACAATAAACAACTATGTACAGCTAGATCTAGTCCACAATAATGTAGCCACGACTTAACGCTTCTGGTCACTTTATTACTCTGGGAAACGCAGACCCAGGTGCGCCTTGAGTCTATTCTAAGAGAGGAGCGCTTTACCCTGGAAATTGTTACCGAGATGAAATAAGGTGGACTTTAACGGACTAGATGCTTACCTCTCCGCTTCTCTCATTTTCATTGCTCTCATCTTTTAACGGATTTATCCCTTTTTGGCCACCGATACCCACTGCTTCTGTGCTTTCGGGATTTGATATCGTTTGGGTTCGTCTGGTTGTATTAGTATTCTTGTCCTCATCGGGAATACTCGCGATCTCTAGGTATGTCCTATCTTGAACGGCATCTTCAGAGATCTCAATCTCATTACCACTGTTGGAAGATTTACCCTTTTCCCCACGGGTAGATGCCATCTCTTCGCTGCTACGCTCTGCCCAGCTTTGCACTGGATCGATTATCGCTTCACCCTTAGCTGCGGCACAGACCTTAGCCCTCTCCTCAAAGTTGCAGTGCTGCGGATCAAGCAGTGCTGTAAAGATGCGCCCAGCACTCGTCTGCTGAATTAGAAATCGCAATCTACCTAGTCTGTGGCGCTGGAAAAGTATTGTCCCCAAGGCCGCCATGAGGCTGAACAAGAGTCCTACAGCAGCGAGAAAAGCAGGTATACCAAAGAGGTAGTTATACTGCACCACCTCCACGATAGGTGTAACCAAACTGAGAGAAGAGCCTTGTTTCGACGTGGCCGAGCTGGCAACTGGGCGGCTCTTAGTCCCAACAACTGCAGAAGCCATGCAGTGTGTAAAGATCAGGTTATGGGCGAGGCCGGCGGTTGAGGCTGACCGGCTAATGGTCTGCCACTTGTAGAACAACGCAAGACTCGTCTTCCCTGTGTAATCAAGCTGCCCCGGGAAGTCAAGAGGGTTTCCTACGCTATAAGCCGCTGACAAGCAGGTTGAGATTGCGTCGGCACCAGGCAGATTATTAGAACTGTGATCCGAGAGTGTTCTTGGTCCCTCGAAATATCCCTGCAGATAAAGCGAATTCTTCCGAACTGTCGATACGTTGACATCTTCCTGGTGAGAATCCGATACTAGACCCCAAACGAGATTGAGATTTGAGACGCGCCACCGATCACCGGCTTGTTCTACTCCCCAGAGAGGCATGTCGTCGGTTTTGTTGTAAACTTTATCCCGAATGTCGGTGACATTAAGACCCTGAAGTGAGCCGGCTGTCCCGTTATATGTAAAAGAGACGGTCTTGACTTTCACCTTGACGGCACTGGCGCAGGAATAAAGTGGCTGCGTCCAGTTACTGTTCGCTTCGAACAAGATACCTGGACTGCCGTCTAAGTGACGCGGCGCTCCATACAACAAGTTGCAGGCAATCATGACGTTCGAAATGTTGGCAACGTCGCCCGTATAGGTGCATACAGTGGCTTGGTGTTTGCGTTAGCAAGGCCAGGATGGGTAGTAGTTCTTTGGGTCTTTTCGTTACTCGCATATGTCATCGAAGTACATTTCGTCGATTTTGAACGGGTTCGGATAAGGGCCTGAGTTCTTCCGTGATGTATTGTTTACAATCACGCCACCTCCTGATGCCAGCGACAGGTAAGCTCCGTAACCAACGCCGGTTCCGAGGCCGGGAATCTGTCCAAATATATCTAGGTCTCCTGGAATTCCCAAAGGAAAAGACTTCCCCAAGTACGAGTTCAGATAGCTCCAAGCTTTAGTAGAGACGCCGGAAGTATTGCCAGTAATTGATGTGACATTCAAATAGGCAGCGGTATTAGCATTGTTGAGCCATGTGGCTTTGTAAGCTCGACCATATAGGTTAGGGTCAGCTTGCACGTTTGTGACATTTGCCTCAAGAGCTCCGGGATATGTCTCATTAAGCTTCGAAAATCCTCCGCGGTCAGTGAGAACATAACTATCCAAAGAAATGGAGGCAGAGAATGCAGAATTGTCGGAGTCAGATCGCATTGCGAAATCGAGCGTCAAATTTGTGTCCACGCAAACAGTTTCGGGTTCGATAAAAAGCAGGTCTTCTGTCCATGATACGCCATGGGGGAACTCTGAAGGAATAGTGTGATTTCTGAAGCCGACACCACCGTTGACCATGTCGACAACAAGCCCCTCCACAGCCAAAAAAAAAAATCGGCATTCCCAATTAAACTTTGAATTATACGTACAACGCCGACATCACAAGCTGTGCCGTTATTCGCAATTCTGCCTGTTATTGGGAGAAACTGCCTGTACTGAATATCGAAAAAACTGGATATGGTAGCTTCGTTCACTGTTCCGCTGGAGTATATATCTATGATATGTTATGGAATGGATATATTATAGCCATTTATGTAAGAGTAGTTCGCAGTGCCATTGCTAAACTGTTCGATGACGGTCACGGTATCCGAAAAAGGACACATCACAGGCAAGCCTGCGTAGCATATCCGGGAAAAGAAGGCATTGCCTCTCGGGAAGGTCCCCAGTCCAAAAACAGAGCCATCTGGGGCAAACTGGAAGGAGGAGGTGATAGGGGACGACTCAATCTAGGCTTGGTTAAGTCCAAAAGGCGTTATGATTCCTGTAAGCGAGATCAAGTAGGTCATGAATGTGATTGCGACTGTCAAAAATAGCACGGGGCCGTAGACACCATAAGTATGAACACCATCTGTCCGGAGAAAAGATGGCCAGTATGATCGAGCAAAGGCTTGACCTGCAACAGTCCTAGAAAAATAACTTTGTCAGGAGCTTGGAAAATGGAGTGTGGACATAAATCTGCTACTGTTGTATACCAAGTTGCGGCGGAATTTCTGTCCCTGACAAATGCGCCAAGAACAAACGTTAAAGCTAATGTTGTTATAACATTTGCTGGGATTCGTTAGCTGGTAAGAAGCCTCGACTATACGTTGCTTAGACAGAAGGTTCTTGTTTAGCTGTTTTATACTTACCTAGGAATATTAGAGCCTGGATGAGTCCCGCAACGTTGCCTGTCGTCGTTTGCAGAGACATTTCGGTTGTAGATCGATGATTTGTATCCGATTTTTTTAAAGTTTCTCGTAAGAAGTAGCTTAATGTTAATGTTTATTACTCTAGCAATAAATTATGGTGTTGTAAGTAGTTTGAGTTTATGTCTTAGTTTAAGACGTAGTGATTCTATGATGAGATGTAGTATTCATTTAAGTTTCAGCTTCATATCCAAGACTATTTTGTTGTCAAGCGACATCGAACTAGTTGTTCAGCCACCAGCTAATGTAACACCATCGCAAGTTGTATGCCAAAATGCAGAGCCACAGACGCCAAGCCTATCGAAAGATTTATTATACACATAGCCAATAAATGTGTCGCCATTTTCCTCTGCAACAGCAGAATTTGATTAGCTAGCCGATACGACGAATACGGTTTACTTTGACAACCAGACACCTCGTGTCGCCTGTGCTTCTATTATTTCTCCCCAAATATTGTCCCTCTTCAAGTATCACCTCTCCTTCATCGTTATAGCGAGCTTCTCAAGAGATAAACAAAAATAAAACGAATCGTATAAGGCTTAAATAAAACATAATCACAAAATATGCTTCTGTAAATAACCCCTGGAATTAAAAAGAAATATTGGTTTAGTTTTTATAATCCATTGAACCGTTTGAATTCTGGTGTACATCATCACGCGATGCATCACGGGCACCGCCTCGCTTCACAACCATCTGCCCACCACACTTAGGTGGTGCTTTTATTCAAAACGAAGCCTGTAGTGTAGATAGCTATAGCTCGGCCCAACCCTGTGCCAGGAGGCTCGTCATGGTTAGGCCTAGCTGAAGGCGCCTGTGTGCATAGATATTTATTGGGTGCATCTCCCGCATTGGCAAAAACTCCGTCTAGTGTACTTTTTTTCCCGCTCCGTCTCTGTTTAAGAATAATCTAAAATCATTGGTTTTCTGATAACCTTGTTTGCAATTTTCAACAATGAATCTCATTCAATTTACGGCTTTTGGAGTTAATTTCGACACAAGGATGTATCAAATAGCCGCCCTTATTATAATAGTTGTTTAGGTAGGACGAGTAAGCGCGGCTCGTCACGTTACTGAAGGAGCAGTACTTCAACCTCGACAAAATAGAATTTTAGAAGTCATAACTTTGAGTTCTACCACCGTCACAGTTGACTACGCTTCAGTAGATAATTTTTGCAACGGACCAGGCAGCATCTGTGACCATGTCAACCAGCTCTCTGCTAATTGCCAAGTATTTGCTGCTTCAGACGAATACACGGAGTGCATTTGTAAAAATGCACATGTATCTACCAATCTACAGTGAGTCATACGTTAACAGATACGATTAAGGTCTTCTTTTGGTTTACCAGGTTTAAATCACAGGTATTCGTGGTGCAAGAGCGAGCTCGGCGTCGAGCTCTTTCCGGATCTTGTGGACCTCGAATCAACTTGCTCAAGTGCAGGATATACAGTTGACCCTATTCCGTCAAGTGTTCTCGCTGCGGAGAGTTCATATAATGCGACAGTCTTCAAGTCCACGACGACCTCATTGTTTACCAAGAGCTATACTCCTCTCACAACTACTATCACGGGTGGAAATTATAATCCTACGCCGTCTTCTCTGCAGTTGACATCTATTCGTACAGCAACAGGTGCTTTGGAAACAGCAACAACAGCATCAGTAACCAAGGTTAGACTCAGGGGCATCTTGACGCCACCGATATTGGCCGTGGTAATTTCAATCTTAGTTTCTTTCTTTCATGGTTTCAATTTCTGGATTTCTTGAGTTGTGCTGGTTATTTAGTACTTAGAATGATATATATCTGGTAGCTGCTGACCTACGATAATGTATTGAAGAAACAGTATGAATTAGAGAGATATTTACAAAAATAAAAAATAAAAAAATAAAATAAAATATATATATATATATCCAAGAAGCCGCCCTTGCACTCGTTGTGGACGTTCGTGTAGCGTTTGTATGCAAAGAAACCAATCCTATCCCTTCATAAGCTACTTCTCGCAACTACAACTTCGACTTCGGGCCAATGGGCTATGCCCCAACGGCCCTTGACAGATTACCGGTTATCAGATACAACATCATATGATGGTATGACATGATTGTCTTACAGGTGAAAGCGAGAAAGCGCTGTTCTGGTCGCCGTTTTTGGCGGTTTAGGCCGCCGTTTTTGGCGGCCTCTGCAGTGAGGGGTTGTCCCTTCGAAGTACTTTGTACTTATTACAGCTAGGTAATCCTTTCAACCCGTCTCTATGGCGGTGTATTATACTAATGCCTGACTGTTGTTTCCGAGCCGTAGGAATGACTGGCGCCTTTTGCAAATCTCAGTTCCTATGAAAGATTCCTTTATTTACTCATGGTTCATGGTAATAATAACGCTGCAGGCGTGAGGGTTTGCTCACTGCACCAATAATCCAAAAAGGTCGCTAATATCAGCAAGTTGTGCTGATATTCCCTCACACTAGCGTATATTACGAATGTTCAGAGGCCCGTAGCATGACATCGTAACACCGACTGTGCCGTGTGGGCAGCCCAGCTGTTTTTGCGCGACAACGCCGAGACAGGGGCAGGTATTGCTATTCTGACTAAAGCAGAAGCCCGTGTCCTGGGCAAAGGATGTCTTCAACGCTAACAGCTAGATTTACGCAAATTGTACGCTGAGGGCCGTACTGCGGTGGCTCGTGCGACCCTAGGCGAGGCAAAGGGGCTTCGGCCGCGACCGGTGGTGTATTCGTGAAGAGCAAACGCCCAATAGTTTGCAGCAAACAGAAAACGGGAAACCAAACCTTAGAAATCACACAGGTACATTAATACAGCATCAGAGTTACAGAGGGTGCAACAAAAGACAGTTTCCTTTGTACCCTTGTTACCTCCAACGCTATGAGTTTAAATAGCTTTTAGTACCCCATAGATACCTCTTTTTTTTTTTTTTTTCTTCTTTCTTCTTCCTTCTTCCTCCTTCTTTCCTTTTTTCTTCGCTTCTTTTTATTAGAGACACATCTTTTATACCGCTATCCTTTTTCTATTTGGCCAGAATGGCACCGACCTACTCCAAGAAACACGAAAGCAAAAGCCAGCACGTAGACTTTATTAAACAGATTACGGAGCGGGAATCACAGACACGCCTTTCCAAACAACGGCGACGAAAACCACTAACGGCTGCCCATATGTGGGAGTGAGAGTGACGGTGACGCTGCCAGTGACGGCAAAGGTCTGCGGCTTTGGCGATGGAACATGTGTAGGACACAAGGCTATTACAAGGCTTCATGCGAGTTCTGTGTACCCAACTAACGTGGACTAAGAACGAAAGTGACAGGCATGCAGCTTTCTCCATGTACTTGGAGTCATCATCGTTAATGAGTGGAATGTGACATTTATAACCGTTGTCTTTGACTCTTGAACACAGCATAATAAAATGATCTTTGAAGTTGCAATTGGTCTTAGACGGTCTATGTTCGTAAAACTTGAGAGTTTAACACCGAGAAAATCCATTGTAGAGACGTAGCTTGCCTAATTTCAAGAGAGGCAGTTGCCTCTCAGGAGGTGAGAGATCAAGAGAATAACACACACCGACTAGGTAGCAATAAGATCATCAGTTTTCACATATTCATTCGAAAATCGCTTCTGTGGCTGTCCTTTCCAGTTGGGCGGCGCCGTTGCTTCCAGCTGTCTAATGCGGAGATAAAGCTTTTTAGGCGTACGAGTGTGCATCGAAATAGTTCTCCTCTCAGCTAATGTACTACTTCAGTTTTGCTTATATAAATAAGGAAATTCGAAGCCGGATAATGGTGGTGAGACGGCTGTGGCAAAATAAACATCCATCTGTCAGGTGAGTCGCGATTTGCACCGTATCACCTCTTAGTTTGAGCTTTTGCCCGTACTGGCTAAGCCTACTACATACGCACAGCGAAAACGGTGCTCAGGGTGGGCTCATATATATAAATTGAGATATTCTACGTCTGCAATTGGCGGGGAATGCCCGCCCTCTGTTTGCTTGCCCTAGGAGCAAGACGTCCTACACACACGATTGTGAAAAATCACGCCAGCCAACTAACCACTGAGGCTGTGCTTACTTACCGATCTCGAGGCGGCGCTGCCATCTGTCACCCTTATAAAACTAGGCGGCCAGCTCGTCCCACCAAAACACCCTAGGAAGGCCGTTGTCCTGCGCATTTTTCAGACACTTTCTCTTGCCAGTTTTACAACGCATGCATCGCCCGATTGGCGATTGTCCGGACCTTCGTGCTCTGGTTGTTCGAGTTGAAATTTATTCCACACAACCTCCTGTTTACTACGGCCAGCCCGACTTCAAACATCTGATACCATGCCGGCACAGAGCCGGGAGTTATTCTCGACAGCGTCGCCTTAAAATATGACAGCCTCTTACGAGATGCCTAGCTTGCAAAGACAGCAGGCCGACGGCTACAGGGCGGTACCGGACGAAGAGCGACAAGACGAGTCGGACTCATTGGAGCAGCCGCCCGATCGCGCGAAGGTCGCACACGCGACAACGAGTAATCCTGCGCAGTACGAACCAAGGGCCCAGCGGCTCGGCAGCTCTTCGCACGAGAGGCTACTGCGGCTAGTGTTAGACGTGCTGTTAGCAATCTCTGCCCTGCTCTTTCTGGTGTTTGGTATTTGCGTCGATCGCTTCGACGGGAGCTCCGCCGAACCTGGAACGATAGGGCGTGCTTTGTACGATGTCTCTCTATACGTAAGTGTTCTTGATCGTAGTTGCTCTTCCTCTCAGTACAGGGCTAACAAAGTCTTCCCCCTGCCTTCTCCCGCGGTATACAGGCTCCCACTATCTTCCCGGTTCTGTTTGCCGCCATCGCTGGAGGCGCTATGAAGAGCGTGGCACAGTGGCGCGTCCAGTCAGACAAAGGCGCTACCATCGGCCTTCTGGAGCAATGCATGGGCAGCCAGACTATATCTCGTGCATTCGCGACTGTGGTCCAACTACGAACCTTTGACATCCTGGGCATCCTAGTTGTTCTGGTATGGTGTCTGTCGCCATTGGGCAGCCAGGCGTCCCTCCGCGTGATATCGATAGCACCTAGCTATCCAGCCAACACATCAACCCTGGCCGCTCTAAACACCTTCTCGGTGTGGGAGGACGGCGTCAACACCTTAGCCGCCGACACTGCCGTAGCAGGTCCGGTCATAGCCGCTATGGTCGCGACCCAGCTGCTTAGGAACCGGAACCAGGATCTTTGGGGCAACATCCGCTTCCCCAGCATGGAGCAGCTGGAAGCCAACGGCAGCAACAGCAGCATTAGCGGTGGCAGCGGCTGGGTAGCCGCACCCAACAACACCGATATGACGTACCCGTCTATCGTTGGGACGCCTATTGCCGGACTGCCTAGCGTGGGCAATACGTCGTTCCTCCTGAGCGGCTCGTATCTGGCCCTCTCCTGCCCCGGACTCGGACTCTCGAACCAGACCGCTTTAACAAACTTCACTGGTACCAGCGCCCCTTCCCCCGGCAACGGCGTGGACTGCGGCTGGGAGACCGCCGCGGCAATCTCGCAGTACCAGATGGCCATCTCGGTCCCCTGTCCGGGGTTCAATGCGTCCATGGACTCGGGCGGAACCCGCCCAGCGCGGCGTCTCGTGTGGGAGTCGACGTCGCCGTTTGGAGACAACGTGTTGCAGCCGCAGATTTCATCCATCATCACCCGCGCCGACTGCGCGATGACCACTACGTACGTCGAGGCCAACGTGACGTGCGGCGGCAGCACGTCGGGGGGCTCGGCCGGGAGTACCTGCAGCCCCACAGCCGTCCGCCGCTCGGCCGTGCCGCCCCGCGACGGCAACTGGACCATCTTTGATATTCCCGACAACTTTGAGGGGAATCCCCGCAGTGTTCTCGGCCTTCTCGCCGACCTGTTCCCTCCGACTGCTACAATAGACGGCGGGGCGGTGGACCAGCCCGTCGTCGCCTATCTAGTCAACCCAGACTCGGCCTTGACCAATGCCTTCTCGACCCAAACCTTCCCGGCCAACTACGCAGGCCGTGCAGCGTTCGAGCTCCGCCTGGCGCAGCTGTTCAACGCGGCCCTCACCGTCGGCATCAGCCCCGCCAACGTGACGGGCGGGTTCCAGGGCGTGGCCGCGGACGCGCGGGGCGGCATGGTGATCGCCGTGCCCGCGACCACCACTGTCGAGCGCGTCGTCGTGCGCTGCGACCGCGCCTGGCTGGGCGTTCTCGTCGCAGCGGCGCTGGTCGCGTTCGTGCTGGCGCTCGTCGGCGCGGCCCTGCGGTGCGCGACGCTCGCGCCGGACGTCCTAGGCTCCGTCTCCCTCGCGCTCCTCGACAACAGGATCCAGGGCATCGCGGGCTCTTCGACGTGGTCGGCCAGCGAGTGGACGAGAAAGCTGAAGAACGTGCGGGTGTTCCTAGGGGACGTAGAGCCCGAGGCTAGGTTTGGGTCTATCGCCTTAGCAACGGCGGCGGCGGCAGCGGGTTTACCGGGCCGTCGGCTGCAGAAGAGAAGATACTATATATGAAATCTAGGCTGGGTCATTCACCTGCAGAGCAAAGCGAAATCCTACGGGCTATCAATGTAGAGCGAGATTTGAAAAAAAAAAAAAAAAAGGGCCAAGGGACATCATTTTCGAATGGGCTACTTTGGGCACTTTGGCTCCATGCCTGGTATATATATGTCTACGTGTCGGACAGCCCATACAGCATTGAAAGCCGCACAAACTCTTGGCCTGCTCTTTGTCATTGCGTCGTGGAATAAATCCAACGTAATTTGCCGCGTATTCCCAGGTGAATATAGCCTCCCGCCGTGACTTTCAGGAGAAAAAAAAACTTCTGCCGCTGTGAACATGGTATTGTTGCGAACAGCATTTTCTCGCTTTCATCTGTAAGACTATTTTAATACGACTGCTCTTGACGACGAAGCACAGAACATCAGTCGGCTTCTGGTCCTAGGATGCCGTTGCGAATGTCTATGTTTATAACATGTGTTTCGTTAAAGTTCTAGCGCAAACCCAACTTCCTGTTTGAGCAATAGCAGTGATGCCGGAGCAAAGTTTGCCTCTAGCTCCCGCCTTGCTAGTAGAAAGTAAACCGTGCTAGGGGAAGGGAAAAAAACTCGGCTCGTGCGGAGCCACCAGAGCGCCGGCGTGAAAAGTTACTATCAATTGGCGAATCATCGAGCCACTATTGCAGATGAGAACGGAATCCGGACTTGAAAGCGTGGGAGTTACCTTTCTATGCAGTGTAGGAAGTAACGTCTAAGAAGAGAATAAATTTCCTTCATTACACATGTGACCACTCCGACATCGGGTCAGAGGGTACATCTTAGAAGTATTTCGGTCAGTTTAGACCGTTGTATACCGTTGCTATAGACCGATTTCTAGGTACGAAGAATGGTAATAAAAGGGGGGTTTTTTTTGCTATTTCTCGCCACTCTAGTAAACTTTATTAGCTAGGAGGGAATTGTAACAACCGACCGGAATAGTACCATTTAATGCCTCCTGACTGGTTATGATTAAACACTTGCAGCACTCCTCGTGACCAAAATTCGAGCTGATGCTGAGGGCGTAGAAAGTCTCTTTGATCAACAGCAAGAGATTTGGACAAGCATCTCCGTGACAAGGTCGCTGGCTTACCTAATGGCGATGAAGCAGGGCTTCTTGGCTTCGTATCGGATCGCCGTCAGCATTGGAAAAAGTCGTTTCGGGGCCCGTAGACATAAATCCTAGGATATCAGAAATATCGGCTACACGAAAGCTGTGGACGCCAAGAGTCTTGCAGGTCAGCAGCCCGACTGGGAGATCTAGCGGTCAATGATGGTTTAAGGCGCTGAGATCATAGGGCCTGCTTTCAGGTTCGACGTCAATGGTGCAGAGGGGGAAAAGGCCGTTGTATTATTGTGAATTGGCAGAAACCATTGCAGAAAACCCGCTAATGGAGAGAATTGATTCAGACGTACGTCAGTGGCTCGATAGCTCTGGGAAAGAGCAACACTTTGGAATCACTGCAATCTTCATAGACAGCAGAGTTTTGTCATGGTGGGCAGTGCAATTACTCGTCGGATTATAAGGCCAGTACATAATGTTTCATTTTAATACACAATGTCGAATAGGCCCGTCTCTCGCGATCATAGCTTATCCTTGACATGGCCGTCATGATCTTCCGACCCACTCACTTTACACAGCCTCTTGTCTGGTTGCTCAACCCGCGAATTGCTTCCGATACCTGTATACGTATAGAATACCTGATCGGGATCATAGTTGTTCTTGATTGATAGCAGCTTGTCGTAGTTGCCTTTATAAATATTTGTTTTCTAGCTAGGGTTATTGTACAATGCCTGAACACGATACTAGAATTACTTTCGATAATAGCCAGGCGTTGATAGTACGCAAACTTACCTCACTCATGTATGTTCCGGCGCCAAGTGTAATAGCTTGGAGCTTCGAGACAACTTCATCACCCAGCCATTTTGCCGTAGTTAATCCCTTCTCAATCGTGGTAGAGGCATCCCAAGGCCTAGATGATATAAACTATAACGGCGATGGCACTTTTGCATTGCTCCAGCAGCTGAGACAGCCCACCCTACAATCGCACCACGATCGTCAGCCGTCCTTGAAGTGCTTCATCTAGGCCAGAAACGCTAACAGTGATACGACGCAGACCCGCGCTCAGCTTGGATGGGAGATCTAAGCACGTACCATCATCAGTATTTCCGTCACGGTCAAAATTAAATAAACGTAGATTATTAACCAATAGGGAAACCGTGTTTAACTGGCCTTTATTAAGATTGTTGGAAGCACTGCTAAACTTAGTCTCTCTATGTTTAACAGGTGGACGAATAAGCTTGTAAACAGACGGAAATGGATTACTGGATTGGTCATTATTAGAGACGTAAGTCTTGTTATCTTCTAAATCATAACCCTCGTCATTATTAGTACTATCCTTATTATTACTATTGATATAGATATGGTCGTCCTAAAAGCACCTAAGTTATAAAGATTTATAATGTTAACTTAGGAGCTTTAGATCTACTACTAATAGATTATAAAGATTTTAGCTATCCTTCATTTTAGAGGTATAGGAGTATGTCTGAGTAGGAAAAAGAATGAATAAATATTAAAAGATTTCTAAAAGTGTATAACTGGAGTGTCTTTACACTTAATAGAAAGTTAGTAACTTGGACAAATATATTTATAACGTGTAGAGTAGGAGGCCTTACTGTACAAGTAGTAAGGAGGGCTTCACTTGGCTTTATATAGTTCCTTCTTATGCCATCTATCTAGCGGCCGTCGGAGCGCTTTCAGCCATGAGTCTTTGTTTATAATGTAGCTAAAAAGGCCGCTCTAGTCTCTCATATGTCCGCCAATCACGTAATAGCCAAGATAGATATAAAATAGCTAGGGAAGGTAGCTTTTGAAAAGGCTACTCTTGCTTACGAATTATATCTCTGGCTTTATAACTTACAGGCCGTGGTGTTTCTGGAGATTACACCTATAACAGCCTAGCTAATATAATATAGGCTATGCTGGTCTCTTATCATTGTTATTTTCATATATCTATGAACCCACCTGCTTGCTATCATACCATTCGTCCTGGTTATCCAGCAGAATATCTCTACCTAAATTATCTAACATAACACCAGCAAGGCCAGAGGCCACGCCATCTTATCAGATCTGTCTTATTCTTTACTTGGCTAATAATATCCTTCCAGTCTACCTCGTACTATTATCTCGGCTTAACGGAGCCCCTACCTAAGTTTGTATTTGGCCATTAACTAAATAGGCTCATAGATTACTCGATGTCTTACAGGGTAGTAGATTTGTTACTAATATATCATGTCCAAAACAGAATTCGTCTTAAGCCAATAGAAATACCTTTGGCCAAGCCACGTCATCCTAGGATATACCTTGTTCCCACTTTCCCTTTTTACCATGAAGATTCAAAGAGAAATTAGGAGAACCCATTACTGCGCCATCCCCTATAGCTTGATTTCCCACTAGCGAATTAAGCAAGAGATGATTATTAAAGCAAACATGCACCCCGTCCTATGTAGGACTTTTTTCTACAGATTTTGTCGTAGTTTTATTCGCAATCGGTCCGACCAGTGCGTTGACGGAAATCCTAAAACCGAGCCGTGGAAAGAGCGGGCAAAGAGGTGAAGGCCTCTTTATATCGTTGCACTAGCGATACCGCTAGTCCTTGTGATCCATTTTGTAGTGTCTTAGACAGGGCGTAAAAGCTACGCCAAGAATCTTTCAAAGTGTAAAGTGTACCTTGTAGGCAAAGAGAAGCACGGCCAAGTGCTAAAGGCAGCAGAGTTGGTACAAAATACTGTAAGAATGGGTTTGGTATCGTGAAGAAAGGAGTGTAAAGAGCAAGGGTACGGAAATTCCAGAGCGAACAGTGGGAAAAAAAACACATTAAAGGAGCAACATTAGAGGATGAGTGTTGTTGAGCAGTGCTTAAATAATACCATGCCTGTAGGTCGATACCGTATGCCTATCACTTGAATACCGTGGTGATACACTGTATATAGCACTATATAGAGAGGGCTCCTCGCCCTGCCTCCCTCTAGGATATCTCTTTTGGCCTCTTCTAATCAATGGCTCTACTCAAACTAACTTGACAAGTGTGATGAATAGGGAGAAGGGGGAAGGGGGGCACCACGAGGATCTTCGCAGACAACTGCAGAAAGAAAAAAGGAGGAGGAGGAGGCAGTGGTAGCAGAGATAGGGGTCTAGGAAATAATCCAAGCACTGCCATGAAAAGGCGACGAGAAAAGGAATTGAAAAGGAGGGAAAGAAGTTAAGAGTACAAGAAAGAGACATTGAGAAAGAAGAGCTGTATTTATATACGGTCGTCAAAGAGGTTGCGAGGGCGGGGCCAATCAGCAACCGGATTGTGGACCCATATTTCCCGATTGGGAAGGCCGCCGATTATGAGTAAATATATGAGTGTACTAAATAGATAATTAATCGGAGAAGGATCGACAAGTTGAAGTCTAGCAAACCTAAGAGATCAATGTAAATTCTATCAATTTTTTAATCCTGCTATGTATCGTGGTCTATCCTATAGGGCTCTTTCTCATCTTTCTGGATGGCGCGGAAGAGCGTTGGCCTTTGACATCTATAGATTTCAGTTCTGGATTTCCGCCAGGGAGAGGTCCTTGCCAAACAACAAAGCCGAATAAACCTTGAGAATTGACAGTTATTGTACTTACACCAGCATGCCGCTATTATGTGGTTATGGAGGGAAATTGTGCCTATATTGTCACGCGTGCGATTTCTGAGAACCCGACTGGATGAAAACTACCTTCAGTGGCCACCGACGAAAAAGGGTCGTAAAACACATGTTGTGGTAGCCCTCGTGTACCATTTTATTATTCCTACAACAACAATGGGATTGTTTGCTGCAGAAGACAAAAGAACACAGAAACGATTTAAGGTGATCTGGGGAATGGTATCCATAAAGCGACTAGAATCTACCCTGTTTGTCCCGTAAAATGACTTGCGGTTACGTTCGTAAGCGTAAGCCCAATGCCAGGTATAAAATAGACCACTGGCGCCGAAATTTCAAGCGTCTGAACACATATTTCTATGCTCTGTCAACTCCATGTCTTGTGTTGCTTTGAGTATATGCATCAGCTCTCTTGTTGTCATGCCGAATAAGGCCGAATAAGAATCGTATTTCTAGCTACATAAGTTATTTCGCCAGCCTACTCTACGCGTCTTCGTCGGCAATAATACGTGCATCATAGCCATCAGTGCCCTGATCATTGGTTTTGGTATTTTGATGTCAAATCCCAGTCACATTCCAAGCATGTGGATGCATGAGGCTCAAACTTGCCGATCTTCTACCAGCAAGGCCTGGTCAGGGCGTCGGCGCTGATCCCCTCTACTTGGCAGTGATCGCCAGTAACAAAGTGCCGTTATGCGTTACTGATATAAACAAATACAAATAAAATAGTTCACATATCAATACGGCCATTAGAGATAATTTTGTATTGCGGTGTTTGATCATAGGCCGTTTTATTAAGAATTTTGGATATCAATTTCGTATTTATTGTTCTATTGTTCTACAGTTCTGCAGTTCTGCAGTTCTACTTTTCTACTGATATGCTGTTGTTATCTTACTATTGTTACGTTT
Organism: Hawksworthiomyces lignivorus; assembly: GCA_002917075.1. Taxonomy (NCBI): domain Eukaryota; kingdom Fungi; phylum Ascomycota; class Sordariomycetes; order Ophiostomatales; family Ophiostomataceae; genus Hawksworthiomyces; species Hawksworthiomyces lignivorus. Next base: position 502,701 of record NTMA01000003.1, on the reverse strand, counting down.
TCATCTCAACATTGGACTAGAATTTATAACCTTTCCAAAACTGGTGTTTTACTTTGCTTTTTTTCAATTTGTTCTACTTCATTTTATTTCTTCGTTTGCCAAGCTTTTATCAGCACCGAGCAAACCTTTGCTCCAATAAAATAATGTGGCGCCGCGCCAAGGAGCCAAGCGAAAACGGTCGCTGGCAAAATATTTTATCAATACTCCGTACTAAAGCTGTTAGAGGCGTCGACGGCGCGGCCGCTGCCATTCTCCAATCCGCATAGCGCCACCATCGTCATAGCAGACCTCTTCTCCTTACCTTCTTGCGATTTGTTACCGAAGTCTTCATTTCGACGGGTCGCTCATACTCGTACACAGGCTGGACGATTTTCGTGCTTGTTGACGATTTTCGGTGGAGTCAGCTGCACGATCTGTTCAAACAATTTGTGTCCACATTGGTCACGCTGATATCATGGTGATTAATGCGCGAGTGTTGTAAAATCGATGAAGAATTACTAATCTAACGGCTCTCGTTGCAATCTCAAGTTATGATTTATCAATAGTCTCCAGGGCCGTCACTTTAAGGCGGGCCTGCTGTGATTCCATAGTCCAGCATCTAGCGCGCCCGGTAATTCGGACAGACTTGGACAGTCTTGCCGTTCTTCCGTCCAGGCAGCGCCAGTGACACTTCGCAGGGCTCACACTTTCCGGAGGCGAAATGACATTATTGGTGGTGCCGTACAATCGTCCAACGACAATCGAGCTGGTGCGCAACATTGCAGATTCCGTCGACCGTTCCTGCATGGGGCGCTAATATCCGGCCCACAAGATGCTACCCCAAAAAGGGGCAATAAATTGGCCCAGAGATCCTACACCTGTCTTAGCGCCATGGCCTCACTCCGATGCGGTGGGCGTCCCCCTTGTCAACCGCGTGCTAGGAACCCACCAATATTTGCTTTTTGCCCGTGGCTTTTGTTTCTTCTCTGGTCCAGTTTTGCCTTACCTTCTCCATACCTGCTCATTTGTCGCTTTATCTCAGTACCACACTTGCTCTCCTCGCCCCGTTTTCTCATCGTTGACTTACCGGTCTTAGAAGCTTCACTCTGAGCGACGACAGAACAAGAGGGAAACGATATGCTATTTACGGACAAGTATTATTATTGATTTTGTTCGTATTTCTATTTCCTAATATTCTAGTATCTGTCGATGACATCTCAGTCGAATTTGACTGGCTTCGTGACTGCATGGCGGTTTTGTGGCTTTTACGGAGTATAGGGGGAGAGGACTACTGCGCACAGGTACTCTCCTCCTCTGGCTTGCACTCCTCTCTGGGGTCGTCATCTTTTAGAGGAAAGGAAATTTTTATGAAACTGGTTATGGAGGAACGTGGGGTGTTGTCGGATGGAGCTCGGGTAGAAACCTAGAAATAGACCTAACAAAGGAGAAAAGAAAAAAGAAGAAAAGAAAAGAAGGAAAAAGAGGCACAGTAGCATACATGCAATTGGCGACGATAGGATAACAAGGTGGGAAAAAACGGGCATTCGACAAAGGCGTCACTGGATGGTCATTCCTAACTAAACCGTTCCTGCATTAGTTAGTCGCATGCGTCATTTCATCCCCTCTCTTGGGCATAAATTTCGTCTCTGGCCATGGAAATTTTTTTGTCTTGTCCACGCGCCTCCACCAGCAACACACAAGCGAGCGGAGGTACGCGTAAGTCTCCTAGTGTAAGAGCAGATTATGCCGTCCCTATACTGTATCCATCCGCCACTTTGCACGATGTACTCGATTCTTTCTGTATAACTAGGCACAGAGCAATGCTCATGCTTTTCACTGTAGATGCAAATGCAGCCATCATTAAAAGTCAAATTTGCTTATTTTCCCCGCTGGACTACTGATGTCTTTGATGGGCTTTCTTGCTGATACCTGTCTGCCTGGAATCATGCTCTGGTGCTCATGAACCTGAAATTAGGTCTCCGGACGCTGTCGAGGTACCGCCGCCTCTTGCTTTATCTTCATTTTGCTCAATAAAGAGACATTCGCACTACTGTACGATATACTTAATATGCGTTGCGGTCGTAATTATTTCTCCGTTTCTCCATGCATACATACGCATGTATCTGTCTCCGTGTAAGGTTGGGTTAACCACTCATCTCTCCGGAGCGACATCTGTGTTCTATTAGATGCCGGCGTGCAGAGCCTACCGCCAAGAGACTCCATAGTAAAATATGAAGAGAAAGAAAAATGGAGACCAGAAAACCAGGCTGAGTACACGTATTTGATACTTGATGGCGCCTTTTTTGGGACAAGCTCACATAGGTCACTTACAACCCCGGTCCTGTATTTTCTTCATGTCCTATTTGGGTCGAATGGTAGTATTCTTCCACACCCCTCCACCCCTATTCCCTGTTCCCCACGCCCAAATTGAGCATCGAGAGCGGCTTACGTGCGACAACAGACCTTACCGGCTCTCTCTTTAGACACAAACTAGTTTTGTTATGGTATCGCTTGACGATGGCTCACACTTGTATGTGGAAAGGTTACTTAACTGCTGTGTCTGCCTTCCCACGATGCCGGCTTATTCTTCTTTTCTCTTTTCTTCCTCAACGCCAACACTGTCGCTGCGTGGTTCCTTCCAGCGGCTGCACGAGAGCATTGTATTTTTGCTCGTCCATTCGTTTCACACGCTCATTTTATCTTGCGTTGCACTTCTTGTTCGTTGCCTTCCATCTGCTGCGGATAGCTTCAGTGATTATATACACGATTTACAGGAGAGCCACTTAATACAAAAGTTCACCCTCAGACATGGCACCTTCCTTTTCGCGGTTGGCCGCAGCGGCTACCTTTGCCGCCCTCACGGCGCCGGCCAAGTTTGTCTCTGCCGCTCCTCCTCCGTCGACCGTGTATACCCTGGAAAAGACATACGATTACACCAATTTTTTCAGCGAATTCACATTCGTAACCCAAGAGCTCACTGACGGATACGTTACATATGTCCCTGAGCCCACGGACAACATCGTCTATATTACGGGTGACAACAAGGTCTACCTCGGCGTTGACTCAACATCCGTATTGCAGTGGCCGACGTCGCCTGGCCGTGACGCCTTCAGACTGGAAGGAAAAGATACCTACACCCACGGCCTTTTTATTGCTACCTTTGATCACCTGCCTAACAAGGTTTGCGGTTCTTGGCCAGCCTAGTAAGTAGAATGACCGTCTTGACGCGCCTCCGCATCAATAATAGCTAATCTGAACCCAATAGCTGGATGTACGGCCCCGACTGGCCTAACAGCGGCGAGTACGATATCTATGAGACTTTCAACCTGAATACGCAGAACGAAATCACTCTGCACACGAGCGACACTTCCACCTGCTCCCTTGGAACTTCTGGTTTTACTGGAAGTATCGTGACCCCCAACTGCAACAACGCCGCTCCCGGCCAGTTTAGCAACCAGGGTTGCGGTACCGACGAGGATCTCAACAGCAGCCCCTTCGCACAAGCCTCAGGTGGAGTCTATGCCACCCTGTGGACAAGCGACTTTATCAAAACTTGGAGCTGGACGACGACAAATATCCCAGACGACATCAAGGCAGGTGCTCCGAATCCGGACGGGTGGGGAACTCCCCGCGCTTATGTCGGCACCCCTGGCTGTGATCTGGACACCTACGTGCACGATATGCACTTCGTCTTCGATATTGACTTCTGTGGTGATGCTCCTAGTCCCAACTTCGGGGCGTGTTCATTGGCTTCTGGTAATCCAACTTATTATACTGCGGATGGACCTGGCTGTGCTAAGTGGATTGCCGAAAACCCGGACACGTTTACCGAGACGTACTTCGTGGTCGACTCCCTCAAGGTTTTCCAACCGGCTGTTTTGCCGTCGCCGAGCTCCAGCTCTTCGATCAGCTCATCGTCTACCGCGAGCTCATCGTCTGTCTCATCCTCCAGCTCGACTGTGTCGTCTAGTTCGTCTTCTATTACGAGCTCATCTTCATCTATCAGCTCGACGTCGTCTGCCAGCTCCGTCTCTTCCATCAGCTCAGCCTCGTCTTCGTCCGCTAGCTCAGTTTCTTCCACTAGCTCAGCTTCATCTGTCAGCTCAACGTCGTCTGCCAGCTCGTCTGCCGGAGGGGGCACAGCTTTGCCTATCAGCTCGTCTTCGACCGTAAGCTCGTCGTCTACCAGCTCGATTTCCTCGAGCTCGGCTTCGTCTTCCAGCTCGATTATTGACGACTGCTCGTCTTCGTCCTCCAGCTCGGCGTCGTCTGTTAGCTCAACGTCATCTGCCAGCTCATCTGGCGGCGGCGGCACAGCTCTGCCTGTCAGCTCGTCTTCGTCTGTCAGCTCAACGTCTTCTGCCAGCTCTGTTTCTTCCACCAGCTCGGTTTCGTCTTCTAGCTCCAGCATTGAGGACTGTTCGTCATCGTCCAGCTCAGCGTCGTCTGTCAGTTCGACCTCGTCTGTCAGCTCGTCTTCCGGCGGAGGGACAGCTCTGCCCACTAGCTCGTCTTCGTCCGTCAGCTCGTCTTCGTCTGTCAGCTCATCTTCGTCTGTCAGCTCATCTTCGTCTGTCAGCTCGTCTTCGTCTATCAGCTCGTCTTCGCCTGTCAGCCCGACTTCGTCTGGCAGCTCGTCTTCGACTGCGAGCTCATCTTCTTCTGCTAGCTCTTCCGGCGGAGGCACAGTTCTGCCTGTCAGCTCGTCTTCGACCGTCAGCTCAACGTCGTCCGCTAGCTCATCATCTGCCGTGAGCTCGTCAACTGTAACAAGCTCGTCGTCTGTCTCTGCTAGTTCGACTGCCAGCTCAACGTCTTCCTCTAGCTTGGTTTCATCCAGCAGCCCAGTCTCGCCGACAAGCTCTACTGGTTCTTCGTCGTCAATTAGCGCTTCTGCACCTACCAGCACTTCGAAGTCGTCTGCTGGCGTTTCCCCGCCTCTGAACCCTACTAGTAGCACCTCTGTGTCCGCCAGCTCTGTTCCCGTGAGCTCTCAATCCAGCTACATCACTTCCACCATCTACTCCACCACGACCTCGACTATCTTGTCTTGCGCGCCGACAGTGACAAACTGCCCCTACGGCCATGTGACTACCATTGTGTACGCAGTGACAACTACCATCTGCCCTGTCACTGAGAAACACACCGGTACTGCTACTGGTACTGCCACCGGCACTGCTACCACTACGGGTGCCGCTGGTTCCGGATCTGGCTCAGGCTCCGGTTCGGGCTCAGGTTCTGGCTCAGGCTCTGGATCTAGCTCAGGCTCAGGCTCAGGTTCCGGCTCAGGCTCCGGATCTGGATCTGGCTCAGGCTCAGGTTCCGGCTCTGGATCTGGCTCAGGCTCGGGCTCAGGCTCCGGATCTGGATCTGGCTCAGGCTCGGGCTCAGGTTCCGGCTCAGGCTCAGGTTCCGGCTCTGGATCTGGCTCAGGTTCTGGTTCTGGATCTGGCTCAGGCTCGGGCTCGGGCTCGGGTTCGGGTTCTGGCTCAGGTTCCGGCTCGGGCTCTCCATCTGGAACTGGCTCAATCTCTGGATCTGGCTCCGTTCCCAGCACTGTCGTCACGGCCGGCTCTGGAAAGGCGGGTGTTAGCACACTTGCGCTCGTTATTGTTGGCTTAGGTGCGCTTTTGTTTTAGACTGGGATATGAAGATAGGATCTCTCATTTCTATTAGCGGGTTACGGTTCTGAAACGTCATTCATTTTTCATTCATTCGTTTCGTCTGATACATTTATAAAATAACTCGATCTTCGCGCCCTGTTCATCTCTTAGAACGGGCTTATTTAATTTCAGGGGATGTTTCTGGCTTGGTGCTTTGGCGGTCGTATATTGCATGGTTGTGATGTCTAAAATTTGAGCTTCTGAAATCTTAATTGTTATTTTTTGAAATGTGATCTGTGCCTAGCATCAAAATAGAACAAGAGAAAATTATGGCGCTTAGAAATCTCAGTTTGATGTTTCTGATAAGACGCGTGTTGGGAAATCTTTGCCAATGTCCGTTACGTAGGACAGAAAAAGCAACTGTAAATGGTCATAATCTAGTATCTTTCTAACGCTATCCCCTTGAGCGCGAAAATAAGACTTTTTTATAATCTTTGCCTTATCCCGTAAAGCTTCAGAACAGAAACGCGTTCAATTTTCCACGCGAGGAGCCATTGCTTCCACGGGTCGCGTAGTTGGCATCTGGTTTAATTCGCACTGAATTTTCTCCCGTAGTGTCTCTCGTACTTCCATCAGCGCCCGCCCCAGGCGGTTTTCTCCCCAGTGCTGCTGAAATTGCATGGCATGTTTCTCTGCATATCCGATGCCCCAAACGCGGTCGCGTGATGCCGCCTCGACCAGAAGCCGGTCGCCTGTGGCTAGAAGCTTGTGCAATAGCTTGGGATTTTGGCCGAACTTGGCGACGTTGCCTGCCACCACTACGGTGCTCTTAATTGGGTCCCATGCTACGTCTGTAAAGCCTGCCGTTAGCCTGCCCAAGCGCTTCTGCTCCTTGGGACTTGCAGTAGCCATGACGCGCTGCTGAGTGGTGTCATCCCCAAAGCGTGCTGCTTTGCAATACATCATAAATTGCTCAGCGCAGTTGAAGGCGATCTCGTCGTTTGCGCCATCTACAGTTGCCAGACGCTCAACGGGCTGGCCAACTAATTCTTTGATCTGGGCCCTGCCGACTTTGAAGGTCGCCGGAAACCACTGGCAGAATTCGCCGTACTTGGCGTCAGGCATGTAGAAGAACAGTGGTGCGTCTGGGTCGCTTGGCTCCTGAGCCGGTTTCCTTTTTTGTCTCGGCTTCATGATCGCTCAAGTGGTAGTTATAGGCGAGATGCCTCCGTCTTGTATCGGTTTAAGTCAAGCAAATAGATACAACCGCTGTCGCCCTTAGAGCTTGACGAAACCAGCTGTATGACTAGAGGTTGCGCGTGGCAGATGCCGAAGAGCGCTTGAGGTACCACGAGTATCGATGTATCTTTCAAAGAGAAGTTAGAATAACAAAGTTGTTTGTGTTGCTCTATGAATTTTGGGGCGCTGTCCTCGATTGTAGCGATGACGTATCAGTGGAAAATTTGAATAGTAAATCTTGACTAAGAAAGTAAAAAGGGAAAAATTACTGATGCGTTTTTTTTCTAGCAGTTGGATAGATCTTGTGAGAGCAACCAGATGTTGGTTTGGCAAACTCGCACAGTCTGTTTTTGTGCCAAAATAGAGAATGCGATTCTTGTTGAACACCCCGCCCCCCTCTTTGAAAAGGGACATGAGTATATGTCTAGACAGTGAAATGATGCCGTAGGCATCCTCTTCTACTACCAGGCAATTACGGGTGACAGTTCAACATCAATTCTAAACGATCATGACTCGCCCAACGAAAGCACAGCAATGGATTCTCCGAGAGAAACCTTTCGGTGAGCCTGTAATGGAGGGTGATGAGTCGACGTTTTCTCTAAATACCGCAGATATCCCTGCCCTCGAGGATGGCCAAATGTTGCTGAAGACGCTGTATCTGAGTAACGACCCGGCTCAACGAACATGGATTTCTCCACTTGCTCGGCCAGACCGTTTGTATGTGCCGCCAGTGCATGTTGGCGAAGTTATGAGGTCTTTTGGTATGGCGCGGGTTGTGGAATCTCGGCGCGCCAACATCAGTCCAGGTGCTTTGGTTGCTGGATACACCGGGTGGGCGGACTATGTAATCGACAATGGCGCCAACTTCACTGTCATAGAACCGTTACCTGGCGTTTCTGAAACACACTTCTTGGGTGCCTTTAGCATTACTGGATTTACGGCTTACTATGCCCTGATGCAGATTGTGAAAGCCACTAGCAAAGATGCCATAGTCGTGAGCGGTGCAGCGGGTGCTGTCGGAAGCATGGCCATCCAGATTGCAAAAAAGCTGATCGGCTGTCGCAAGGTATCTACTTAGGTTTGCCTACGCTAATAACACCGAGTTCGACGAGACTAAGCGACTTCTCTCAGGTAATCGGCATTGCGGGTACAGATGAGAAATGCAGATGGGTGGAAAGACTAGGAGCAGACGTCTGCGTAAACTACAAAGCCCCGTCTTTCAAGCAAGACCTCATCAAGGAAACCGAAGGCTTTGTCGAAATCTACTTTGGTAAGCTATTCTACTAAGAAAAGAAAATCACACAGCTGATAATGAAACCAGACAATGTCGGAGGCGAGATCCTCGATTTTATGCTGACTCGGCTGGGTATGTTTGGCCGTGTTGCGGCTTGGTAAGATACTTCGTTCAAACCTTTGAAATGGAGCAACAATTCACATAATGACTTCTTTAGCGGCACGATTTCCAATTACAATAGAGACATAGACACCACTGGCTTAAAAAACTTCTTCGTACGTGTTTAATTTTACTACTGAATTCTGTGACACAGCTAACACTTCGCAGGAGGTTGTGAGCATGCGTCTGCAGATCTTCGGCTTCATCGCCTTGGACTGGATTGAACATTTGTCTGAAGTTATAGGGATCCTCGTGAGAGAATGGATGAAAGGGAATTTGATCATTGAAAACGAGAATGAGACGGTCATAGAATCTGGATTTACGGACATCCCTAAAGCTTGGATGATGCTGTACTCTGGGGGCAATACTGGAAAACTGATCACGAAACTACAAGAGTGAATTGCGAAAATCTGTGCAGACAGTAATCCTAGCTGCTTTAGAGCGAAGATATAGTTAATAGTTGACCCTGTCAATAACTTTCGGCTTATGATCGGCGTTCCAGTCGGTTGTCTAAAGTGAGCAATACATCGTTTAATGTATGTTCTCATTGCAAGACATCTTATTCATGCTTGCTTCGAGCATTGCGGCTCCGTGCACGTATCCTCCCGCTGTTTCTGTGAATAGACTGATGCTCTCATGAGAGGTCGCTCAGCTCCGGGTCCCAGATGCTGTGGCGGAAGAGCTCGACGTGTTCCATCTCTCTGAAGTCGAGAGTTTCGAGGCGGACGGAGTCGCCATCGCGGCCATCACGCCAGACGCGCCAGGCATAGTGGTAGATCTTAACATAGTACAGGTGCGGTGCGGCGGTGGCCAGGAGGTGAGCAATGTCGACTAGCTTGGCATAGGTTGGAGACCTTGAGTCGGAGCCGTGGTGCTGGAGTGCCAGCTGGGTGAGGCCCGGCAGTCGGGGCAGGGCGGCGAGCAGCAGGTCCAGGTGCTTGAGGCCATACTCAAGATCAGCGAGCTCAAAATGTGTTTCTTTGGGATTGTCGGGCAGGTGGACGGCCAGTCCCACGAGCGCGCCCGGGTCGTCGTCGTCACTGGCCGTGCCGCCGGCGCTATCTCCGACGAGGTCTGCCAGGACCTGTGCGGCCGAGGGCACCATGTCGGCGGGCAGCAGCGTCCCGGCCTCTGCGTCGTTGTCTAGAATACACACGTTGCGGCGGTACAGGTCGAGGTCGAGCATGCGCAGGCGCAGCGGCCACGGAGGGTACCTGTCGAGGCTTGGCACCGTCCCGCCGCCGCTGCCGCCGCCGCTGCTAGCGACGGCGACAGCAGCGGCAGCAGCAGCGGTGCGAGGGTGCTGACGGTGGCGGCGCAGGAGCGAGGCTACCTCAAAACCGTCTCCCATCTGCTCGCTGGTGACGGAGAGACGGCGCGCCCAGGCAGCATCGTCGACGGTGGACAGCAGCTCGTGGACGTCCCGGCGGTAGCGTGAGACGGCGAGGCGGCGCAGATTTGGACAGCGCGCAGGCCCGAAGGCAGCAAAGATGATGCCGCTGTATGCGCTGTCCTCGTACATGCGAATGACGGTGCTGTCGTAGTCCATGACGGTGTGGTTGTGCACGTACACCTCTTGCAGGTGCGCGAGATCGGTCAGCTGCAGTAACGAGCGCAGCCGGTACGGGTACACGCCGATGCCGAACTCGAGCGATTCGAGCCGCAGAGGCGGCACTGCTCCTGCTTCTTCTGACGCTTCAGTGGCGATGGCTTCTGTCTCTGTGGCCATCCAGTCTGCCGCAGGTAGTTTTGCATACTCGTCGCAGAGCTCATCAAAGAATCCGTCAAACTCCTCCCGCCGCCTCGCCTCGTCGTAGCGCACGAGCGTCTCCGGCGAGAGCGACAGAGCCAGCCGGCGTAGGCTCTGCGCGTTCTTGTGCAGCACCTGCACCACCTGGGCCCGCCACCACGGCAGCTCCTCGTAAAGGTTGTACAGCGTCAGCTCCTCGAGGCCGGCAAACACGGTCAAGTCCGGCCGCCCAAAGGTCTCCCGCGCTTCTCGCTTCCCTGGCGCCGGGTTCTCGTAGTTATCGCCGGTACCGCCGGGGCCGTTCAAATAGCCTAGAATCCGTCCGCCCACCTCCTCTGGGAAGTAGACATGGATTACCTTGACGAACGGGCACGACTCGTGCAAGACGCTCAGCGTCGCCGCCGCCAGGGGCATATGGAACCATCTTGAAGCAACATCAGCGTACCAGGTCTCAGGTATGAACTATTAAAGTGGCAAGGTGCAGAGTTAAGATCATCCTTACGTGAAGCTCTCCAAATAAGTCATTTTGGGCAGCACTTGCTGTCGCAGGATATCGTGGTGCTCGTCGTTATCCGGAGGGTAATCGCAGCAGCTATAGACCGTGAGTTTTCGGATGTATTTGAGTTGTTCACAGCCAGCAAATTTCTGCATCCACTGCGGACCTCCCCTTCCGATGCGCATCTCGTAAAAGAGGACGGGTGCAATAGCGGCCGCGAAGGTCCGGTTCGTGAGGCGCATGTTGGCCAGTTGCCTGCGGCTCCAAACCTTGCTCGACGGAGGATGTCAGCAAAAGCGAAAGACACAGCCCCAAAGACGGTTCTACGTTTGCATCCATACCTGCTCAGCCAAAAGGCGTACGAGCTCTGGTAGGGAAGCAAAAGTCGTGGCCGGGGCCTCCTTTCCCGTTCCCGCCATTTCCTTGCACTTATTCTTCTATACGTTAAACACCGGGAGCCAAAGGAGAAACTCCATTAAAGAAAGAACCAAAAAAAATACTGGAGCATACTGGCGCGCTGATCGATATGGTCGCCTTGTACTCTACTTCCCGCCGTTGTCATCACCGGTAGACTCGATTGGTACCGTCGAAGAGCTGAAAGCCAGAGACGCTGTTTGGTTTCCAGCAGAGCAAACATCGTTTGATTGGGACGCCGATGTTACCCACTCATGCGGGACAAATCTAGCGGGGTCTCGTGAGCAATCTGCACCTATTTCGACTTTTGTTCGCTTCCATCGAATCTTCAAAATTTGGCTGTGGTCCATCATGATATTCGTTCTCTTCATTCCCACTGTACCTGGTGGCAGGAAGAGTCAACGTCTGCCTGTCACCTAAACTCAATCAGCGTCCTCATGTTAGGACCGTACAATTGTAAATCCGTGGGGCATCATCGACATGTAACCGATTTTTATCCATTTATCCACTGCGTGTTATTTCACATGACTTCTAATGCCTGTTACCCTAGCTCTTTCTTCTTCTTCGCTGCGTGGTCACCGCAGTCTCTCGTATATGACACTGAGATTTGTAGTCATCCGACTGGGGTGGATCTATAGCTGCTGTTGGGATCCCCTTCCACTGAACCAAAGCGATTTTACAGCTAGGATAGGCGGGCACAGCGGCATGCCAGTCTGCTAGCGTACTGGGCTTACTGCTTCTGTGCTGTGTTGTCGTAACCTACTTGGCTAAACTCAGGTATATTGCTCCAAAAGGCACGTGCCACACAGCGCTTTTTCAGTCGAGTTCTACCGTGATGCGTCGCTGCGACATGGACAGGTCAACATCGAAATTAGGCGAGAACACACTTCGCATTACTACTTACAGCTCGAGAAACAATTCAAGTCTCTGCTTTCGGTAAGTAAACCTAAAAAAAAAAGTTTAATACTCGAGAAATACAAAGATGAGTAGTCGTGCTTCACGAAATGAACGCGTGTCAGTATTAGACCGTGTCTATTCACCCTTGCCTCTATGCCTATTTTTCTTCAACAGATGCTTTTTCATTCCCGTGTCAACATTACGTCTCTCTTCCTCCCTTCCCATCCTCTTCTATTCTTTGACCATATCAGACTCTGTTCGCTTGAAGAAGCTTTTGACTAATAGGTATTTTGACATACGGGAATTAATAAAAAACGTTGAGAATGCTGACTTTTCCAAGAGAATTATTCAGAAGTGTTAGTGTGCAGCCTCAAAAAATTTCATGGACAAGCAAGTTGATTGACATACTGCCCAATAGGCTGAGGTTGGCCGCCATATGTCATGCGCGCGGCTGGTATATAAAATATTAACTTCAGTACCAGTTCTCTAAGTAGAGTACTCTTTTAACGTGCAATTAGTTAATTGGTTATCTTGCAATTCATTGTTAGAGCTTTTGTATCCTCTTGTACCCAGTCCGAAAAAAACTGAGTTTACGCAGTACATTCTTAGTCTCGTATAAAATTTCGTCCATTCCCGTCTTATTAATTGTATCATCGCTTGTGGAGCACAAATCCGCAGTGAGCACAATAGTGCCAATAGATCCCGCGAGTCAGCAGCCCGGAGAATGACACTGGCGAGACTGGCTAGCTGTGATTGCCTTTCCTGGTCCAAGTTAACGCCTCTCTGCTGCTTTTGGAATATGTTTTTCAATAGTGCCAGCCACCAAACCGTAGGGGGTTGTTCGCCAGGGAAATTTTAATTGATGGTCGTGGATCACTGAGCGTGGCACTTATTAGGTCGATGTAGTTTATGGCCTAGCAGATAATAAGAGGCAAAGCTCCTAAGTATATATGCCTTAACTCTGGATCTTGCTAACTGCACGGTGACAGTTGTTAGATTTTCTTTTTCCTTTTTTCGCACGTCGCCACTCGATAACCTTTGTGAACTGCAGTAAGAGCGATACACCATCTGCAAAGTCAATCTGGTTACATTGGTATTACTAATTCCAATGCCAACATGAACACATTCAACATCTTTACTGTCCTCTTAGCGGCCATTGGCTTCAATTCGGCCTTTGCCAGTAGATGCCGCCCCTCTACGTCGCGAGCATCTTCTAGCATCACCTCGAGCTCTGTGTCGGCATCACCCTCCAATGTTCCCTCAAGCTCGGTGTCGTCTACATCCTCTGCGCCTTCGAGCTCTCCTACTGCGTCGTTATGCCCCGGAACCACACTGACCGGATTTATTCAGGTTTACGGCAGCGAGGGAGAACTGCTGGGTTATGTTAGAAACACATATAATGTTTTTAATGAGATTTCGTATGGTACATCGCAAGATGCATTGGAAGTGCAGCTCTCTTGGGCGAGTGACGACTGTGTCCAGACCGGCATTACTATGATTCCGACAAATCTCATAACCAGCGTCTACTATCCCTACCTAGGGCTCAGTGGAGGCTTTGGCGGTTATCAAATCCAGAGCGGCAGTTACGGGTAAGCCCTTTGGCTCTGCAATTGGACCAAACGGACTCTACGGTTTCGTAATTTCTAACTGTGGCTTCTGGCATAGTTACGCGTACATAACTGGAACCGGCTTCGGTAAGTTCTATCTCTCGTCGACTTGACGAAAACTGCTGTTGACACATCTTCGAGTGCTACCAAACTCGCCTCCATCAGACACGGCTGGTGCTGCAACCTCCGCAGAAGGAATTAATACGCCTTGTGAAGCATCTGTTGTAAGCATACCGGCCAAATTGTCGCAGTCAAGTTCAGTGCTGATCATCCTCTTGGCAGTGGACTTTTGACGTTCTCTCCGGACGTCTTTCGGCGCTGTGGATTAATACAGACTCTAGTACGTTGTTCCCCTTCGTAGCTTCATCATATCGAGCGACAATTTTATGTAAAGCCAGTTTTCCGCTTTCTAACTCTGGATGTCTTCTTCCGTAGGCCAAGATGACGACGCACAATTTTTTTATATTCCGAGCCAGGATTTTATTACTCTCATCGGCGATCTAAACGTATTCGAATCGATTTTCGGTGTTGCTACTGTGCCGGTAACCTTGGTTTTCGTTGCGTTATAAATACAACCACATGGATTAAAGAAGGCATAGGCCACTATTTTACATATCATCACCATAGTCCTTCACTATCTAATATCACGTCGTCCACCACAGTTTAATATGCTCTTCTAATTCTGTTCATCATTAATTATAGCTTAGAAGGCTCCGCTCAGTATAGATGTACATAGTCAGGATTGGCTAATAAATACGATGGAACTGAAATACTAAAGTCAAACAATGAATTAAATTTGTAAATACAGTCCATAATTTCTACTGAGGATTCATATTTGCTCGACCCGTAGAGAGCTCATTGTAAACAGCGAATGAGGACATGCAGTTTGTGGCTTTGCTAGGTACATTCGTATTGCTTTTTGCAAGACCCGATTACCACATAACTCAACACAATCATTTTACCAAATATACCGGAAATGGATGTTCTGTTTATCCGTCAGGTCACGGAAATCGGTGTCCTGGTGCACGCGCTGGCCAGCAGCCTCGTCCACGGTATCTCTTCGCCGATTCTCCCACCAACAGTACGCTGCATACAAGACGATGAAAATGGCGGACAACACATAGCTTCCTAGAATTGCCGCAGTTCCAAGAGGGTACAGAGGAGCTTGATCAGTTTTGAAAAATTGCGGTGCGACAATATTGGAGGTGCAGTAAGAAATGAAGAGCAGCGCATTGGTGGTGACTTTCTTCGTGTGGCCGGCCGTGTTCGCTGTAATAAGGCCAAGACCGGTGGTGTATGGGCCGAGATAGAAATACGACATGTACAGTGCGGCCAGCCGGCCGTGGTAGTTGGTCGTGGGCAGCGTGTAGAGGAAGACACACGAGATCAAGCCGACGAGAATGCCGACGAGGATCCATATCGTCCGCCACTGGTAGCGTGGCATGTATTTCGCGCACAGAAACACGCCAAAGCAGCACATGTACGAGGACACCGTTTGCATGATGCCAGTTGGCATTGTTAGAAGAACGGACCGCTGCGAGCTGTATCCGAGACCTTTGATAATGAGAGGCGTGAAATTGGTTAGGCCGCCGTTAGGAATGTTGATTGTGAGATTGAACAGAAATAGGAGCCACGTCTTGGGATCAAGAAATGCCTCGATCACCTGGTTCATGTTGAATCTCTTGTTCTCAATGCCGGTTTGGTCGGCACGTAGACGATCGACAATGATGGCCTTCTCCCTCGGTTTGAGAAACCTATCCTTCACGGGATTGTCGGGTAGGAAAATGCCGATGACTACGGCCCAGATAACTGTCATTGCACCCGTAATCCAGAACATAGCGCGCCACTGATTTTTGGGCTCGAGAAATCCGATGCCCCAGCCAATCGGTCCTGTGAAGCAGACGGACAAACCTGTGATCATCAAGCCAGTGCGGATAGGCTGCTCTTGGCGTGTGTAGAACATGGCCATCACGAGAAGATTGCCTGGCACGATGGGGGCCTCGAGCGCGCCGAGCAACACGCGCAGCGCGATCATTGTAGGGAAGTTGTGGGCGAATCCCGTGGCAATTAGGACAATTCCCCAGAGAAGCTGCGCTACGCACATGACTTTGGCAAGCGGGAGCTTTTGTAGCAAACTGCCGCTGGGAAAGCACCAGAATAGATAACCAAACTGTAACAGAAGTTAGGATGGTCAGCAGAGTAATATACTAGAGAGGGAGATGTTGATAGCGGGAGTCCGACTTACATAGAATGCGCTGCCAACCCAGCTGTACCGGTTTCCTGTCAAATCCGTTGCTGCTTGAAGGCCGTAAAGGGCTGCCGTAGCTGTTGTAACCTTGTCCATGGCGCCAAGAGTGACGTTGAACCAGAGCAGAGGCACCAAGCGCAGATCGAGTTTCCATCGCAGTTTGACTTCTTCTTGCCGAGAGTACGTATTTCCATCGGAAAATTGGTCCGCATATTCCGCAGCGACATCAACGCGAGTGCTCTCCTTAAAGTCATCGTAATGTTGGCCTTGCTGAAGCGAAAGATTATCCGCCACGGCGCTGGGTATGGTGTCTTCGAGTCTTTTAATATCTGCCATGATTTTCAATGTGTGGTGATGGAGACTGAAATGACTGGAGCGACTCCGAGAGTGAGTGAGTGACGGGAATGTACGAATAATATATATAGAGCCGAGGGAACACACTGGAATGAAATGAGTGTGGGAAGCAGAGGTGCGGCAGTTCGAGAAATCCGGACATCGCCATACACCAGATACACAGTCCCTAATCAGACGTTGATCATAATCAGGCGTCCTACTCAATCAATGTGACAAGTATGGAGTTGTGCGGTATCAACAAGGAAGAGTTAGCTCGGCTGTTTGTTGTATTTAGATAATGCTTTAGCTAAGATTGGTTGACAGATTGCATCGCACCTTAGGCCCCGATGACGGACTTACACTCCGATAAGGCTCTCACCACCAGGTCCTCTATCTCCTAGGGACAAAGACTTGGTCAAACATCTCCACCCTACTTCGATTTTCGTATTGGTGCAACTTCGTAGAAGCTAGTGGCTTTGTTGCTAGGCCCATGAACAAGTTAGCTCCACCCCCGGCTTGGTAGACAAATATGCACAATTACGGAGCTCAGAACTGGTTTGTGTTAGTTGGCTGTCGTGGTCACTGACAGCTTCCACTCACAGAGTAAACGACGTTACCCCAGGATTTTCCCCTGTCGCACATCCCAACCGGAAGCATGCTTAGTGCATTTTCTGTTCGTCGGAGCCATCGATAAGTTCGTGGATAGCATCGGACGCGGCGTCCGTGTCCCAATGATATGAGCCGCTCATTTCTTATTGACATGTAAATACACAACACGAGTAGTAATTACAATCGACTCTGTGATTGCATTTACTCAACTTGGTTTTGCTATCTTGGTCTTTGTTAATATTGTCATTTGTTTAAACCTCACGTCGCCATGGCAGCTTTCAAAATTGACATTGATGCGGAAGAGCAGGCATTTCAAGACCAAGTCTCTGCTATTGAGAAGGAATGGGCGCGCCCATGGAAATCGCATATCAAGAGGTGCGTAGTTGAACAAACTCCGTGTCAAATTTCTTTAATTTGTTCCTAAAGCAATAAAAGGCCGTACTCTGCGAAAGACATTGCATCACTACGAAACACGATTCCCATCAGTTATCCATCAAGTCTCCAGGGCAAGAAACTCTGGGACATCTTGAACACCCATCTCAAAAATGGCACTTGCGAGAAGACATTTGGCACTACCGAGCCAACGATTGTATCTCAAATGGCAAAGCACCAACAGGTATTCACGAGATATGACGCTGCTTGTTTCTGACACACTACATCTGTTGACTGGCGTAATCTCCCCTTCCTTTACAGACAATTTACGTATCGGGGGCTCTCTGTGGTTTGTCGGAGGTTCAGTATCCCGGTCATGATCACGCTGACTACCCTTGGGATACTGTCCCTAAGGTTGTAGACAAAATTTTCAAGTCCCAGCTCTGGCATGACCAACGCCAGAAGCAGTTTCGACTCCGACATCCTGTGTCAGAGCGCGAAAAGCTTGAAGGATACGACTTTCTGGCTCCTATTATAGCAGACGCAGATATGGGGTTTGGCGGCCTCACGACCACAGTGAAATTGGTGAGGTCGTTTGTCGAGGCAGGCGTTGCTATGATCCATCTAGACGACTTGGCAATTGGTTTGAAGAAATTTACCATCGGCGAAGGGCGGACGGTTGTACCCACCAGTGAGTATCTGACCAGGCTAACTACTGCACGGATGCAATTCGACATCATGGGGTAAGACACATTATTTTGCTTGTCATATCCCTCTGTTCCACATTTATCTCGATAAATCTCCATTTAGTAAGACTAAAGATTCAGTGCCGACACTCTGCTCATGTGCCGCTGCGATACCGACCGATCGGAATTCATTACGAGCACAATCGACCCACGAGACCACGAATACATCATCGGCGCCACTCAAGACGTTGAGCCTCTTGTTGAGGCAGTTACAAAAGGCATCGCTGCGGGCAAGAGCTATGTGCAAGCTCGTGATGAATGGAAAGCCAAAAGTGGTCTGATGACTTTTGATGAGGCCGTCAAAGCGAAAGCTACTGAGGAGCAGTATCAAGAATACGCAGCAAAAGCCATTGCCTACGGTACTTCGATCAGAGACAAACGAAAGACTGCCAGGTCTATCATCGGAGAAGACGTGTTCTTTGATTGGGAGCTGCCTAGGTCCAAAGAGGGCCAATATATGTGGAAGCCGAGTGTCAAGACTATTGTCGAGCGTGCACTTTTGGTCGCTCCACTGGGCGATATGACTTGGGCGAGAATGGATGCACCAGGTGAGAGACGTGCACATTTTTGTATTAATTGTGACTGAAAAACTAACACAGAAAAGTGTGGAAGGATATTCTCGACTTCCATACCGAAGTCCGCAAGGTGTACCCTGACCGGCTCTTTGCTTTTGGTTTTACTGGCATGTACGATTACGAGAAGGCAGGCTTTAGCCAGGAACAAGTCTTATCGTTCAGCGACGACATGGCCAAATTGGGCATCGTATGGCAGGTCCAGCCCATCTGGGCTATTGCTGGCCTAAATATTACAGCGGAGAAGTTTGCCAAAGACTGGCAAAAGGACGGCATTGTTGGATATATTGAGACCATTTCGAAGCCTTCCAGAGCGCCGCCAGTGGTGGATGGGTTTCATAAAGCTAGCTATGCGGGTGCATATCTAGCCGATGCATTCTTTGCCACTGTTGCAGGAGAGAAGACTACAGCATGAATTTTATTTGTAGATAAGATTTAAATCCTACTCATTCCCATCAGCAATAAGCCAATGACGTGCCTTTGGAGAATCTTATAAGACTTCGCAACTTATGTAGCCGAGTTGTAGATATGTTATTAGTTAGGAAAGCGTGCAATATTTGGTACGCGCCTCTTAGACGTGCTGACACAAAGTAAAAGTCGGCACACGCCAGGCTATTTACCGTTGAGAGTTGAAGAATACCAGAAACATCTCCACGTCCTTCGGGTCAAAACACATGCATAGACAAAAGTCACTATCAGGAGAATTCTGCTAATGCAGCTATCGGATTTAAGTTCCGACAACCAAGCCGCCCTCTCGACAGCACGCGAGATCGTCCGAAGGCCCTTTGGACCTGAAATCTTAAAGCGGGCCTATTTGGGTCTAGAATTCGATAGCTAATCTGTTGGTCAGGATAAGAAGATGACATCTCTCAAACTGCATGTAAAGATATCCTACACAGTGAGTTATCAGGTGCCACCGTGAATTGCAAAGTGTTTTCAAGATGACCTTCGACGAGATCACCATTTCAATCGCTGTATTAAACTGCGGCTATACTAGTCCTGCTATCGAAAAGGAACGCGGACAGTTTGACGAATTATTCGCATCTCTGCTCATTCCAGCATTTGATCGGGCTGAATCTAAGACAACCAGGACTGGCAAGCCTGTAAAACTCAAGCCCATCATCCAGGGTTATGATACAGTGAAACAGGTATATCCTCATACAATGGATGGCATCGATGCTATTATTGTTAGCGGCTCACCCAATGGGGCGTATGAGGACTTGGAATGGATACAACAATTAGACCGATTTTTGTCGCGTAAGTTGGCCTACTGCTGCCAGCCTGTTTTACAAATTAAAAATTGGATAGTTTTTGCTGAAGTCAATTTATAGATGTGTATCATGAGCACCCTTCTATCAAGCTGTACGGGTCCTGCTTTGGTCACCAAATTCTATGCCAAGCGTTATTCAGAGACCGAGGTGTCGTCGTGGAGAAAGATCCTTCAGGCTGGGAGCTCGGTGTGCACAGCATTGACATGTCAAACAAATTCATGGAGAGCTTTGGGCACATTCTTGGATCAAATTATCTTAGACTGCAGTTTCTGCATGGTGATCATGTTGTGCTTCCAGAGGGCCAACTGCGAGATATCCTGCACGTTGTCGGCTCAACCTCCAGCTGCGCGATTCAAGGCGTACACCAGCCCGGTCGCCTTCTTACATTCCAGGGGCATCCTGAGTTTGATGAGTTTGTTAACACATTGTTTTTGAAGCTTGTAGGAGCTCGTGCTGGGTGGGAGGATGGCTTTACAAACTCAGCCATTGCCGCAGCGCAGAAAAAAGACGACGCGGCTACTGTCGCAGATGTCATCGTTGCATTCTTTTTGGAGTCAGAAGGGCACACTGCTCAACTATAGAATTAAACTTTAGAAGAATAGCTCTAGTTTATAGAGAGTAATTTTCATAATTTTCGTTCTAGCATGCTTTATTTTCGACAAAAAGGTCTCTCATCCTCTTAATGCCTTCGACAATGATATGTTCTTCATGAAAAGCCCAACACAAGCGAACTGTGTTTCCGAATCCCTCTGCGGACCTTTTCTGACTGCCACTGTCCCCTTTTACTTCAAACATCTTGCCAAAAGCAAATTTCAACTGATGTTTCTCGATCGAGATCTTCGCCAAGACTGGAGCTGGGAGAGAGTCATTGGGCAGCGTGATCGACACGAAAAAGCCGCCGGCAATCTTGACATCTGCGGCCACACTGTTGCCATTTGGGACACCGGACCCATTACCATTCTCAAGGGAATGAAATTTGTACGGCGTACCCATGGAGATGCGAACTCCAAGAGGCTCCAAGTGTTCTCGGATGGCGCTTATCATGGTGTAGTACCGCGCAGCATAGGTGGGAATCAACTTTTCCTGTATATGTTTTTCCAATGCACCAGACGATAGCATCTTCTCAATAATTGTTGATGTGAAGTGGGCTGGATTCCCCCCTGACCATGTTGCACCACTGTAATCAACTGTTAGACACAAGAGGCCTGATTATTGCTCTCCAGGGGGGACAGATTTATTATCTTACGTATCCGCCAAAAACTTGGAAAATGCTGGTGTAGCTTCTGACCACGATACCCTCGTTCCAGGGCCAATGAGTTTAGAGAATGAGCCATTGCTCACAGTGTTCCCCCACTTGCTATCTGGGTCGATTTCTCGATTGATGTCTACGAGCCGAGGCGGTGGCTTTTGAAGCTTGGCCATTTCGATTGAGGCGCCCTTTTCTTCTGGCCAGTAGAGAAAGTCATAGACATCGTCGGACACTATCAGCGCATCATATTCTATAGCCAATCGAACAAGATCGTACCGGTGCTGGAGCGACATTGTCTTGCCACTAGGGTTTGAAAACGTCGGAACCACGTATATGACGTGTTTGTAAATCTTCTCGTACCCATTTGCTGCCGTCTTTTTCTCTGGAGCGTCTACAGATCCAGCTCTCAAGTTTACCAATTCCGATTCAGTTTCAGCGATGGCCGATCTCAAAAATTTCAGATCGATGCCTTCCTCATCCTCTGGCACACCACGCAGTTTGCCAATAAATCCACAGTCTTCGAATATGGGACACGCGAGGAAGTATGTCGGCTCAACCATCCATATCCGCCGTGTATATTTCGGGTCCGTGAACCGGAGGAGGATATTGGATAGATTTTGGGATGCCCCTCCGGCAATACACACACGTTTCTCGTCTATTTCTTGGGGGTTGCGGTAGTAGGTGGAACCCAGCCAGCGAGCAACTTGCTTCCGGAGAGGCGTGGAGCCTGGGTTGGGCCCGTAGATCAAGGCGGCACTGGACTCGTCAAAGTCTGTGAGAACTGAATTTGCCCCTGCGTTAAGCTCAGCTGTAGGGAACAGAGTCAGGGATGGCCACCCCAGCTGCAAGTTGATCTGATTTCCAGAAGGAAGTAGCCACGCCATTGTTGTCGCCGGTCTATCTGCAGAGACGAAATGATTAACTCGTTAGTGCAAAGGCTTTTTCTTTCAAAGAACAAACACGATATAATCCAATTTAAAATAAATTCTACATTAATTACAACAAATCTGATCAGGCCCGCGCGTGAAAGGCTTACCACATTCATATTCCAGTTGCTTAGCCGCTATCAAGGGACTTATGTCATCGGCCTCTAGGTCCGACAACATGCTCTCCGAAGTCTTAGCCCAAGCGGAGCATAATTCTTTCTAAGAGAGATTGAGAGAGTCGTATGTGATGTCGTTTTCCCGTCCTCTAACAACCTTATCCTACTGATTAGGCTTAGATAGTAGTTTTTCGGTCTTTCGTAACTGTGTACGTCATTGAACACCGACTAGGATATGCCTTTCTCTAACAGTGAATTGAAGAAGACGAAAAAAAAAGAAAACGTGAGGTGCTATATACACATGGTTGCTCTAGCCAAGAAAAATATATATATATACTGTGTAAACATTATATCTGAGTAAATCGTTCATATTCAAGCAAGCTACATTTGCCCATATTTCAAGCAGCATACACTATTCTAAACACGGCTCTTTGGAAACTATTTGGGCCACCACTCCCATGATGTTTCTCCCCTGAGCTCACAATAACCCAGATCACACAAAGTGCTAAACAGCACTATAGATCAGTAGAAATTCAATCTAGAAAACAAAGTCACCAATATGCATGTTGATGTGCAAGTTAACTACCGTCGATAAACAAAACACTTGAGATTGTCACATAAAAAGAAGAAGACAGTGGCATCAAGGCAGCAATTCACCTTTTGAGTTACCAGTCGAAGGTGTCATTTTCAAAGAGTACTTGGTAATATGACAACGGCATATTTAGTTGCCTACTATGATGCATATCACAAATTTGGAAATTTTTTAATAACTAAATTGTGCCAATGAATATGCATGAAAAACGACCGTACACAATTCGGTTGGGACATATAGAAGTGATAGGACAATGCTACATTGGTCCCTTCTTATTTTTCAACACCAGTCAACATCATAAATTAGATATATGCAGGCCCATTGGGGACATGCGTTGTACCACAGGAAGCCTTCATGTTATAACGAGAGCATGTCTTCTAGTGTGTATAACACGTGAGACTAATTCGACACAACAGCGTCCTTTTTAGCTTACAGTGAATGTGCCTATTTCTTTAACAAGCAGCTTTGATTGTTGACGAGGTCACAGTATCTTTGGGAAGAACATTGACACCACCCTTGGTCAGATCATGTCCATGTTTTGGTCTAATCCATATCCTACACGTCCTTGCTTTGGACCCCGCACGATGCTCAAGCGTCTTTGGCGGTGTTGCTCCGCTATTACGTACTCGGTAGCTAATCGTGTAGGAAAATTAGTGGAGACAGACAGTATATCGGACTGTATCGGACATGCTTATCATTTTTGCTAGCTGTCGGCGTAGGAGTCCGATACCATGGCAAGACTCTAGCTCCATCGGCCACCTAACATCTACCAATTCAAGAATACAATTGGCTTAAGCTTCGTACGATATTAACCCACTACTTAACACTAGCTTGGGAGAGCGGGGGTGATCATTCATGTAGAAAGTATGATCAAGACCCGGGCTATGTCCAGAGTGCTGAGGCATAGCGCATCACTGCTCGTACGTAACAACGAAAATTCACCAGCTGCAGCCCTGCATCAGCGAAGGTAGCTCTTTCTTTAGGTAAATATTGTTCGTGTTTGCTTCGTCTCTGTACTTCTAAGTGGGTATCATTAAGCTATAGTTCTGATACTACCGATCTACAGCTTTTTTCTTGT
Source organism: Hawksworthiomyces lignivorus (assembly GCA_002917075.1). Classification (NCBI taxonomy): domain Eukaryota; kingdom Fungi; phylum Ascomycota; class Sordariomycetes; order Ophiostomatales; family Ophiostomataceae; genus Hawksworthiomyces; species Hawksworthiomyces lignivorus. The sequence continues at coordinate 479,211 of NTMA01000003.1, read as the reverse complement.
ATTATCGCTAGCCACTTGTCGGACTTGTTCGGGCTGATATGATGGCTTTAAACTGTTTCCCGCATTCCGTCGGCACGGTATGGAGTCCGGGGAAGTAATCGAAAAACTGTGGGCTCGGACAAGATCCAGCGCGTTCTTGACTGTTCGATTGATTAGCATTCTGCACCAGGTGTGTAGCTCATTCATGTCTATCATTTCTCTTAAGTATTACGCCCAGCCCTCAGTATGTCTCATAGCATTTTGTGTTGGTCTCTGAAGAGCGTCGTATAGAATCACTGTTTAGACTGCTATTTTTTGTCTAGTCTCTTCATCCCCTCTATCTATTAATCGTCTCAGCAAAAATGGCCATCAGTCCCAAAGTTTTCCAGTGTGACGATACCGTCCTTGACCCAGCCATCAAAGCTCACATTGCATCGCTCTATTATGCTGTAGACGCTGGGGAGCATCAGAAATGGGGAAATCATTTCACAGAGGATGCCGAGTTAAAAAAAGGCACAACAAACGTCAAAGGGAGAGACAGTAAGGCTTCAATTGTCTAGGATTGGCTGTCTATATATATTCCTAACTTTCTCTCCGCAGCTCTTGTTAAGCTCATCAAAAACTCTTGGTCGGATCTCGAGAGTCGCGACCATACTGTCTACACCGTCTTTCCCTTCGGACCAAAGGCAGAAGAAGTTATGCTACATGGACGAAGCAATAACGTCTCGAAATCAGGCGAGACCAGTACCTTTACTTGGGCTGCCCGGATGCATTTCCGACGCAATGCAGATGACTCCGTTCTGATTGACAAGTACACCATTATTGTGGTATGTCAGACCAAACTGTGATAATATTTAGATGCAGGATTTTTACTCTTCGGGCCGCTAAATTAAATAAAAAACAGGATCCCCACCCGGCGACACTGTAACGATATCACAATCTAAAGAAATTTTTTTGGCGTGTAAAATCAGTTAACAGCAGACGGGGCTGTGGCAGACTTAGTTCATAACTTGCCCAAGTACATTACGGGCCTTTATGGCTCTAAAGAGAGCTCAGGTGATAGATAGACTAGGATATATATTCACTGCAAGATATTTATGTCTGCACACATCTCCCACAACATTCTCGAAGTAGTCCGATGGATGCCGCTTTCTTCTAACTTCCGTACTGAACCTGCAAGACGCTGTCTCACTTCATCTGCCAGGTGTCCAAGCGGCTGGCATCGAGGAATCGCAGCAGCCAAAAGTTCAAAGCAATCTCGGTATAGCTCAGCTTTTGGCCATCTTTCTGCAAAAATAGCTAGCACTGCGCTGCAATCACGCAGCGCATCATTTACTTCCCTTGGTATGGGTATGGCCCTTGCCCATACTATATACCAAAGGGTGACTGCTGCTCGGAACTGAGCCAACACCTAATTTCTTTAGCTTCTTATGACACAACATCTAGTTATCGAATATGCTATGGGAGGAGAGCTTACTACGAGCCATGGCTGTGCAATCTTCTTCTTCTTCTGGAGAGACCGGAAACTCATGCAGGCCTGGCAAGCTGCATTGAGTGTGGTATCTGCCAATGGGGAGAAGGCGTTCGCCCTATTGACACAGCAAATGGATAGACGAGTTAGGTGGCCGATGTGCTGAAGCCATTCTGGGCTCCGATAGCCATCACTGTTTGGTATGCTGCATATTCGCCGTGAGTTTTCCGGACCAACCAAGACCTCACAAATCTGGGCCCTTACCTGTGCTCTGCAATTACTTTAGAGTCCTCCCACTCTCTTAATCTCTGCAGCATGTGCATTTCTAATTCTAGCGGTACGCTGTCCTCGAATGCATCCTTCTCCACCATGTGTAAGAAAAACGATTGGATAGATCGAATTTTACAGATATGAGCAAAGGTTCGCAGGTCGGGCTTTATAGTGCTGTCCCGCGTATCACAGTCGGACAGCCAAGGCATCGGGGATTCAGCTTCAGGAATGGCCTTGCACAGTGGACTTGAAATGTACATGTCGGGTAGGCTGACAGGGATACCAAGTGCTGTACAGATCGTCCTGTCAAGGCTAAAACGATGTACGTTAGTTTTAGACTATTTATTACCGAGTGATCCCCGTCTGCTGCTTACACGTAGGCGCAAGACCACACCCGGATGGCCATCGAGTTAGCAGGATCGTGAATATCTCTGCTTAGACGATGAAACCGATGCAGCGTCGCAAATTTCATAATGGCACCGCTAATATGCGCTATGCGCCAAGTGTTCTCGGCATGAAGCGCATACATGGCGGAGAGCAACATGGCTTGTAGTCGGATGAGAGGAGTGGACGTAGAATCTGTCATGATAGATTGTTCCGCCTGGGCTGTTGATTTGAGATTCTGATGCTTAGAATTGGGCAAATCGTTAGACCTCGATTCAATGAGAGAACCCAAGGCGAAAATCTGTAATATATATGGTCAGCATCTATCTAGATTCAATCAGAAGGCTGAGGAGGAATACCATTCTGACAAAATAGGCCGGCCATCCAACAAGCGTATCATTGGCGCGGGATCTTTTCCACGCAGTGTAATACTCTGAACAAAGCGTCATATCCACAAACGGATATTGTGGGTGTATGACAGTGAAATATGTTTGAAAAAAGGACGCCGCTGCTGGAAGCGATATTTCATCCGGGTAAGCACTCGGAACATCATTCAGATTCAGACTAGGATTGATGGAGCTCCGTAGCGGCGTGGGCGGCACAGTAACGGCCACACCATTGCCAACATATGGACTATCGCGCTGATCTAACACTGAAAGAGTGGGCAAGTGGCCAATATCAGAAAAACTGTGTCGAGACGGAAAACCGGCGTTTCTTGCCCTCGGAGAAGTTTGCCATCGCATGTCGGATTCTATGCCTGTCGTTCTAGAGCTGTGCGAGTTCTCTTGAGTCTGTGTCGAATAGATAAGATCGTTATCTAAGAAGAGGGGCCTGTCAAGGCCATAGCTGCTCGGAGTGGTGCCATTCCGAACTGAAGGCTCTTCTTCAAAATCAGATTGCTGGTTCCATCTCCGTTTCCGTCCCTCCGTAGGATTTGGAGCTGCGAGCGACATTGCAAGAGACTACCGCCAAGGTCGTAGCTACTAGGGTACTAAAGACGACACATGTGCTCTGTACTTTCGATCCCTCACCGGGCGAGGCTATGCAGTCTTCATCGCGCCCACTAGTTGATGCAGATCTTCTTTAATTCGTACGCTCAGTTAACAGACATGAACGAATCTAATGTAGTGAAAGAGACAACTGCCTCCTCTTGAACAAGGCGCGTGATATGTGAGGAGTTGCAGATAAGCTAAACCATAGCAATCTAAGCACAGTATAAATTTCAAGGACACACCAAGCTAATAGTGGAGCTTTTAGGTACTCTAAAATTCGGACGACATTACAAGCAAGTCTCCCGGATATACCTACGCCCGGAACCGAGGCGGATCTCTAACTATAAGCTAGGGGGTAACTATTAGTGGGGAGATTAAGTCGCCTCCACGCGTAGTCCCTGTCTTATCGAGCAACAGGCTTTTGTCTTTGGTATCTTCCCCCGCCTTGAACGATGCGAGGAGTCTTATGCTGTATGGTGTTCTAAAACGGCGGCCTCCATATTGTAGAAGAGAGACCACTTTGGAGGCAGAGGCAAAACATGGAAATTCAAGAGACCGCGGGCCCGCCCAAAAAGCAGAAGTTGCTGGCATGTAAACGCTGCCGACATCGCAAACAAAAGGTGAATGAGCATCGTGCAGGTACCCAAATTCGCTTCGCCTCCTAATTTCTCAAAATTTCTCTAGTGTACCGAGACCCGGCCTTGCGAGAATTGCACACAGTCTGGATCTGGTATGAGATATTTCGTCCATAATCAGACCTCAAGGCTGTATATCTGACTTTCGCTAGAGTGTATCCCATATGAACCGGCAGTTCCAAAGCCTCTTTTAGAGACAGAGTTCGTCCAATCGTTCTATTTGAATATGATGCCGTTTCAGTGTTGACAATTATTTAGCTATGTGCGGAGACTGGAGGCGCGGGTTGCCCAACTAGAGTCTCTTGTTCCGCAGGAAAGACTTGATCACATCAGCGCTGCACAGGTTTCACCGCGTCCAGCATCTGCATCTAGAATCAACATCCAGGTAACCACGCCACCACATGACTGCCTCATTAGCTCATTATTTGTCGTTTCTAAACGAGTGATGTTCGCAGCCGTCCGTTGAGCTTCTCTTTGGCCACGGCCACGATCACAGAACTCAATTACCCTGGGGAGAGCCTGGGGTGCAATTTACTGCAGCCAATATCGATACTCCACCATCTCTAGTTGATGAGCATCTAGATGTTTCTGGACAAGGCTTATTTGAGGTCATATCAGGAATTTCTAATGTCCCTCACTCCTCTGTGCAAGACGAGTCTGTAGCGGAAACACCGGAACTAGACTCAGAATTGAAACGCTTCCTTATACAAACGTATTTTGATATGGCCCACACGCAGTATCCCATCTTGCTGAAGCATGAGTTTCTGCAGTGGCATGAATCTTGGTCTAGCAGTGGAGATACTCTCCCAGTATCAACGAGGTGGAAAGGGTTCTTTATATACATGGTACACCTTTCTTGTCCCTGTCAACGAAGATGTTCTAATGGAGCAGAAACTTACATTGCGACTTGATTGATCCAGGTCTACGCCATAGCATTTCTAATGACAAAATCTCGCATCAATGGCTCGACAAGATCTCGGGTAAGCAATTTGATTGTTCTCCTGTTTTCTTTTAGTAAGAAACTGATCTCATTCATTTCAGATGTTTTATGGTCTCGCCACTTCCAAATACATGGCGTATGTCATGACATCGCCCAACACTCTGATCCGTGCCCAGGGCTTTCTTCTTCTTACTCTCTATGCTTTACATGTGCCGTCGCAGGAAGCAATCATTACACTGTCTTCGCGCGCAATCCGATTCTGCGTAACGTCACAGATGCATCTCTCCGAGACGGAGCCAAATCCCTTGGACGGTGATGCTTGGTTGTTGGTACAGCACAGACGGAGAGTCTTCTGGTGTGCGTACGCTATTGACCGAGTAGTGTGCAGTTCGTATGGTCTGCCGTGCTCCATATCCGACAAACATATCAGCCTCCCTGTAAGTATTTGAATATATGCTCAATGGTTGAGACGGTAGCTTATATTTGCGCAGATGTTCGACAATATTGGTGATGTTCAGCTACGCGATGCAGCGGGGTCTGTCCAAATAAGATCACAGCTTTTGGAATCAAATGCGCCCACAGAAATCTCCTCGGCCCTTCACATCATTGTCGGGCGCCAAATCGAGTCCGAAATTCAAGAAATGATACTTCGCAATGATTTTGTGACTGACTCCGAGGAGGCATTCTTATGGCGGTCAGGAATGCTAGAGAAGCTAAAGCAATGGAACCAGCGTTCTGCAACATCCACAGTGCCGTCCCAGAACGGCTATGCTAGCTTGAGGTGGCATAAAATTATATACTATTATAGCATTGTTATGCTATATCGGCCTACTAGGACCAGTGCACGGGGATTGTCAGGCGACTTGTCTGTGCAAGCGTGCTGTCAAGCGCTTCTCTTGTTCCGGAAATTCCAGATGGCCAGGGAAATTGCCCGACCGTGGCTTGGGGTACGTATTAATGTTCTGATTTCGAAGATGCGATACTTGAAAAATTCACGTGCTGTTCTTTATATCTAACGAGAGAACTGCGTCTCAGCTCCTCACCCAGTTTCAAATTGGTGTTACTCTCCTTTATTGCCTCTTTGCTACGCCGCCTTCACATTGGCCCGCTTCGTATAAATCAACGGATGTCTCTGATGCTGTTCGTGCCTGCTCCAGCATTCTTGCTGTGCTTGCAGAACGCTGGGGAGAGGTAGAGTGTATTCGGGATATCTTTGAGATCCTGGCGAAGGAAATCCCCCTTGGCGAAGCATGGGAACGGCCGAGACGCATCAGTGAAGCTGGAAGGACTGTCATTGAAATCAACTGGGAAAGCATGAGTCAGTTAGTCATCCACCGTCCGACGCTGCAAATGATTAATGAAATGGCGACGACTGAATTTGTCGATCTCTCAGAGATTGACTCAAGCGCTGCACTAAATAGCTCGGGCACTTTTGTACCTGAGGCTATCACTGCCATTTTTGAGGGGATGGATCTGCAGTGGGGCAATCCAATACCTACCTCGCTGCTTGGAATAGAGGCCAGGTTCTACCTTGGGAATGATATTGACGCCTTCACTGATAATAGTTTGCAAACATAAGGGTAGAAAGAGATCGCCACAACGATTGAATAGACAATTGTCCTGAAAAAGAGTGTGCTACTTCTGACAACGTCATTGTGATAAAGAAATATATACATGTCTGTTATTGCAAGAGACCCAATCGTGACTGAAATTGTACAGACGGGGGGGGGAAGGGAGGCAGTACAAGTGCGGCAGCAGCATGAGAAAGACTGAACTTTGCGAGGTTATATGTCAATAAGCTCAAAATTTTTGGAAGGGTTAAGATTTTCTAGTAAATCTAATATTGCTTGTGGTGATGGTGACAGAACTTTCGTGGCACATGCGCTCGTCTTTGTATACGATGCACGGTGACATCGAATCTGACAATGGCGGTGTCATGGCGTCAGTTGTACTCGAATGCCTTTTAAAACCCTTTCTGTAATGTGTCCTCTGGGCTTTATATTCGCTTAAGATAATGCCTTCACGTGTAAAGCTTATTTGGTTTAATACTGGTTGGTTGACAGGGCAGATGAGAATAGGATCATTTTAGTCAACTAACCGCCGTACAGTCCTAATTTAACTCTATCTAAATCTGTAGACATTTACTCAAAAAAAAAAAAAAAGCTTAACCTAAGCAACATTCTAAAGAACTCTACGTCTTTATAGGCTTTGGTTACTGCTGCGGTTAGGTGTTAGGATGAGCTTAAAAAAGTAATTTTAAAACAATTAATAATAACTGTAAAAAATACCTCAAGGCAACTATCGAGATAAAGGGCTGATGTACGAAATATTAATTTATGTCATTTGAAAGTGAAATTTTCAGGTTATTCGACCATATGGTTGGTTTCTTAATTCGATGTATTTGAATGGGGTTGTATGAATCAGCAGGTGTAGTATTTGTTCGACGAAAATGAGGTTTTTCAAATTATCGACTTACTGTAAGGGTGTCGGGCAACCAGCGCAGCACACTTTGGTACTGGCGCTAAGCCCATCTGCACACCGGTTGTGATGCCCCCGCATCTAACTCAGTAGGTAGACAGCAATCCCTTTAACATTGCGTTTCATCTGCAGAAGACATCTCCCGGAAATGTGATGCTGGACGCGAGACGTTTCTTAATATGGGAGAGCGCCAACGACGTTACTATCTCCCACGCCCTATTCGTGTCAATTCAGCATTGTTGTGGATGCACGAGGCATGGTCGGACTTCAATAATGCCCACCTAATTAATGCGATAAATACGAAAATCACTTGATGGTTATCACTAGGGTGTATCCTCCTAACACGACTCCACAATCCGCCTTCGACTCTACAAGTTGCCCTGCTGTTTATTTTCTTTTATTCCTTCACTCTTGTTTCCATCACAACCCTACCTTCTCCCCCACTCCGAAGTCATAGATAGACCCCCTGAGTAGAGGGTTGGTGGTGGCGGTGAATGCGTTGCGATTGGCTGCTATCTTGCTCCGCCTCAGCGATGTCTTATCTGACCAATACGCTGGGGTTCGAGAAGACATCAGCGGTGCAAGGCTGAACTACAGGCGGCCCCGTAACGCACTCAAGCATTTAAGTATCAACCAGAGTTCGAGATCAAGATACGACGACGACGATATCCCATGCTTAACAGCACGAGCAGGCAGTTCGGAGACGCCGTCTAGGTACGCAAATGTGCATCTCTTCGCCTGGCTTACCGATCCTTGGTCACGCAAATTTTGGCGTTATATCGACATGACAAACTTTAAACTAGGCCTTTTAGGAGAGGTGGCTGTTCTCTTCCTCGTGGCACGTGTCCGTGCTCAGCATGGCCTGTACCAGTACTGCTGCGACATCCAAAAATGCCAGAACGTCACTGCAGCGTGTTCGCAAATTCCGTCTTGCGCCGCCTCATGCCTCAGTGCTAGTGCTACTTCCTTCCCGATAACATGCACGCCGGCTTGGTCCCTTCCGGGGCAAGACTACGCGTGCTTTGCACAACACCTGTCTTCCAACACGAGTTTGATCGGCCGGGTCTGCGGACAGACCTACTCGCCGGGCCTACCTCCGGCACCGGATGCCTTCATCAGCTTCGGCGAATGCAGGATGTCATGCGGTGGATGGGATCTTACGGTGTCGACCACATCGACGGGTCCAATTGCTATGCTGATGCAGTACATTGTGCCTGTGGTTGTCTTCTGCTTCACCATCCCGCGGCGACGGAAGTGGGACGTGCCTGACTGGATGTTCGAGTTTGGGCGAGGCAGGCTGCCACTGAGGCTGCCGAGATTGATCTTGTCGCTGCTTTTCGCGGGGCTGATCGTCACGGTGGACATTACCATCTGGATCTTCACGACCTTCATCGCCGCGGGGCCGATTCTGGTTGGCGGCATCATGGAGCTGAAGCTCGATTTCGACATCCTCCGCCACATGGAAGACAGTGCTACCGGGCACAACAACCGCCTCGAGAAAAATGTAGAACACTTGACCCCGAATGAAAGGGTTGAATTGATGGTTGCGGTGCTGTGCGGAAACTTGGACGACAGCATCGGAGATCCTCAGAGAAGGATTGGTGAATTGCTGTTCTTGGACGATGCGAAAACGTCGCTAGTCAAGGTGAGGAGAACTCAGGCGTATCTGGCGTCAATACTCCGCTCCCAAGGCACGTTCGGCTCCCTGGTCGGAGCACCCGTGCTTTTCTTCGTTGGATCCTTTATTGCTGCCTTACAGGGTCTCTCGGAGCGGATCGGTGATAACGAGACGGCGCACGGGTTGGCCTTTGGGATGTGGTGGATGGTGATTGTGCAGGTCACGATCGTAAGCTCATGCATCTTAGGAAGCAACAATCCTAGCACGGTCTCCGGACTTGTTGGTGGCTATGAGGAAGAGGAAAAAAATGAACACCAACCTATACTTGAGCGGCTAGGGAGCCTAGGCATGACTCCTGTCTACGAAAGCATCTTTATGCCCGTCACGTTGTGGGACCGTGGTCTCATGAAGAAGCGGTGGCTGCAGCACGCCACAGCTTGGAGAACGAAGCGTTGGCTTCGGAAGAGGCTAGAAATACGGCCGCTCACTGGGCTGTTCCTACTTCCTCTTTCGGCTTTCGTGCTCGTCTTCATCCCGACCGCACTGGCGTTCTTGGTAGCTTATTCAACTCCAACAATATGTGTCAGCTGCAGGCAAGTACTCTCACCTGAGAAGCTTCGATGCCTCATATGACTAACTGATAGTAGGTCCTTCACCTTCTTGGTCTATCTCTGCTGCCAAGCTGTGCTCATTGCTGCCAACACGTGGCATACATACTATTCAGACTCACAATCAGCTTCTTCCACACCTCTGCCAGCAGCACAAGGATTTCTGGCAAACGCTGGTATGGCTATCGTTGTCTTATTTATTGGATTGGCCGTATCAGGCTCGTTATTCACGGCTTGCGTAGGTACTATTCTTGAACTTCTCGGCGTCTATGCCAACTGCCTCTGTAGAATTCCCACAGGCATGTGGCTAGACCGTGGAAGAGACACGGTGAAGATAAATCTTGCTACCGACACACTGCTTCAGCGTCAGATGAGCGTCTACTGGAGTGGAGCTGGCTACGCAGCAATAGGTTTCGTTATGACAATGACCTACCTCGGATGGTGGTACCAGCGAGCATTGAGGCGGCGATTTGAAGGAGAAATCAGCAGGTTGGGCACGAAATAGCAGGTAGCACTCTAGTTTTTGGTAGATTGATCATAAGAGTAAAGGACACCAACGCAAAATGTATCCGCACGTATAATTGTACACATTCATGTAGTAAAAAATGGTCAACTCGACTTGGAACATAATTCAGCAGAGCCGTTATTCAGTGGCAAGATTATTTTGTCTCCTCTTCTCTTAGAGTCCCTTTTTTGGATTTACTCCTGGTGCTCTTCCCGTTTCTTAGCCGCGTCATCTTATCTATAGCCTCTAGTATTCTGTTGACGACGGTGTTGTCGGTTATGTTGAAGCTGCTAGGGTCTGTTGAAATCTCAGAAAGACGCCGTTTCCAAAATAGCCACCGGTCAAGGCTGAATGGTGCAATGTCCGAGTCCAACCTTAAACTCAAAAAGCGACTCCTCGGTGACAGGCTCCTTCGCACCAAGAAGTCGTACAGCGCCTGCCTTGTAAAAAAATACATATTCCGTGCAACTCCACAGTGCATCAGGTGCGGATTCGTTTCCCTTCCAATGCTTTGTTTGGCCGATCTCGAGCGTGTTGTAGAACTGAATCACAGCATGACGGCCATAGCCCTTGAAGAACTTTGCATCCAGCTTGGCCAGAGACGAATTATAGTTTCTCGATAAAGTCAGATCCTTGGCGCCGTAGACAAATCCATTGATGCCTAGGATGAATTGGCAGGTTAGCCGTTGCAACTTATTGGAAAGTTGAGGAAATAGAAGGAGGGAATTTGTAGCTGGCGTTCAAGTTTGCTTCACTTACGGCCGTATGACTCCGCTAATTATATGCTAAAATCTGGAAGATCTTTCCATTTCCAACGAAAAATCTACTCAAATTCAAAGTCAGTATTTTTTTTCTGGTCAAAAATTCTACTGCATCTCGATTGTTCCCTCACCTTGTTCCGCAATGACACATAGGTGTTCTGGAACTTGAGCTCTACAAGGGCTTCGAGCAATACTGTGTGCCACGGATGTCCTGAAGGCATGAAAGTGGCCAGATGGAAAAACAAGATCTAGCCCTGAAACACCTCAGATGACGCATCAATGTGATCGCCATCGCGCATGGGGCCTTTGTCGAAATCCTCGTGTCTGGCATCACAAAAGAACATGATATCGTGAGTTAGCCTGCGGCCGCGAAGGTCGATGCTTGCCGGATACCGGAGGGTAGACTCGAACACATCAATCATTGCCGGGGGCACATCTCTCGAGTTCTGTGAAAACTTATTTCGAAGGAGCTCGAGAGAGACATTCTCTTCTGCATTCTTCAATGTGAGAGGAGGGAAATCGTCATCAACATTATCCACGACGACTTCCATCGTGCTTAGTCCTCGGGATTGCTTGTCGGAAACAGAAAGAAAAAGTTGAAATGTAGAAAAGAGGTGCACGAGATGCGAGTGACGGACGAAAAGAGCTTGCTAGACGCACCAGGAGATTAATGTGTAGGACCCTATCAAGTGCTTCTGGTAGGCAAATAAAAGCCGATGGACATCCGAATTGTGGCGGCACCTTTGTAACTGGCCTTCCAGAGTGTGGCTACCACTGTCGTGCGTCGAAAACGGGCCTCAGAAAACGGGCCTCAGAATGGGATCTCATTCAGTCCGTGGTTGCTACATAGCCACGCACGGTAAAATGCGAACTACTTCCTTTCAACTGCCCAACGGCCAATAATTCACCGAACTTGGGGTCTTCCTTCTCTTCAAATCATCCATTTGACTCTGGGGGGAGAGAGGCTCTTCTGACTTGTGTTTGTTGGAAGTATGCCCCATACTCTCTCAAAGCTGATGGAGGAATCGCTTCTTGGAGAGCCTTCTTGTTATGGCGCTTTAAAAGATGATTTTCAAAAGATCCGTTAATTTTTCCTGAAATCTAGCTCTGCGACACAACATCTATGCAAGAATAATTGCCATTTTTGTAATCCTATCATTTATTGCAGGTATACCAAGAGGGCTTCGGAGGCTTGCAAAACGAACGTAGCCTTGCCGGACGTCACTGCGGTCGTCTCATATGTCTCGGTACCGCCGACGATGCATGTGCCATCTGCGTATGTTTGACCACCCCAGGTTAACGAGCTCCCCTTATCAATTCGAGAGAGGGCATTATCTGCTGTGAGACGCTTGGCCTTGACGCTAGCCATCGTCAAATCGGTTAAAGTAAAGTTGGTACGAGTGCGAGTTCCCTTTCCATCAAAATAGTCGGAATTATACAAGAGGACTCGGAGTGGATTGCCAGAGGCGTTATAGGTAGCGTAACCAGCATAGCTACTTCTGCCATCATCAAGGGCTACGACGTGGCTGGCACCTGCAAGCGCGGCTGTGGCAACAGTGGCGCCGTAGTATGGAGCGCCCATGCTGTGGACTCCCCAGAAGCAATATTGGCACGCGCCGACAGTTCCGTGATGGAAATAAAGCCGCGATACGTTGTTAGCCACGGCCCGCATGGAGTAGTCCATCGTCCATAGTGCGGCGCCGTAAGATGGAGATACACCAGCTGCACCGCCGCCGGTAGCTGTTGAGGTAGGAATTAGACGAATTCTTTGAGCCTTTCTTTATGCTCTCCTTTTGCCCTCTTTCTTCCTTGAGAATGTTTCAAATATATGGACTAAACACACCTGAGTTTGTTTCTCCAAAAACGTACGGCTTTCCAACAGCAAGTGCAGCTTCAATATCATTCGTGTAGGTACCAATGTTTCTAGAAATGGCAGAATGACTCATAAGAGAGCGCACTGAGCCACCAGGGTAGTTGTGATGCGCATATATGCCGACATACTCTCGAGCAGTAGCATTCTGTCTAGCAATTAGGTTGGCGTTCCCCCACGTCTGTGGGTTGCTTAGCCATACGCCTGCCTCAATGATAAGTTTCTTTCCCACCGCGCGGCCTACTAAGATGTCCCATTCGTTTTGCGAGGCTGCATCTGCTGCGGGTGTCCATTTAGCGCCGGAAGCAATTTTCTGGCCATCAGAGGCGAAATCTGGTTGATTATGCTCGTTAATAATAGCTGAAAACGCGTGTCGCGTCGTTCTTCTCGAAATCAATTTTCTACGTACAGTCTGGCTCGTTACCAAGCTCAATCGCAATAAGATTATCAATCTCAGCGACAGCAGTCTTCGCAGCTAGAATAGTGTTGGTGATATTGGCGTGTCCTCTGTTTAAACCCAAAACGACACTTCCGCCATATTGACTGGCCAAGGTTATGTAACTGGGGCCGTAAGTTAGTGCTTTCGGAGCATCCACGCTGCTTGCCACAGTATAATCCACATTGTCGGGGCTAGAGGGATTATACGTCGCACGGTCCTGAGTGGTTCCGCCGATTCGAATGGGCGGCCAGATGCCAGTGATGTTTTGCCAGTTATAGAGGCACTGAGACGTTGCAGGTACAGACGTAAAGTATTTTGGGAAAGCAAAAAACTCGAAAGATATGCCAACTGGAGCTGCATCCACTGGTGCATACGTAATTCCACCAATTCCGGCTTTATTGGGAACAGAATATTTCTGAGCGACCGTTTGACAAACTGTAAGCGCTCCTATGATTAGAAGTCGGGTGTGGTCCAACATGGCTAGGCAGGGTAATTTGAGGCCTATGGGGTGGGTAGGGTGAATAGGACGTTCAGGTGTTGCTTCCTAGAAAATCCAATTTTCTAGAGTTTGGTTTTCACGCCTAGCTATTATATGCATGCATATATTGTATACTAGGCGGAAGTTTCTTTGTATAAGTTCCCCTTAGTTGGTCTAAAAAATGTGTCGTGAATGGGACAAGAATTCAGAAGTTGACATTTGATTGCGTACTACACACGCTTATTAGACAGTATGGGCTCGTTATATTCGACTTGCTGCTGAATAAATCTCAATTATAAAGTGCCTGCGGCAGATTTAATAGACCTATACCATTGAACCAATTTTTAAATCATGCCTTAAAGGCTCATCCCATCAGTTCGGAGTATCTTTCACAGTACCGCAATGAGAATCTTCGCATTATGCCTCCGGCCAGTTCCCTGTGCCAAATTCTTAATTCAACCCTTCTATCTTTTGGCATATCCCCATATCGGCCAAGAGATTCTAGAACATCTGAAATCCGAAGTTAATAGTGTATAACTCAAATTGAATTGTCTTGGGACTTTATTCTGAACATTGCAATCAGAATTCCGTCGGATAAAATTGAAAATTGCCAATTTCGTATATGTGTGGGGAAGTGCAGAAAACCTCAAAATTGCAAAGCCAAGGTTTCATCGAAGAAGATTCATGTGCCTCTGTCAATTTGTGTAGGCTTTTGTTAGAGGTGTTGCTCAACGAGCCTCAAAACGCGACAACCGTCTTGCCTCCATCTAGTAACGCAGCAGCGCACGATAGCCCCAGTACTGGCACCGACCCTAGCCATTAGACTAGCAGAAAGTCTTCCACTTTCACTCCAGCTCCAAGCATCTCTTCTCGCAAAATTATTGGCTTTCTGGTAGCCATTCGAAATAGCGTTCGAAATATCTTCCATGGAGGATGGAACAGCGCTTTTTGTAGGCGCGGATCTAAATATTGGATCTTCAGAGTTCCATTGTGACGAAATGCAGGAACACTCGCGCTCTCGCTCCGATCATGCCTCGCCACCACCGAGTAGCTGCGTGGCAACCGCCCATGTATTAGTTCACCGTATCCAACACCATATACAAAACATTCGCCAACAACTTTATATTGGCCGTTGTTGCTTCGCCGGAGAACAACGCAGTTCGAGTGACCGAAAAGAGCGCAGATAATATCGTCTGGCTGCGTACATCGAGGTGCCAAGGCTATGTAGCCCTCCCGTGTAGTGATGTACGCCCGCCCATGACTATTTTCATAGACGCCAGACAGATAATAAGCTACATCACCGTGCTTTGGTGTGGGGATCAGAATTTCGGCCATAATGTCCATCAGTTGTGGGGCAGTCCAGTCCGATCTCTCAGGCCGTTGAAATTCCATACTATTGCTTAACATAAGGGTTGCAGCGAAGGCTTCCATCATGCTGCAACCGGTTACATAGGTGCCGTCTCGCAGATTATCTGGCATAATTTCGAGCACCTTTATCCAAGCATCTTGGCCATTTGCAGATGCAATAGAGAGCGGCTTTACTTCGTCGACCGTGGCACAGTATACACCTGCCACTCTGAGAACGCCGTTGCCCAAGTAGCTCCAGTCGGCGTCAACATACCCGGCCGCTTTCGACCGCCTCATGTAATTAGTTTCTGCCGGTTTGAAAAACGACGGAACCCAGCTGGGTTTTGGTTCCGATGACATGGCAGTGTCACGACCACTCCCGCTCAGAATAGTGATGATGTCTAGGTTGCCAGTAAATTTCATATATTTTAACACAAAATCTTGGTATACGTCCCAGACTGGTTTCGTATAATCTGGAGCGATACCCAAAGCAGCGAACGATATCGTTGTCAAAGGTGCAATCGCGTATATTCTATCTCGATCATCCGAGCATTTCCAGAAGCTAGTCTTGTGAAAGAGGAACGGCGCATCTGACTCTAACTGCGGCCTATGGATCGCTGTGAAAGAGGTGATGAATGAGTGTCTTTCATCGTCGTCTACCATGATTGGCCGCCGAGTGCTCTTGATGTTGAAGCAGATCATGGCATCCCTAACCGCCTGCCACCGTATGCTGCTGTAACCACAGAGGATCACCGCATCTGAGTTCGCTCGGCGCGCTTCTTGAATGACCCACAACCGGCTAAACCAGGGTCTCCTGACCAGGAGATCGATAGCACGAAGCTCCTCTTCCTCAAAAGGGAGACCACGTTCGTCGCTGCCCCAATGCCAGTCATCCGGTTTGAGGCCCGCAGCCGGCGCAATAGTAAATGAGGGCCAGTTGGTGACGACCATCGAACTGAGGGTGCGTAAGGACTCGATGGCGAGATTGCTGTCGTCTGCTTCGGGGCCCAGCCAGATGACGACCCGGCGGGCGAGCTCGTAGATGGTTGTCATTTTGGCCACCTGGCTACTCCGCTCCTCCAGGTCATTTTGGTTGATGCAGATTGCGTCTACCCAGAGCACCCGATCGCAGTCGACGTACCGCAGGTGCCGCAACGCAGAATCTAGATTTTGGGTCACTGGCAGCGGATGAGCCTGAGAATTGGCGACTGCTAAAACCTGTGAGGGCATCTCGTTCGACCCCCAGACGTAGGATAACGCTTCATATCGTGGAACGGTCTTCTGTGACAGAGCTGCCACACGTAGGTGTATGACGAGCTCATCGTTTAAAGATCCGCTCTTTAGAACCAACAGTCGAATTTCATGCTCACCATGCTCGACTGCTGTGGACAATGGAACTTCATTGTAGACTGGGTGGAACTGCATAACGTCAATCATCATGAGAGGATCACATACTTTGAATGTACGCCGAAAGCAACTGCCATACATATATTAGATATGATTGTTAACAGAGTTCAAAAGACATTGGCATTTTCTAGCAGCAGTAAGTCTAGCGGCTTTCTTAATTAGGAATTATGGGGTCAATACTGCCTTGCTGATTGACTTGGGTTTTTCTGCTTGGGGGCTCCATGTTTTTCCCCGAAAACAGCACGTTGACGGCCTGGATATTTTATGTTCACTAATGAAACAGCGAGGGGGTACTCTCTAGCTTCTCGTAGAGAGACGAGAGCCAAGACGCAAGGTATAGTGCTCAGATAAAGTCTGTACATGTAGAGAGCGGCGTAGAATCCTTCCGGGTTCCTCTGCTGCGCTCACCTTCTCGCATTTACCCGGCTCTGCTTAAACAGGCTCAGGGAGAGTAGCCATAGGATGTCGCACATACCTACATGTTAGCTCCTAAGGGAGGTGCATTCTAATGGACACACCTCGGACCGATTCGCAGCGTGGATCTTGCCAGATGAGAAATTGCTTTTTCCAGTAGATGTGTATCATTGTCCGGGTGTGTGTAGGTGTGAAGTGCTGCCACTAGGCTACTTTACCAGTGCAAAAAGGATCAACCCCCTTGGACACGTGTCGCATTACCTCATAACTCGACAGTAGGTATGCAGAATGAAGGTGCCACAATCCCCTTCTACACGCCAGCCGTACCGGGAGGCTTGAATCCAATACCGTTGTTCCAACAGCCCCTACAGCATCCTTTAGACCAAGCCAGACAATCTAGTGTCACCATAGGAAGGACTCAAAAGGACCCTTGTCTACGTAAGAAATTGTAGAAGAGGATTTTTTTGGCTGTCAAATACCTCTGCGTGCATCTGGAGACTCAGCCCAGAAAGGGAATCTTTATAGTGTGATAATATGATTATGGGGGAACGTCTTCATTTCAGGTTTACTGGGACATTTTCGGAAAGCGCCGCAGGCCGTCTCCATGAACAATGTCAAGATTGAGGCGACTCATTACGGTCGTGCGGCTGTCAGACGTAAGACACCAGGTTTCTGGTTGCTTTTCTCATTCAAAATTTTTTTGGTTATAATTATGCCGTTCTAATAGACAAGCAGGCCGCCTGCTCACGATGATGACGCGCCGGCCCGGGAGGAGTGGGGCCTGTACACACACGGCACCGTACAGATCACTGCCAAACACTTAGACATGTCAGCCAACGTCAGTGCGTTCTTCGAAGATGCTTTTACCACGATTGACTCGGGTGCGGCAGCGATGGCGGCTACCTAGGGATCATTGGCAACAGCACTATCCCGCCCTATAACTCGACGTTATACAAGGTATACCCCGTGGTCCCTGTTTGCAGTCTTATCAGAGTTGTGGTAACGTAAGTAGTGAGCAGGAGAGCAGAGGGGAAATAATGAAAAGACAGCAGTAAACCACGCAGTAAGATTTTCGTCTCATCGTTTTACATAACTGTATTCTATGTTCTGAATATATTCATTCCATTATAAATCAAAATCGTTGTCTTCAGTGAGCTACTCTGCCACGGACGCAGACATTATATTCTGCCACTCCGGATGGTCAGCATAGTAGAAGGCGATGCTCACATCATCCTGAGCCATTGATTAGTAGAAAGGTATTACAATTTTATGGATATTATGACGCACGAACATAAAGATGAAAGGTGAAGAGATGTACGGAAGCTTGCAGCCTCGCCATTTTGCCCTCGTCGAGTAATTCAAAAAAGATGAAGGCTATGGGCGGGTTGTCTCCCAATCCCTTATCTTCATGGTATTCCAACCATACATAAAGAACAAACTGACAGAAAAGAACAGATGCAAAAGAAAATCTCTTTAGTTGGTCAAGATAATTAAGCCTCTACAAGTCTAATCTAAGATCTAAATTGTATTGCCAACATAAGTACAACGCACCTCTTAGAGACAAAACCCCTTACTGCAGAGAACGTCAGAAATGATGGCACACGCCTACTAAAACCGGCGGCTACAACAACACCTCCTGCCACTAACCTGTAACGTTTGCTATGCTTTTTATCTATAACATGTAGATGCTGCTACATCATGTCTCTCAGGACGAAACTACCTGGTTATCATGTCTAGGCTACTTCATCTAAGGCAGAAATTGCTATTTGGTGCGGAAGAATTTGTGCGAAAACAAGACCCTGGGTGTGAGACTGAGCTGGGCTGATTTCATATTTAGGCTAACAACAGGTTTTTAGACCGGCACGAATTTGGTGACAGTCACACATCCCATATCATATTACCGGAAGCAGAGTGCAAGTTATAGAATGGAAGGATTTCTTCATTTATAGTACATGAGGAAATGGATACAAATAAGGCGTGTTAATGCTGCGCCTCGAATTAGATGGTAATCTTGCTAGCTAATGCGACGCACCGTAGATCTACCGGTCTTAATATCGCAATAGGTTGCCTTCTATCGTAGAGTAACAGAGAGATGCGATTCATCCGCAAGTAATTTCGTCAACATCTTCAACGTTGACACAATATGCTCCAGCTGGCGTGCCATTCGCCGTCACAAGGTCCAGACCAGCGAAGTTGAAACCCTGGCAGGGCGCCATCACCGAGCACTCGAGCGAGACTCCGTAGACGGACCGTACGAAGCCAGTGATGTTGGAAAAAGACATGTTTGCAAACTGCAGCGTCGACGTGTCGCAGTAGTTGGCCTGGTCGGCCACCTTGTGGTAGCACTTATTGACGTAGATGGCCCGGCGGATGCCTGACACCTGCACGTTGGTCACTGAGATGTTAGCGACACGGCCTGTGCCGCCGCCACCGCCCTGCGGAGGCTCGCCCTCGGACACGCCCACCCACGATTTGAAGTAGATTGCGCCGGCCACGGAAGCGCCACCGTATTTCGGCGAGATGCGTTGCGACACGGCAACATCGGATACAGTGACATTCTCGATGTAGTCAGGCAGCGCCGGGTACTGGCCGACGCTGCCAAAGGCGATGCCGCCGCCGATGCAGGTGATGTTGCGAAAGGTCATGTTGGTAGAGTTGCCCTTGGGCGCATGGCAGTCGTCGCCGCCGTGGAAGAGCCAGTCGGCCGTCACCAGGCCGTCGACGCGCACGGAGTCGAAGCCGTCGACGTTCGTCTCGTAGTTGGACGCGTTGCCGTAGGGATCCGTGTTTGTGCCATTGATGTAGATACCCGTTAGGCGTATGTTCTGGCAGTCTTGCAGGTAGAAGGCCCAGAACTGCGGCTGTCGCACGGCAAAGTCCTTGATGGCCGCGTTAGAGCAGTCATGCAGCGCCAGCGCTACCGGCCGCCCGAACTGGTTGCTGTGTCCCGCAGCCCGGCCGTACCATGCCTGCCCGCCGCCCAGGATGCCGCCCCTCTGCCAGCCGCCGCCTGATATGACAAAGTCACTGCCCTCAACGATCCATGCCGCGCTCTGGTTCTGGAACTCGATGCGGTGCGAATTCTCGATCCAGTATCCCAAGTCTGGCGTGAACGATAATGTCCCCAACACATCGAGGCGCGCCCGCTCTAGTCGCAAGTACAGTCGGCTAGAAATTGTGTATACGTACGGCGCCGGTAGCGTGATCACACCATCCGTGCCACACGTCGCCGCCGCCGCCATGATCTGCCCCGCGTCGTCTTGGCCCCAGCCCAGCGGTGTCACGATGCACTCTGCCGTCACTGTCGGCTTAACCGTGACAGAAGCCGGCGTAGCCGCGGTAGCTCTTTGGCCGAGGGTATAGCCAGCGCTAGGCGCATAGTTAAGTGTCTTCTGCGGCGCAGCATAGTCGGTAGCGAAGCTTGTGTAAGTGTGAACCTTACCGTGTTTCTCGTTCACGACGCTGCTGATGAACAATGCCGGTGTGGTTATTCCGGAAGAGTGCGCCAGTACAACCCAGAGAGCTAAGACCGCAAAGGCGACGATCGTGGTAGCTAGGGCAATGTTAACAAAGCACAAGGTTATCTTGTTTGACGGCGCCTTGCTTTTGGCCATAATTTGATAGTAGATGCACGCTCGATCCACATGCTCTCTTTATCTGAACTAGACGATGATGACAGAATAACTTAAGCAGTTCTAATTCTATGGAACATATACATGTGAATTTGTATTGTTAAATACCATTGTTTTGTTTTTTTTATTAACTTAAATCAGGGATAGTGCTATTTGCCATGTGTCAGATTGGACGTGATTAATTGGGTGATGCGGCTGCCAGCTCTTAACACGCATCCACCTATAAGAACTGCTATCTCTGCAGATATACCTCTGCTATCAATATTTAAGTGGTCTCAAAAGATAACTTTCTTTACTTTGTTGAGAGGCATTCATATTTCTAGGAGAGCATAACAATCGGACAAAGTGAAGATGAGAGTGATCCACCTATGCGAGACATGCAAATGTGTGTTACATCAATTTCTTTTCTGGAGAATCTGGTCCAAGCACCAATTCCATGCCAGGGTCACCCTTTTTCATGGCTCTCTGATATGCCTCTCTCGCACCGATGCGCTCGAGATACTTGACGATGTTGCGATGCTCCTGTAAGCTAAACGGAACGAAGTATCGGAATGTAGAAAGTGGGAAAACAATCATAATATCTGCCACCGTAAATTCATTCCCTGCTAGCCATTCGTTATTCTGCAGCCTCTCATCTAACATCTGCAACGCCCTGTTGAGACGGTCTATAGATACTGTCGCAAACTGACCGCCGCCGCCAGATCTAGCCTGCACGGCACGGGAGATGGTGCCTAGGAAGCTACCATCTACCCAGTGCCACCAATAAAGAAAATCGGCGTAGGCAGGGTGCGGCCATTGAAGAAAGAGCTTGCCGTTCGCATATTTGTGGCTGATATATTCAATAATTGCGCAGCTCTCTGCCAGCGTCAGATCACCGTCTTGGATAACCGGTGCAGCACCCATCGGATGCAGCTCCTTGTATTCTGGCGGGGCAAGTAGCGGGGCCCGGTCGTAAGACTTGAGCTCGTATTCGATGCCGAGCTCCTCGCAGAGCCACGGGATACGCTCCGACTGCGAAACGCGTAGGTGATGGACGATGACAGTCATGATTTTATCGTCTAAGATACGAAGGTGATTGGTTCCTATCGCTCCGCATACGCAGATGAAATAGTGGAATGTATTTGCTATGTATTTATGGTACTGGCAAATGATGAATGTCAAGATTCGAGAAACATAGGATATTGACGAATTTATATTCGAAAGGTCTTCTATTCAAGCAAGTTCATTCCTTTTTTCCCATTTTTAAATTGTGCTGAGCAATTCGTCGATATCTCGTGCATAATGTAGTCTTTCTTTCATCCGAGCTTAGGGAGTATTATTCCGCCATGCTGGCAGCAAACTGCAACTTTTGTTAGTGAGCTCCACTTTAGCGGCGTTCTGCCGTTGCTGAACCGACGTAGAAGATATTCATCGGCTAGAATTAATGCCGTGCTGAACTAAACCGCATTAGGGTCCCAAGTTGCGAGGAGGATGGACTTAGTGCAGGCTTTTAAGATTTGGAATCGATAAGCCAGAATCGTGGGGTCTGATTCCAAACTCCTGTTCAAGCTGTTACACTTTCGAACGCTGTACGCAACCGAATACCCTACGGGACCTTGAAATTTCTTCTTTCTCATACACGCTCAGACAACGAGACATTGAGTGAGACGTGCCAGGAAAAGCTTTTTCGGCTAGTATTGCGATCAGTACTGCAATGGTTGGTGTGGCCAGCAAGTCCAAGGGCTGCACAACCTGTAGAAGACGCAAGATTCGCTGCCATCTAGAAAGACCGCATTGCTCAAACTGCGTCAAATATGGTAGGTTATGTGAAGGCTACGAGCGCTATCCCGTATTCATCAACCGTACCGCACAAGGAATCCAACGGCGCAGGCCGCTAGAAGAGGCAAAACCTGGTGGATCCAACTTGAGGCTCAATGCCAGCGCAGCCATCTACACGGAGCCCAGCGTCAGTTCAGATGCTGAGACCACTTCGCCGACTATTCACCTCGAAGTGTGCCCTTCTACTCACGCAATCTGGTCCGCGGCATTTCTTGGCTGGTTCTGGGAGAATTACGCACCTGCTGATAAATCCTTGGACACCACACTGAGAAGACCCCTTTGGCTATACAATGCCATGAACTTATCAAATCCTAGTACGGCTTTGCTGCAGTCACTACTAGCTTTGGCAGTTGTCAGACGAGGAAGATCAAGCGGTGACTATGCCATTATAAACGAAGGCCGTCAAATCTATGGCCGAGCTCTTGTCATTCTCCGGCACGCAATTTGCGATAAAGAGCGTGCATCTCACGAAGAGACTCTTGCAGCAACTCGAGCGATGGCGTTGTATGAAGTTAGTCCCAACTACCCGTTTATCTTACTACTTGAAGACTTGTCTCACCACTAGCAGCTATTCGAAGCCACCTCCAACACCGCAACATCTTGGCAGACCCACGTCTCGGGGCTTGCAAACCTGATGCAGTCCCGTGGACCATGGAGCTACGGTACTCCATTAGCTCGAACTATCTACGAAGAATTTCAATACCCGTTGGTGTGTAGAATTTACTCTAGCATAGTCTAACGAAGCTAATATCAGGTAGATGATCCAGAGCATCACATTACGCAAAGGGTGTACTCTTACAGAACCGATATGGCGAACTGCACCTTGGATTAATGTCGTCAAGGATAAGGAGCAGGTACTTTACGATCATGGTCTGTCTCTGGCCTGTCTGCTAGAGCAAGCAGATAAATTAACAACAACAGAGGACGATACTCTCTTGCTTTGCATTATGAAGTCAAGTCTGGAGCTGAGCCACGCTCTTGATCATTTCAGAATTGAATACTTAAATATATTCACCATAATGGATCAGATCAAGATTGGCGATGATTTGCAGTCTCCTATTAAGGACAGAATTTCACCCAATACTTCTGGTCCAGGTTTTGGCGGACTTACAATGACGTGGTGGGCAATTAAGGTTATCTTGATACTGACCATTAGAAAAGTGACAACCCAGGTCCTTGGAATCGTTGCTCACTTGCCAGTTCCGGTCAGAGATTCTATGATGAGCCTCTGTGAACAGCTTCTAGCAACATGGAACGATACCGAAATTACCACGATTGGCCGGAAATTTCTCTTGGATACGCAAGTGATGTTGCGCAGAAACCCTGGTCATTTTTGGCTGAGCCGTACAATATTCCCAGTCATGGCTGCTACACTACACTTCCAGACGCCTGGGCCAGACATGCACATGTGCATAAAAATTAAAGAGCACATTATTAGGCAAAAGGGATTTCGACTAACGGGTAACTGGAAATCAGAAGCAGGACATCAGATATTCTTTCAGAATGAGTTGGATGGCACGAATGACTAAACCATATAGACCACGTTCTTAGAGCGGCTCAATGTCTATGGTCCGCTACAAAGTGATAATATTCCTCAATAACTAAATAGGTCCAACGAGTTGAGTGTTCAAATATACCAGGATACAAGAAATCTAATATATGACTAAACCTTGACGATCTTATATTGGCGTAATTTAGAAATAGCAGTAGAGCAATGCCACATTTTCTTGCCAGACATATTCCATCATTTTGCATCCTTCCACGCTTCGTTGAGCAATTCTTTGACTGTGTGTGTTTTAATACCAGGGAAAAGGCCGTTCAGTGATTCGGATGGCTTTGGCTTCATGTCTGCAGCTCCATCAGCGCACATTCGCCCAAAAGCAGCAGCAAAGGTCTGGAAGTTCTCTTTTGGAAAGAACGGGTAGATGTTCTTTTGCGACGGTAGCTCTGTAATCTGACCAGCTTCCAGCTTTTCGATGGGGTCATACGTGATAATGAATTTGACGCCGGTCGCCTCTTCGGCAAAATGGACAAATTCTTTCCAGCTGACTTTGTCACCGATAATATATGACTCTTTCTCCCAGTGTGGAAGCGCCAAGAGGGGTGGAATAAAGCGGGCGATATCTAAAGTATACGTAAAAACGACCAATTCGTCACCAGATCCTGGGATTGCAGCCACATGATTCGGCACGTCGACGGCAAGCGTCATCGGGTTAAAGTATGACTTAACGCGCGGTAAGACCCAGTAGTCAAGAAAGAACCCGGTATGGACTGCGGTATACTCTAGAGAAGTAGACTCTAAACTCTCAATAATTTTTCTCTTAGTTTTTGCAACTTGAAGGTATGAACCAAGACTACAGACAACAACCTGTCAGTGCGCCGTATTTTTGGGAGACATAAAAAGAAAGGGAGCATATACTTCTCGGAGTATGTTACACCCCAATCGTTAGGTATAAACCGATTGGTGGTGGATGATCTTTCGGCGGCTTCAACGAGGGTCAACTCGGCGTCAATACCTGTCATTCCGTCTACGACGGAGACAACAACTTCAATATTGTTGGATTGAAGAAGGTCGGTGAGAGTATCGACGCTGCTATAGTCTGCAGCAAGGATTTGAGCTCCCAGTTCCTTCTCTTTGGCTTGTGTACTGGCCTACATGGCGAGGGAAGATGCTCCATGTGAGATTGTGGAATTGTATTTCGCTGAGGGATGTTATAGCTTACCTGGCGAGCTAAAATAAGAACGTCATAGCGGCCATCGTCAACCAGCTCTCTGACAATCAGTCGGCCAAGTTTGCCGGTGCCTCCAGCTACGGCCACGACAGGCATTGTAGAGGATGTTGCAAGTCTGTGATAGGTGGTTGCAGGTTGTATTTTAGTGGTCTCGAACCAGACAGGTTGAATGCTTGGATTTGAATGTAAGAAGCGTACGAGGTATCTCTGGATTATATAGAAACTTTACAGATAACACGTTCTCATAGCTTCAAACACTATCCGATCAGTACCAGTTTCAAAAACTCCGCAAGCTAGAAAGTGAACTCCGCCGGATAGCACGGCGCCCAGCGGGAGTATTGCATTTTTTTTGCCTTGGACTATCGTGACGTGAAGATATTAACCACGTGAAAAATCAGCTAGTTTCTGTACCCGTAGGGTGTAAAGGGTTGATATTTTCCGTATCTGATATCGTGATTTCGGTTCCCAGTAATATTCGTGGATACATGTTATTTCTAATATTTCTTCCAAACACTGGTTTAAGCTAATTTACGTTTCATATCACACCACGCCGATCCAGGTTTCGATTTTATGTTGGATGAAGGTCTCCAGATCGGCGAATTTGATGGATTACCAAGCTCTCACTCATGGAGATGCTGACCAATAACTTAACTTAACTCTGCAGATTAACACAGCTACAACTCCGCAGCAAACTCCGCAGCAAACTCCGCAGAAACTCCGCTGTCCTTCTGGACGCAGACAACTCGCACCACACGAATATTGCCAAGCTGTCCCTGACCCTTTGAATGCCCACTGTACCTCTTAGGCTAATGCAGACTCTAGATTTATCAATCCGTCGCGAAATTTATTTACTTTTGGCATGGGCACTCGTTCTAGGCAGAAGTCTTGCTTCGCCTGCGTTGAAGCTAAACGAGGCTGCGACAAGACTTTGCCGTGTTGCTCGCGCTGCCTCGATAAGGGCATCGAATGCATGTACTCAGTTTCTGCCAGAGGGCAAGATATAAGACCCACTCAGACCAAGACTACCAATTCGCACTCCAGCCACATCGAAGTGTCTAGTAGGGCTCTCCTTCTCTCTTCATCTTCGATAGCCACTGTTGGCTCGTCGCTATCCCCGTTATTGCCACTATCATTTGCAGAAGACAATAGAAATTTTCTAGGCCGACATGCATTTTCGCCTAAGAGAAGCCTGGACTGGTTCGTATCACCTGCATCCTGGAACATAACCTATCACAATCCGCCCTCGACCGTATTCTATCCTTCTCCCGCAGTATTTCAGAATTTTGTTCGTGGAATGCAGGCGTGGCTCGGTCGGTTCCTCCGAGAGGGCCACAATCCATTCATCCATCGCCGTCTCTATTCCGAGACAGACATGCCTCGATGTATGCAGGCCGCTTTCTCTGCGATCGCGGTGGCGCAGACTGCCACAGCGGAAAATGAGCTGCTAGTCGACGCTATCTCCGCAGCCCACATCGCCGACCTCCTCGCTAGCCAGCCGAGCGCAGACGGCTCTCTGTCGCTCGCTCTGCTATCGACGCGAGAACACCTGGCGAGGACGCAGGCACTGCTTATTCATCTCCTGCTCGGCCTTTTCTCGTCTTCTGTGGTCCGGCGCGCCGGCGCCGAGAACCTCATTGATACCCTCCTTCTTTGGACGCGTCAGCTATGGGATTCGGCAGCTCTAGATGCAGCGATGTCACCTCCTGCCCTCGCCGCAACTTCCAGTTCTCTGTGTCAGCAGAACAACATTGATACCATGGACCATGGCAAGCAGAATGATGCTGACGTCGATGGCCTCGTCTCGGAGCTGTATCACGCCTTTGTCCTCTTGGAATCCGTACGCCGCACGTGGCTGCTCTGTCACATCGCCACGAACATCTACCATAGCCTCAAGACGCCCGGGATCGCATGTAGCGGCGACATCTGCATCACCGCCCGGGCTGAGCTGTGGGATGCACCCTCTGCGGCTCGCTGGGAGGCAGCTGCCATTAGCTGCGGAGACCCACTCTTCGTCCGGAGTGGGCAGTGCGAAGAGTTGGTCACACGTGCCGTGCTAGCTACGCAGATTGATGAATTTCTACGGCATATGTTTACCATCATGTTTGGCCTGGAGAAAGTAGAAAACTGGGCCGTGAGGACTGGGGACAGTGTCTCTGTATTTTACTGAAATGAAGCTTTCGGAGTGTTCTTTTTCAGTTCTAGAAGTTACTAGTAGTTTTATACAACGTTGCTTACACTTGTTCTTTCAACAAATTCTAAACAATAGAAGGGCGTCCTACAGCATGGATTGCAATGCTGTTGGTCACTATGACAATACTTCACGTAGAGTTGGATGGTACCAAGTGGACGCATCAAGAATACAGCCTTCGTTGCTTAATGGTAAAGTGTCTCGCTCGTAGCGTTGAGTTGAAATGGGAAGATCCTCGGTTATTTTATCAAGCACTTTCTGCATTTAGGTTCTTTCACACAACAGATTATCAAGAAGCCTCCGTGGCTTAGTGGTATAGCGCTCCACTCGTAGCGCAAGCTGCAACTCAATGGAGCGATCACCGGTTCGATTCCGGTCGGGGGCAATTGATTTTTTGCGATTCCGAGCGTAGGCAATTTTTTTGGTTCTATTCTACCTCGTATTGCAAAAGGCACTTGATACTGATGCTATTAAATAAGAATATAATATCTTGTTCCTTGAGAATCATGAGCTGCCACTGTAGGCCAAGCACTAGCATGGTAAATGTTGGAATTGACATCGAGCTTGTTTGCACAAGGGTCCGCAGTTAGCCAACCGTTAGTGCTAAGAAGGTCACTGAAACTATGTGCCTAAGAAGTGAATTTTTTTCTATTCTATATTCGCAATGTTGCTATTTTCTTGATATTTAAAAATTCTAGAATTGTCATTGTAGAGATATTTGGAGAAGGGCAGAACCAAGTCAACCAAGTCAGCTACAAATGCCCAGACGCAGCCAACCTTGCTATCTCTCGGGCGGCAATATCACGGCCCAGCGTTTTCTTTGCAACAGCAGCAAAAGACGCAGCTTTCTCAGCTATCAAAGGGCTAGTTGTGTTGTCCTTGACTACCCGCATGATACCCTGTTGGATGCACTCTGACGTCCAATTGAGGCTGGTCTCACGGCATGCCCAGGCGCCGATGCCTAGGTGCTCGACGAGCTGTGCATTGTCGTATAAGTCGGCCCATAACGGCAAGATGATTTGTGGAGTACCGGCGCTGGACGTATTAACTAATGGATACGGTGTGCTAGCACAGAATTTTAGTGAGAAATTTGTTGGTCGCTTACCCAAGGGCGTCATGGAAGCAGCCTGCACCGCCGTGGTGGACAAAAGCAACAATGTTCTCGTTTTGAGCAAGCGTCGGCGGCTCGACTGCCAGCCAGTTCTCGATTCTCAGGCGACCGGACGACTCGCGCACCGCAGTCTCGAGAAACTCACCGTCATAGGCCGTTAGCTTAGCCATCTTCCAAAGCACCTGCATGTCTGTCTCGCGCAGAACGCTCCGGACTGCTGCCAGCATCGCTCTTGCGTCGTGCTCTGCATAGGTAAAACCACTGCCTAGGCTTATCATGATGGTGGGCTTGCGGATCCAATCGAACAGCTCCTGGGCAGCTTCATCCATGTCTTCGAGCCCTGCCAAGTTGATTGGCCCTGTCAGGGTCACATTGGTCGGTATGACGGCCAGCGGCAGATGCGCACCAGGCAGCGTCTGGGTTAGCCACGGGACGTCCGGCCTGTATATCCCTATGAAGTCGATGGGTCGCTTGATGCCCTTCTCCCTGAGGAGCTTCTTCTTGGCGGCGAGCTTGGGGAGGTCCAGCATGCCGCGTATGATCTTGAAGTTGACGTATATGTTGGTGGGGATCAGGCTCCAGGGAATTGGGTACGGAAAGCCCGTACCCACGGCGGGATACTTCCAAAATAAGGTCCACGGCGGCTGGGCTGCAGGCATGCTGTGCGAGAACACGTTTGGCGTGACAAGAGCGTGCAGGCGTCGGCTATTTCGAGTGGCGTCGATGCCCGGACTGAAGAAGTTGTCGATCACGACTAGGGCAGGATCCAATTGGTCAATGAGCCGAGTCAGAGTAAGGTACAGCGTCTCATACTCTTCCGCTGACCATGGAGCCAAGAAATAATTCAAGTTCTTAGCTAGGTAGTCCGCTCCAGCCAAGCCGGGAGCATGCATCGCCCCGTCCTGGCCGCCTATCTCGCGAGTCAGAGCATCGACATAGCCGAGCCCGTCAAGGGCGTGAAAGCTGACCTCACGGTCTTCTGCCCCTCGCTGCGCCGCCAAAGATGAGATTTTTTCGAGTCTCTTCGCGTTCTTGGGGAATGATGCATAGTGGATTTTGACTTCGGGGTGGTTTTCCAGTAGCGCATAGACCACGGCCAGGTGAACGTTGCAGAAGCCTGGGTGTTGATCAGTTACAAAAAGGACGGTGTTGTTCTTGCCCTGGGCGGGCTGGAAGAGGAACAGGTCATCCTGCGTTGTGTACCACGACACGAGCAGTGCAACCAGCGCCACAAGCGCAGAGGCTACAGCTGCTTTCCGTAACATGGCGCCTTCAATATTGAAGGCTGGGCGAGGATAGGTGGGATAGCGCCGCAGTAGACTGAGTTGCGCTGCCCGTCAAATCATAAACTCCAAATTTCTCCACGATTCGTAATAAAAAAAAAAAAAAAAAAAGGAGTTATAGTGCTGCATCACTCTCAGACGTAAGCACTGACTTTTGGAAACTCAATCCTCCAATGGACAGTGATGACGCCGCCACGTTAGCTAATGCAGCAGTCTGTTGTCAATTCGTCACATGACGCAGTAAGCAGCCACCGGACATGGCAGAGGTCCACGCAAACAACGTCGTTTTGTGACGATAAGACGCGCTTTGATCATTGGGAGCACTTAGAAAGTTGAGAATAGCCTCAATTTATCAAATAGTCCTGAATTTCTTACTGTGTCCAGTGTTTTTGGACGAGTTTAAAAGGACGCTCCATGGCTTTGTTATGAGAACATGATCGCTTGGGAGATAAGACGGTACAGTTGTTTTCTACTCAACAGGTGAGGTATATATATTCGATTCTACTTTCTCATTTGCACATATCTTCGTCGCGGTTATGAATTGTGAAAGAGTTACTAAACACGTGAGACATACAACGCATAGATAGACATCTAAAGTATTGCAAAATATATACGCAGTATATACGCACGATACATTTGAGTGACGATATTGTTCCCTTATTCCAATCTCCAACGGTAGTATCTCGTCCTCCCTTGAAACATAGAGAGAAAAATCATTAGAATGAGAGACCAAAGAGTTCCGGGCAGGTTTTCACAGCGTTCTACCACGCGTACTGCCCAATTATTCAGAGAATAGTGTAGTCCTTTCTAAGACTCCCTTTCGCGCCTCCATCTTTTCACCATGACACAGCTCATCACCCCTGTAACGGTAACTGAGATGGTACGTATAGCACTAGAGATGTAATCAGTGAAAGTTGAATGGGGTTTCAGATATGCCAACAATAGATCTCTCTTACATAACCGCTAGCGCGAGTCTCCATGCTAGCGCTCCGGTTTTATCCCACGCCATTGACTCCGATGGGGAATCTAAAGCTTTGGAGAGAGCGAAATCTGCGAATATTATTGCTGGGACTCCCGCGATGCAGATGATAATTGCAAAAACGTCCGCAACAATGGCACTTGCGAGAGCTGGTGACTTCGACGCGAACAATATGATGGCAAGGATATCAGCTAGGATGGAGATAACAGCCTACAAGAGAAACGCGTTAGTAAATTCTTCGCTAAATGGCCGTGAGAAGGTAGACTTTACCCCTAAAACTAGGAGGCCAAAAGCCGAAAAATGCCACTTTGAAATGATGTATGCTACATCCGCTAGTAGAGCAGTGCTTACTGCAATACAAGCCGACCGGACAGCTGCATGTATCCATGAGGTCGAGTTGATATCACGCAGCAACTCCATCTCCTTGGGCGTACTTTAGTTGTGCAACAGATATTTGAAGATAACAATATCGAGAACAGTTACTTTTGCAAGCAGAAGGTGCACAGTAAGCACGACATTTACAGCATAGAAAAGAGTCGTGGTAATCCCGTGAGTATGTGAAGACAAAATGCGGGAAAATAAGACAATTTCTCTCGAATGAGACTTTGCCTGCCCAATCGAAATTAATTTCCTTTTTGCTGTGCCGCAATAGTATGAGTACACTGGCTGGTTCAGGCCGTGTTGGCCAGTTCAGTCCGGTTGATTCATAGTGGACGACTATTGTTCACGCTCTAGTAGACTTAACTACGGTTCGCCTCTTCCAACAGGTACCAGGGCGGATAAAAGATGAGGCTGATGTTAAGGTTGTTAATCTAGCCTAAGAGCACATACGAAACTCGATCAGACATATAAGACAACCTCATCGACATTTTTGGCATATTGCTAAATAAATACATGATACAAAAACAAATAAAACAAAATATCGAAATAAAAGCATAAAATAAAGCCAAAAAAAAAAAAGGAAAATGGTTTCAAAGTGTTTCCAACAGTCGTTCGTGTTGCTCTTTCAGCTTCTTCATTTTGTCTGCGAATTTTCCCAGCCGTTTCTCCAGCAAGGCGTCCCTCTGCACTTGTCGTAAAGTCCGTTTTGAGAGTCCATTCGAAGCCATATAGATACTTTTTTCGATTTCATCGAACATATCTTTAAGGATGTTACGTAGTTGTGTCTCTGTGTCGCGGACGAGCTGTTTCATATCATTGGAGAGAGAACTTGCTAGATGAAAGAAAATGTCGCCTTCCTCAATGTGGCCTTGAATATCTCCTTTTTGTAGCTCCCATCTTCTATTTCCTATCGAGAAGTAAAGAAACAAAGAAAGAGAGAGAAAAATTCGTCAGCTTCATTATTCATTTCCTATCACGTATGTAGCTACCTGCATGTAGCCCGGCATCTAGATGCGCACCTTCTCTTTGAATCGCCACTCTGTACTGTGGAAGCATCACTCGTGCGACGTAAGAAGATTCATTTGCATTCATTGTATACTTGCGCATAGCCCTATTAAATGTGGTGTCAGTAAAAATGAGAGAAGAGCCAACGCAGTAGTAATTTAGCGCTAAAGGGACGCACTTGACTTCACAGAGAAAATGTTTCATCTCTTGGTCGAGATCATGATCCAACTCATCTAATTTAAGATTGATCAAGTCAACCAGCGCGGTACCCTCCTGCGAAGCTCCCGTCTGTCGGATTTTTCTTTTGAGCGAGGTCAACAGCTTTTCCATTTTAACAAAAATGGACTCGAACGTCAACGGCACTTTGTCCTCGACGATTTGCCAGTTGCCCTTCAAGTCAGAGCACATCTCCCAAATAATTTCTTGATTCCAATTTCTGTGCCCCTTCTTTGTTGTGTGATGATCGCCATACCTATGACACCATGCATTGAACTGGGCTATGAAAGAAGGACTTGTCAGCTTCCGATCTATAATAGAAATTTTACGGCCCTTAGGAGTGTTGGGCAAAGAAGGGAGAAGATACTCCGCGTCTGCCTTACTATGATGCCAAGAATCCTGTAAAATTCAGCAGGTTAGATCCTTGTTTTTTCTCTGTTTTGCAACATCATTCGGTCTGGATTCATTCAGCCCCCTTCTAGATCACAATACTCACACTACACCACTCCTTGCCTTCAATGACTGCACTATCGGTCCAGCTTTCATTATTTTCGTCTACTCATTAGGTCAGTATAGAAGTAATGAGGATGTCCTGAAAACGAAACAAGGTAAAAACTTATGTAACGTACCGAACATGTCAATGATCTCTGCCCGGAAACATTTCTCAAACGTTTTTCGAAAGGCTCGCGCTAAACTAGGTATCTAAGACGTCATCAGCCACTGAAGAAACATAAAAATAATGTTAATTTTGAATTGCAGCTGTGCTGCACACGTACCTGGTTCTTTACAGCATCGGCCTCTCTGTGCACGCCTTCAAAATCTATGGCGGTAGCGCCGCGAACGGTATCCTGGCGTTTCTGCGAGACCGAGACCCAGAGATCGAGTGAGGTGAGGAGATCCGGCACTCTAGACCTCATGTAGTGTTCTGCTTCTCGTAATTGTGCATCGGCCCTAAGGTTGTGGCAGTAGTAACGAAGCTTCGGGATCTCACTGATCTCGATGAGGTCTGTGTTACCCGTAGAGCAATTTTCCCTGTACCACTTGTTGGAGACACAAAAAAAATCGAATTTCCCACCTTGGCTCTTGTCACCCGAAGTGTACGCCTTTTGAAGCTTCTCTTTGACGTAGGTGTTTCTTGCACGAACCAAAAGGAGTTTTTGTCTATAAAGCGTTGTTACGGTGGTTAGCGCGGTGAAGATACCCTCTCAGAGGTTTTCAGAATCACAGCTGCCAACAGTGAAGAGGCCACACGTACTCTTGCTTTTTAGCCTCTGCCATTATTAAATCACCTGCTTTCGCTGCTGCCTCGATGTCTTGGTCAAGCCGGGCCATTTCGTCGGGGTCCAATCTCTTTTTGTGAACGCAGAAATCTTGCTTGGATGTTCCAATATCAATGTTCTTCGCAATTCATTAGCTCCTAGCCAGAGATAAAACACAAAATTAAAAATGCTATGAGAATATGAGCGAATATTCGCTTACATCCGTGCCTGTGCAAACAACAGCAAACTTGAAGTTTTCGCTGTCCGATGTCTCCCAATCATCCCCCACATGGTGTGGTAGAACAAGGTCGACAGACGACTTTATAGACTGGTTGCTCACGGCCCGGTTGATTCCGCCGACGACGATAATATTTTGGCAGCGAATGAGATAGTCTTGTGCGGCACGCACGCGGGCTAGATTCGTGTCATAAAGACCTGGAAGGTCCGTAAGAATGATGCCTGATGCGAGCACCTGGGAGTCGAGATATACACTACAGGAAAGCGCGGGATGAAGTACGCGATTAGAAAAGAAAGAAAAACAAGGGGTCTTCTAGGACCTCACCGAATGATTTTGGTGAGTGGCCAGAGTTGGTCCTGCATAAAGACCCTCAACTCCCTCATACAAGCGTCGGCGGTCTTCGCCGTCGACGTCCAGAAGCCGCCAACACTGCCAGTCGGCCACTTGATCCTGTCGGCCCATTTGACGAGCTTGTCCAAAATGCGATCATGGGCACCTTTCTCCGTGTCTTCAATAAACTCGCTCGTGAAGTGTCTTTTGTGGTTGAATAATGTGTCCAGCGCGTCCCACGCCTGTACCGACTTTTTCTCGAGTTCAATGTAATCATTGCCCTTCTTATCACTGGCATCGAGCAGATATGGTTGCCGGTAGCTCCACAACAACTCATCTAAGTGCTCTCGGATCTTCTCGTCTGATAGGTACTCCACTTCCATAGTAAAAGGCTCGTCTTGTCCTTGCTTCTTCTGATGGTATTCGGTCACAATGGAGGTGCACGCTAAACCGCAGTCGCTCTGTCGAAGAGGAGAGGTAAAAGTGGATTAGCGCTGCGAGACTTCGCTACACGAGTGTACATAAATTAGATGAATTAGAAAACGTACTGTGGCAGCAATGCCCGGCACATGGAGCAGAGAGTTAATCAGGCTGCTTTTTCCTGGAGAAATGTCAATCGCTGTTGTGAAGCTCACATGGAATCCATATGAAAAGACAATGAGCATACCCTCGCCAGAGTTTCCAAGCACTGCAATGGTGCTAGTGTCGGTTGTGTGGAAAGTTCTTAGGTCTTGTAAGTTTTCCAAAAATCTCTGTAGATCCGAATCTAGCTCGCAATCCAGTCGTTCGATGGCCGAGGACACCTCCTCGACATGCCGCATGCTCTTCCGCAGCGCGCTCTGAAAAGCCGGAGCGAAAAATGGACGATCAGGAACATCTTCATCATCAGGATTGTATGCCCTAACATGTGACGCCCTCTGCGGTGCTGCTTCGGCTGGAAGCGGAGATGGTGAAGTTGGCGATTTTTGACTGGACTCGGACTGCGGCGACGGCACTTGAGGCGTCTGCGATGCAGACTGCGGCATGGGCTGCGGCGTCACCCTGTGAGTGAACTCAAAAGTGAAGGCGTCATTACCCTGAAGAGATTCACCAAGACTGCCACCAATATTGGAAACACCTCGCCTTCCAGAACCGATATTTTCCGGAGCAAGTGGCGCCGCTGCCTTTGGTGGCGGCGTTGGCGGCACTGCTGGCCGGAGCACTAGGTTGGGAAAGAATAAGTTATATTTATCATTAGATTGCTGGGCAGAGACAAAAGCACCGCCAGAGTCCATGTCCGGCTTAGACACATGAAAGATTGGAAGTGATGGTGCCGGAGATGTAGTTTGAGGCTTTCCAGACACAGGTGCTAGAATTGGGCGCAGCGGCAAGGCCTTAGCTTGGTTAGAGTCTGCCATAGTTGTAAAAAAAAAGAAAAAAAAATTAACTGTCTGCAAGTAATACGGTCTTAAGTGAGTTTGTAGAATTATAGATTGCCGACTTGTGCTCACTACGGTGCCAGTGCCAACAGCCCATTAAATAGTTTTGCTCTGCGATGATCACGTCGAGCTTCATTTACAAAGACGATATGGCAGTTTGCCTCGCGTAGGCCCCTGCATATGGACGCTATTTGTTGGTTTCAAATTGTTTCGACATGAGGCCAGGAAGACGCACAAAATAAGAAGCAGATCCGTTGCGCTGACGAATTGTGAAGAACGATGTCTCCTCGACCTGCTCCGCGCCGCCTGCCGTGCATTCCGTGCAGCCGCAAAAGTACCTGGAGTCTTGATATGTGCACTCGGAACAATTGCCAATATTGTGTTTACGGTTTGCTAGCTAGTCCAGATTGAATCTGGATTTCCAAATATAGCCGTTTCAGTGAGTCGCTGCCCCGTACGGAGTACTCTCAATGTAATAGAATCTCGTGTCTTGACACTTCAACAGTGCGGCAGCTATTAGACGCCAGCCAATAGGGAGTAAACCTGTCAGCCACCAAATTTTGATGTTATGTTTTCTTCAGCTTCTCGAAGGTGTGCTGATCGCCTAGCCGAGAAACATGACACAGCCACTAACCCCATTAGCCTATCCCTGAGCGGACTACTCCGCAAGTAACTCAAATAGTACCACCCTCCGCACTGGCGAAACATGCCAACATCCTTGTAGTTCGGCTGGAGGATACCTCATCCGGTTGGTAAAGTACGAGTATGTGCTCAGTTCATGATATGAGCAACCAAACAATGTTCAGATGAACCTGGCTCTTCTGGCAAGGGGCCGCGATAAGTCCCGTTCAGCTACAGTGGAGCATTCTGAAAATCCGCTGCATTGGCGCAATTCCGATATTCCTGGTTTCGGCCACTGATGCCGCTTACCGCATGGCCTGCAAATAAGGCAGATAAGAGCCCACTGAATTGACTCTCTACGTCCCAGTTGCCATTGACAGCGTCACATCAATGGACATGCTGAATTGTCCATATGATTCGACATCTCTGGCAAAGCAGGCTAAACATTTTATCTCACAGTATTATCAGCATCAGAGAACAAAAGCCTGCTTCCCATATCGTAGTAGAAACGTTAGCAAGTTAAAATGAAAATAATATATGCCAGGAGATAAGAGAAGCTTACTATGTATGTTTCGGATCTCAGGTATTTGAGTTATCATGGCCATGGGGGAACCATTTTTCATCTCGGATTGTCATAGATGCCACCGATAGCGTCCGAGCTTAGATGGCGACCACGCAGCTTGCATGGGAGTTGTATGTGCTCCATCTTCAGGGCACAGTAAATGCTTCCGAAGACTGCCGCTCTCATCAATCGGAACTAGGCGGTTAGCCCGGGTAGCACAGTGGTAGCTGCGCCTGCCTAGTAAGCAGGAGGTCCGCGGTTCGATCCCGCGTCTGGGCAAAGATCGATCTTCCGTGAAGCTTTTCTTTTTGACTTTCAAGTTGACCAGTTTCTACTTTCATTTTACTTTGATTCTTTTTTTTATATAAAAAATAAAAAAAGGAGACTGAAAATTGCAATCCATCAGCGAATTAGATGCCAATGACAAGCGACGTAACAACAATAGCAAGAGCAATTATTTCCCTGTAGTTCAGATAGACTGCCCTTAAAAGACAATAGGAAACAAGAAGTATTCAGGCTAGTAGAGACGTCCAATCCATGCATTTGTCCTATTATACTCTCTCTTCTGAGGAAGACTTCCACTCGTAACCATAAATGTCACGATATCAACAAAGACGACTTTCATGTGTTCGGCGTTCTTAAGCCAACTCGCGTCTTCCGTAACATCAACATATATCGCCGCGATCCGCTTACCGCCTCACCACCGAGCTAAGGCCGTCTGTATTGCATGCCGAGTGTGCAATGCGCGATATTTTTTGGTGCATTCTATGCCTCGCACTGATTATCGGTCGGAGAGCTAGATGTGTATTGTGCAACAAGCGCACAAATAAGATCGGCAACTCGCATCTAGGATGTATTTTCGAATATTACATTCGGTCATCCTTCTAGGATCACCGAGTTATCCGCAATTGCTGCGCCAAACGAAACATTACCTCTCGCACAATGGCTTCCCCTCACTACTGACGAGATCGGCGTCGTGAAATCATATGGATTCACGTCTCCGCAAAAGCGGCAAAGTAAATGTCATGATGTTCCTAGCCCCAGCAAATTCGGCATACCGGCGTTCAAGATAGAAGAAAACAAGAAGAGGAGACGAGACATAAGATGGTTGGCGACAGCTAGCGAATTCGACAAGTCTGTGTTTAATGCCGATCACCAGATGGTGAGGAACTCGTCACAGTTGAGGCCATTCTACCAGCTTCCCGACATCAACAACAAGCGTCGGTGGTTTAGTGGTAAAATCTGTCGTTGCCATCGACAGGCCCCGGGTTCGATTCCCGGCCGACGCATCTTTTTTTTTTCTGCCGAAATTTTCTATTTACACCTCCGAGACGGCGGCGTAAACGCTAGAGCACGTATTACTGTACTTTACAAACGCAACAGGGAACCCCCCAGAAAGTCCCAGGACTCCAGACTTGAGTCGCAACTGAAATACAAGAGGACCGGAAGCTCACACATAATCTGATGGCTCAAACAGAGCTGGTGTCTTTGGGCAATTCAGGGAGGAAACGTCACAGGCGGAGCAGTGGTCATACCCAGGTATATAAAAAAAAATTTTCCTTGCTGGGCTACTAGTACATGGACTAGCGTCATACTTATGATAGCATCCAACCTTAAAATCAATGCGGTAGAGTTTTCTCCCGGCGAGTTCTACCTCGTACAGGCGTAAGTGGTCTAAGACTGGTTAGTAAACATAGCTAGATCCATGTAGGAGATCCAGGGAGCTTACGGAGTACACAACAGAGCAATCAGATTGGAAAATTGAAACTACGAAGAAAAACAAGATGTATGATACACTTATCCAATTTGACAGATGCGACCAAATTTTGGCATATGAATTTTATGACTGGCCGTCAAGTAAGAAACACGGCGGATGTTTTTCATACGCACAACTGCTGCAAAGCATGTAGTAAATTTTATCGTAACCAACACTATACAATTTTGCCAGGATCATTATTTTCAGCAGCTTATAGTCATAATCTCTTTTGCGATTCTCGAAGGGAACATATGCTACGATGTAGCGAAGGTTGTCTTTGTACAAGAACCAAACGGACGCGGGTTGTTTGCCGATGCCTGTCCCAAATGTATGCAGGGCCAAAGAAGACGGCACCGGTACCAGAGCAAGTCCATCTTCTCCTTCCTTCTCAACATTGAACCATCTTGTAGGAAAAGTTTGTTTTTAACCGTTTTCTCCTATCAACCTCTCTTGGTTAAAGAAACAAAGCAGAGATCAAAAAGGCTGGTTTTGCTTGCGAGGTATCCCGCTGCTGAATGGAATGACCTGGAACAACTGGTTCAGAACTCGACTCTTGAGACAATTTAGAAAGAAATCTCCAGCATTGCAATATCGACGCTGCAGGAGCTGGTCGACAAACTGGTAACTTGAGCAACGTGGTCCAGCTCAGGCAGACGTGCTCGCATCGAGAGTTGGAGTGAAGTCTTTCTCCAGCTCGACGAAACACAAGTCATCAGGCAAGGACAGGCCTCTAACTTTATCGATTGGAAAAGGCGTTCTATCACCAATATCTTTGTAGCCGCGACGCTTATACCATTCGATGAGCG
Source organism: Hawksworthiomyces lignivorus (assembly GCA_002917075.1). Lineage (NCBI taxonomy): Eukaryota > Fungi > Ascomycota > Sordariomycetes > Ophiostomatales > Ophiostomataceae > Hawksworthiomyces > Hawksworthiomyces lignivorus. The sequence continues at coordinate 440,280 of NTMA01000003.1, read as the reverse complement.
CTTTGCGCGACGAAAGCGCATCCAGCGAGAACTTTTTGACGTCCCAGGTTCGGCGGCAGTAGTCCTCCGCGTAGGCCAGGACCTGGCGCCCCACACCGCTGCGCTGGTAATGGTCATCAACTGCGATCATGGAAAGGCGACCGCAGTCATGAGGACGCTTGGAGACATCAATGGTGGCTACGAGACGACCCTCGTCGAAGGCCATCAAGGTCACCACATCCGGATTGGCGATTTTGGCCTTTACATCATCCAGCGGAAGCTGGAAAGTAGATGCAAGTTCGACAATGCCGGTCCAGTCTGGTCTGCTATCTTCGGTGCGAAACGCAGTTTGCACAAGCTGCTGAAGCTGCTCAGCGTCGTCCGGGGTTGCGAGGCGGAATTGGAGGTTGTCGGTAGCCATCCTGTCCTTAGTGCCAAGTTGTGAGATTTTAGTATGAGTTTTGCGATCGGTATGTACAGATGTGAAAGGAAATTGGTGAACGCGCAATCCTCGCAGCTAGGTAGCAGCTTTTTCAATTTGAGGCTCGCACCGTTCTTATACGCGACTCTATTCTGCCGCGCCCTGTAATTTCACCTTCCTCTTTAGAGCCTGCAAAAGGAAGGGCGCTAATGACATGAGAGGCTATCGTTCCAAAAGGCGCGAGCGACATGCTCCGCTCCGTTGTCTGTTACATTTTTTATCTCGGCTCCCACCGAACCCGAACGCACTGAACCGGACCCCACTAAATTGAGCCCAATTGTGCTTGACCCCACTAAGCTGGGCGCCAAGAGACTTGCAGAGAACAGCTGCAGGGCCAGAGAGGCTCCCGGTCAAGCCACTAATATGTAGCATGTCGCGTCCTGTAGCAACGAGAGTAATACCAGCCACGCAAACACCTTAGGCAGCCGTTTTACACCCCAGCAGACTGCGCAATGGGAATATTAGCTAATACTAAATCAGCACAAGAGCCCCCAAATGCCTCCTGTCGTCCCCGTTGCCATTGCGCGTAACGCAGACACGGGGTCGAAGAACAAGCTTAAAAAACTTTAAAAAATACTTAAAACAATACTAAGCTAGGGGAAGCTTTTGAGAAGACGAATCCTTCGCTTACTCACCGTTTCATTTCGCAGAACCACCCACGGGAATGCAGGCACCAACATTAGCACCGAAAAATGCATATTCTCCGTAGCGTGGTGTCATCTCTGATCATCCCACAAGCTCTGTCTTCTCTGCCCTACATCCTCTGCTCTTGTCGGTGTAAATTCGCGCCGAAAAGATCTCTGTTTAGAAATATCTCGGCCTTGAAATCCGGGTTTAAGATTATACGCGAATATTGTTAATTCAATCATGCGCACGACATGCTTTGTACGTACGGAGTAGCATGCACTTGATTACAAAAAATCATACCAAAAGTCTCCGTCGTGCTGTTATGACGTAGTATAAGATGGAGTGGACATTCTCTTCCAAAGGCTCCTCTGTCTACAGATCATATCAACTCTTCAAAAAAAAAAAAAAAAAAAAAAACTTCAATAAACACGCCTTCTTCTGCTCATATCTAACCCCGTTGTAAAATTCCAAACATGTCTCAACAGTCCGCCCTCCTCGTCACTGAATTCGGCAAACCAGTGGTCAAGTCCACCACATGGCCCATCCCTACGCCTGAAGCCACGCAGGTCTTGGTGCGTGTCACGGTCGTGGCCCTCAACCCGCACGACCACAAGGTCCGGGACTGGGGCATCTGGTTCAAGGACGACCTGCCCACGCCAATCGGCAATGACATTGTCGGCGTCGTGGAGAAGACGGGGTCTGACGTGACCAAGCTGCAGGTCGGCGACCGCGTCTTCACGTACGGCAACTTTCTGGCCAAGGGCCACTTCCAGAACGGGCTCGCGCAGTACGCCATCGCCGACGAGGCGTTCGCGGTCAAGGTGCCCGCGAACCTGAGCGAGCACGACGTGGCCACGCTGCCCGTCAACCTCAGCGCGAGCGCCACCGGCCTATTCAGCGCGGCCTCGGGCCTGGGCCTGCCGGCGCCGTGGACCGCCGAGGCTGCGTCCTTTGACTACGCCGGCACCACCCTCCTCATCGTCGGCGGCGGCAGCAACTGCGGCCGCTTCGCCGTGCAGCTGGCCAAGCTGGCCGGCGTCGGCAACATTGTCGTAGTCGGCGGCAACCCCAGCGAGCTGCAGGCCTGGGGCGCCACCCACGTGCTCGATCGCCACGGCGGCGACGACGCCGTGCAGGCGCGCATCCGCGCCGCCGCCGGCGACGACCTCGTCTACGTGCTCGACGTCATCAACCCGCCTGAGACGCTCTACGTCGGCATCAACGCCCTCTCGACCACGCGTACCGGCACCGTCGCCCGGCTGATCCCCTCTGGGCCGCCCGTGGCGGCCAAGATCGCCAAGAAAGAGGGCACCTACGTGGTCAAGGACACCCTTGGCATTCCGCACGGGCAGCCCCTGGGCGCTGAGTTGTGGGCGCACCTCGGCGACTACCTGAAGGAGGGCAAGATTCTGCCCCTCAAGTACGTGGTAGCAGACGGCGTCGGCTTGGATGCCGACAAGGTCAACGAGGTCTTGGACCGCTACAGGGATGGAAAGCCCGTCGTCCAGACGCACTTTCGCGTGTCAGAATAGATTACTTTAGTGCACCTGCTTATAAAACTCGGGCTCTCGTTATTGCCGAGTTCATAGCGATAGAATACTAATCATTCACAATATTAAAGTCTCCGAAGTGCAAATGCGATGTTGCGGTCACAGATGAGATGAGAACTGAGGAGCAAATGCAGTACATTGGCTACAGATAGAGTAGTATTATACGGAGTAGACTAGTCAACACTAGAGAATACAGGGCTAGTTTGGCAAATCCCACAAGCTAATGCGGCTAGCGATAGCGACCCGCCCCGACCCCGAATCCGACCCCCGAATCCGACTCCGATCCTACACAAACTACTCGCTTGCAGTGCAACAGACAACCTTATATTAGTGTAACGAAGGACTCGGCATTAAATATCTCTAGTTCCCCAATCCAATATATATAGAAGAGGAGTACTCTGTCACATTTGTCGCGTTATATAATCCCTATCTCCACCTCATTGTTGATATCTTTCTCAGTAGATATGTTTTACCAGGTTGCCTATTTTCTCCTTCAGCTACCTTTGTCCATCTCACTATTGGGATCTCAACACTATAATTTCATTCTGGCATTATTCTCTTAAGGATACCAATGTTCCAAGAGAGCTAAGTACAGTCTGCGTTGGGCACTACATGAAACTAACTTATGTCAAATTGTTCCAGGGCTCGATCAGCTCGTGGCTTCGCATTATTTGATAAATGTGGATTCTGGCGCAGTTCATCATGTCGTTCCTTATTCTACCATGTCAAAAAAACTAAAACTGGGAAAATACCATCGTGAACAAACACATGAATCCGCCAAGGCCCATTATGCATGGAACGAGTGCTGTCGCAGCTGACGGTGTAGTGGGGGCTGGCGGCGTTGTGATTAGTGGGCCTGGAGATGGGGATGGCAGAGTGGGAATTGGCGTCGTCGTAGTGGCGGACGGTTCCTGCATTCAACATTATCAGCATTCGTAGCACATGCGTCAAATCTAACGTTCGGGTCTATGCGAGTGCATACAGCAGCAGCGCTGATCACGGATTCAAAATCGCCACAAGAGTACCCAATGAGACTTTGTACGGTTGCCGGAGCTCCGAAACAGCTAGTATTACCCAAGTATTCACAAGTATAGTCGTTGAGAATGAATGGAGGCTGGCAGAGGCAAGACGAGAACGACGGGTCATCAGTCATAATTTCGTAACAGCTACTGAAGATGGACTGCGCCGAAGTGCAAGCTCCGTGCACTACGCTGAAGCAAAAGTCATTTCCACCAGGGTTCGGTAGCGGGCTTATTGCAGGCGTCGTAGGCGAGAAGGAAATGTACGTGTCGCATGCTCTGTGCCACTTCACCGCGGCTGAGTCTAAGTTGCTGTCTTCGTAGCCGTCGTCAAAGCAGAGGCGCAGCTCACTCTCGCAACTGTCAAAAGTCAGCGAGAGACACTCTTGTATTGAATGAATAGCTACCATGGATGTAGCGGCTTTGGGGTCATTCCTACTTATAGAGGAAATTCAGATATTCCTGCTTGCAAAGACAACTTTCTGCGCTGGTTCGAACAGTATATTGGCCGCAGTAGTAATTCATGCTGAGCCATGAATTGCAATTGGGAAATGCGGTGATGGGCGAACCAGGGAGACAGCTCTCAGCGATCGAGTCATAGCTTTGGGTCTCCACTGAATCTGCATATGCCGACAAAAGAAACAATGAGATAACAGATACGATATTCATCTTATGAATGCTGATAAAGGTGCCGTTTGCTGTTGAAGAGCTTTAATGTCTTACTGGAGCGCAAATTCGAAATTCAGCAGGGTCTTTCAATGATATTTATCCACCCTTGCAAATTTTCCGTCTACTAGTTACATGTTCATGACCAACTCCAGAAATTCGGAACATTGTCCATATTTGCGAACACTGGTAACAGTGGCGCTATGATCAATATTCTCTGTACATACGAGTATGTAAAGGTTGCAACCTATGGTAACAAAAGAACCAAAAGACGCACAGTCATACCACCGTATCTCTTCTCCAGCTTAGGCTTTTCTCTCTTTATCTTCTCTTTCCATCCAGCTGTTTCTATCTCATAGCAGGATATGGTGCATAACCACTCCAGCGCCAAGACTTGTACCAGTACTTTTGCGTGCAAGAGCTGGAGACTGTTTGGGAGGTCTGGAGATTGTACAAAATCAATAAATCAATAATCCTGTGCAAAATGGCTCGAGTGGCTTTAAGGGGCACGTATAATTGGCTAGCCTTGCGCAACCTCGTGAGAGCCTAGCCTGTTTGTGCTCTAAATCCGGCAGCTGAAATGTCACCCCATTGCCGTCCTCTAGGGCCCAGAACTCTGGTAGATGGTAGAACTTTATTCAATTTTCAGCTCTATGCATCCCTGTCACATCTCGTGTTTGTTTCTCTAGTGGAAGGTCCAGAATGCACCTCTCTAAAGTGAACCAGATTAGTTCTGACACGCGCATAGCTGAGACGGTTGAGCCCTACATATATTATGGCAATAAGTTGCTTCTTAGCGTAGCCAAATAAATAATTTCATGTTATGAAGTCAGGTTCATTAACAAACCAACTTTGCTACGAAGGCTAGTACTTGTGTGTTGTTTATCGTGCTTCAAAAATACGCTTTTTTCAAGTGTTGGATTTTGCAACCACCATGCCAGACCCAGCTAGTGCACGAAGTGCTAGAAGACAAGGCACGACAGTTTCCATGTGTTTTCCTAGGTTTTTATTAGGCGGTTCATTGTATACTAATTATCGCGGTTCTACTTTCCCTGACTTTTTCCACAAGATATTCCGATATGGCTGACTCTCACGCGTTCTCGTACCAGTTCTACCTCGAAGTCGCTGGCCACAAGCGGTCACACGAGTTTGCACCCTGCTACGCCATGCATATCAGAAAATTTGGCCCTGGAAGACAACCCACAAATGTCGCCAGGAAGAGCCACCTTTCGTTCTCAGTATCTGGGGAATTGCAATTCACCTATCTTTGCAAGCGACCATACTCATCATTGTATCTATTCTTTGGGCGTACTCCGTCAGACACAATGGAATCTCCAATTTCCCAGATGCGACTTCTCCATTCTTCGATTCTAGCGGCTTTCACGGAGCTCCGATCCTCAGCTCAGCTTTGGTTTGGTCATCTCTCCCGACATGGGTCATGAGCGCCTACGCGGCGTTTTGGACTGTCACGATCACACAATTTGCAGATATTCAATCAACCTTGGAACTTTACAAATCAGAAAAAATCAGCTTGGTTGGCTCTATCCTCTCGTTGTGCAGCAGACGACGCAAAATTAACCAAGACCAACAACAATCAAAATCTACAGCGAAACGCGCGTTAATGTTAGACTACGGCTCTTGGCCGATATTTGATACTGTTCGGGCGTGGCATGGTGAGCAGTATATTTTAGGGCTTTGCATGCTCTTTAACTCGGCCTTTTGGATTGCTGGTGGTTTATCCGCCGTAGTCTTGGCGCCAGCAGTGGCCCAACACAATACGACGCTCACTGTTTTGAATGACACTTTTTATGATGAATATCTCGGATACTACGAGGGAAGAGGCGTCCAGAACGCATCATCACTGCCAGCGCTCGATCTCGTCTCAGCAACTCTTCTTGAAGGCGCTCCAGCATATCCGTGGACGATAACGACGCATTCGTTTCTTCCTTTCCATCTAGGCGCCTCATCTCCAATCGGCAACTACACCGCCAACACGGAGGCATATAGCTCTACCGTGAATTGCACGGCCTACTCGGCAACCGACCTGCAAAAAGCTAAGGCAGTCAATATCGGTCTTCCAGATTCAACGAATATGTCTCAAGTCACATTTAGCTTCTACGACGCCAGAGGCTGTAGCATCTACAAATGGTTCTACATACAACCTACAGTGAGCAAATATGCCAGAACTTGGACCACCACGCAGTGCAGCCTTGCCCAGGGCGCAGGCAGGTTTGGGGTCATGATGGGAGAGTATGGCGACGCGTCCAGTCCGCTGGCAAACTTTTCCTTTGTACTCTGTGAGCCGCAGTGGTTGAAACACCAGGTCTCGGTGACTGTCAGCTATGCTGGGAACCCTACTTCGGACGGTACGGTTCTTGGTTTCGCCGAGCAATCCCGTGAAATCATCGGGCCGGACTTCTGGAAGACTTGGTTTGACGACATACCGCTTTACAAGACGTCTGACCCTACGCTGGGCGTCGATATGGATGTCCTCGGCGGCTTGATCTATCAGCACATGCTCATGGAAAATCCAGAAGAGCCATTCAATGCTGATCAGGTTGTCAGATCCACTGAGACGGTTTACAGCGCATATCACGCAATGTTCATTACACTCGATGCCTACATACCAGGCGATTTTCCGAAAGAGATGCCTGCCATCCAGACGGGGCAGAGAACTCGCTTGTTTGTTTTCGACAAAGCCGCAGAGGGCATCATCGGTATTACAGCCGGCGCATTCCTGACCACGCTAGCATTAGGTCTTTATTTGCACGGAAATCGCCATATTTTGAGAAAGCATCGTGATCTCGTCCTTGGCTACGCATTTCTACTCCGCGACAGTGACGATATTAACACCTTCATGAAAGCTATAGAAACGAAGGCCAATTCTAGACCCGAAGGTCAGCAAGATAACAACTTGGAGAAGAACATATCGCCTGAAAGCATGGATTTGGTCAAATTCGCTCAGGGAGATTCGGATCTGAGCGCCTGGATATGCGAGGTCGAGGAGTCGGCAGGGCATAGAAAAGTCAAAGTGGAATGCCCACCACCGCCTCCAGACGGCGGCGCTGCTAACAGCCGTACGAGTTTTCGCACAGCCCTAGGTTCGCTACGACTTATATGCCACGTAGGAAGGACAAAAAGAACCCAAAAAGAAAGCGTCCCTGTCCAAGCGCCAAACTCCATCGGTCCTGGTCACGATAGGCGTGGCAGCGCTGAAGCCCAGGGGCAGCCCGTCCAAAATCCACAACCGGTTCCAGTGAACGCCCATAGCGACACGGGTAGCACTCCTCGCTTCGGCCAAGCTAATAACATAACCACTACTTCTCGTACCACCACCAGGCAGTCACATGAGGTAACAGGCGGGCAGGCCCCAGTAGATACCGACGTCTCTTCTCAGAGCAGAATTATTCCGCAGAGTCTATATCCTGACCTAGAGACCAACACCTCGACGGAGAGACAAATACCCAACTGAGAGACTCCAGCATCTTGAGACAACTTCCTCTGTGAGTCAGGACACATCCACGGTAACAGATATGAAGTATTATCCAGAACTGAGGGATTAGATATTTACCATACTTAAAAGCAAGGAACCTCTGGCATAAGCATGGCAAAATCCATTTATTTAAACTCAATTGAAGGATTAAGTATGATATGTCTCTCTAATTGTAATTAAGAAATTGAAATATTATTCATCGTCTTCTCGTAAAGGTGTCTCTTTAGCTAGGGACAAACCAGGCGTTCAAGACGTGTGCTGAAGTAATATGAGAAAAATATCTGCGTAGGTGAGGCGAATGTTCAAGACAAAAACCAGAAGACAACAGAAAGATACGAGAAAAGAAAAATTAGTAGTTACTGTCTTTATGTCCGGCGCCGTAGATGTGGTAGGATTCTTCCGCATTTATGAAGAGGGGATAATTTGCATGCAAAAGCACTAGAAAAGAGCGATACTGTAACCTTTTTCCGGCCGATTTCTAGGCATAACCGGATATCCGGGGGTATATCCATCGGTTGCCTCCGGTGGCTCATAACCCAATTTGTGGCGGTGATTAATAGGGCTTTAGATTTAGTCACCTCGCCGTGGCCCCCAAAACGGCATACCAGCCGCGTGGTTCGCCCTCCGAACCCCACTAGGAGCCCTAGCGTCGCCGATGTGCACACGAGTCCTCATCCGCCTACACGGTAATAAGTTGGAGAAAAACGTAGTCCACAATGCCATGTGGCCATTTTTGGCTCAACGGAGACGCTCTAGAACAGGTACGGAAGACGGTAGGAGTTCATAGCGTGCTCCGGTGGGAATAAAACGCTTCCAGGAACTCTACATATCCTTTGTGGGTGTTCGGAGCCGCGATGTGGCGAGCCAAGCAAGGTTAGTTGGTTGCTTATATAAGTTTTAAATTTTTACGCCGTATACTCCCATTGGATAGATTTGGAGACGGATATGGGTGAAGATATCCTGGCGCCGTACTACTGTACTCTCAAACCTCACACATGGACGCCACGTGTAATGCAAACCCCTAAGGCAAAACGGTCATCAGAAAGGGCAAAATATTCGCAGCTTGGGTCCAATCCCGGACCCGTGGATTGTCTATTTTTAATGCCGCACTGTTTCCGACACACCCGACAATATGGTTGCTTATCACGCTGGCTGGAGAAAACTCGGTAACTAAGCGTGAATGTTTTTGTCCCTGATTCTTACCGCAGTTTACATTTCGGCTACACATGGCCCAGCATAGCATTACTATACGTAATCATTTTTTTTGTTTCAAGTATGGCTATGTTTGTTGCATTTAATTTGCCCGTCAATAGAGAGCCTAAGGGGTTTGTGCGGACAAAGTCTCGCTCGCACACCAAGGAGTCTATAGTCCTATCGTACGAAAGACTAAAGGTAGGGATAAGAGGGGGATATGTTGAGCAGTGCCTTTATAATATCTAAATCACCTGTCGTAGTATATACTGATACCGTACGCATATCACCAAAGTACCGTGATTATCCACTGTATATAGCACTATATAGAACGGTCTCCTCACCCTACCTCCCTCTAGGATGTCTCTTGACCTTCTCTAATCAACAGCTCTAATCAAACGGACTCGACAGGATAGCAAAAAAGGTCACCACTGTGCCCTTGAACTCCACTTCCTGTGACCACGGCCGTGGCAGGGCCCACTGGTCCCTTGACGCCTTGGCCTCCCGCTGATCCTCCCGTTGATCCTCCCTCTCGGCGCGGCCCTCGCCAGTCTGATGTGTGGCTAGGCACAGGCCGCTCCCGGGCCCATGGTCCGTTACAAAGAGATCTTTTTGTGATCGCCAAATCTTTAACTTTCTGATATGCATCTAGTCCCCTCAAGGCGTCAACTTAATTGAAAAATCTACGAGTGCTCGTGTGCTTGCAGCCGGCACCTATACAACGTACCCACACAACGAGCACACATGTAGTCAGCCTTGCAAGTCAGACAACTCCGTTTATGGGGTTATTTCATTCTTTTTCTGCTGTTTTCCTTACCTCTTTCCCATATCAATCTCTTCGTTATCGCACAAGATGCGTCTCTTCTTTTGATATTACCTAAGCGGCCAAACACAAAGAAAAAATTAGGGCAAAAAAATAAGGCTATTAGGCGGGATTTACTTAAACCTTAGGCCGGCCTATTTCGGTAATCTAGATCTAAATCTCAGATGAACTATTTTAGCTGTTTCCGCGCCTTTAGTGTTGCCGCTGTGGATTACTGCGGACAAAAGCTAATTCTGCGATTTTGTTTTCCTTACGCGGTAAGTTTTTTTTCCGCCACGATATGTATACGCAAGGCGGAAGAGTCCAAGCATATCCGAGGATCATTTTCCAACGTCACCCAATGTGTTCAAGATGTGTATTTATATCAACCTTAGTCCACCTCCATGACGACCACTTCTTTCCATCATCATTCACAACATCCACAACATCCACTTCACAACATCTACAACTCTACAGTATCCACCACATCCACAACATCCACTTCACAACATCTACAACTCTACAGTATCCACCACATCCACAACATCCACTTCACAACATCTACAACTCTACAGTATCCACCACATCCACGCCAAATCGCGCCACTAGCAACATCTACTTCTCGGCTACCCAGCGCATAAAATCAATCAGTCGCTATGCAGTTCTCTCTCTTCGCCATTACCGCCCTGTTCGGGGCCACTCTCACAGCTGCCTCGCCCGTGCAGCTCATCCAACGTGAGCCGCGCCGCATGCGCAGCAGCCACCGCCCCTACGCCGTCAACGCCACCAGCGTGTCTGGCCTGGCGGCACGTGGCGAGGATGAAGGCACCTACCACACTACCTACTCCAATAACTGGGCCGGCGCCGTTCTGATCAACAAGGGCATCACTTCGGTCACCGGCACCTTCACCGTCCCCTCGCCGCAGACGCCCTCTGGTGGCTCGGCCACCACCGCCTATCACGCCAGCGCCTGGGTCGGCATCGACGGCGACACTTGCGCTTCGGCCATCCTGCAGACGGGCGTCGACTTCAACGTGCTGGGCGACACCGTCACCTACACTCCCTGGTACGAGTGGTATCCCGGCGCATCCCACAACTGGGTTGGCTTCGACATCAGCGCCGGCGACGTTCTCACCCTGACCGCCACTGTCACGTCCGGCACCGCAGGCACCGTCACCATCGAGAACCAGACCACCGGCAAGAGCGTCTCGCAGAGCTTTACTGCCGAGACCGCCATGCTCTGCCAGACCAATGCCGAGTGGATCGTCGAAGACTACAAGATGAACGGAGCCATGGTCCCCCTGGCCAACTTCGGCACTGTTGAGTTCACCGATGCCTCTGCTTCTTCCATCTGCGGCACCCTTTCCTTGTCTGACGCCACCATCTTCGGCATGGTCCAGAGCAACAAGTTGGTCGGCGCTGCTGCGGTCTCCGGCACTAACTCGATCACCGTCAAGCACTCTTAATCATCTTAATCAACTTAATCAACCAACCAACAAACAAACAAACAAACAAACAAAATAGACATCAGATTTTATGGTGCATTAAAAGTGGTTTTCTGGATGCATTTGTTTGTGCATTCATATGGCGTATAAAAACGGTCTCTGCCAACCTCTGATTTTTGATATCCTATAGACTTCTGGACATTTCACAAAAGCGTTTGAGCATTTTCATAAAGCTATCTGAATAGGATTTGGCTTGTATTATAGAAACATTAGACATAGATCAAGCAATTGATACCCTCTTAAAGAACAAAAATTTTTTCCCAAGTGCTATCTCGTGAACTTTTTCGTAGCTCTTGGTTCTTACTCATCTCTTTTTTCTAGATTGGGTTTGATAACATAGCGTGTTAGAATGTCAAATCTTAATGATAATCTTACTAATGACCGAAATGACAATAACTAATTTTCCTTTATAGTGATTTACAAGTTCTCTATTCAGATTTTGCGCGTAGCTGTCGGGATCGAGTTCCATCTTCTGTCGTAAAAAAAAGCATGCGTCCGTCGTCTACAGGTCTAGTGGACGCATCTTAGCCGTACGTAAGATTGACACAGAAGATGACGAATTGAATGGCTGGTGAGGTAATTTTTGACTTGAAGGTTACAAAGAATATTATCTCTTCAATCGGTTTTGACGGCAGGGGCAGAGTTGAGCTTATAGATACGTAACAAATTTCCAAAAAAAAAAAAAAAAAATCTTATTGACTTCTCAGATGATGATTTGTTTCCCTATTAAGTTTAGATTGATGCATGGCGCTTAACACTTCAACTTAGCACTTATTCTACATGTCGGAAAAGACTCTAGACTGGTCTGATAGACAATAAAAAAACCCTGTGGCTGAACAGCTCTATTAATAGGCCAGCGAAGTGCAACCATCAAAGCCCGGTGCGGCGACGATTTTTTTCCCTCGTTTTCTTTCTTTCTTTCTTTTTTGCCCTCAGTGAAGGGCTTGTAGCGGAGGCTGCACCCATTACACATGGCTGGCTTGCCAATCCGAAAACGTTGACGGAAGCTCAACAAGCCAAGCTCGTGGGGATAAGATGCATAATGGATTTATGCAGGATTTTGTTGAATATGGGAAATCCGTACTTGCAGCGGACCTGCCATTCGCGCATATGTTCGAGAATGACTACAGAGTAGTATTATCGTTGGGTAAAAATTTCGAATTCTGCAGAGCTCCATATGGGAGGGTCCGTGTTTTCAATGTCTTATTTCCAGGTTACGTTGTAGTGGGATCTGCGCTGCCAAGAAAAAGAACCATTTAGCCTATCTTTTGATTTCCAGTTGCAAACGCCAACCTTTTCATTGGCAATTGCCAAGGGCGCTGGGCCACTATGTAACAAATGAATGTTGAGGAGGTTACAGAGCAGCTGCCATTGATGGTAAGGCGCGCCTTTCCGAGATGATGCCATAATGATACCTCATGTCGACCAAGACCGACCCAAGGCCGACAAAGTTACTCTCTACATATGCTTAGATAACAAACTGTGAGATAAGCATACCAGAGATTACTGTTTGTCATGGCCAAGTCTGGATCTCTATCAGATGTCTATACTATATAGGAAGCGGTTGCATTCAAGTGGCGTATCTATCCGGCTGAATTTCAAAACTCTCGTGTCTGATCATTGCACAAAAAAAAAAAAAAAAACAGTTGGTGGCGTATTTGGCGAAGCTCCTTTCTCTTCGAACGGCGTCCCGCATTCTCTTGCTTTCGGTCTCCTTATTGTCTCTAAAATGGCCGACAGAACGCCAATCAGAGAGGCAACGGGAGTTGTGGACGGCGATCTGGAAATTCAGAAAAAAGGGAGCAGTAGCCCGTACCAAGAAAATATCATCGCTATCAGCAACGAGCCAGATGCATATGACTCTGACGGGCATCATCACCTTCATCGAGGCCTCAAGGCAAGACATGTCGCCATGATAGCTATTGGTGGTGCTATTGGGTATGCTAGTATTCCGTTCTTAATGAAGAATTTTCTACTGACATTCTTAAAGCACAGGATTGATTATAGGAACGTAGGTCTCCACTACAGTCACCGCATTCATTTTCTGGTTTCTTCTTTACTGATTCATTCAACACAGTGGCTCCGCCTTGCAACGATCCGGTCCTGGTTCTGTGTTTATAGGTTACACTGTTGTCGGCTTCCTCTGCTACTTGGTCATGACAGCCCTGGGAGAAATGGCTACATGGCTTCCGATTTCATCTTCATTTACGGGTTACGCCCAACGCTTCGTCGATCCTTCTCTTGGGTTTGCTTTGGGTTGGAATTACTGGTTCAAGGTTGGTATCGCACAGCCATAAACGCAAAGGAGTGTAACTAAAATTTCTCAGTATGCAATAACTACGCCAAATAACCTAACTGCTGGGGCCTTGGTTCTACAATACTGGGTTAAACGCGAAACAGTGAACCCCGGTGTATTCATTGCCATCTTCCTAGTTGCCATCTGTCTATCCAACTACTTTGGGGTCAAGTATTTTGGGGAGGTTGAGTTTGTTCTTAGCAGTATAAAAGTTTTGGTTATATTGGGTCTGATTCTATTATGCATCATTCTAGCGGCCGGAGGAGGGCCGAACCATGAAGCTACTGGTTTTCGCTACTGGAATGACCCTGGAGCATTTGCCCCTTATATAATGAGCGGCGCGACTGGGAAATTTCTTGGCTTTTGGAGTGTCTTAACCACAGCGGTCTTTGCTTATCTTGGCACAGAGCTTGTAGGAGTCACCGTCGGAGAATGTGCCAATCCACGACGCGTTATCCCCCGAGCTATTCGTCTGACCTTTTATCGGATCCTGATCTTCTACGTTGGCCTAGTTCTGCTCCTAGGCATGATTATTCCGTACAATAATCCAGATCTCAAAGCCACAACATCCAAAAGCACTTCGGCTGCAGCAAGTCCTTTTGTTGCTGCAATTCAGTTAAGCGGTATCAAAGTTCTGCCCGGTATTCTCAATGGCTGCATACTGGTTTTCGTTTTGTCCGCTGCTAACTCTGGTAAGTTCGGCCGAGGTGTGCTACAGCGGGAATCTTGAATTGACCCTTCTAGACCTCTATATCACGGTGCGCACACTGTATGGTCTTTCCGTCGAAGGCCATGCGCCTCGTATCTTGTCTTGGACCAACAAAAGCGGTGTTCCCGTATACGCACTTGGAGTTTCAACTCTCATTTGCTGTCTTGCCTTTATGAATATCAGCACGTCTTCGGCCGTTGTGTTCACTTACTTTGTCAATTTGGTTACAATTTTTGGCCTCATTATGTGGATTTCGATCTTGGTGACGCATATTTTCTTCGTCCGCGCTCGCGAGGCACAGGGAATTTCGAACAGCCAACTTGTCTACGTCGCCCCCTTTGGGAAATGGGGTTCCTACGGCGCGCTCTTCTTTTGCATCCTGATCGGTATCTTCAAGGGCTTCAACTATTTCACGTACAGTCCATCATACGGCAAATTCGACTATAAAAACTTTATCACTGCTTATCTTGGAATTCCCCTGTACTTAATCATGATCTTCGGTTTCAAGGTGATCATGAAATCTCGCAGAGTCCGGCCGCACGAGGCAGATCTTTTCTCGGGAAAAGCAAGGATCGATCAAGAAGAGGAAGAATATCTAGAAAAGCAACGTCTGGAACATGAATCCAAACTCGAAACCAAGTGGGAGAAAGTGTACCGACTTACTCTTGGTGCCCTCTTCTAGGTTCTCGTGGGAAGGCTGAGAAAGCGGGCCAAGGTTGTTGCTGCATGTGCTAAATATTTACGAAGAATATAGCTATTTATTCTAGAATACCAGTATTAACACCATCTTCAATATAGCCTCTCTGCAACCACAACATTTACTTGTTCTCTACCGCGGATAGTCTTTCAGTGTCTCTTGACGTTTTTAGTGGTCCAATCTATTCTAGCTTTAACATACTTTCTCAAGCCATGTATGGGTTCCCTTGCTCATTACAGCCAATATACTTCACGCATCTTCTTGCGTTACTCCACGGCATTTATTATTTTCAAACGTTATTATTTAGTACTACATATTTACAATATAACTGCTAGTTGAGTATACCTGCTCCTCCTCCCCTCCCTCCCTTCTCCTTGAGAGGTGAAAAAGTGTCAAATTTCCAGAAGCTCGCTCGGTCTACACCCAACTCAGTTGCGCTCGTTAGCACTAGATCCTTCGCTGCTATCTTCATGGCAGCGGAAAGCTGTAGACTTTTCCTAATTCTCCAGCAACCCTAGCAATACTCTGATGACGTTCCCAAGTTGGTGGTAGGGAAGACTCAAGTGCGTCTCCTCGTCAAAAGCCTTCAACTTGCAGCCCTTCATTAACTTGGATGCCTTCTCGGCCATCTGGAACGGCGCGTTGATGTCCATCTTCCCGTGCCATAAGGTGATATTCTCACCGCTCAGGTCTCCAATATCGAATCCCCAATCACCATACAGCCGACAATCCCAGGCGGCCCCCCGGCTGCTCTGCCTGAGGGCTTCTCGCATGCTCGCAATCGCCACCTCTCTAAAGGCTAAGTCATCCAGGCACTCTCTGTCCTTTACCGGCCTCTTCTCCATTGTTTTCATAAACATCTTTTCGAACACGGCCTCGTCGCGGTCTCTGGCGGCATTGCCAAACTCCCAATCGAGAAGCTTCGTTGTCACCGCTTGAGGCAGGTACAGCGCTGCCTGGAGAATCACCTTTGCCGCAAGCATCATGCCTTCTGTCCCGAGTGTCAGGGGATAGATCCCCGACACTACGGCCGCATTCAGCAGCCGCGTGCGGGGTATCTCGTGGAGACAGGCGAATACGTATGGGGAGCCGCCAGAGTCGCCTATGACGTGAAACTTGTCGACGCCCAGATGGTCCATAACAGCCAGCGCATCCGACGGCCAGTCGAGGATCCGGCGCACGGGCTGGAATGTGGAGAGGCCCATGCCGGGCCGGTCGATGGCCACGATGTAGATCGGAGTCGGCAAGGAGACATTGGCTATGAGACCGGCCTCAAGGCGTGAGCCGGGGAAGCCATGGCAGTAAAGGACCGCCGGAGTTGTGGGGGAGTACGGAGCGCCGAAGATGGCATAGCCGAGTATGCGGCCACTCGGGAGGGTGAGAGTCTGGGACTGGGTGGTGCTCCTAGTCGATGAATGGGCAGCAGAAGCCATTTTCTCGGTCAGTCAAAATTGAGACAAATAGACTGCCGTGTCTAAAATCGCCTCATAAGCAGGTGAAGGTGTGCATACGGTAGGACACAAGATAAATATTCGTGCAGCGCAGCAGCCCACTTGCGTTCAGCACGTATCAGGAGATGTGGAAGGGCTGAAAAGACTAGATTGTGAGAAGTCTATTAAGTGAGGCCCACTATGGGCGCTGACTAGCTAGGCTCAAAGGCTATGCGTGGTCATGTATGGGATCCGCAACAGAAGAAGACCCCTGCCTCTCTACACGGCCTAGCTAGGTCTTATGCTGCTGCCTGCGGTCTGTCTCTTGTATGAAACCCTTTGTCTAGCAGCCCCTAATGAGGCAACGTAAGCAAATAGGAAATCATTAACACCAGCGAGCCTCAGAATTCCCGCTGCTCTATCTTCTCCTTCATATATTTCATGCAGAAAATTCATTTATTGAGCAGGGTCTTCTGCGTGAATCGCGGCAACGTAGCTTTTGTGGAGGTGCCTGATATTTTCACGATCAATCTAAACTACATGACATGAAATTAGGAAATAAGTATTAACTTTACCATAAAAACCGGTTGTCGCTGTAACTGAAAATAAAGCCTTCTTATAAGGCCGCGAGTGAACCTAAAGAAGGGAAAAGAAAGGGTTTCAAGACGGAAATTTAATTCTAGGCAGGGCTCAATTATATTACACGAGTAGGTTATACAAAGCCTGACATTTCTCTGCAGCTCATCGAGCTTACCTATAGTGTTTAGAACCTAAAAAGAACACACACGATTAGCTTTCATCAGTTTCTTCTTCCTCTGAGGCTGCCTGCGTCCATTTCCACCGCCGCCCGCATACTGGTCGGTCCCACAGTTCGACGTCTGTGATCTCACGGTCCCTCAAGGGCTCCAGATCGATGACGCCATCACCGGGCCGCCACACGCGCCAGTACTGGTTATCCACCTGGACGTAACGCAGATGCGGTCCGGCCTGTGCCAGCTGCCTGGCTGCCTGTTTCTGTGCCTCCTGGGACACTGACGGACTCGTGAGTGCGGCTGTTGACCGATAAGTGACCACAGATAACTGCATCAGGGAATGTAGCCGTGGCAGCACGGTCAACAGTGCTCCCCAATGTGAAAAGCCGCCGCTGCCACTACCGTCTAGTGACGTGTACACTAGCAGCCCAGCGAGGGTGCGGCTGCTCGGGCCTGTCCCCAGCGCCGCCAGCATCTGCTCCGCCGTTGGCACCTCCTGCTGTTCGCTGCCGTTCTCGGCGCGCACAGGTGGTAAAAATTCGAGGTGAAGGTCAAGCTGGCGCAGCCCCCCTTTGATCAGACGGCTGAAAAAGGTGTAGTCGTCCATGCTGAGCCGCCGTACGACGTCAGGCTCATTGCCGAAGCCGGCGTCCCAGAGCGAAAAGGCGAGCCCCGATGTGAACTGCGGATGGTCGCGGACGACAGCCAACAGGGCCGGGCCAACGTCGTTGTCATCGATCTCCTCGGCGGCGAAGCGCTGCAGACGCGGGCAGCGATCGGGCGCGAGAAAGATGTCGGCAGCCCGCATGCCCTCGTACGGCGCCAGCCGAAAGGTGTGTGCAACGTCGCCGTTGGCAACGTAGACGCGGCGCAGGCTAGCGAGGTTGATAAAGCGATCCAGAGTGTCCTCGTCCTCAGCCGTCTCTATGGCCGGGTAGACGCCAGGGCCGCAGCGTAGCTCATGCAAACGCAAGGGGGGTGGCGCCGGTGCGGCTCCGGTACCGCGGCTGTAGTCCTGGCAGAGCTGGCCGAAAAAGTTGGTGAAGCTTTCGAACTCGGAGCGGTCGGCGTGCCAGTCGAGGCCGTTGGGACACAGAGACAGGTGCAGCAGGCGCAGCGTGGCCGCGTTGTTCCGCAGGACTACGGCGAGGTGCTGTCGCCATTCGTCCATTGGACAGTAGATCCGGTCGATAACGAGCTCCGTTAGACCCGTGAACCTAGAGAGGTTGGGCAGCTGGATGTAGAGCGCGCGTGTCTCGGCTTCCTGCTCCTTGTCCTCGTCGTCTTCGCTTTCCTCGTCATCCTCGTTCTCGTTCTGGCTCTCGGCGTCGCCAGCCTCCGCTCTTTCATCGCGGTATTGCAGCGAGAATTCGCTCATATCATCAGAAAAATGAAGGTGCAGCGCCTTCAGCGCCGGACATGACGCCTGCAGTGTCTCAATCGTCTGGCGGGCTAGGGGTCGTTCCGAGAACACCAGCCTTTCCAGCCGCGGCATCTGCGCCAGCACCTCCTCTAGGCAGTCATCTTCGTGGACCACCTCTAGCATTTGAATGTACGGCAAGTGCATCGTTTGAACGTCCCAGTTCCAGACAAAGTCACGGAAGAAAATGGGCGTCACCACTGTTTCAAACATACGGCTCACAGACCGTAGCTGGCCCAGCTCCTCGCGATCGCGGATCTGCCTCCCAACGAGTTTAGCAACGGAACACCACTGTCTGTATCACTGAAAACTTTTCCTCCTTTTTAAAAGAAATGAAGAAAAGAAAAGAACATAAGGCACTAACCTGCTCCGCAAGGTTTTGGCACAACTCTGGAATGCCGGCAAACCTGGCCGCCGCGGACGCCATAGCTAAAACAAAGATGGTCAGTTACGCGACTCGGAGGCTCAAAACAAAGACTGTAATTTTCTTCGGCATAGATTATGCTGGGGACTGCTCTAGTTAGAAGAGGAATTCAGAAAGACTGGGCGCGCTGCGGTAAATGGCTGGTGGACCAATAGGGATTTTCTGGTGGATTATATCGTCTGGGCATCAGTGACTTGCCTGATGATTGGGCCGCCGTCATTAAAAGTTCAATGCGCATAGCTTAAAAAAATGCTTGGCATTAGAAGACTCTGACTTTCTATTTTGAAATATATACTACTAAAGGGAAAATGTAACATGCATTCTTTTTACACGTACGACGGAAATCCCTGCTCAGCTTCCTTCTTGGTAATGTCCAGCCATCCCTTCAAGCCGGGGAAGTAAAAAGTCACGACGCGTTTCCTTCCGGGAACGTTGGTCCCAAAAATCCAGCTGTTGGGAGCCTTCTTCAGGAGAGAAGTCTCGGCTTCCTTGTCGCAGAGCACACGCCACTCTGCTTCGGCCTCCGGTTTTACTTCAATGAGCTTGCGCTTCTTGGATCCAGCCGCGCCGGCCCGGTTCTCGGCATTTTTGATGAGCTGCATAATGAACCGCACTTCAACCTCGACGACTGTGGCTCCATTGGACATTGGCCCCTTGGGTCCGAAGACCATGAACAGATTGGGAAAGCCCACCATGGACACGCCGCCAAACGACGAGGGCCCGTTCTTCCAGTGCTCGGCTGCGGTCTGGCCGTCACGGCCGGTGATCTTGGTCCTGTTGTAGGTGCCCTCGAGGGCGTCGAAGCCCGTGGCAAAGATCAGCACGTCGACCTCGTGGACCGCTCCGTCCTGTGTCCGAACGCATTCTGGGACGATGGGGTCGATTGGGGTATCGCGCAGGTCGACGATGTCGACATTGTCTCGGTTGAAGACGTAATAGTAGCCGGTATCGCACAGCGGGCGGCGATGGTACAGAGTGCGCGGCGTGAGAGCTTTGGCCTTCTTGGGGTCTTTGACAATTTGTGCAATCTTCTCCTCGATGAACTGGGCCGTCGCGCGGTTGGTTTCCTCGCTCGTGGTAATGTCATTGAACTTGCTCATGTTGAAGCGGAAGGCGTTGCCCCCCTGCCAGAGCTTTTCAAAGATCTCCTTGCGCTGCTCGGGAGGATACGAAGTCATGGGCGTATGGGACTCGTCTGTCAGAAAGCCCGAAGCCGACTGCCATATTTGCTCATAAATCTTGTCATAATTTTCGTTAATCTTCTTCCGCTCCTCTTCGGGCACAGGGCCCTGGCCCGTAGGAACAGAGTGCTGGGGGGACCGCTGAAACGAGACCAGGCGCTTCACTGATAAGCCGGCTATAAAATACACTTATAATCTGATCGAGAAAATGCCGGGATAGGAAACTAAGGCTAGTGCCACGAGACCTCATCAAGTAGCGGGCGGAAGCTGACTGAGAAGGGCAACTAATACTGCAAGCGCTATGCATTTTTTGAGACTTCCTATTTGCACCGAGAGCCTCCTCACAACAAAAATCCCCGGATCTGAGACCTAAGTCACTAAAAAGAATTTAACCCAGTTATTCAAACAGCTCAATGTAAAACTACCGCTATTACATCGAACAAAGACATTACTTGTTCAATATATCTTGATGATTTACTATGAACAGTTTGAATATTTACACTGAAGGCTAATAACTAGGTCTGTTTTTTATTTTAATATATTTTTTAAATTTTAAATTTGAATATACCTGGCGAACATTCTTTATTCCTGAATCTTTGACCGTCTACCGTTTGCTGCTTCGTCTACTGCTTCGTCTGGTGCCGCGCGCGACGTTGAGGTCGGGAGATACGCCGTCGGGACCAGTATACACCTCGACCTTCTGGATGTGTATTGTCGTCGTCCACGCCTTTGGGAATGCTACTTGTTCCGGGGCCTTCGCACACGGGCCGGCGGGTATTTCAACGTATCCCTGGCTGTCCGCTGCCGAGCACAGGGTGGCTACGCCAGCATTGAAATCCAAGACGAGGCCGGAGGCGCTGGTGCCACGCGCGGCGCTGCCCGTAGATGTCTGTCCCGCGGCAGGGGCCGCGTCGTGCGGTTGGCGCAGACCAAACGAGATGATGGCGTCGCCGGGCGTGCCAACGAGGTCGGCAAACGTTGTCTTCATGGCAGCACGATAACGGAGAGCACGCGGACACGGGGCTATCTCGAGCAGCAAATGCTTGTCGTCTACGAAAAAATCGTCGATCGCGCCGGTCTTGTAGTTGCACCAGAGGGGCGACGAGGTCATGACCGCAAGCATGGCCGGCTGGCGGGGCGCGTCCGTGGCTCGCGTGCGGCTCCGTGTCGGCCTAGCATTGTTTTCAGGGGACGTAGCGGCGCTGCTAACGGCGATATGTCCATAAACCACGAGCAGCTTGGAGCTGTAGGGCCACGTAAGCGCTGCGAGAACGTCGTCGCGGGACGAGCCAGCGCCGGTATGCGAGGTATAGACTAGTGTTTTTTGTTGCTGCTCGCGGCGATCAAAGTCGTCCTGCGGGAGCGGTAAGAGGAAGTCTATCGCATGCGAGACAAGAGGAGGTAGCAGTTGCATGTTGTTGCTATGGGGGGAAGCCGGAGCTGAGCCGTTGCCGCTAGCTCGGGAAAGAGAGAAAAGACTGCGCCATAGCAGACTCAGCTCTTGTTTAAAACACCAGAATGGTCTGGAGTGGTCGTGAGACTGTTACGACGTGCACATTAGGATTATTAAAATTCGGAGAGATGTTATTTATTCTGGCCCTTATAGATAAAAAAATAACTTACAAACTTATCCGACAAGGCTGCATACGCGGCAAACGAGATGGCAGAGCCCTCGGGGATGCCCCCGACGGTGAGAATCCCCTCTGCCACTACTTGGTGCGTCGGCCGGTCGACGTCTTTGGACAAGTTGAGGCTGTTTTGGAAGAGGCTGTTTTGGTTGTTGTGAGACCCGCTCATTATGTCTGACTTGCGTACTTGTAGCACAACCCCGAGCAGGTTGGCCATATCTCCGTAGGGGATGACGAAGTTGTGGGCTGAAATTGGAGTGCTGCTACTGCTGTAGTTATCGTCGACTAGCTTGCGCACGTTCGGCCGGATTTCCGACAGCGGCGGCCCACGCATGGGCATGTCGATGGGCAGCTGAGTGGCAGCTACGAAAGCGATCTTGTCCAACGCGTCAGGGGGGTGCCAGTCGTCAGACTGGACGGCTGTGTCGCCGTCGTTAAGCCCTTCGGTGTTGCATGGGACGGATAAGCCGATAAAACCGTACCACATGTAGTCCTGTCCGCGCCCATAGATGGAATACCGCGGCCTCTCGCGGCCCACTTGGCCGCCTGCATCCGTGGCGAGTAGCGCGACCGCTTGGACCCAGGCGTCTAGGTCTAGCTGCCGCTCCTCGTCAGGCTGAGGGAGTTGGTCTGTGAATGGGTAGACGGCGCTATAGCAGAAGCAACGCCAGAGAATGGGCGCCGCACCCGAGTCGTCGCCCAGGCGGCTAGCAACAAGGGCGGCAAACTGGGATTCGGTCCAGACTGGGGGGTCAGCAGAGGTACAGCGAGGAACACGTGTGGCCATACGCACCTCGATGTCCAGCCCTTCCATCCACGGCAAACTCGTCGAAAAGGCGGTGCAGCGGCCCCTTCTGTCTCACCGCCTGGCGGAGCTCGACAACTAGCGCATCTCTACTGTCGCCAGGAAGCAGCTCCGACCGCAGCCTCGACTGCAGGCGCCCTCTGGTTAATATCCGGTAGTACCGGTCCACTTTGTAGCAAATGTGGCGATGCCAGCGCGCGCTGTCGAACGGCGCGAGCATGGCGTTCAACATGGCGCCTGGGTGGCCGAGCGTGTCCCACAGGCCACTGACCAGCGCCCCAAGCACCATCATCAGAATTTCAAGCATGGCACCAGAGTTGCGAGGATGGAATGGGGAGAAAAACCTGGACACGTCGATCCTAGATGCTGTCACTTCATAGTGTTTGAACGAAACTTGACGAACGTATGGTAAAGGGAGTGAGTTCACTATTCAGTCACGTGAAGATGTTGTCTGAAGTCGCTCGTGTTGGGGCACAGCGCGTTTTACAGGGGGAGGACACATTTGACGACACAGCCTCTGACAGAGAACTGTGCCGCTGGCTAAATCCAAGGCGCATAGACTCCAGGCCGAGCTGGTCTGTCAGTCATTTTGCGCCGCCATTTGTATGAAGAGAGCGAGCACACGCCATTTAAACACGATTGTCATTGTTAATTCGCCGTCCGGCGAGGAGGAACACGGCTGTATAACAGTAGGAGAGTATGGTTCTGAAACGGAGAAAAATTAAAATAATGCACGAACACAAAGAAATAAAATAACAAAATAACAAATAAAAACCAAAGCTAAAAAGAACACACAAAAAGAAAGCGACCCTTTAGAGACCTTGTGTCTCTTGTACGATCCATCCATTGGCCATCAAATGCCGCCAGCCGCCGCCTACATCATAAATCGGTACATCTCGTTGGCGAAATCTAAGCAGTTGTTCGTCAGGTAGTCGTAGATGGGATTCGCGGCGCAGTAAGCGTCTGCATACGCAATGACTTCCTCATAGGTGATGCCCGGCCGAATGGGGCCGTAGGGCGCCCAGACAACGTAGTGCTGGTCAAACGTCGAGCCAATCCACTTCATGCCATAGGAGCCGCGGTTGGGAATCTCCTCGTCTGTATCTTTTATCTCGGGCCCACCGTGGCTGATGGTGCTCGTCTTTTTACTAGCGCCTGGGATAGTGTACAGGTCGTAGCCATTGGAGCGCCAGTCGCGTTCGACTGTCTGCTTGTACGACACGACTTTCTTGCAGCTGTCCTTGACGGGCTTGGGCTGGCCCTTCTTCTTGTGGTACACATAGCCCGCCAGAATGGCGTAGTGCTTGGGCACCAAGCCCACCGTGAAGCGCTTGGGGAACTTGAGGCTCATGGCATAGCCCTGGCCGTGCAGCCAGTCGTAGTCGCGCGGCAGGCCGCTGTGGTCGACCAGCCGCTGCATTCGGTCCGTGTTCGTGTACACGGTGTGCGTGGGCTTGGGCGCGCGCTTGACCTCGCGCTCGCAGCGGTCGTTCTTGTCGGCCGTCTTGGTCGGGTGGTCGCCGTCCTTGTCGGCCGCGGGCCGCCCGGGCACGTCGTCGGGCTTGGCCTTAGGCTCGTCGAGCTTGAGCGTGTGCGTCTTGCCAAAGACCTTGAACTCGGCCTTGCCGGCCTTCTCGATGCCCTTGACGCAGCCCTCGATGATGGCGGGCGTGGCCGCGATCTCGATGGCGTCGGCGATCTCGCCGATGATGGGGATCAGGTCCTCCAGCAGCTCCAGCGGCGCCAGCAGCGCCGGCACCGCCACGCGGCAGAACGCCTTGGCCGCTAGGTCCAGCGCCGCCTGCGCCGCCGCCGCCTCAGCCGCCGCCGCCGCCGCCTCCTTGAGGTCGTCCTCGAGCCGCGCCGCCGTCGGCCGGAACCCCGCGCAGCAGAAGCTCTGCTGCCCGCCGTGGCAGTCCCTGTCGCCCTGCTTGACCACGTGCTGGTTCGTGTTGGTCGTCAGCTCCGTCTCGCCCGCCGCGCAGCCCCTGATGCACGCCAGGCCCGCGCCGCGGTACCCGCGCCATCGGCACGTGCCCATAGTCGTGGTCGCGTCGCAGCACAGGCTGCGGTACGACTTCTTGCCGCAGCGCGCGTTCGTGCTGAGCTGACCCGGCTGCCCATTGAACTGTGCCGCCTCCACCGTGCCAGGCTTGCAGCCGCCGCCGCAGTCCGACGCGTAGCACTTGAGCCCGGCCAGCAGGTCCGCGGCCTTGTCGGCCGCGTCCTGCTGCTGGCTCGGCGTCACGTGCGCCCCGGCCGCCGCTGGCGCGCCGCCGAAGCCGTTGTCGGCCGTGGGGTCTACCTGGTCCATGGCCCACACCATGAGCCCGCCGAGGCAGCGCCGGCCGGCCAGGTCGCGCTTCTGCCGGAACGTGTCCTGGTCATCGTACGACACCCACTGGTTGCTGTCCCAGTAGATCCACTTGACGCCGGCCGTCTTGTCCCAGGTCGGCGTCAACTTGTTGGCCGCGATGATTCCGGTGATCTCCTGGTAGTCGAGGATGCCCGAGGCCTGCGAGCACGGCCCGGGGCGCGCGCCGCTGCTGAACTGGCACACGCCGTTGGCGACGCCGCAAGCGGGGTCCTTGAGCGTGAAGCTGCGGCCGTACCAGCCCTGGCCCATGACGACGCGCTGGGAGTCGACGCCGGCGCGCCACAGCAGGTCAAGCGCGGCGTCGATCTCGGTGAGGTTGGTGTGCGCCATCACGTACGGGCCGACGTACTTGGACAGCTTGTCCCAGGTTCCGTGCAGGTCGTAGGCCATGAGATTGAACCAGTCTATGTGCGACTGCATGCCTACGAGGTCAAAGTGCTGCAGGTACCAGTAGGACGTGGGGATCGTGACGGTCAGGCCGTACTTGGTACCAAAGGCAGCGCGCATCTGCGCGACCAGCGCCACGTAGTTGGCTGTGTCAGCGGCGACGCCGCCGCGGTCGTCGGCACCTGGATACTCCCAGTCAAGGTCGACGCCGTCGAAGCCATACGTGTCCATGAACTGGACGAGGCTGCCAATGAACGCGGCGCGGTTGCCCTCGGAGCTGACCATGTTGCTGAACGCCTTCTGCGTGGCGCCAGGGTCAGTGAAGCTCCAGCCGCCGACGGAGATGAACGTCTGCAGGCCCGGCTTCTTGCGCTTGAGCGCCGTGAAGCGGCTGTACAGCGATGCGGCGTTGGCGTCCATAGACGTGATGGCAAAGGTGCCCGGGTCGAAGAAGGCAAAGGCGAAGTTGATCGACGTGAAGCCATCGAGGTTTAGGTCCTCAGGCGCCACTTTCTGGCAGGTCCGCGTGTTGGCCCACGACTCGTAGTAGCCGATGTTCCGCTGACCGACGGCGCCTCCGCACGACGGCCGCTTAGGGTCGCCGCAGCTGCCGTAGGCCGGATCGCACTTGGCATAGTTGGGGTCAGTGCTGTTGTCCCACGAGCAGAACTCGGACGTCGAGCCACAGAAGCCATACTCGGAGCAGCACACGTTGAGCGGGCACTTCTCTAGGCCCGCCGCCGCATAGGGGCCGCACTGCGCCTTGGCCAAACCTGGGGGGGAAGGGGATCAGCGACTGTTGCTGGAGGACGATGCGAAATCAATAGAGAAAAACTTACAGTCGTGCTGGCAACCTGAGCCACACGACTTCGGCGAGTAGCCGCAGAGGTTGTCCTTGCCGCAGCAGGCACCGTTCTCGCAGGGCGTCTGGGCATTGCAGGTGCCCGTGGGCAGAGCTTTATCGTTGTCTGGCCCTGCGCCGGCGCTTGCGTTCCTCGCGCTGCCGTCGTGGGCACTGAGATTGAGTGACCGGGGATAGGTGAAAACTCGCGGCACTGGCACCAGGGCCGTGGACAGGGTGGCCAGGCCCGACAGAGAAAGAAGACTAGTGGAAACCCGCATGATGAAGTTAGAGCGGACGCGATGGTGCTTGAAGACGAGGCCAGAATGGATTGACTGCGTCCAGAGATAAAAAAACAGATTCTCAAGGCCGCACTTAACATCGCATCCACGCATGTCGTGGGATCCATTGTTCCTGGAGCCGGCATGCACCGCTGAGCCGCAGGCATGGCGTCCCTAATTGCCGTGAGGCGAGGTTCCAGGCTGGCGTCTCTTTCTAGCCGGTGTAGATTAGAAGAAAGGACCTCCAACGTTCGTGCGGCTAGGTAAGGCTATGTCAATCTGCCATCTTTGTAAATCTTTTGCGGTTTTAACGAAGGCCGCCGCGATGGCCTTCGGAACGGCGGCGCTGGCGCAAGGCAGAAAGCAGAACCAACAGGTCAAGACAATCTACCGCGTATAGTGCCGAGCGGCAGCGTCCTCGGAAGCCAATGTGCCTCAGATATGTAGGTCTTGCGGCTAAAGGTACAGGGCGGCGCTGCCCACGGCAGAATATTCTTATCTAACTGTTGATCTATTAGTCTGTTAGTCAGGGGTAAATATTCGGGCTGTGCAGGTACGCGAGGCACATCTGCCAGATGCTACGCCGCAAGACGACGAAAACATTTTTTTTTCTAATACACCGACGGCCTTTTTCACACCACGAATATGCCCGACTGCGAATGCTTCGTTGGCCTTGTTAATGAAAGATTTGCTCTTCGCCGACGGACCGATCTGTCGTTTCATGGCGTCCACCATCTTTCGAGCCTGTTAAGTCCCTCCTGGACAAGACTAACCTTGCGCCCGTCATCTAGCTCTTCTGTCAACGAGCGCATTTTGATTCACCTTGCTCTCTCCCCTCTCTCCATACTCTGCACCAAGACGCTTTCCCATCTCATCTTTTTCCAACCGTCGCGATGACACTACGCAGAACCCTGGCCACGAGCTGGCTGTTCGCCGCATATGCCATGGCCCAGTTCAACCTGTATCCGGCGGTCGACCCGCAGCGCCTTGCCAGCTCGTTTGGCATCAGCGGCAATTGCCTAGAGGCTCTCAACGTGACAGTGGCCTGTGATGCGACGTTGCTCGCCATGGCCGGCACCGTCGACGACTACTTCTGGAGCGCGGACAACGCCTCAGCTCTGTGCACCAGCGGCTGCCTGGCCTCGGCGCAGGCGTGGTATGACGGCGTCAACAGCCACTGCGCCAGCGACAACCTGGTCGTGCGCGGCAAGCTAGTGCCGCTGTACACGATCCCAGGGCGCACGCTCGACGGGCTCAACCTGGCGTGCCTGACACCGACCACCAATGTGTCGGCTGACCCCGGCGTCGGCGGCACCATCATCGCGGGCTACAACGATACCGACAGCAGCGGCGACGTCGACGACGGCAGCGATTCGGCGGCAGTGGCCATGGCCAAGCGCCGGGAAGCAGCCACCACTTCGAGTGGCTTCTGCCTCGTCAACTCGTACGCCTGGGTCGGCTCGGACATCATCCGGCCGGACTGCTCGGCCACCACCGGCAGCCAGAACCACAGCCAATGCGCAGACCCGACGGACGTGCCGGCAGAGAACGAGCGCCTGGCCAACCTGTATGCGGATGATGTGCTGTGTGATGTGTGCTTTGTCAATCTGTTCTTCCTGCGCCTGGCCTCACCCTACCTGGCAGACCTGGACTACTCGGACTACCTGGTCCAGCAGTACTACGACATCCTGCAGGTATGCAACATCACGCACATGCCTGACTTACTCGTGCGCGAGCCGCCCGATTATCCCGACGCGCCGGGCTTCGTCGACGGCCTGCCGACCAACAGCAGCACGCAGCTGCCGTTTGCCAGTGGCAGCCGGAGCGCCAACGGCACGTGCGCCAGCCGCACGCTCACATATGACCAAATCAGCCGCATCTCCAAGGACATAATCGACCCAGCCAACGCGGACGTCTGCAGCGCGCTCTCGGTGGCGTTCCATGTTGCCAGCGGCGACCTGTACGAGGCCTTTGGCAACTTCGACTGCGACATGCCGCGGCCTAATGCCAACAATATCACGTGGTGTATCCCGGAGAGCTGTACCGTCTACCAGCCTCCTGTCAACGCCAGCTGGTGCGTGGTGACCATTTTCTGCTCCTTTTGTCCCCAGTGTGCTAACATCAACCCAGCGACGACGCCGTGGCCTCCGCGTCCACAGCCCAGCATAACCTCACCACGGAGCAGCTGGTGCTGTACAACCCGCACCTGCAGGGCTCGTGCGATCAGCTCGACGCGCAGTACGTCTGCATCACACCGCCCGGCGGCGCCTACGTACTGCCGCCCGCCAACGCGTCCACGAGCAGCAGCGACCAGCGCCAGCGCGGCGGCTACGGGGGCAGCGGCGGCAGCGGCAGCGGCACCACCACCGGCAACCCGGCGGTGCCGGTACCGCCAGGAAAGCGCGCTCCGACGCCCACGCAAGCGGGCATCGTGGCTGGCTGCGTGCTGTACAGCAACGCGTCGGCAGGCGAAGGCTGCGACGACTTTGCCGACGAGCACGGCATCACGCCGGCCGAGCTCTTTGCCTGGAACCCCGTGCTCGGCGCCGGCGGGGCCAACTGCTCGACGGAGTTCTGGGGCGGCTACTTCTACTGCATCGGCGCGATGACGACGTCCGCGCCGTCGTCGGTGCCGACGTCTTTTCCCACTCCACCAGCCCCTCCGTCGCCCACCCAGGCTGGCATTGCGCCCACCTGCGACAAGTACGCGAAGGCAGCGACTGGGTCGTCGTGCGTTGACTTTGCGGCACAGCAGGGCATTAGTGCCGAAGATCTCTACCGCTGGAACACGCAGCTTGGCCCGCACGGTCGCGACTGCACGACGCAATTCTGGGCGGGCTACTACTACTGCATTCACGCCTCCTAAGATGGGCGGCTGGGGAGGCAGTGTCGAGCAGGGTTATAGAGCAGAGCATCAAAGGATTGGTGGCAGAAGAGGATGGTCGTTATATTTTCATATTTACACACTGTATGCAGCTGTTGCGCAAAGCAACGTCTATCCAGGAAAACGATGAGAAGTGTTTCCTTTTGTGTAGTCGAGGCGCGGCTTCCTCTTAAACAGCCTTGCCTAGTCGACCTCGTCTTGAACAGCCGCCTTGGCACGTATCAATGTAGGGATCGACAAGTTGAAGTCTAATAGACTTAGAGATTAATGAATTTTTATTAACTTTCTTATTCTGTTACTTATTGTTGGCCTTATAAGCGTCGAGTGCCTCCTCGGCCGCCCAGTTGAGAATATTCAACATGAGCCCAGAAATGTCATCGATTGCATGCTAAGTTGTACCATCGATTTTATGTTTCAAAA
This sequence comes from Hawksworthiomyces lignivorus, assembly GCA_002917075.1. Taxonomy (NCBI): domain Eukaryota; kingdom Fungi; phylum Ascomycota; class Sordariomycetes; order Ophiostomatales; family Ophiostomataceae; genus Hawksworthiomyces; species Hawksworthiomyces lignivorus. The sequence continues at coordinate 410,435 of NTMA01000003.1, read as the reverse complement.
GCATCTTTTCTCAATTCATTGCAACTGCCTTGTGTCAGCAAAACAAGACCAGTCAGAATAGTAAAGTAATGTTGAGCCTCAAATTCTAATTAACTTGTCTCTGCAGCGGCGTTAGAGTTGGCGAACTCATACCTAAATTGCAAAATTAGTGCTACTTTTTCTGGCGTTTTCAGGGCGTCATAGAAGTGTTGTAATAGAGCTAATACAGGATTCTACCCTTACTAAACACTGTATACACCAGCCAATGAGAATTCTTTGTTCTGCAGCTCTGGATCATCAGATTTTCCATCCCCTCATGATTGATAGTGGCTGAGTGGGTGAATAGAGCGCCACCAGATTCCAGCCACCCACAACCAGCCAGTTGCCCCACTAGTCCAGAACGATGACGTTGTCCGAAAGAGAGCAGCTAAGGCCCCAGAGGGCCTCCCTCCCAGGCAAGCAACTAACAAAGCCAGCTGAAAACCAGAGTGGACACCATTTACGTCGACGAGAGAGAGAGAGCTGATACGGACAGCAGCCAAAAAGCAGGAGACCCCGAATACGTAAATAGTGTCCTTTTTTTCAACCTCCCCTCTTCGTTCTGTTCCACTTCTCCCCTCCTATTCTTCTCTGATCTATGATCTCGTCTTGGCCTCGTTGGCGTTCCTATTTCTTCTTTCACAATAATAGCATCTATTGTTAATAGTAGCTCAGCTGCGCAGCAACAAAGACGCCTTTGCACTCCACCTTCATCTAGCATCTTGTCACTCCAAAGAAAGCTCTTAAAATGACGCTCTACTACACTCTGGTAAGACTGCCGTCTGTCTTCTGTCTTCTCTCTTCTGTCTGGCTGCCTTCTCGGCTGACTCGTGCTTCTAGGTGTTCGTGCTGCTCATGGCAGAGATGGCCGTGTTCATGCTGCTCGTCATTCCGTTCCCCTTCTCCGTCCGCCGGAAGATCTTTACGTATGTTCTCGAGATTTAGATCCGACCCAATTGCTGCACCGCCTTGTGCGCGGCTAGCTCTTTTCATATACTAACAGATTTTTTTTTGTTCTTTCTTCTAGCTTCCTTTCTGAAAACCCTATTGTCGCCAAGATCCAATACGGCTTGAAGATCACGTTCATCTTCATCCTCATTCTCTTCATAGACAGCGTCAATCGCGTTTACCGCGTCCAGGTTGAGCTCACCGCCACGTCTGAGAGTGCCAACAACGGGTAAGTAGCTCGAACCTTGCGCTTGCTCTTTTTTTTTGTTTTGTTTTGGTTTCGTTTTCCACGTTTTCTCCTGCTGACACCTCGGCACAGTGCTGCCATCCTCGGCCGCGAACGCCTCGAGGTCCAAGCCCGCAAGTTTTATTCGCAGCGCAACATGTACCTCTGCGGCTTCACGCTGTTCCTCTCGCTCATCCTCAATCGCACCTACACCTTGATCCTCGAAGTCCTGCACCTTGAGGAGAAGGTCAAGAAGTACGAGGGCGGCTCCACCGGCACCAAGGAGAGCGGGAAGCTCGCCCAGGCGGGCGAGTCTGCCGAGGTCGCCAAGCTGCGCAAGGAGCTCGCCAGCAAAGACCAGGACCTGGCCACGCTCAAGAAGCAGGCAGAGGGTCTGCAGCGCGAGTACAATGACCTGAGCGACAAGTACAACGCCACGCAAGCCGACGCCGGCCCGAAGAAGACCAGGTAAAGAAAAAGGCTGCGGGACACCGAAACAAGAACTCTCTCGCAGGTTTTCTAGGGCGTTTTTTTGGCCGACGGGGGCCTGCAAAGGAGGAGCATAACGAAGCTGGGCCTGACCAGCTTTGGAAGATCAACATGATATACGAGGGAAGGTTATGATGTTGCAAAGAGGGCTGCTGATGCACAAGACGAAGAAATGGCGGAAAGGGGCGGTATGGGAACACAGAACCGGAGACGAAGCCGGTGTGGTTTCGAATAGCGACTGGAGAACATTCCTTTCCATCTCATAAATTGCTTGGCTGGGCAATTTGATTTGTATTTTTTGGGCATTTCTTAGGCATTGGATGGTTGTGTATGTTCACTAGGGTTCATACACTCTGTACAAAAATAGGACTCGGTCTGTTTTGAAGTTGACCAAGGAAAAGACAAAAAGGTATCATACAAAATGCTACACGTATCTTACAAGCTCGTTCTCCTTTTAACAGACTTTTATGCATGCCGCACGCGTTGAGACCGGCGTGTCGGCGTAGTAGGGGCTGATTCGGCGTCCTCCAGAGCCTTTTTCCTCTTTTTTGACGCCTTCGTGTCTGCGGGTTTCCGGGACGAAGCCTCGTCCTCTTTGGCCGTCTTCGTGCCTGCCTTGCTCCCCTTTTTTGCTCCTTCCTTCGCAGTCGTCTTTTCCTTCCCCGCCGCCTTCTCTTGCGCGCCTCCGCCGACCCGTCCACCGGCGAGCAGCACGTACGCGACCTTCTCGATGTCGACGGCCCGCACAGCGGCTCCACCCAGTCGCGTCTGCAGCGCAGCCGCACGGCGGCAGACGTCGGCGTACTCGCGCTCGTTGTACTTGCTGGGCGGGGCGTGCGCGGCGCCGCCGCACAGCCACGCGTAGACCTCGTCGCCGAAGAAGATGACGCGCGCCGGGTCGTGCACGGCCAGCAGCAGCGAGGCCGTGGCGGGGCCGATGCCGCGCAGGCGGCTCAGCACCCGCACGGCCGCGACAGCGACGTCGGGGCTAGCAGCGACCGCAGTGGAAGCACCAGAAGACGCGTCCTGGTATGCCGCCAGCGCGTCCTGGACGGTCGTCTGCACGGCGGCCGGGTCGTTGGACGCGACCAGCTTCATGAGCGTCGGCCGGAACTTGCCGTGACGACTAAGACAGCAATCAGTCAGCACGGCTGTTCTGTTCTCTTTATCAAAAAGAAAAATGGGGGAAACACACAGCTTCCAGGCGACAAGCGTCTTGACGTCGTCGAGCGTCAGCGCCTCCGCGCCGGCGGCGAGCCCAAAGCGCGCAGAGGCCGTCTCATAGCGGAAGGCGTCGAGATCGGCCAAAGACTTCTGGCCACTCTTTGCTACACAAGGTCAGTAAAAAGAATCGGCGCATTGATACGTAGAGCTGGTTGCTAAAGCTGCAGGCCAGCCGCCGCACGCAGGAGTATGCTCACCACCCTTTGCGTCTGAGACAGCCTTGATGACCGCAGGATACCGGGCGAGCGCCTCCTGAAAAGCGGCTAACGAGATGTCGTCCGGTGACGGAATGGCCGAAGATCCCATGGTGTAAAGCACTAGGAAAGCCTTCTTGCGAGATCTAGGAGTGTAGAGGCGTAGTCGGCTCGCTGTAGCGTAGCGGGCTGCCCGTGAGTCGTCCGTCGAGGCTCTTACACGGAGGTTGTACCGCCTATTTTTAGTGCAATTTCAGGGTCCAGTTGGCTAAGGTGTCAGCTTTGCAGGCCGTCGCATTCAGCAAATCAGCGACTTTCCTCTGTAGCAGGTGGTCTAGAAGTTGCCTCTCTTCAGCGGGTAGAACAAACCACCGCTCCAATCTCACGATAAGGAAACGCATATAAGATGCATAGACTGCACTAACAGGCGGCTCTCTGCTAACTTATCGGACTTTTCTAGCGGCCTTTTTCTCTTTTTCTCTTAACTCTTTTCTTTTTTTTTTCTGTGACCGCCCCTCTTCGCATCGCCTTATAATTCTGCCGTCTTCTGCCTTTCTTTTTCTCTGCCGATCCCCACGCAAAAAAGTTTGGCAACTCTTACAGCCATTACGACCTCAGCCTCGTCTCAAACAGAGTCCTAGATTTCCTGTCCTCGAACTTTTCCACGTCTCCTTTATTTCTCAAACAACAGACATAATGGGTGGCGGTAACGTAAGTCTTATAGGGCCCTTTGTCCCCCCCACTTTATTCTCTTCCCTTCCGTCTTCTCTCTGTGTCCAGCGCCCATTCCATTCGATGAGGTGCTGGAGAGACGACCAAGCCCTAGACATGACAGCTAACCGCAGTCTCTCTCAACAACAGGGTGCCAAGGCTGCGCAGAAGCGCGAGCGCAACGCTGCAAAGGCCGGTGCCACGGCCAAGTCGCAGTTGAAGGCCAACGAGAAGGCTCTCAACATCCAGTGCCAGACCTGCAAGGCCACCTTCCTGAGCACCACGCGGGAGAATGCGTAGGTTACTTTATTGTTGCTGTTCAGAAATCTCTAGTAGGGCCCTCTGCTAACAAAACGACCTTTGTCCAGCCTGACCGACCATGCGACAAATAAGCACAGCAAGACGCTGGCCGACTGCTTCCCGAACTTCAAGGCCGCCGCTAAATAAGCGGACAGTTGGAGCATTTTAGAGCGGGCATCTTCGGGGTTTCGGCTGCTTTTTTGGTCTTATAAGGGGTGAAATGGCGAGGGGAGAGGAGAGAGCTAGCAAAGATCAGCATCAGGCATTGGAGTTGAGGTGGGGATGAGCCGTTGCAACGAGAGCGAGACTGGTCTTATACCATGCATCTCTACAGCTGTCATGTTGGGCGACCTAGCTCGGGATTTCCTTTGGTTAAAATTACGATACATATGCGAAACGAAATTCATTTGTCATTTACTGTCATGATTGCATTCTTTTTTTTTTTTTTAAATTACTGTCGTAACTCATAGTATTCCCTAGTCATAGCATTCCATCTGCCCAAAGTCTCCTCAGTGAGCAGGCACCGTTGCGGGCGCGACAGCCACGCCTGGCATCTCTGCCGGAGGCTTGGCAGTTTCCGCGGCGGTGGCGGCGGCCTTGAGCCGCTGCTCCTCGCGGATGGACGCCAGGATGTCCGGGTACCAGCGCTCGCCGACGTCCGGGTGGCTCTTGACGCGGTTGCGCAGGGTGGCCTCGCCGAGGGTCTTGGCGGCGCCGCCGGTGCGGAAGGTGAACTCGACATCGTCGAGGCGGCCGCCGGCAGCGGCGACGACGGCGCGGCGCTGGGCGAGGACGTCAGCAGGGACGGCGGCGCCGACGCCGACGCGCTCGAGCTCGTCAAAGGCGGTGTCGAGGCGCACGCCCTGGAAAAAGGGGATGGAGAAGCGGGCGCCGGCGCCGGCGGGCGGCGACAGCACGCGGTGCGTGGTCGAGGCGCATACGCCCTGGGTCAGCGCCTCGAGGCCCTGGCCGATGACCACGACCAGCGTGCCGTCCATGGGGGGCGCGTCGATCCACTGCCCGCGCGTGTTCTGCGCCTGCAGCCCGCGGTGCGCGCTGGCCTGCAGCAGGAAAGTCGTGTACATGCTGTCCTTGTGCGGGCCCACGCCCTGCGTGCTGCCGCGCGCCGCGGGGCCCAGCTCGGCCACGTCGGGGTATTTCACCACTTTCAGCTTGTGCTGCTGCCGCGCCGGGTCCGGGTCAAAGTACCGCGCAAACGCCGTCGGCGGCAAGCCGATGGCCTCGGCCACCAGCGCCGTAAACCGCAGCGACAGCGCCCCCATGCGCGTGATGTAGTCGGTAAACGCCGGCCGGAACGCCGGCAGCGCCGCCGCCGACGGCCACTGGTTCGGCGCCAGCAGGTTCTCGTAGCGCGGCCGCTCCGGCCCCGGCACCGCGTGCTCCGTCGACAGGTCGATCTGCTCGCGGTGGTCCACGTCGCCGGCGGTGATCTCGGCTGACAGTCGCGAGTAGCCCAAGAACGAGGCCGCGTTCTTCATCTCGATCTTGAGCCTGGTGTGGGGGAAAGGCATGTGCGTTAGCAACGAAGAAGCAGAGACGCAGCGTGGACAAGAGGCCGCCGCCATTAGCCAGAGAATCGGCAGGAGCCGCTTACTTCTCCTCGAGAGGAATATCAAAGAAGGCTATGCCCTGCTCGATGACCTTCTGGAAGAGCTCGTCGGGGATGCCGACGTTCTTGATATAGAAGAAGCCGACCTCGATGAGCGCGTCCCGCAGCTCGGCCAGGAACTGGGGCTTTGTCGCCGGGTCATCGGCAAGGCTCAGGTCGAGCACGGGGATGGACGTGAAGGACATGACGCTTGAGCTCTATGTGGTTACTCTATTATCCTTACTGTCCGCCACGATGCTCAGACCGGACTACGGGAAGGAGAGAACGAGCAGAAACCAGAAGACAAAAAAAGAAAGAGGTGAAATAAATATATGAAAAAATGCCTGAATATGATGATAAGCCAGATGCTAAGTTATTTTTTAATTCCCCCTTGCACAGAAACAGTAGAAACAGTGAGATCTCATCGAATGACGTCTCCAGGAATTCGAGATCGGAAAAAATAGTAAGAAAAAGTAAAAACGACCCTAAAAGTTACGCCCAATGCACCTCTGGCAGTCAATGAGACAGCGCCAAAAAATGGCGTAATCGCCCAATCGCCACAACGGCGCCAGGGGGATTGCAAAGGCCGCCCCGCCCGCTAGCCGCGAGAACTGATAAAACTCCAGCGCTCTCCGCACCTCTTGCTGGCTCCTAATTGCGACATCGGGCGCGGCGCTACAGGAGGAGGGTGGAGGAGGTGGAGGTGGTGGTTGCATGCAGGACGCCAAGGCGAGCGCATCGTGCGATGCTCACGCGATCCGCCTTTGTATACCCTCCTGCTGCTTCTATTGCTGCCCGAAACAGGCATGTTCAGCCGGCCGGCACGCCCGTCAGCAGGCCCGACACCTGCCAGAAGAGCTCCTCGATAGACGTGGCCGCCGTGGCGGGCGCCGCCTCGAAGATGTCGCGCAGCTGCTGGGGCGCGATGATGGAGGCGCCGTGCACGTTGTCGTCATCGTCGTCATCGTCGTCGTCGACGTCTTTCATCTCCTTGTCGTCATTGTCCTCCTCTTCGTCGCTGTCCAGCTCGGCCGCGACGCCGTTCGCCTGCGCGTCGGCGTCTTCCGCATCTGCCGTCGTCGGCAGGTGCAGGTCAGCCAGCGACTGGCCGAGGGCAGCCGTGTCGGCCGCATCGGCGATGGACCAAATCTGGGCGGCGGCGTCAATGGCCAGGAAGCCCGACAGGCCCACAGACGGCAGCAGCGAGACGACGAGGGTGGGCAGGTCGCGGGAGAAGAGTGGGCGCGCGTGGTCGGGCGAGAAGACGAGCAGGCGCGAGGCGAGGGATGATGCGGAGGACGACCGGTAGGGTACTGCGACAACAAAGGTCTGCGAGAGGCGGCCGACGGCGAGCTGCGTCAGCGCGGCAGCCTCGTCTGCGTCCTCCTCGTCGTCTCTTCCGTCGCGGAGCCGCAGGCCGTAGCGCAGCTCGTCGGCCACGACGTCGTAGACGCGCAGCTCGTCGGCCGACAGCAGCACCAGGGCAGCGCCCAGCACGGCCAGGCCGCGCACCGCGCCGCCGCCGCCGCCGCCGCCGCCGCCGCTGGAAGAAAAGAGCCCCGGCAGTGCGCCGCGCACGGCGCCCGACGCCGCGTCGATCGTGTAAAGCACGGCGGGGCCGCCGGGCGGGCCAAAGGCGGCAAACAGCGTCGAGCCGTCCTCGGAATAGGCCAGCGCGCCGCTGCTGCCGTCGCGCGTCTCTGCGTGACTGCCCTGGCCCTCGTCGTCCTCGCCGCCGCCGCCCTCCTCTTCGCCGCCAAGCGGCAGCGGCACCGCCTGCGCGCAGTGCCAGCTGACCAGCGGGCGGCCCGTGACCGGGTCCTTGGCCGCCAGGCCGTCGCGCACGCGCGCCCGCACGCCCCAGAACCGCACGAAGCCGTCGCCGCCCAGCGTCGCAAAGCGGCTTGCGTGCTGCGTGTCGGCCGCGATCGCCAGCACGCTCTCGGCGCGGTTGGTAAAGTGGGCCTCATCGATGCGCGAGACGAGCTCAAACGCCGAGGGCGGCTCGGCGGCGGCATCCTTGCCGCTCGCCTCTGCAGCAGCAGCAACAGCGTCGCTGCTGCTGCTGCTGCCGCACTGCGCTCCCCCCATCGCTGCCCAGAACTTGAGGTGCACCTCGCGCCGCGCGCGCGCCCAGTCGCCCGGCCGCGGCGCCGCCCCCACGGCGCCGCCAATGTCGCGGGCCGGCGGCTGCCACTCGTCCACCGACGCCAGCCAGCGGCCGTCGCGCGACGCGCACAGGTGCGTCACCGTCGGCTCCGTCAGCGGGAACCCGCGCGCCGTCAGGTTGGCGTCCGTCGGGTTTGTGCGCGCCAGCGGCTGCTTGGCCACGCTGCGGAACGCCGCCACGTCAAACGTCTGCAGCAGCGCCGCCGACGGGCCCCCGCCCGCCTCGCCCGCCAGGCTCGCCTTCTGCCCGTTGCTCACCCGCAGCCATAGCCGCGCCGCGTCGGCAGGGTCGACCACCGCTGGCACCGGCTGCCGCACCGCCTCCACCGGCTGCCACACACGGCGCACGCCAGCATCCCGTGCAGGCGCCGTTGCCTGTGCTAGAGCCAGCGATTGCAGACCCGACACGTAGAACGTCGGCGTCATCTCGGCCGTCGACAGGATCATGGTCGAGTTGTCGTCTAGGCGCACCGCGTAGGATGCTCCCCGCGGCGACACCACAATGTTCTCGATGCTCGCCGACAAGTGAGGCAGCACGTCCCGCTTGCCGGTCTCCGTTTGCCACAGCACGAGGACAGTCTCGGGGCCACCAGAGATGAAGTAATTACCTTGAATCTATGTTAGAAGAAAATATATCTGTAAAAAAGAAAGGGAGGATGCCACACACCATTTCTTGACCACTTCACCGCATACACCGACCGCTGGTGCCAGTGGTGCTTCCGCGGCTGGACGGCCGCCGCCGACCTCTTCTTCTTCCGCGAGCCGCCATCCGCCGCCGCCCCTTCGCCCTGCAGCCGGCCGTACACGTCGCCGTATACGTAGATGGCGCCGCGGACGCAGCCGACCACCAGGTCGAGGATGGCGCCCTTCTTCTTGTGGGCTGCTATGCGCAGGTCCAAGCAGGCGACGCCGTCTGGGGCGTCGAGCGCGTAGAACTCGTAGGCCAGGTCGTCAAAGGACTGCGGCAGCTGCTGCGTCGTCTGCTGCAGACCGCCCACAAACAGGAGCGGTCCGCTGGCGCCGACCACAAACCGGCCCGCGTCGGTCGTGCGCAGGAGGTCGACGGTCTGGCCATGCGGCGACGTGAAGAGCGTCTGTCCAGCCGTCTTCGCCATAGCGGCTGCGTCGTACGCGGTGACCTGCCATGCGCCGCCGTGGGTGCCCTCTGACAGATACAGCACCTCACACGAGCCCGAGCCGAAGCTCACCAGCTCGGCAGCCATGCCCGCCAGCTGCTGCGGCGCCGGCTCTTGCGTCTGCCGCTGGACGCGCTCGATGGCGCCGGTCGTCCAGTCCGCCTGGAACAGCGCGCCGTCGGCGCAGCCAATCCACACAAGGTTGTCAGGTGCCCGCGGCGACAAGACAGCGGCAACAATGAGTCTGTGCTGATCCTGCAGCGGCAGTTTTATCCGGCGCTCCAAGAGGGAGTCTGCGGTCGAGTACACTTGGATGGAGGTGTTGTAGGCGAGGAGGACGTGTCTGCCCAAAAACATGTCAGTTTGGCGCACCCAGCACCAATAGCAGATGGAAAACAAAGAAAATGGAACACGCACTCTTCGTCTGGTGAGAATATCGGGTCAATATCGGACATCAAGCCTCCCATGGGCTCAGACAGCTTCCACGACGTTGGCCGGTCGTCAATCGCACGTGATGTGGGATGGGCGAGCTGGTCTGCCGCTTTGCCGGTGCCATTTCTGTTGGCGACAGCCTGCTTCTTCCCTGAAGTCTCCGTCTTCTTCTTCGTCTGCTCGCTCTCCTCTCCCTCCTCCTGCTGAGGCTTCCTCTTCTTAGAGCGGCCAGCGTCCTCGACCTTGTCCCGCTTCCGCTTCTTTTGGCTGTCGGCCGCAGCCGAGCCAGCCTTCTTTGCGGGCATGTTCGAATCTAGAATAAGTGTCTCTGATATTCCCTAGAAATCACGCAGTCTCTGTGTTGAGTTTCTTTTGCTATTCGTGGCTTCTCGTGCAAAGCGTCACGCTCGTTCACTCGTTAAGAAAAAAAATTGTATAGCAGTCCATAGAGCGGAGCCATTCACTGCAGAAAAATTTACAGGGGACTTTACGATAAGAAAAAAAAAAAAATAGAAAGGTCTCCCGATAAGAATGTGGGGCGTCGGTGATTCGATTTTCCCGATCCGCCAGTCGCTATTTGGCGGCGAGCTTCCTATTTGTCGCCTATAATTTTTCACGATTTGTCACTGTAGCAGTACATGCTGTCGATTTTTCTCTCCCCTGTCCGCCACCCTTTTACGAGTTTGTCTTGGACCTCACGCGCCATCGAGTTTACAAACCCCAAACTACGAACCAGTTTCTCATATTTTACGTCGCCAAGATGATTATTCCTATTCGGTGCTTCTCCTGCGGGAAGGTTAGTAGATCAGCAGAACCCACCGTGACATGGCGACGCGCATCTAACAAAAAGACAAACAGGTGACAGGCGACCTCTGGGAGCGGTATCTGAAGCTCCTCGACGACAACGTTCCTGATGGGTAGGTCTTTCTCGACTCGGCTTACCCCCTTTCGGCTGTCCCGATGTATAGAGATGCAGACGGCTGACGCAGCGGACTCTTTCTAGTGATGCGATGGACCAGCTGGGCTGCAAGCGGTACTGCTGCCGGCGTATGATAATGACACACGTCGACCTGATCGAGAAGCTCCTCAAGTATGTGCACTTGTGCAGTCATCTGTTCACCTTCTTTTCCCAATGCAACAGTAGGCTGTCTGCAGAAGCATGCTCCGCACCTGCTGCTGTGCTGCAGGCGGCTCTTTTTGCCGGGCGTCTAATTCCTTTGCTGCTCTTCTGGCTAGATAGGCTGTGTGCTAATAATCGGTCATCAGGTACACTCCCGATGGCCGCAGCGAGAAGAAGATTGCCCTTGCCAACCAGTAAGCGGATGCCAGAACCGGCGAGATATCGCCCTCGCTGCTTTTCGTCTTGTCTCCACGCACCACTATGCGAGGGCTCTGGCAGCAACGGCGAGCTTCCCCTCCTGGGCAGCGGCCGATCCCACAAAACAACGACGATTGGGTCCTGCATTACCAAGGCGTTCTGAAGGATTGTTTTGATATTACGTTTCGATGTATCTGTTCTAGCATGCTTTTGTCTGGGAGGGCGTTCCGGAAAATAAATTGGGCACAAAGGAGTGATAGCAGAAGAAGACGAAGCCTTCCAACAAGAAAGGGATGGCGTGGGGCAAGACGGTGTGGCAGCATATTGGCATCCTTTTTCGGACCATACTGGCTGCATCCTATTCAATATTCCCTGTCTGTCCTCTTGCGTCTCGCTCGGCGCTTATGATGCAGCCGGCACTGGCCCAACCGCGACTCCTTGCGCGATCACGCTTAACGAGGTAAACGAACCACCAAACGATGATCCCCTCCTCCCCAAAGGATATGGGTTCGGGCAGTTGGAGTGTTCATGCGTGGAGGCGTAGGAGTCTGCGGGCTCGGATATGGATTCTCTGCCACAACGGAATGACGGCGCAGTTGATACAAAAGGTAGATAAACACGAGAAGGAGCAGAATTTGTTTAATATGACATGACGATAAGAAAAAAAATGCATTGGGTTCCTGTTACTCTGTTGGCTACAGACCGAACGCGGTGTCGGCGTGCGCCTCGAGAGACCCGGCCGGCCCCCCTGGGCCGCATCTCGCGAGGCCTAGTGCGGCCGACCACTTTTCTTTTTCCATCTTTATCATTCACACGCTAGTCTCTGGTTCCAAAGGATTTTGCTTGACACCGCCTCTGCATAAGGCTTTCTTGGTTTTGAAGAAACACAGCTGGTGGGATGTGGCCTTTCTTTCCCCGTTGAGATTACGACCCACGATCTGTTGCGGCCGCACCACAAAAGGCTATGCTATGGGTCGGACAAGAAGAAAGGCGCTGAATGGCGCCTCAGCCACCTCGTGTCTCGCTTCCTCGTCTCTCCCAAGAGAGTGGAACTGGTTGCATGGGGTCTCTCTCAGAGAGGCCCATGAATCCCATTGTCTTCAACCCAGAACCACAACTGTCTTCCATCTCATTTTTTCCATCGTATGATCGTGACATACTGCTGTTGGCCATCGAGCTCCACGAGAGCCTTGGTTTGTTTTTTTTTTTTTTTTTTTTTTTTTTGTTTCTTATTTTCATGCCCCATGCGGTAATCGCAACGTCTTAGGGTTTGAGGCTATTAGTCTTACTCAATCCTAAGGGCAGAATCCTCCTCTACAGCCTTTGATCACACTGAAACGGACATACTCTACATAGAAAGAGAGTTTTGTGCACTTTTTATCAGCTCTCTTTGTCATTTGACCAAAAGACCGCACGTCCAGCTTGACTTAGTTGCTTCTTCGGTGTACTCCGTAACTGTTCAAATATATGAGCCAAGATAAACAGCAAGAAGAAAAGAATATGATGCCCCCCTGCCAGTTATCATCTCGTCTAGCCGCCGCGTGTTTTAATGGACCGCTCTTGTTTGCCGAGCAAATGCTTGTTGGCTCTCCACAGCCGCGACTTGGACGGACGTCTGTTTGCCCGCTCGTCTGTTGGACGTACATATGAGAGATACATCTCAATGCAATATGCATGGTTGAGCTACCAAAGGGGTGCAGGGCACACTTAGCCGGATGGCATCCTCCTTTGAGCAGTTCGTAATGCTGCACAAGCTCCTACGGAAAGGGGGAAAAAAAGAATGAAAAAAAGAATGAATAAAAATAATAAAAAGCGCGGATCTCTCTAAGACGAAAGAAGCTCCCCTTGCCATATCCCTGTGCTTCTGATTCTACATCCCTCTTAGACGCTTTACTTTTCATATACATGTATAGATTTCCAAGCTGGGCATGAGACCACATTCTCGCTATCAGCAAAGGAAAAAGAAAGAAATAGAACTCAAATGCTCGTATCCGCTTTCATTTTCGTGCGACCCTAGGAAACAAAATAAAAAAGAAAGCAAAAAAAGAGCATCTCAACTTCACAACAGGATGATCCAAACGGGAAGACCTTCCTCCCCCAGCCTGATGTTTCTTACCCAGCTAGCCAAAAACCCCTGCTTAGTGTCATGGGAGGGATTTAAACCAAATCTCAGTGACAAAAAGGTTCTAGTTGAAGTGGAGTATCCGTATGCTACAGATACACTCTTTGAGATGGCGCTGTGCCCATCATTTGGGCTGTTGGAGAGAAATAGGAAAGGATCCAAGACAGGGAGAGGGGGCATCGACAGAAGAAAAAAGAACGAGCACGGAAGCGAAAGTGAAGTGGACCTTGGCACCGTAGTTCCGGGCGCCTAATGAACGGCCAGGGGTGGTCCACACTTTACATGCTAAGACAAATGCGCAAAACAAACATGTGGTTATTCGTACTGGGACTTACTCTCTCCCAACCGGGGGCACAGCGGAAATGGCGCCGGACGAGGATGAGAGAAGCGAGTTTAATTCAATCTGGAAGTTTGGCAGGGATTTGCTATTCCGCTCTTTTCTCTTTGTGTTTCTGTACTTTGCGGACGGGGCATTGGCGCTGCGGACGGGGGGCATTTACTTCTCCTACTGTGCAGAGCATAGACAGCTTCGACATGGAGACGCATCCTTCGAACACAAAAGCAACATTGTCTGGCGCTTCCATGCCAGATGCAGCATGGGGAGATCAGATGCAAAGATACGCACAAGCAGCAGAAGGACAATAGGGCAGGGTCCCCTACCAGAAAAGACGGACTGGCAAACCAGCGAAAACGACGTACTTGAATAGAAATCCACTTCTCTGCATCTGGCCTGCATGTCTTTTCCGCTCGCCGGTGCGGCAGCCAACGTTTCTCTCGTCGCTTATTTCGCCTTTTAATCGCGAGACATGAGACTCCAAACATAGCATTGGGACAACCAAGGCCAACGGTAAAATGGAGCCCGCAGAGCCCCTCCTCTTTGCTCATTCTCTCTCCCGCTCTCTCTCCCACGTCCACTCCGCTTCTTGATGCCCGATTGTGGTCCACTTATTTTGATCTTCTCATTTCGTTTGTCATGGCGGCAATCCTTTGATCGACCGAGGAGAAGCAATGTAGTACAAAGCAGGCGGCATAAATGGAAACTGGGAAAAGGAAGCTATTTTACGATACCTTGCTGCGTTGGCATCTCCTGGTTTGTCCATAGCATTAACTACCTAGCAAGTGGGCGTGCATATGGATTCCTCCTATGGACCAAAATAAGAGGCAAGAGCCGACAGGATCAGACCGATGAATCCAAAGGATAACGCTGATAGGGCGGTGGAGTTGAACCTCTTTGTACAAGTACTCGTATACCCAGTTTAGGGACCGGCTCTGACTCCTTCTTTGACTTGCCTCGTCGTTCGTGTCACCTACGACGGCATGCCGGCTTGGCGTGTTCTCTCTAAGAGCCGCTTGCTCTGTAATGCGGCGTCGAAAACAGCCAAAAGTGCAGGAAAAAAAAGGAAATGCAATACTTCCTTCAGCCAGCCTGCTCCGAGCTTCCTTTTTCCGTTACCGCCACTTTTCCTAGCTGAGCGCCATTTACTCTTCTGTCTCAACAAAGTGCTTTGTCTTCATGTGCCGTTGATGCCTTTCAAGTCTTCCTCGAAATTTCAAGATTGTGGCCACCCTTTTCACGAAGTCCTCTTCACACCCTCTCTGTCTGTTTACGGCATACACCAAGCCCAATGTACATCTAGGTCGGCACAGGAAAATGTGATTGGGACAGCAAGTCTGACCCAAGCGTGAATGTTTTGCCTTCCGGTAGCTCTAGCGTCCACCTGGGGTGAGCTGAGCGTGACCAATCCCGTCACGGCAATCCAGATTTGCTACTGGTTTCCGCTTACACGTAGTCGTAGACTCTTGCCTATCTGACGGGTCCGGTTTTTGTTTCCCCTGCGAAGTTTTCGTTTCGTAAGACACGCTAGCGTGTAGGGCAGCGCTGACTTACTCTGATCCATTCCCAGATTGTCGGGAACATGGAGGAGAAAGAGGGCTCGTCACAGCCCCAGGGGGGTGAAAGTGAAGTTTTTTTTTGTTTTGGCGCCGCCACAGCGAAAGGGTTGCGTGGGAACAGGAAGGGCATTGGTCCAAGTCGTGCGTGGCACAGGGGGAGGCACCGCGAACAGACGGTGAGGAGAGCAAGACGAGGGACTTCCCCGAGGAGAGATGCGTGCTCCTGACCCAAATCAAATAGGGCCTTTCGTAAAAGAAACAAGGGGGAGCCAACGGAAAAGAGTGGGGGTTTGGAAAGAGCTGGGACGGTAGACCTCAAAAAGGAAAAGAAGAAGAGAAACAGAATACGGAGCAGAGGTGAAGGCTGATGATCACAAGGAGAGCCTTGGCATCGGACAAGTGCAAGACAGTCTCGCAGGGCGAGGGCTAAATCCACCGTCTTCCTTGGTCTTTCTCTTTCCCTGGTTGTAGCATGAACTGTGTGTCCCATTTGGATGGGTTCAACCTATCTCTGTGACCCACATCCAGCCTACGTTTATTGAGCCTGTTCTTCCTGTGTCTGGGTTACTGTTTACGGACCGAACTCACAGACTGCCAAATTGCACACCCGAAATCTAAAATCAGGAGACAATGTCGGCATGTCAGATACCGCCATTGGTGTCAACAGTCGCCTGCAGCATCAGCTGTTGGTTGCTGTCCTCGCCGTTGCAACTGTTTCTTTTCTTGGTTCTGTTGCGAGACGCCGTAGACGCGATGCGGTCCCCAAAACGGCCTCAGCGGGATCGATAGATAGTTTCCATAGATAGACGGATGTACAAACAAATGTGCAAAATAATGAAAAGGGGCAGCCATCTCGTTGCAGCAGCCCTCTGCGGGTGGATTAATGAAAAAAGCTCATCTACTTGACAGCGACGGACGGCACAAGTTCCAAAATGGGACACAATATAAATGAACAGAGAGGGTAAATGGACAGGCTGAGACTTTACATTCCTCGATAGGAAAGATCACGAGCGGGTTGAGCCGTTGTCGTCCCCACGACAGAATTGTTTCACAGCTGCCCATCAGCAGCAGTTCATCTGTGTGATAGCACACGGTCACCACGATGTCATTTGTTGTCCCCATTGGAATGCCCATGTTGGCCCAAGGCAAATCAATTTCCATCACTTGTGTCTTGTTTCTTGTCACCTTTAACAAAGCTTTGGGCTGTTCTCGACAAATTTCCACCTCTCGCAACTCCACTTTATTCACATCATCCAACCCCAGACTCGCGTGTCATTTGTGAAAATCTCACTTCCATATGCTGGGTCTTCTTCCGCTTCTTCCTCAAAGCCCACATCACACGCCATTCACGGCTCTCTCTCGTTTTCGTTTAGTACCTTTTCCTTTGGTAATTCTCCACGACCTCTGCAACGTTGTTTCGTTCCGGCGTTCCTGGTGCCCTTGCTTGCTCTCGGCCCTCAGTCACTCTTCAACCCACGAGGGTGTCCTCCATATTATCTCACATCTCATCTGTGTCCAACAGAAATGACCCACAGCCAACGCTGGGAGACTGGGAGAAAACGAAAGCGGGTCCTCCAGAGAACCAGGGTTGGACGGAGACGGGGGGAAATAATACCCACTGAATTGGAAAAGCCACGAAGCGAGGCTTGGGAGGGCGGCACGAAATAAGAGATGCAGACTGCTTGGGAGAGGAAGAGCCAAATCAAACAATAAATTACAACAGCAAATTACAATTGCCAGAGACAGCAAAAGCAGACAAAGAGAGAAGCAGAGCAAAAAGACACAAACAGACAAAAAGAGTCAGCCAGACAGAAGCCAGGCAGACCCACAGGCCCGATGTCAAAATGCTCTCTCTCCCCTCCCTCTCTCGTCGAACTGCCTGGGTTAAGCGCCGACCCCTGTCACTCATCATGCAGCTTCATCAGTAGCTTGCATGCTCTCCCATCAACCAACCCGAGGGCTCTTCGTCGTCTGACTGGTCAGAATTCCCAGCAAGACGCGCAGCTGCACGTCTAAGTGGTGCGCATTCTCCTCCCCTCCCGCCTCTTCCCTCCTTTTCCTGCGCTCTCTGTCTCGACCCCCTACTTTCCCTTCTTCTTGGCCCTCTTCAACGCAGTCCGCTGTCAAGTTTTTTTCTTCCCTCTCTACTCTTCTGGTCTCTGCCAGACTCCGAGGGACGCAAAAACAACCCCCCTTCGTCGCTGCATGGTCATCAATGCCAAGAGCGCACTGTCTGGCAGTAAAAGACGGAAAAGATGGTGCCTCTAATACGTGCGCCGCGTGTGCGAATTCACGCACATTGTCGTAGCAGATTGACCAAAAGCCGCTGAGCTGCACATGAGAGACATTTGTCGCTCTCCCACACACACACACACACACACACACAGACCCAAGATAAACCACACGCACGCCTACCTAGAGTGTTTGTAGCTACCTGCCTGCATATGATCCCTTTTCCCTTCTGTAATTGCGGCTCAATGCTATGAATGCCTCCCTCTCGGTCTGCCGTCTCGTCCTTGTCTTCCAATCCCTTTTGTCGACGCAACTAAGGTCCTTTGAGCTTCGTTCCGCCTTTTTGTCTTTGCACAACGAGGCTGTAGACCAAAATTAGTTTTTCGAAACCCGAGCGCTTTCTTCTCTCATGATCCTTGGGGCATATCTTTTCCCCACGGATCCTTTTGTACTCGAAACGGGAAAAGAGCTCCGCCCATTGAAACTAGGCGGGCAGGCAAACAAGTCCCAACAGTACATACGACTACAATCTCTTCCACCGCCTGGTGCCGATCTTTGTCGTTCTTGTCTCTTTCCTGATATCCTTCTCTCTTACACTCATCCTCGCTCGCTCTCTCTGTTCTTCTGTTTCTTTTTCTCTCTGCCACACCCCGTTGCAATCCGAACACCGAACGACTGCAGTACTGTCCCCCTCCCCTGCCAGGCCACCGAAGGATTCAACCACGAGCTTCAGGTTGTATCTTGTAACGCGTAGTTACAGACGATACGAGTACTGTACATATGCACATCTCCCCTGCTCGCTTTACCATCGGCTAGACCATTCCTCCTTTGGCAAATCGACTGCAGCAGTCAGGAGTACGTATATCTACAGCGTGCGTATACGTAGCATTGCACGCACATCGGCCTTTTGCAGCGAGCAGATACAGAGACAGACAAGGGCCACAACGGCGTGTGGTTGTGCCACCACCTCCAGCAGAACTTAGGCGGCATAGCCAGCCAGTCGAAATAGGCTCTTGCAGACAGGCAGGGTCTGTTCATCTTTCTGCGGTCTGCAGCTGTTGCAGCTGTTGCGGAACCAACCTTTCTTTCCCAAAGCTTCTTCCCATCCTCACTCATCTCGTCTTTTCTTTCCTCATTCTCCCCCTCCCCCATCCCACTGCGAAAAGGCCATCATCTCACCGTTTCATTATTTCCTGCGTTCCTTTCTTGCTTGAGCTTTTTTGTTTTGCACTTGATTTGTTAATTGTTGCTGCCTTTTCTTGCTGTCTGTTTTGAGCTTTTCCCACCTTTTCTCATTCATACAGGTTGGCGCTGTTGGCTAGCTTTCTTCCGTTTATGTTACATATCTTCCGTTCTTTGCATGCTACTCCGCCACGCCCAACCTTGACTTTTTGATTCTGCCTGCCTGGTCTGATCGATCGGACGGCCTGCGCCATAAGAGGGCCAACTGCGACGTTCCCCATCCGACCTGCTCTGCTCCTCTCTTCTCTTATCCAATCCTCCTTGCAGGCTTTCTGCTTCCTTCAACCCGTGTTACGCAGAGAACGTATAAGAAGGCTGGCCAGGACGACCCTACGCGCTTCCAACGCCTGTCTCTTTCTGTCGCTCTGTCGCTCCCTCTGTCGCTTGCGCCTGTCACCGCCGACCTGTTGCCGCTGGCGCCGCTCTGCTCCGCTTTCCAACAGTAGAGTCTTAGCTACGCCAGACGGCCGACCTCTGCTGTGCACAACCATTCCTCCTGCCAAGCTATCGTATCTGCCTTGCCCAGGTCGTCGCATCGGTCGGAGGAGCCAGAACAAGGCAGACGGACCATTGGATCTGGACAGCTACTTAAGCTTGCGTTCTACTGTGCGACGCAGCGTGAACTGGGAGCTGTCGCAGCAAGACGGTTCTTCGCTTCTCTTGTCCCCTCCTCCCACTTCCGGTAGCGCTACCCGCCAGACGCACACTTTCTGTCATATACACACACACACATATATATATATATATATATATATATATAAAGAGACGCCATGGCACTCGAAGCACCATTACGGTCCTCCACAGGGAGCATCACTGGTTTTCCTCCCCAGACGGACATTTCCATCTCTTCTCCCGACTCGACTTCCTCGAACTCCAAGTTCGTCTCTGTGTGCGTCCATCCATTGGGAGCCGTGTTTCTTTGCTCCCCTTCTCAGCCGGTCTTCAAATGCGCTCTAACAGAGTTCCTAGATCGTCCGTCTCCGTCACGAGCTCGGACTCCCAACCCCAGCGCCCCAACTCTCACCTCCGAGCCTTCCAGTCCCAAATGATGAGCCCGACGAGCGACATTGTCGGCCCGTCCCCCGTAACGTCGACCGGCACAGAAACAACAGAGATCGAAGACGACGAGTCTGCAGACGTCGATGCAGACCAGAACAATGTTCCGCCACAGGTACCTCTTCTTCTCCTGTCCGCCGTGTTTCAATTTAACAAAGACAGCGATAGCTTACTGTCTGATAGCTGAGATCACTCCGGACAAACATACCAAGCCATATACGGCATTCTTCCAGCGAGGAGGCCGTTTCAGTCATCCACGCCCCCGAGAGCTTTCAGTCCTGGGTATGCAGACAGAGATCATTCATTGTTTCTTCCAGCCAAGGGATGCCTTGTCGCCAATTGTGTTGTTGACTTTGATGAATAGATGGGCAGAGATCGTGCTACGCCAGAGCCAAGCCACCTAGATAGCAAAGCGCTTGGCATCATCAGCCCTCCACCCAGCGAGACAGCAGATGTAAGCTATGTTTATGTGATCCTCCCCGTCCCCTTCTGTATTGGACCTCTGCAGTGCTCGTATGATTGACATGTTCCTTGCCAAGACATATCGCCATTCATCACCGACGCAACCTCCCCCAATTTCCACAGACGTGAAGCCAGTACGATTCAGCATCGATGCGGCCACGCCACAAGCCCAAAACCTGGACGAGGTCCTAAGCGACGCACGGCGGCGCTCCTCCAGCGTTGGCGGCTTAGAGAGTAAGCTCCCCAACGTTCTTTTGCATGCAATTCTTTCTTTTCTTTTTTTCTGGGTTTCAAGGAAACGGTGAGCTAAAGCCCCTCCCCCGCGACAACAGATATTCCCGAGAACGGCGAGGCCGAACTAGACCCCGACGGACGGGGTTATATCGACGACTTCGTGACGAGCCCGCACATGGACGGCGAGGGCGAGATCGGGGCACTGAGGGCGGCGCTGGAGGAGTGCTGGACGCTCTGCAACACGCTCGCGAACCTCAGCTCCATCCACCGCGAGCGGGTCTTCAACAGCTCCGGCACGCCAGACGCCCACGAGAAAGCCTGGAAGTGCTGCTGGAAGCTGTGCCAGCGGCTGTACCACAGCCGCGACGAGGCCTCGGACGGCTTCAGCGTGCGCACCAACCTCGACCTGTGCCGCGACTTCTGCCAGGCGCTGTTCGACGTCCGCCAGCGCAAGGACGAGGTCGCCGACTCCATCCTGCGGGTGAGCTTCGAGCTCAACAACCAGTACGTAGGCGAATAAAGCCGTCCCCGTCCCTCTTGTATTTTTTGCTAGCCATTTCTTGCCGCCTTGCTAAGCCGCCCTGCAGTCTCTACAGCGCCCAGGACTCGCGCAACCTGCCGGAGGCGTTCCGGGAGCGGACGCTCGACTTTTACATCACGCTGTGCCACCGGCTGATGAAGCAGCGCAACGAGCTGGCGGAGGAGACGGACTCGCTGCTGCGGGCGTGCTGGTCGCTGGCGGAGATGCTGTTCAGCCTGCGGCAGAACTCGCGCGACGGCAAGGCGCCGGACGAGGAGCTGCTGGGGTCGGCGGTGCAGGCGTGCTGGGAGCTGTGCGACATCTTCCGGGAGGGCTGGACGCAGATCCGGCCGGACCGGGGCACGCCGCGGCCGAGCCAGATCACGTTCCAGCTGCACCAGCAGCAGCACCCGGCGCAGGCGTCCGAGACGAGCAGCGTGCACTCGGGGACGGCGTCGCGCGTGTCCAAGCGCGACAGCTACACGGGCGGCCTGCAGGAGCGGCCGGGCTCGGTCAACTCCATGTCGTCCGTGCGCAAGTCGCGCCAGCTGCAGGCGCCGCCGCTCGTGCCGGAGACGCCCGTCACCGAGTTCGAGGACACGCCCATCTCGCCCGAGAGCACGAGCCCGCAGATGCCCAACATCATGGTGCTGGGCACGAGCGGCCCCAGCAGCGACGTCGGCGGCGGCGGCGGCGGCAGCACGACCAGCGGCGGCGGCGGAGCAGGCGGGCGCGGGCTCGGCCTCAGCAACGGCGTCGGCCCGCGCTGGCCCAGCAGCGCGTCCAACCTGTCGGGCTACTCGCAGGGCAGCGCCAAGACCAGCAGCACAGCGACGACGGCGACGTCAGCCGAGGACGTCAACATTACGCGCATCAAGATGCTCATCCTCAAGGCCGCCATGAACATCGGCTTCAACCGCGACGCCGCCGCCGCCGACGGCACCGGCGGCTCCGCCTCGCTGCAGGCCTTTGTCAAGAGCCTGCCCACCGGCTCCTTTGGCAGCCTGCCCGCCCACGCCACCCTGCTGCACTCCTACAAGAGCCTCGTGCTCTCCGACAAGGCCTTCCGCGCCTCCAACAGCCTGCCCGCCCGCGGCCGCCGCGTGGCCGCCGCCGACGCCGCCAAGAGCGTCGGCTGGATGATGCTGCGGTCCAACCAGTACGGCTTCCTGCGCGACCTCTTCCGGCTCGTCTTCAGCTTCCCCCTGGAGGAGGCCGACACCCGCAAGAACTCTAGCATCGTCATCTAGAAAGAAGAAACAGCGGGCGCGCTACAGATTATACCACGCACATATAGAAACAGAACCGGGACGACAGGAACAGTCCATGCCCAACAAGCATGGCGCAGCCGATATGCTGCCGCTTCTGCTGTTGCCGCTGACTGCTGCTGCTACCGCCGCCGAGAGCAGCCTCTGCTGTCTTTCATCTATGCTGCAGTTTTCAGCCTCCCGAGGAACCCATTAACACTTTTATCTCCCCTTCCCTCCCATCGCCGCCTATCCACAAAAGAGTATATCTCTTTGGAACTATTTTCACAACAAAGATACCCCTTACCTATTCTCATTCCACAAAAGACCAAGTCCTTCTACAACATATTTATCACTTCTACCTATTATGACCTCTTTCTTTTGTCTTTTTCTTAATGGTAAATCTCATATTCGAGCCTTTCT
This sequence comes from Hawksworthiomyces lignivorus, assembly GCA_002917075.1. Classification (NCBI taxonomy): domain Eukaryota; kingdom Fungi; phylum Ascomycota; class Sordariomycetes; order Ophiostomatales; family Ophiostomataceae; genus Hawksworthiomyces; species Hawksworthiomyces lignivorus. Next base: position 388,230 of record NTMA01000003.1, on the reverse strand, counting down.
GAATGGGGTTACTTTGGTTACCTTTGCTTTTCGCCTTGTCAACAAACCTCTTTCGTACGTATGCAGACGAAATAGGGGAAGAAAACAGAGAGTTATGGTTATCTCTCCTGTCAATACATTTTTGCAGCATTTTCTGCTTCTGCCCCTTTACCATCCCGTTTATAGGTTGTCCCAATGACGTCCCCCCACCCCCCCCGGTTGTGCTTCTTTTCATTGTATATCTGCCTTTTTTTTTTTTTTACTTCACTCTAGCTATGAAAATATATAAGGCTTATTTCAAGTAAACTCTTATGGGACATTCATCACATTCACGTTTTTACTCTGGAATAGGCTCTCAAGCATGGTAGAAACTGATAAATAGATCTCATAGCAAGATGAAATAAAAAACTATGAAAAGGCACAAAAACAAAAACATTTGTACGCCCAGCCTAGCGGCTATGCTTTTCTTCCCTGGTTTTTGAATTTATCCCTTTACCCGCTGGTACACCTCTCTCGCTAGTACACATCACAACATAGCTAGAGATACCAGATATAGAAAACAGACGCAATAAGAGAAACAGAGGAGTAGTGGAAGAAAAAAGGAAAACAAAACAAAAACCATAAGCCATGTTCCGGTATCGTCATCCTCCGTCACACTTATTCATCGCAATCGCTGCTTCGTTCGCTCCCTCTCAAAGGAAAGGCCACGGAACATCTGGTACATCCAAACAAACAAAAGAACACATACTAAAGACAACAAAACAAAAAAGAAAAGAAAGCCCCAGGAACCATCCTTAAAAATATAGAAGAAGCGTGACCGTAAAACCTATCAGGCAAAGCAAAAAAGAGACTCGGACAGGATTAAGAATAGGACAGAACATAAAAAGAAAGAGAAAAAGGTGGGACCAGAACAAATCAAATCGAAAAACAAAAGCTGTACACTACTCCTACAAGAGATGCTCGCCCAGAGACGGACTTCCCTTTGCGTGGTATATCTGAAGTGCTGTTTATTTGTTCCTCCCCCTTATTCTCTTGCTAGGCGATCATAATTGTTCAGTATCTGAATATCTTTCTCATCGCACCATCCCAGTCACGGCCAACTTGCTTTTGTCGCTGCTCTTTTATTTCAAAAAGGTGGCAATCGACATCAATTTTCTGGAAGGGAAAATTTCTAAACTCGGAGGTCTTCCGGCAACTTCTACCTCCAAGAGAGGTAGAAAATACGGTGGCCTGCTCCGTTTCACAGGAGCTAGGTGGTTTTGATGAAAAGTCATCGCCGACCGGTGCGGGTCGTCCTAGTGATTTTTGACTCTCGGCAACCCGAATGTCTCTAGTCAATTATCCTGATGAGAGTAGATAGAAAGCTCGAGTCCACCCGATGGTGAAAGGCAAAATCCTCCCCATATTTCAATATCAGGGGACCGAAATTTCTGCTACCTCGGTTATTGATTGGGGGTATGCGTTCATTGTCGTTCCCCTTTATCTCCGTAATTCAACCACGGCTTCCATTGCAAATCGCTTTTGATGCGTCGTGTCTTGACATACTAATTTTGGTTTCCAAAGATAAAGAAATTCATATCCCGCTCCTCAGATGTACGTTTGTGTTCCCCATTATCTCGGAGCACACATCGCACACTGGATTAGACACTCTGAGGATACACATTGGCCGGCTGGAAATTATCCAGTTAGCAGGAAAGTAGGGGGTAGTAAACACATGTGCACAGAATTACATACCGGGCTGTTGAGGAAGTTCTTCCGATTGTTGCGCTGCTTCTTGATGTGATTCTTGAGACCGTTCGAATCGAGCGGTTTGAGCAGTTCAAAGCTGCAGAGCAGCTCAGAGGAAACCGACATGACAGCTCCCCAATTGTCGAATTCACCACAGTACTGGGGGTTGTTAGCATATTGGCTAGAAAGACGGCAGATGCCCTGAAAAAGTTTTACAAAATAAAATAAAGGAGAGGAGAACGTATAAAAATTTCCTTACATTAGGGGCGCTGAAGACCGTCACCAAGACGCGGTCGTTGAAGAATTCGTAACCATCTTCGACGACCATGTGAGCCCGGCAGACGAGGTCGAAATCGTGCTTGACCAGAAAGTCATTGATGACTTTTTTGTTGAAGCAGTAGCTTACGCCTCGCTCGTTGGAGTCCCAGTCCTGGTCCATGTCCGCTGGATCGGACCAAAGCAGATCATTCAAAAGCCCATAGTCGGGCACGTCCGTCGGCCGGGCAATGTTGCGGATATCGTCCATGTGGTCCAGGGCCGGCGACAGGCCGCCATGCACGCAGAAAATCTTGCCGGCAACGATGGCCGCCACCGGCAAGGTGTTGAAGGTGTCGACAAACGTCTTCCAGATCTTGACATTGCAGCGGCGCTTGCACTCATCGTAGAAGCCGTAGACGCGGGTGACGTTCGCGCACTCGTGGTTGCCGCGCAGCAGAAAGAAGTTCTCGGGATACTTGAGCTTGTAGCAGAGCAGGAGGAGGATGGTCTCGAGGGACTGCTTGCCACGATCGACGTAGTCGCCGAGGAACAGGAAGTTGGACGACGGGGGGAAGCCGCACATCTCAAACATGCGGATCAGGTCGGTGTACTGGCCGTGGACGTCACCGACGATCTTGACGGGAGCATCGAGCTCGAGGAGGGTCGGCTGAGACAAGAAGCATTCGCGCGCGCGGTGGCAAATGGCGACAATCTCTGCGTTCTTTAGACATACGCCCTTGGTGACCTTTCCTGCATAAGCGGCATCCAAGAGGCGCTTGATGTAGTCGTCGAGGTCCATGTCTTTGAGCTCGCCCATGGCGACGCCAGCTTCCTCGGTGGCAGGACTGCTAGTCGGCACAACCGTCGTAGAGGCCACGGACGGAGCGGTGCTGTCGCGACGAACAAGAATCGACTGGCCCGGCTGCAAGGGCTGCATGGTCGGATCTGGCGCCATATTGGAAGGCGGCGACTCTGAGACGTGGTCCACCTCGCCGCTGGCTTGAGCGGCGCTCACGTTGTGCGTCCCTGCCTTCATGGATGCGGACTGGATCGGCGATGGTGGGGGCTGCAGCTCGTCGTAGGACGAAGACGGTTTCGTGCGCGTGTCGATGGAAGACGCTATGGACGTCGGAGAGGAAGCTCCGGCTGAGTCACTGCGGCTTAAGCGGGACGACGGGGGCATGGAAGACCGGTTGGTCCGACCCGACTTCACGGAACTCGCATCAGACCTTTCATTATTGCTCGAATCTCCGTTCGACAGAATGGCGGAGGAGCGGGGACTATCGTTCTTTCCGCTGCCGGGGATTTTGGAGCGCAGCGAGCGGAATGACCGCGTCGAATCTTTAGTATCGGTTCGGCTGAAGGACGGGTACGATTGCAGGCCATCGTTGCCGGACTTGGATGCCGCGCCGCCTTCCTTGGAACCTTGGTTTCCCATATTTCCGGAGGCCGGCGGAGCGTTCGACGAGCAACTTTTGTGACCCTAGTATTGAATAGAAAAGAAAAGAATGTCGTAATAGAAACGAAAGACAGTTGGGGGGGGGAGGGAGAGCGTCAGAAGGAGAGGATTGAAAACTGAGAAAGCGCGGTTGCTTTTCTTATTCCACGAGATTGCAGACTCAAAAAATGAATGTTAAGGAGGGTAGAAGATATGGCCCAGAGCCGATAGAAGAAGGCGGGATCTGGGGGGGAAACGGCGTGTCGATGTGGTCTCCGTGATTGAAGATTGTCCGAGGAGTCAAGCTAGAACGATGCAAAGTATGACGTAGGTAGGAAAGAAGAGAAGAATGAAGAGAAGACAACACCAGAAAGAGCGCGTCAAGCTTTGTGCGCGAAATGGAGAGAAAGGGGCGAAAACGAAGCGAGTTGATTAGTATTTTTTTTTTCTCTCTGTGATTACGGCTGAAGCTGAGGAGAGCTTTCAGCAGTATACTCAGCCGTAGAGGTCAGAGGTAGGTCAAGGAACGTCCAAGGCTATATCGATAAGGCGTGATGCGCGGGTAATCAGGAGCCTCAGAAGATCGGGATCGTCGGTTCGTGGAGTGCCTTTGCAGCGACAGAGTCCAAATTGTCGATTGATAAGATGCAGCAGGGGAACCAGGTAGATATGTAAGACGGAATGGAAGACTGCAAGAGGATGGCAAGGTGTAGTTGTTAAGCAAAGTATATTAGAAGGCTGTCGAGTCAATTCTGGTGTATGTCAGCAAAAATATTTTTGCCACTGGGTCGGATTTTAGAGGGGTAGCGCCCCGAAGACGAGGGGCGTTTATCGGGGGAGGGATTGGAGGGGATAAGGGGCGCGATGACGAGCGGAGCAAAGCGCAGAAAAACGAGGCTTGTTTCCGCAAAGTCCCAGCGGCCTAACTAAGCCGAGCCTTCGGATGAGACAAAAAAGACAGAAGAGGAAAATCGGGCGAGAAACGGAGACAGACACAGGAACAGACAGACAGAGCAGAGATAGAAAATGAAGCCAAAACGAGACCCAAGACGCGCGGCAAGAGGGGAATGGAGGGCCAGCCTGTGACGGACTTTTTGGACAGCACAGGCAAACCAAGGGAGAGGCTCCGACAGGTGACAGCAGAGATAATAAGCAGAGGAAAAAGCGGGACCAGAGTGTCTTTTGCGCTATGTTGTCGGTGTCGGTGGTCTCGGCGCTTCCATAAAAGCCGGCCGACACGGGTCCGAGAGAGAATGGCACAGAGAGAGAGAGAGAGAGAGAGAGAGACAGGCTAGGCTACGAAGAACGACCACGTTGATGCGGCAGACAAAAGATGATAACGGTTGAAGTCGTGCCACATACGAATGAGCTAAGATAAAAAGACAAGAGGGCAGAGAAGATGAAAGTGAACAGTGAAACACAGACCAGCATTGGCAATAAAAGAATAGGGCAAAGAACAGAGCAAGTGAGGGCGATGTGAATGCCTCGGGATAAAAAATGTGGTGGAAAGGAAAACACAATGTGCACAGAGAAAGAGGGGGGATGTCAACCAACCTGTTTAAAAAAAAGGAGAGAAATAAAAAGAGAAGCGTTTGCTTTGGAAAAGCCTCGCCCGACTACCAAGATGACAAGAAATCCAAGGCTGGGCAGAGAGCTTGGCAGAGCAGAGCGCCGTAGGAGCTTCCTTGGGGTTCGTACTTTGCACGCTTTCTACACTTTTCTTGGCCAATCTTGGCCAGTGGAACAATCTAGACGGACGTACTAGGGGTCGCCAATGGGCGTGCTGCATGCCCTGGGAAGCAAGATGTTTTTTTCTTTTTGGTTCTGAGGACAACAAGAGCGGTGTAGTTCCTGCGGATGTCTGCTCTCCTGCTTGGTGGATTGTGGTTCGATGCAGAAGGAAGACGACCTAAGAGGTGGACAAGATACTGCGTCGGTGCTGTGGTCCGCGAGGTCGGAGACGGCCCGGCGAGGCAACGATAGCCCAAAAAAAAGACAAGTGGTGTGGGTGGGAAGCAGGAAGACGCAATGGCGGGATGCCGTCAAGCCGATTTCAAAGCCCGACTGTGCCGCGGACGCTGTTCGTGACAAGCGGATCGAATAGGAAGAACGGAGATCGAAGAACGAGAAGAGCGGAAAGCAGACGTGAAAACGAAAGAGAGAAGAGCCTGGGCAAGAGATAGAGTGACCAGAATGACGGCAATAGTGGGGAAAACACCTGGTCGTGGTGAGCAAGGGCGGCGAGGTCCTAATTCTCTATCGGTGGGAAGAACCAAAAGTCTTGGCTCAATGGCGACCTGTGACTGGGCTGGGACCGCGTAGGCTGGATCAAAACTGGGGAGAGTCGAATGGTCTGGTTGCGAGAGGGGCCGATCACAGACTGGTCGAGAACGAATTTTCACTAGCAGCCGCTCTGATAGGAGATAGCAAAGAGCTAGGGAGGGATTAGTGATGAACACGGCAGCTGAAAGAGGCGGAATAGTAAGAGAGAGGAAGAACGAGAAGAGTTGCGAAGACGAAGACGAAGAAGAATAAGACAGAAAGGAACCGAGCGGAAGAAAAGCAAGGCGAGAAGACGAGAGGGGACACAGAAGAGAAGAAGAGGCAGGCAGAAGGGAGGAGGATGTAGAAGAAGAAGAGGTCGGATTCGACACCGAGAATGAAGAGATGCAGCCGCCGTTGCGTTGCAGATGCAGTAAAAGCGGGCAACAGCAAAGGAAATGCAGTACCCAAGCCAATCGACGGCGTCTGACTGGTTCGCGGGGGCACTTTCACCGTCGCAAGGCTGCTTGGGGGAGGAGAGGATTGGGGGTTGTGCAGGATGGGGTGGATGGGGGGAGATGCAGGACGTGCAGAGTGCAGGAGGACACGGAAACGCGGGCGAAGACTGACGAAGAGAGACCGAACCAAGTATATCTCCGCAGACGAGCGGACAACAGGACGGGCGAGGTCACACACAGCAGCGACCTGAGGAGATCAGCGGGGGGGAGACAAGAGGAACACGACAACCGGGTTTGACAACTGTTGACAACTAAGTTGGTCCCGTGATGCACAGAAATTTGGCTCTTATGGGGAAGGGCGCTGAGGCTACAATGGTAACAAAGAGGTTACAGATGGCCTTATTGGGCAACCTTTTCGCACGTGCTCTCTTGCCCCTCACCGACAGCTACCGTTTGACCCAGAAAAAGGGAAGCCAGTCACCAAGCAAAACCCGAGGGGAAGAATGCAGAATACAATAGAGACGAGAAAAGGAACAGCCCAGAAAACAGCCCAGAGAGAGAGGGGGGAGGGTCCCTTGTCAAACCCCAGCCAAGCATATCGAAACGTGCAGTGGTGGGTATGTGGAGTGTTGGATGAGAGATTCCTGACGAACGACTGCATACCTGCAAATATAGGCCATTCAACCCCAAGAATGGATTCATAAAGCGCGAACTACGGAGTATGCTGATTGACGAATATGCATGAAACAGAGCGCGGGCTTAAGCAAATGAAGCCAAAAGAGAAATTATCTCAAGGTGAGCACGCGGCGTCAAACAAGTTCACGGCAGGGGTCAAGACGAGGTAGCACAAAGAAGACCAGAACGGATGAACAAAAAAAGATATGGTGTGTGCCCGGAGAGCACGCGCCCTGCCTGCAATACGAAGAATGGAAAAAGAAAAGTCGCAGTCCAACAGTGGGGGCAAATTCAGCGTTGGGCATTCCAACATATGCGCGTGCAGCGAGGAAGACAGACGATGAAAACATGGGCACGAAAAGGGCAGAGAGCTGTGATCCGGGCAAGTCAAACTCTTGTGGCGCGGTCTATCTGCCAAGTCTACTGCGAAACAAGAGCATCTGCGTGGACGTTGGGCAGCAGGGGTTGAGCTTGGAGGTCGCGTGTTTGAAAGCGACGAGCAATGGGGCCACAAGACTGCGTACGTGATGAGCACTGAGCAATGACGAATGAATTACGACAGGAAAAAATTTCAGAAGAGCGTGCAATTCTCCGACCATTCCAGACGCGCAACGCAGCCTGTTTTGAAGGGCGTTCTAGAAGCAGAGATGCTGTGTCGCAGCGTAAATCCCCTTTCCCAGGCAGCTGGCGTGTGACCCAAGTCGATGGCAGGCGGGAAAAAGCCCAGATCTGCTTGGAGCTCCCGTTTGATAAGCCCCCGAGATATTTCAATATGTCTCGGCCGGCAAAGTCATGAAGATGAAAAAAAAAGAAAGGTAAGTGTAGTACTAAAAAAAGAGACAGGCATTGCACTGCGAACAAGCTAGTACAGGCATGCCTTACATACTATGTACAATACGATATCTTATCGCCTTGCAGGTTGCACGAGAAGGTAGGGTTTCTATTGCTTCGCTTCTTCTTCTGCTTCCTCGTCAAATCGTGGGCGATCTCGCAGAGCACCCTCCAAGGTAACCTCACGAGGAGACTGAGGAAGGCTGCCTCCGCCTGCTGCGCACACTTAAAGTTTTTTTTCTTGGGAGAACTACATCTCGGCACGATACTTGGCTCGCCATAGGATGAGCTAGCGAATTTGTTGGAACTGCACCAACAGCGAGCACATTTCTAAAATTAGGAGCGGCGGTCCCGCTAATGGCATCAGCCACCATGATCTGTCTCGCGCACGTACTTTGTCCCGCCACACTCTCTGCCCGTCCAAGCTTTTTTATTTTTTCACTTTGTCCACTTCGAGGACCCAAAAGAAGGAATAAGCCTCACTGTGATGTGGGCCACTAATAATGGGCCAAACTCACACAACGCCTAGGGTCCACCAATGGGTGATCCCAGAGAAACCGTACACAAATCCTGAATGCAAAAAAGAAGGATCTGACGTGTCGCCTCGGCAGACGGAAGAATTTGGCGTTCTGTTTTGCAGATTCAAAAGTCTTGGCCTCTTGCGCCTGCTGCCAAACCGTCGCAGTGTTTCTCACGAATACGCGTCTGTCTTATAGCACCGGACGTATAGCACAGGATGATATACAGATTGCACACCACCTTTACCTCCCCTTCTACGCGGGACCTGGAGTGATTCCCGTAGTTCGCAGTGGCAACGGTGCATCTGCTGTCGTCAGGGGTGACGCAAGAAGAGCTAGCAGAGACACAAGAGCGTGGAGAGAAAAGAACAGGAAAGACAGAAACACAAATCAGGTTGAGCATGTATTTCTGCGCTCCACGAACTGGCGTATTGCTCCGAGAACGATGACATGCAATTTTTCATCTTTGGATTATTTCCGATAGACGTGCGGCGACTAAAGTCTGTCGGAGCATCTTACGCCTTGTAATACGACTTTACACTTCAGTCGTGCAGCAGCAAGGATCGGCCACAAAAAAAAAAAGAGCGAGTAATATACGAGATGACTGTCGCTCGTCCTCCATCCCCACGGATCTTCTCGAAGCCGGACTGCTCCCACAGGCTCAGAGAGTCGTTCCTGTCGTCAGCACATTAATGCTTGCTGATCTGCGGCCTATTATTTCCCAGCCGCCATTTTGTCACCGCACATCTCTCGTAAGAAAGCAGCAAAAAAGGGCTGCAGAGTACTCCGTATGATTGCACTACGACGAACAGAGCATAGAAGGTCCCTGCCGTCTGACAGAGGATGAGCATATGTAGATTACATGTACCAGGGAACCTGCTGGGGTTATTGATATCTGCAGTAATTACAGTTCGCTAGCGGCAGGTAAGGGCTTACAGGTCGACTATCGTTGGGGTCCATGGGTGCGAAAATATCGCAAGCAGCGCCAGGGTCCTTTTTCTCTGCTTGTTTCCGAGTTGTAAGCCCGGGTCAGCCTAGCCCCTGAATATTGGCCAGCTGCCGCATTCAGCCGCTGGGAATGGCCCAAGTTCGTCGCGAGATAGCCTTAGCAGCAACCCCGCGATGCAATTACAGTGCATGACGCTCCAAATTCGCAGCCTCTTCGGATGTCCTGACAACGGCCTGCTGCCACAACAACGCGGCCAGCAGCCGCCGCAGAACAACAGCATCGCGGCGATGGCCATCAACAGAAGAGCAGACAAAAGCTTCGATATCGTCTTTTCAGTGTTTACCATGTTTACCATCAACAGCAAGACGAGCCAAGCTGAACGAGTACAAATGAGTGCCGTATATCTCCCTCTCCTGCGCGGACGTAGACGGACAAAAAAGATGCCTTGCGGAATCGCGTCCATGGACATTAAATTGACCTTAGTCACCGAAAGAGGAAAAAAGAAAGAAAGGGGGTCAAGACTTCAAAGCCAACAACCGGACCCCAGATCCCTGAAACAACGAAAACAAAAAAAGCCCGATTTTCTTTTTTGGTCTGCAGATTCGTGCGCAGCATTACGAAGTACCTCTGAGCCATTCTGAGCCATTCAATGCACCAGTTTGCACCAAGTGCACCAATCCCACTGACCCAATCCCACTAAAACCCCATCCACAAACAGGCGCACACGGGCGTATACAGAGCACAGTGTGCGTGTTTGTGTCTGAGTGTTTGTGTGTGTGGTGTGCCCCTGTGTCGCTCTCTCTTCTCGTCTGGCAGCTCTCGCTCTCGTTTCCAATTCTCACTTCGCGTGCCCCACTTTTCACACCATCAGCCCGTCGCTGGGGCTGAGCAAGAAAATACCTACGCTAAACCATGTCGGGCCATCGCTCCTACCAAGATCCACCTCCACCAGGCGACCGTTACCTGCGCCACGCCACTGCTGTGCAGAGCCTGCCAAGCCAACGCCAATTTCAGCAGCAGCACCAGCATTACCAGAACCACCAGAACCACCAGAACCACCAGAAGAACCACCAGAGCCAGCACCAACACAGTATCACAAGCACGGCTCCCAGCAGACCCAGGTCGTTATTCTTGGAAAAGGCCGATGCCCTGCTCCTGTCTAAGGCTGCCACCACAACCACCTCCTTTACGACTAATCTCCAAAACAAGACTAATACGGCTCATCCTGCTGGTGCTACCCTTGCCTCCCTCCCTTCCCTTGCGCCCCATAGTTCTTCTGCTTCTTCCAATATTTATCTCCATCCCCCTCCCAGACGCTCTCGTCCTTCGCCTGCTTTTGCTCCCCGTATTCCTCCTGCATCATCGTCGCCTGTCTTTGAGTCTGTGAGTCCTGTCATCCGCCAGGTCTCTAATCATTCCGAGTCTTCCTCTTCCGACTCGTCTTCAGACTACCACACTCACTCGCACCCTCATTCTTCGCTCCTCTCTCCTCCCTCGTCTCCCCCTTCGTCTCTTCCTCCACTTCTCCCTCCTCGATCGCGACTTCGTCCGCAGTCGACCATCGAGAACTCGTCCACAGGGAACAGCAACAGCAGCAACCACACTCGCTCCAATCCGCTCGAGTCGTTTCCACCACCGGCTCCGCCCAAACCCGCTCACTACAATCCTCATCACTACCGGCGACCGCCGCTCTCACCACCTTCGCTACCTCGGCCTACCGACGACCACACGTCTCCCGCTGAGCCATCACCGCCGCCTTACACGTCCAAGCTTGCCTCGCTCGCTCGCACGCTCAGTCCGCCGCTCCCGCCGCTTCCTCTGAACACAGCATCGGCAGCGAACGGTTCCTCAAGACCTCGTAACAGCCCTCCCAAGAGTCCCCCATCCCCACAGCAACCACCAGCTTCATCCGCCAAAATGGTCAGCGCAGGTCGTGTCGTCTGTGTGGCCCTGCCATTCGTGCTGGCCGTCGTCAGCATCGTCGCCCTCCTCGTGGCCGCCTTGGCCGGCGTGGCCGACAAGAACATGTACATGTTCGAGGTCAACACCACGGGCACGTCCATCAGCCCCTCGGATGCTGTAAATATTCTCAGCGGCCGCTCGCACCTCCTCGGCGCCCGCGCGCCGGACAACAATGGCGGCATCCAGTTCCACGACTTTGGCATCCTCCGCCCTGGTGCATCCAACAGCGGCAGCACTGGCGGCAGCACCGGCGAGAAGGCTACCGCTGGTAGCAGCTCGACCAACATCACGGCGGCCGACCTCAACCTCGGCAAGCTGTACGACTTCTCGCTGTGGAACTACTGCGAGACCAACCAGAACGGCACGCGCACCTGCAGCAAGCCCGAGTACAACTACGCCGCCAAGACGCTCAACGCGTCCGAGAACTCGGTTACCTCGCTGGCCAGCTCCACCGGCGTCAACGTCAACATTCCCAAGGACATTCGCGATGCCATCTCCACCTTTGGCACCCTGGCGCGCTGGACCCAGATCGTCTTCATCATCGCTTTTGTTTGCCTGGCTGTCGAGATCTTCTTCGGCCTCTTCACCAGCTGCAGCCGCGGCATCTCCTGCCTGACCTTTGTCATCGCCGGCCTGACTGTCGTCGCCGTCATCGGCGCTGCTGGCCTGGCCACCGCCATGTCGCTCGTCGTCGTCGGCGTGCTTGAGGGCACCGCCAAGAAGTACGGCGTCACTGCCTCGGTCAACGGCGGCTTCCTGGCTGCCGTCTGGATCGCTGCCGCTGCCGCTGTCGCCGCTTCCTTCTTCTGGATGTTCACCGTCTGCTGCTGCGCCCCCAGCAGCCGCCGCGACCGCTCCGGCCCTGGCCCCGCCCCGCGCTTCAACGACAAGCAAGGCGCCGGCGCCTACCAGCCGCTTAGCGACCCCCACCTCAGCACCAGCGGCTACTACAGCAACAACGCCTACGCGCCCCAGTACGGTGCCCCGCGCCAGCAGGGCGGCCGCTCCGACCTGGCCTACGAGCCCTACTCGCACGCCTAAGCGGCGGGCGACCGTCTCTGCCCTCTTCACATTTTTGCCTTTCGCGTCCGTCTTGTGCATTTCTTCTTTCCACCGATCCACTGCGGGAGATAAAAAGGAATATCATAGATTCAGCTTCTGGCATACTTTTGATTCATCCTCTATCCGGCATGGATTGTACATCACTGGGAGGCGCCTGACAGGAGGGGGGGCAAGCTCATATCCCCTTCTCGACGTCATCGTTTTTCTCATATTTTTTTTTTTTTTTTCACCTTCTCATTTTATGGTTCTTTACGTCTCCACCAACACTCACACTTTATGTTTTGCATTACCGGCGTTTTTCTCTCGAGGGCAAGTTTTTCCGTCTTATGGACTCTTTCACGGCTGAATAGGTTTTTTTCACTGTTTATTTCGCAAGGAAAAGACAGACTCGCATGACAAAGATGTAAAGTCACGACGGGATTCAATGACGAAAAGGCTCTGTGTGGTATATTCTATTTTCAGGGGGAAAAGGGGGGAAGAACAGCGATGGATTTTGTTACTATTTTAAACTTCCCCATACTCATGTATAGAAAGAATACTAGTATTTCACGTTCGTATCCCATGCCAATTTTTCTTATGCGACCTGACAAATGCCTCCTTGAACATCGTGAAGAAGCCCAAGTGAATATTAGCTGTTCGTGTAGCTTGTTAAGTGTGTCCTGACACTACGATTTAATTTTTGCCTCGAAGAAAATTCCATCTTTGTCTTCTAACAATAATATATTTTACCTTCGCTGTTTGTGTGGCCTATGAAGCTCTAATTAAAACTGAAATGGCGGATGGCCTTAGGAGAGAAGCCTTGTGAGGTGAGGCGATCAAGTAAAAAAACGGTGTTAAGGCTGGCGCCAAAAAAAATTTAGATAAAATGGAAGGAGCCAAAGCAAAAATAGGAAGGAAGTGGATTCGTCTAAACAGTGACTACCTTTTCTACGTCATAAATTCTCAACATGAGTAACACATAGAACAAGGGAAAGGAGACAATATACATATACCTGTTTAGGATTCGGTGCTATTGTGCCAATGCAGAGCCTGGGGCACAGTGGCCCGCCTCTGGCACAGCAGGCCCCGGCGCCCAGGGCTCTCCCCCCGCGGCTGGGCCGACCGGCACCTGTCCTGTGTCCGGTGACGGCCTTGGCCTTTTTCCGAGCTCCAAGGGCGAAGAAGGAAGATGAGGCCAACAGCGTGTCGCTTTTCATTCTGGCGGGTGAGGACGGCTGGCTGTCCGTCTACAGCGTAGACGAGAAGGAAGCGGCCGCCAGCAGCGGCGAGCTGGTGCAGTCGGTGTCCGCCCCCCAGGCTGATCGCCTCTACGGTCACCTACGGGTATTTGCCGAGCAGGCCATCCAAGGCTGCCGCGTGGGCGAAAGCGAAGAAGAAAGCGTGGAAGAAGACGGCGAACAAAAAGGCAAGCAAAGATCTCGCAGCGGCAGCGGCGACGTCCTCGTCTGGGGCGGCCGGTCCGTGGCACTGGTGCCGCGAGAGCACATACTACGGCTGGTGGAACGTGGAAGGCAGAGAAGGGACTGTACTGCAGGCACAAGCCAAGGTGAAGACGGAGGCGAAGGCGAAGTCAAACAGAGCGACGGCGCCTCTCTCGCCACGCCGTTCAGGGAAGTTCAAGCGCCCGACTGGATCTACGATGGCATGCTGCCACCACAGCGAGGGGGCAGCAGCCTAGGCGCGCTTATCACGGCGCACAATGAAGTTATTCCCTTTCGCGTGCGGACGGCGGACGATAATGACGGCACAGCCTTGTCGGCGTTTCCGTCGCTGACCCTCGTACAGTCGCTCATCTCGCCATCCCGGCCCGTCCTGTATTCTGCCCAGCTGGCCTGGGTTGGAGAGCACGACGGTGGCGACGCACCACAAAGTCTGCTTGTTGCTGCCGGCACTGTGTTCGGCGAGATTGTAGTTTGGACATGTCGGCTTCCAAACTCATCTTCCGCTAGAGAACAGCAGGAAGAGCACGATTCTCAGATTAAGGTCCTCGGCGTCTTCACAGGACACGAGGGCTCCATCTTCGACGTGGCCCTGTCACCCTCGTTCGACCTCAGCCTCCTTCGCGGGAAAACGTCGGCAGCGCGAACAGATGGTGCACAAGATCGAGTCCGGCTGCTCGCCACGTGTAGCGACGACCGTACCATCCGCATATGGCCCCTGTACTTAGACAGATTAGTTCACAGCGATAGTGTAGGTGTGAGCAAAAGCGACGACGGCAAACAATCCCTTCGTGACGAGGCCCGCGAAACTGGATTCCAAAACACATTTGATGGGTTGGCCCAGCACAAGGATGCGATTGTGACCACGACAACTTCGTATGTGCAACAGAACGACGCACAGCGACCAACAGACGCATCATCCACGGCACTGGCCGTCGTCATGGCCCACGGGTCGCGCATTTGGCATGTGCGCTTTGGCGCAACGGTTCCAGCAAACCCCGGCGAGATGATTATGTACTCATTTGGCGAAGATGCTACGACACTAGAGTGGCGACTAGAGCTCGCAGTCGCCGACGAAGCAGCAGGAAAACAAGACGAATGGTCTCTGCCGTCTTCTTCGCTGACTGGAAAGCTCGTGCATCGTCGCCTACTGGCGGGCCACACTGGCAAGAACATCTGGTCCGCTGCGGTACATATATCAGAGCAAAGACGGACGCTCGTCGCTTCAGGCGGCGGCGACGGCAAAATCTGTTTATTCGAAGGAGAACAAATAGGGACTGCTTCCTCATCTGCCTCTTTTACTGCTAGTACATCTTCTACTGTGCCAATGAAGACAGGAGATGGCAGCAACTTGGAGAAAAATACTCTACAATCCCATGTTGCAGGAGATGGAGCGACTTCTGAACAAGGCAGCAGCAAGGTGCAGCAGCATGATGACGAGGGATCATCGCTTGCAGCCGAAGATGACTTAGTCGGTGCTGCCAACACTACCAAACCCCAAAAAGGTAGCCAGAAGAGGCTCCGCGAAGAGCTCTTCAACAGCTACACATTCCTCTCAGAAAACACGATACTGTCTGCGACAACCCATGGCCGCCTCTTTCTAGGCGAGCTTCAGGCGGCAAGTGGTACTGCAACCGTGGAGTGGACGCAAACTGATATTCCAGATGCAGTCGTAGCTGCTCTGCAAGACTACAATGTTGTGCGAAGCCCTCGAGGAGGCGGCGGCGGCGGAGCTGCTACAGCACCAGGAGTTGAAGGGCTGGCGCTCGTCGGCAGTGCGAGTGGACGGCTTTTCTTATTTTCTGTGGCAGGGGGCCTCAAGGAACTTACAACAAAGCTTCCTGGCAAAGTGGAGGAGTTCTTTTTCTTACCTCATACTGCGGGTGTTCTTCATTCTTATGAGGAGCACCAGAAGACAGTTCACATTCAAGTACTTGTCACGACTTTATTTCGCGACAATACCTTACTTTTAAATCTAGACGTGGACGTGGTTGAGGGTACACTTGCATCGGAGACTTCTTGGCCATTACCACTACCGAAAAAGGCCCCATTGTCGCCTGCGCCTATGGTGGTCACCGCTGCTAGCAGATGTCTCAATTACATCGTGCTTGGCTCGAGAACCGGACAGCTTTGTCTGTATGAGCCCATCTCTGATGATGTCTCCAGTATGACATGTACGCTGGTGGCACAAATACAATCGCTCACCCGGGATGCCATTCAATCAATCGTTCCTCTTCCATCTCGGCCAGGCAGTGGGAAGAGCACTTCGTCTTCATTCGTTGCCATGGCACGCGATGGTGTTTATCGTATCTATGCGATTGAATCTGGCGATGATACAGATGCCGGTGTTCAATCTCCTCGCATCCACCTGAAGCATGAGACGGCTCCGCCGTTCGGCCCCATCATCCGCGATGCTTGGTTCATTGACAACGAGACTGAGGGGTCCCCGCCAGAGCTTGTGCTCTGCGGCTTCCGCAGCACCCAATTTGTTGTCTGGAACGAGACCCGCCAGCAAGAGCTGGCAAATATTGACTGCGCTGGCACGCACCGCGCGCACACATACTTGTACGACGGCGGGCGGAGCAGAGCAGGAGCCGGCCGGCTGCGCTTTGCCTATACGCGCCACTCCCGCTTGTACGTCTTTGGGCAAGAGGCCTGCGCCATTACGACGCTCAAGACAGGTGGACACGGCCGCGAGATCCGCGCGGTAAGCGCCAGCGCGAGCGGCGCCTTTGTGGCCACGGGTGGTGAAGACACGGTCGTCCGCATCTGGCGAAATGCGCCGGCAGCGAGCAACACCAGAACCGATGCCTTTCAGCTGCGCGAGCAGCAGCTGCGCTGTCTTTCCGTGCTCAAGCGCCACAATACAGGCCTGCACGGCCTCGCGTGGCTCGGTGACGACCGCCTCGTGAGTGCCGCCGGCTCCGAAGAGCTCTTCATCTGGCGTATCACGTGCGTCGACGACTCTAGCTACGACGGCCTGGCCGTGTTATGCGAGTCGGCCTTTTATCCCGACCGCAGCACCGATGACAAGGTCCTGCGTATCACGGGGCTCGACGCAACACTCGACCCAGACAACCCAGGGACCGCGCTCGTCTCCGTAGCACTGTCCAATTCGGTGCTCAAGACGTACCGCTACACCCCCGCCGTCGCAAACGGCAGCGAGGACGACGGCTCCGGCAGCTGGCAACTCCTCGCGCTGGGCCGCTACACCGGTGCGTGTCCGACGCAGATACGGCATCTCCAGTCGCGGCTCGACGGCGAGCTGGTGCTCCTGGCTGCCTTTGGAGACGGTCGCCTGACCATATGGCGTGCGACACCCAGCTCTGGTGGCGTCCCGGACCATCGCAGCCACGACTACACGCTGTTGTGCGCAACCCGTGCACACCGCAACGCCATCAAGTGTCTCAACATATCGAACCCGCTGCGCACCACCGCCCATGGACACGGAGAGGCCTCGTCGCTGGTCATTCTTTCGGGCGGCGACGACAACGCCATCTCCGTGACGAGCCTGAGCTGGTCCGGCACGGGCCAAGACTACGCCTTCTCCAAGACGTTTCGTGTTTCGAGCGCGCACGCTGCGGCCATCTCAGGCATCCAGTTCCTGGGAGAGCCAGAGGACGTCTCTGGCCAAGATGCTGAAGTCAGCCTCACAGCGCTCTCGTGCAGCAACGACCAGCGTGTGAAAGCATGGAAGATCCTGGTTTCGTATGGGCACGAAAGCAGGCATCTCGTCCGCGTGCAGCTGCTAGACGACCAGTACAGTGTCGTGGCCGATCCGTGCGACTTGGGTGCAATCAGCAGAGCAGAAACAGGGGCGTCGGCTATAGTTGTTGGAATCGGCATGGAGGCCTGGAGTTTGGGATGACTTATGGCACGATATATCAAAGTGCGTTGAATACCACCAAATAGAAAAACTCTATATCACAAAAGCCAGTATTCCAAAGGCTCCTTTTTGATCTAAATATTCGTTCTATTGTCTGGACCACTGCGATATCCCTAGAGTAGACAAACAGGCACGTATAAATGTGCCCCAACGCTGAATAATAAGAAGCGGCCTCATCTCCCCCAAAGAGAATGGCTCATCATGCAAATCTCAACTTTAGACCTCATTATAACACCCCCGAGCATCCTATTAGCATTACCTTCTGGATCATTTTCTTTCTTCCAAGCATCTAAACATAAAAGCAATATCTAATAAGCTGTTTGCCATCGTTCATTATCTTGAACCGCTTTCTTGATTCAGTCTCTCCCTTCATATATTCAGTCCACCACCGAAGCAACCGTGACAGGGCCGAGTTTTAAGTACATGCCCGATGTCTGAACCAAGGAATCAAAAAAGGAAAGGAATGAGAAGCATTTGAAGAAATTCTCAAAAAATAAAAGGAATGATCGTGGCAGGGGTCGAACCTGCGATCCCATCCGATCAGCGCTTATAACTGTAAAGGACATGCCCTAACCACTAGGCCACACGATCGTTCACATCGGAAAATCGCGCCCTATCGGAATTTATCTACGTAGGAGATGTACCCAGCCGCAGCAACATACACAAAGCGGTCTCCGCAGCGGGAAAAAAATAGCTTCAAGCTCTGCATCCGCGCAGCACAACCACGCCACTAACAGCAACAGAACCTTTGCAATTGAAACGATGCGGAGCTTGACAGCAGCCCAGACGCTGGCCCAGCGCAGCACTGCCTGCCTATCGCGGTGCCCAGCGAGGTACGTACCGCCGCAAAAGCCCCAATTGGCAATGTCTTATTCTTATATTGCTTGGTACAGTCTCATTGCTAACTAGGCGGGATGGGTCCACAGCAACATCGCGGCCTCTCGAGTTCGGCTGCTCACTACGACCACATCTTCCCCTCTGCGGACTGCTGCTACAGCTGCCTATTCTTCCTCCTCCAGCATCCGACTTTACAATCACAACACCAACTCCTCCGTGTCCAGTGCACCGCATAATGCCCAGCGCTGCTTCTCGCAGAGCGCCCTGCGGCTGAAGAAGGGCGGCGGCGGGAAGAAAGACAAGAAAGGCGGGGGAGGGTCAGCGGCCTCTTCTCAGAAGAACAGCGACCTTGCGGGCGAAGACGAAGAAGGCGGCGGCAACCACCCGCAGGCGGACGCGGCAGACCCATTCAACTTTGCCGACGTGGAGTCGCGGTGGAACCGCAGCGACGGGCACCACGAGGACAAGCTTAAGGAGCTGCGGCGGGCGCTGGGCGGCGGCGGGGGCACGGGCGACGGCGAGGGCGCGGTGGACGTGGACGCGATTGGCCAGACGCCGGTGACGATCAAGGGCGGCGGGGCAGATGGCGAGGCGGGTGCGCCTCCGGCGGGCGGGAAGAAGGGCCACGGCGGGCACGGCCACAGCCACCAGAGCCCGACGGCGGTGGGGGCTGGCTCAGCGGCGGCGGCGGCGGCGTCGACGGTGCCGCTGAGCCAGCTGGCGCTGATCCTGCCGCGGGCGGGCGGGCGGGTGGTGGAGCTGCGGCTGCACAGCGCGGGGTCGCGCAAGGCGGTGATGAGCGCGGTGCAGGCGAATCCGCTGTTCCGGGGCCAGCAGCCGCAGCCGGACCCGGAGGGGGACGAGCTGGTGCTGCTGCTGCGGCTGGGCGGGGTGCACGACACGGCGCAGACGCTGGCGGAGGCGGCGGCGGAGCGGGCGCGGCGGGTGCACGAGCTGGCCAACGGGTGGCGGGCGCAGATCCGGCGGGCGACGGCGCGGCGGCAGAAGACGCACCAGCAGTGGAAGAAGGACAAGAGTGTGCAGCCCGACGACCTGCACCGGCTGGACCGCGACCTGCTCAAGGGCCAGGAGAAGCACATGGCGCGCATCGACGCGGCCGAGAAGGACGCGCTGAAGCAGCTGGAGCGGGCGAACCGGCGGTGAAAGGGGAATGGGGCAGGCTATAGAGGAGCGGCTGTAGGGAAACAACTGTGAATTGGGATATCCTTCTCTCCTCGGGTTAAAAAAATAAGTGGCGATTGTACCGTGTACATAGCAATGTCATAAGCTGGTCATGGAAAATAAAAAGTTTTCATTTTGTAGTGTATTGTTACATGGGATGGAATACATCCTTTTGGATTTCTATACTTTTTTTTGGAATGTACAAAAAGTTTTGAGAGTATCGTTTCCGTTTCCTTTCCTTTCTCGTGTTCTCGTCTCCTCCTCTGCTCTGCTATGCACGAGCGGCCCGACCGCCCTTGGCGGCCTTGCCTGCGGCCGCCCGTGGCGCCGGCAGCAGCGAGGCCACCTTGGCGTCGAAGCTGCGGGCGTGCGCGTCGGTGTAGGTGTACTCCTTGGCGTGGTACTGGTGCAGGCGGGCGAGCACGGGGCCGTGGGCGGCCAGCTTGTCGGCGGGGACGGCGAGCGAGGCGGGGCGGGCGTCTGTGGGCCCGACGAAGAGGCCGCGGACGACGGTCTCGAGGACGGCGGCCTTGGTGGCTGGGGCGACGGGGACGATGAGGCTGGCGTCGGCGGGCAGCCCAGCGGCGGCGAGGCGGCGCACGGCGCGTCGGGAGCGCAACAGCTGGTCGGTGCGGCGGCGCTCGGCGGGCGAGTCGAAAAAGGTGGTGCGGCCGGCCTGCAGCGACGCCCGCGCGGCGTCCGGGTTGGCCGGCGCGGCGTTACCCCCGAGCGCGGGCCCGCCGGCCAGCACGCGCATGGCGCGCAGGGCGGCGGCGACGGGGCCGCCCGTGGCGCCCGCGGCGGCCAGCTCTTCGTCGCCATTACGAGCAATGGAGGACGCCATGGAGGACGCCATGGAGGACGCCGAGGCCACGGCGGGTCCGTGGCGCAGCAGGTCGGCCAGCGTCTCCGCCGACGCCGCCGCCGGCTCGTACGTGCTCGCCGTGCCGACCTCGCGCGCCTCTAACCACGCAAGCTGCTCCGGCGTCCAATCGGGCTGTTCCTCCACCGCCGTCCTCCTCTTCCTGTCCTCCTGGCCCGGCCGGCTCCTCCTTCGCAGCGGCGCCCGCCGCCGCCGCGGCCCACCGCGCCCGCCGCGCCCGCCGCCTCCGCCGCCTCCGGCAGGTCCCCGCGAGAAAGCTGGATTGTAGTTGCCGCCGCCACCGCCGCCGCCGCCTGCGCGGAACCGCCCGCCAGCAAACCCGCTCGTCACGCCGCTAGGGCCCGGGTAGCTGCTGTTGGCTGGACGGCGCGGCAGGCTGCGCACGTTGATGATCTTGGAGCCGGAGCCGGCGTTTCTGGCATCTCCGGCAGCGTCGGCGCCGTCAGAAGGGCCAGACGAAGAAAAGTGTGGATTGCTCGAGCCTAGCCGCGACACTCCCAGCGCGCTGGCGTCGGTCACAGGCGGGCGGTCACCTCTGCTGCTGCTGCCACCAGCGCCGCCGTCGATGGCACCAAGCTTGGAAGCTGCGGCGGCCAGGCGCTCACGCCGGTCGGGTACGTTCTTGAGCTTTGCTTGGGATGCGGTCGACGAGAAATAGAGGACCTGCGGCGAGGCGGAGGATGGCGTGGTTGACGATCGTGCCGGCAGGCGGGACGCACCCGTCGTGGTCAGGCCACCAGGAAGCACGCCGCGGGTAGTCCGCCCCAAGACGGAGCGAAATGCCGGACGATGCATGGTTTCTTTGGTGTGAAAGTGTGTTGTTGATTGTGTCGAGGGGACTCGAAGCCACAAGATCAGTGGCCCTCAGCTAGAAGCAAAAAAAAGAGGCACATACGATGAAAATTGTCGGCGCTCTCTGATTGGCCAATTCTTCTTCCATTTTAGTGGGCTTGAGATTGTCTCCTGTAAATCGCTCTTAATCGCTAAAAGTGCGCTAAAAGTGCGCTAGAAGCGCGCTGAAACTACACTATTGTTACAGCGCTTTAGTCTCCCAATTGTC
This sequence comes from Hawksworthiomyces lignivorus, assembly GCA_002917075.1. Taxonomy (NCBI): domain Eukaryota; kingdom Fungi; phylum Ascomycota; class Sordariomycetes; order Ophiostomatales; family Ophiostomataceae; genus Hawksworthiomyces; species Hawksworthiomyces lignivorus. The sequence goes on along the minus strand of NTMA01000003.1, from coordinate 366,823 downwards.
ATACGAAAATGGCCTAATTCTAATATTGTCTTTGTTCTTCATTCACTAATTATTCTCTTTGCAGAGCTGCTACAACACGATGTGCTGCCTCAAGACTCAGATCGTTGATGAACTATGCTTCTTCCATGTGTGTAAAACTCGTCTCGAGGACGCTGTCATAAACCAGTAAATATTTACTTTTTTTCCTTTTTCAAGAGAGAAATGCAATCAACGCCAGCGGCACAGTGTGCGCCGTCTCATACCCTTTGCCCGAGCCCTTCCTCCGGTCTGCCCTCCTCAGGACTGCAGCTTCTTGCTGACGCCGCCGGTGGTGACCATCTTGGTGACCTGGTACTCCTCGATGCCGTAGGCGGAGCCCTCGCGGCCGAAGCCGGACTCCTTGACGCCGCCAAAGGGGGAGGCGACGTCGGAGATGAGGCCGGTGTTGACGCCGACCATGCCGACCTCGAGGTGCTCGGCGACGCGGTAGATGCGCTCGATGTCGCGGGAGAAGAAGTAGCCGGCGAGGCCGACCTCGGTGTTGTTGGCGATGCGGACGACCTCCTCCTCGGAGTCGAAGGGGAAGAGGGCGGCGACGGGGCCGAAAGTCTCCTCGCTGGCCATGCGCATGTCCTGGGTGACGCCGGTGATGACGGTGGGCTCGAAGAAGTTGGGGCCGAGCTGGGGCAGGGGGTGGCCGCCGACGACGACGCTGCCGCCCTTCTTCTCGGCGTCGCGCACGTGCTCGTCGACCTTCTGGATGGCGCGGTCGTGGATCAGCGGGCCGTGCGTGGTGGCGGCGTCGAAGCCGCTGCCGACGCGGAAGGCGCGGACCTTGTCGGCGAAGCGCGCGGCGAACTGGTCGTAGATGCCGCGCTGCACGAAGATGCGGTTGGCGCAGACGCAGGTCTGGCCCGAGGAGCGGAACTTGGACGTGATGGCGCCCGCGACGGCGGCGTCGAGGTCGGCGTCGTCGAAGACGATAAAGGGGGCGTTGCCGCCGAGCTCGAGCGACAGCTTCTTGAGCGTGCTCGAGCTCTGGCGCATCAGCAGCTTGCCGACGCCCGTCGACCCCGTAAACGAGATCTTGCGCACGGTGCGGTGCGTGGTCAGCACCTCGCCGACGGCGGCCGTGTTCTTCAGCGCCGTGATGATGTTCACCACGCCGCGCGGCACGCCGGCGCGCTCGCCCAGCTCGGCCAGCGCCAGCGCGGTGAACGGCGTCTCGCCGGGCGCCTTCACCACCACCGTGCAGCCAGCGGCCAGGGCCGGGCCGATCTTGCGCGTGATCATCGCGGCCGGGAAATTCCACGGCGTGATCAGGCCGCACACGCCCACCGGCTCCTTGATCGTGTACACGCGGTTGCCCGGGACGCTCACCGGGATCGTCTCGCCGTAGATGCGCGGGGCCTCCTCGCTGAACCACTCGAAAAAGTTGGCCGCGTACACGGCCTCGCCGCGCGCGTCCGCCGTCGGCTTGCCGTTCTCCCACGTGATCAGCGTCGCCAGGTCCTCCGCGTTGGCCAGCATCAGGTCGTACCACCGCCGCAGCAGCTTGGCCCGCTCCCGGCCTGTCGTGTGCCGGAACTCGTCAAACGCCGTGGCCGCCGCCGCAATCGCCGCCTCCGTGTCCTGCGCGTCGCACTCGGGCGCCTCGCCGATCACCGCCCCCGTGCACGGGTCCGTCACCTCAAACGTCTTGCCCGTGCCGGCCTTGACCCACTGGCCGTCGACGTAGCAGACGCCCGTCTTGAGCAGAGACGGGTCGCGGAGCTGTGGGCAGGATTTGCGTTAGCGAGGGCACGCACACAAGAAGCCCAAGAAGACCAATGGAGAGAAGAGGGGGGGGGGGGGGAAGAGGGAGAAAGAGAACGAGGTCTCATACATACCGCTGGAACTGCCATGTTGGAAGCAAATCGCGAAACAACTGTAGGAAATGTGTATCTCTGAAAGCAGGAACGTCTTGTAGGAGCAACAAAGCGAGATGTTTGCAAGGAAGAGAGACGCAGCGGAACTCGTAGGGCGGCCATTGTTTATCAGAGTTCCTATATACCACCCTCTTTCTTAAGAGTGTCGATTGGCAATCCGCCACTTAACTGGCGTCGGCTACAATTAGTTATCTGTTGTTTTTTTGTCACTTCTGAAGCGACAGGACCTCCAGTTCCGATAGGAAATGGAAAGGAAAAGCTAGAAGCCGAGACTCGGCCTAGGAGTCTTGGAGTGGGTGTCTGGTCGTTTAGACGACGAGTAGACGAGGCGACTTAGAACAAAAGGTGGGTTCCGAGACGGCCTTTTTGGACTACCGCCCGGCCTGTTAGTGGCTGTTACTGACTGATTCCGGGTTTTTACTGGCTGTTTTACTGGATGGCGCTCCAGGGTGCTATGGAAGGTTCCGGCAAAAACGCCGTCAAGTGATCCATTCCCAAGCATGGCGGAACTCAAAATAGGAAGGCAAATTGAGAACCCTATGGAGTACGAGTACTGTACATGCACGAAGCTACAAGTGGCTGATCAGTGATCAGATATCCCTGGAATAGAGGCAAAAAAAAGAGCGCAGCTTGAGAAGATGCGGAGAGAGAGGAGAGGAGAGGAGGAGATGGGGGGGGGGGGGGGGGGGGGGGGGGGGGGGAGGATAAGAGAAGGGCTATGGAGGGGGACCCAGGACCAATTCGATGACGTCCGTTGTTTGCCGATGGCGGGTTGCCCGCGCAGTTTCTTTCCAGCATCATCAGCACCATCAGCGCCATCAGTGCCATCAATGCCATCAATGCCTCTCCATCCGCCCCCATCAGCGCTCCTCCCCCTCCCCCCCCCCTGCACGCCTCCGGTGACGGCTACACCTGCCTGGCCCAGCCAACGCAGATGGCAGAAAATTACCTGGAATGGAGAGAATACGAGGTGTACAGGGGTAATAATTGTTAACTGGGTTGTATCTTTTTAGAGATCGAAGTGCCCAGAATAGCACTGAAGATTCTAGCATCCCATACTAAAACACAGGTAACAAAATAACAATTATTACCCCTGTACACCTCGTACACGCAGGGTCGTATTGGGGGGGGGCCGCCAATCTGTTCCCCATCTACACTCGTAGTCCCGTCTAGCCCTGTCGTTGGTGTCATCGGTTTCTGTTTCTTTTGTTCCTCTTGTTCCTTTTTTAGCGACGAATCCGCTATAATTCGTACTTATATGGAGTAATACGTACAAGTAATTTCTTAGCTCTCGCGCTAAGATACGCTGTATGGAAAAAGAACTGGACTCGGCTCGAGCTACCCGTTTAGGGTCAAAGAAGGGCTTGATTAAGCTATCGTTGTCTCCCATGCTATCGTTGATTTTCTTTCATATTTCATTTTCCATCTCTCTCAGCCTTTCCTAGTTTTCAGGAATCCATTTCCCATCATTTTTGGTGCTGAGGCGTCGCTTGGGCACTAAACCGAACTCACCGACCGGCCCGATCCAGTCTCTGTTTATTAATTGACTCTGCTGCATTTTGACGTCTGAGCCCAAGTGTCGTCGTGTATCATATTTCTTCCGAAGGCAAAGATGATAAATCGGCACAAACATGACCAGGCCGAAGGCGGTGGAAATCGGTGAGGCGCATGTGCATTATCATATCTCTCAGAAGCCGGAAACGAACGCCCAGCAGCTTCTCTGAGCTGGCAGCAGCTGTCATGTGAAGAAGCTGCTTCGTGTTGTGTTTACGTGAGCCGTGCACGAAACGAGGAGACGGAAGACCGCCGCTGCAATTCACCCGGAAAAGAAAAAAAAAACCATCTCGCTATATTAACGGCGTATAACATGAAATTGCCCAAAATGGCTGCTTTCATATAGCGTGCGGCGTCCGCTTCCCACAGCGGCCTGGCTATAATCAGAGGAGGAGAAGTGTGCGCGTACAGTCGTAAACAGCTCCCAGCGCTGGAAGGGCCTCCCATATGGCGAAAATAATGCCCTCCGCATGTCTTCCGTATCTATCAAGTAGCGTAGGATGAGTGTTGTCCCTAAGGAACGGTGAATAACGCAAGGCTACGTAGAATTCGCACTGCAGACGACATGGCGATGCAGACAATCTTCTCCATTCTTGCGCTGGCTGGCGCATCACACGCCAAGCCGGTGGCATCCTCCGTCTTTGCTGGTGCAGCGGATCCGCCTTCAGGCTCCGCCGTCTACGATGTCAGCCCGACCGCCCCGGCGAGTGCTGGCGCGCCGGTGCTGGAGGCCTTTGTCAGCTACTCCATCGAGTTTGCCTTCTTCCCCGACTTCGCCGGCAACAAGTCCGCGCCCAACACTTTCACGGACGCGCTCCTCACCAATCTGGCCGACCTCTCTGGCGGCATCAAGCCTTATATTCGCGTTGGGTGAGCAGGAAAGAAGGAAAGCAACGAAGCGGTGAAAATCTGCTGTCTCTGACTGACATTGTCCGCGCAGCGGAAATACCCAGGACTACGCGCTCTACAACGCCAGTCTGCCGCAGGCCGTCGACGGCCGGTACAACGTCTCGCGCTCCGTCGACTATCCCACCACCGTGTACATCGGCCCGTCCTACTTTGAGAGCTATGGCACGCTGCCGGGCGTGCGCTTCTCGCACGGCTTCAACCTCGCCCTGGCGTCCACCCCGGCCGGCTGGCAGACGCTCCTCGACACCGTGCCGCTCGTGTGCCAGGCCCTCGCCCCAGAGAAGGGCCACAACGGCACCGCCGCGCTCCGCCACCGCCTCTACACCCTCGAGTACGGCAACGAGCCGGACCTGCTGTCGACCTCGGCCCAGGGCCCCACGCGCCCGCGCCAGTGGAACGAGAGCACGTATGTGGCGCAGTGGCTGAACGGCACGCGCCAGATCCGCGAGCTGCTGCGGGCGCACTGCCCGGAGCTGGTGCGCGACGGGCGGCGGACCGACAGCTCGTCGTCATCGTCGTCGTCGTCGCCGGGGCGGATCGCCGACTACGCCGGGTTCATGGCGCCGTCGTTTGCCGGCACCAACAACCATCTGCGCGCGCTGCCCACGTGGAAGGCGGGGCTCGACGCCGACGGGAATATTGCCCTGTTTTCGGGGCACAAGTAGGTGGTCTTTTTTTTTTTTTTTTTTTTTTTTTTTTTTTTTTCCCAAGGCAGGCACGGCAGACTCATCACGCTGACGATCCGCGCCTGCACAGCTACATCAGCGGCGCCACGTCGCCGGGCGTCACCTTGCAGGGCACGCTGATGAACCACACCAACACGGTGCGGTCGGTGGCGGCCCACGTCGCCGAGTACCAGGGCATCTTTGCGAACGCGAGCGCTGGCGGCGTCGCTGATGGCGGCGTCGCTGGCGGCGGCGGCGGAAACGCCACTTGGCTGCCGCCGCTGCCGCCGCCCCGCCACATCCTGGGCGAGACCAACTCGCTCTACAACGAGGGCAAGCCGGGCCTGTCCAACGCCTTTGGCGCCGCCCTGTGGGGCGTCGACTTCTTGCTGACCTGCGCCGCCGCGGGGCTCGGCCGCGTCCACCTGCACCAGGGCACCAGCTTCCGCTACGCGTCCTGGCAGCCCGTGGCCGCCGCCGCCGGCGGTGCCGCCGGTCCCGCCGGCGCCCCGCTGGGCACCAGGCCCCCCTACTACGGCAACATCGCCGTCGCCGCCGCCCTCGGCGACACGGCGCGCCACGCCGTGTCTGTGGCTGCCCTGCAAGTCTCCTCTGCCGACGGCGAAGGTGAGGACGACCGCGAGCGCGCCTCCGCCTACGCCGTCTACGTCGACGGCCATCTGGCCCGCGTCCTGGTCCTCAACCTGCACGCGTACAACACGACGGCCGGCGGCACGGGGCTGGGCGAGGCCGCCGAGGGCACCGTCGCGCCGCGGCCCGTCCGCAGCTTTACGTTTGCCGTGGCTGCGGGGAACGCCACTTCCGCAGCAAACAGCACAGTCCTGGTCCAGCGGCTCCTGGCCAACGGCAGCGACGCCATCACCGGCGTCTCCTGGGACGGCTGGAGCTACAACGCCGAGCTCGCCGGCGGCCGTCCCGTGCGCCTCGCCAACGTCACCACCGGCGAGCGCCTCGCTGTGCGCGGCGGTCGCGTCACCGTCGGCGTGCCGGATGCGAGCGCCGCCCTGCTCACGTTTTAGGTAAATCATGCGGGCACCTGAAAAGAGGAAGACAGAAAAAAAAAAGTCGTGTGCTTGTGAGATGGTAGATTTTACTTCATTGTTTGTATATATATATATATCAGTCGATACCAGGAATTCTCTTTCCTGAACGCCTAAAAAAAAAGGGTCTGTCCACATAAAGACGAGCAAAATATAATATGCCGGCGCGCAAGCCATTAGTCCCTCTCATCATATATACAAGTAAAGATTCGCTCTGCATGAAGAGGCGACGAAGTTTCTCTTTGCTGCTAGCAGTCCATTTCCGAATCGTGCCCAAATACACAAAAAAGAGCAAGCAACGCAGTCTGTCGAGACACTAGGAAAACAAAGGGAAAAAGAGGAGAAAAATTGGAGAAAAGCAGCGCTTCTCCGTCGGAGGAAAGACACGAAAGAAGAAGAAAAAAGCCTTTATGCTGCCCGCAGCGGCAGCTTCCGGTCCAGGGCGTGGAAGGCCTGCGTGCGGGGCGTAAAGGGCCCCGGCGTGAAGGGCGAGGCGGCCACGCCGGGGCCGCCCGCGCCCGACATGACGCTGCCCATGCTGCCGCCGCCCGCGCCGGCAAACGTGGGCGAGAGCGGCGACCGCATCGACGCCACCGGCGACCGCAGGGCGCGCGGCTTCATCTCCCACACCTTGCTGTTGGCCGCCGGCAGGCCGTCCTCCGAGTCGCTGTCGTCGTGCACCACGTCGAGCTCCTTGTTGGGCAGCATCGAGTAGATGGCCAGGCATAGGTTGACCACGTAGATGAACAGCAGGTAGATAGTCGCCGCGAAGCACCCCTTGGCCATCATGCAGTCCGTGTACGCGCCGTCGGCGTTCGCGTAGTCGCAGCTCTTGGCAATGTACCACGCCACGGAGCTGGGGTAGCGGGGGTCCGCGTGGTCGGGGCCAGCCTGGCCGTACACGCTCGTGACGTACAGCACCGTCATGACAAAGGCGACGAAGCAGCCGATCGCAGGGAAGTAGACGTGCATGATCAGCGAAATCATCTTGGTGATCAGCACGAAGAGCGATAGTACGGAGATGGCGACATTGAAATTGGTGAGGCTGGACGGCGAGAGAAAAAGCGGCATGTCAATAAAAAAGAGTCCCAGAAGAAAAAAAAAGAAAAGCGGAGAAAATACTCATATATAAATAAAGAAATAAGAAGAAAACGCGATACAGGCGCAAACATGAAGATGATAAGAGGCCGGGCTGGCAAAGGAACAGAGGGAAAACTCACGTCTGCGACCACACGAAAGGCACGGTGGGTAGAGGGTCATGGTTGGCGTAGGCGTAGAGGATCATGTTGGGGTTGGAGTTGAAGCCGTGCTCGAAGCCGATCTGCCACAGCTTGGTGCGATAGTTGTCCGGCTGTGCCAAGCCGAAGAGGACCAGCAGGGCGACGATGCCGAGCAGCTCGGGGAAGAGAAGGAAGTAGAACGGCTTGCGGATGCGCCATGGCCGGTGGAGGATGTGGTATGTCATTTTGAATGTGATTTTTTCTTTTCTTTTCTTTTCTTTTCTTTCACTTTTCGTCTCTTAATGCACTTTTTCTTTTTCGTTTCAATTCTCTCTTCGCCTGCTTTCGCTCTTCGCGTTCTTGTTTGCTGAGTTGGATGATTGGCCTTTTCGCTCGATGGCCGTTCACAAGGGTCGAATCCGTCGATTCTTTCGCTGCATATAAGAGGATGATGCTGCTGCCGCCGCTGCAGAGAAGGGTCTGTCCTTGGGGTCGTCCTCCGCTACATTGGATGGGAGGAATAAGAGAAGCACAGAAGACTAAGCAAGAAGAAAACAGGCGCTGGTGTTTATCTCTTGCGCTTGCTCTCTTTTTTTCTTTCCTGGCGATCTTCACGATGGATTCATGAGAGGGCAAAAAAAGCCTCTTGACAAAAACGACTCTCAGAATAAGCAGAGCAAAAAAGAAGGAGGATCTAGGAATAAGAAGGGCTGTCTCCCATATATTATTTTGTGCCGCTTCGTGTGTTCCCCCCAAGATATCCGCCCATTTCGGGTTTCTCACTCACGTCTCTCACGCTTCTTGGCGCCGCCCTTTTTTTCCTTTTCCCCTTCAATCTGTTCTGCGGTTCGCCCATTCGCCAGCTTCTACCCTCGTCGCACACTGCATTCATCACTTCACCTGATTCTGTCCTTCATTCTGCCCATTTTTTCTTTTCTTTTCACCCATATTGTCCATCCTTTTCCTCATTGTAGGCAATTAACCTCTGGCCCGCAGAGTTGCCAGGCCGCCCCTCCCTTTTCCCTATCACAGCATCCTTCTACGGGCTGCGAGGTCTGAGTGACAAGGGAGGGAAATCCACAGAGTGTGAAGAGGAACGAAAACGGGCACATTGAGAGGCACTCATGAGCTGCACGTCCCAGCGAATCACAGTCCGGAGAGACCCCTCCTGGGAGGCACGACATCAAAGTGCCATCCAATCAGCGGCTGCAGCGCCCGTCCTCATCACACCTGTGAACGGGCACCCGCTGCAGCGTGCTGCAGAAAGGGTGGGCAGCGAGGACGATTCGCACCAACAGAGAGCAGAGCGGACGGACCCTTAAGCGCCGGGTAGAAGCCAGCGATTCGCTACTGTGGGGGATGGACTGCCGGGGGGGATGTGGGCGGATAGGACAGCTTTCGCTGACATACAGGACGATACGACGCACATTAAGTGACCAATCACAAATAATGATGCTCACCAATTGAACCAGGGGGATAAGAAACTATCATTGCGTGTTAGAAAGCTACATTTAAATACATGGATATCCCGGTTATAAAACAGGGTTTTTTATGTAACCCTATTAACAGCAAGCTTATCCCACTAGAGTCTCACCATCAACCATGCATGCTTATGCCCATTTGCTTTCTCGAACAGAGCATTGCCGAAAGCATAGCATATGAATGCTCCTTCTATCAAATCGAAGCAAGAAAATTGCTGCTCCTAGAGCTGCTTTTGGCAGTTCGTACAGTGAGGAGTTGTCTCTTCAAAACACTCTGCGCTTACTCCGTACAGTAATCCTTGTATTTTGTACTTCACTACCCAGTCCTTCGTTGTTAATTTAATTATTGCTATTTTCATATGACACTATATTTTTCATTATGATAGTGTATGACGTCTGCTTGGAGTACGTGGATCAAGTTATTGCATTAGCAAGTTAGGAAAGGCATGGCGTGCGCTGACAATGAATCCCTACGAAGCTCGTGTGGAGAAGATCCCGGCTGGGCATCGGTATGCCGATGTGCACTTTTAACGGTCGTCATTTTTTAGATCAGATGATTTTCAGCCTGGCTCAAGGTACATAAACTCCTCTTCGAAAGCCGTAGCGTACTGAGCCTCCGTGCTTGTGCTGTGCAACGAGTCAACGGGAATCTATGAGAACCAAGACGGCGGCCGCGACGTGTTTGCCATTGGCCGCGCCGTCATCAAGTCCAGCCGTCTTCATGATCAGTTAGCAGGCAGACGTGCAAGTCGCGATTATTCCCATGCCGACAGGAACGAAGTGCAGGCAGTAGCCCTAACGAGGGAGGTCTTCCACGGCGCCAAGGTGCCAAAGATGTGCTTTTGCTAGCAAGGCCTGTGCTTCTCCCGCCAACGGAGCAGCTCTCCTCTCTTACTTTCCACCTCATCCGACTGACTATCCCACACAGATCAACGGCCGAGCGTGCTCGTGCAGGATAGAATGCCCGCCGTCCGCCTGAGCTTCGCTTGGCAGTATCTGTCTATGGCGTAGAAGGAGGGCTTCAAGCAACAGGCGCGCCGCCTTCTCAGCCGGAAGATGGCCGATGAGGCACATGTCTAGATTCGAAGCCCCGGGCAAGAAAGCTACCCTACGTTCAACCTGCCTGAAGAATTCTCAGCGGACATTCTTTTTGGAATGATTTGTATGAGGTCTAGACAGTAGGCCTCTTCGTATGAAGGAGTCATAGCACCCTCAAAATTCAACTAGTATCGCAAGCATCGTGCTGAGACTAGTCTTTATGTAATATATTGAGACCGAGGGGGGCAGGCTCCTAGACTCAACCTAACCAGGAAAGCCACTACATTGTAAGATACAATCAAAAGCGGTACAGGTTAGAAGCCTTCTCAACCACCACAAAGTCTGTAAACAAGCTATCGAAAGTGCACAAGCTTCCCTTAATTGTGAAGTGCGGTCGCTCAATACATCCCGCCATGACATAGGCAGGCGAAGGAATCGGTTAAAGCAGGAAGGATTCCGTGCTGCAATTTGATATTTCTATGAATAAGCACGTCGTTCCCGACGCAGCTGTAGGCGAAGTCAAATATTTAAACTGATAGAAATTCAAATCAAAAGCCATGTCTCTTCTGCACTCCCCCCATGCCCCCCAGTGCTTAAACCGACACAAAATTCCACATGGCTAACTGTTGTAGGATCAGTATCAGACTCGATATAACATTTGACTCACTTCCCAAAGCGTAAGCGGTTCCCTAGAGACCTGCCTACATACTTATTGCAAACGCGATAGCCTCTTATTCGCAGACAGTCATCTTTTCATTGTGTACGTACCTTTTGTAATTGCCATCGTAGCAAGAATGGCGCTGCCGTAGGGGCTCTTTGAACCTTCCTTTTTAGGAAACAATAACTAAGTGTTAAAACAGGAAACTGTACTTGCAAACGCAAGAGTTTACAGCAAAATAGCCGTTTGATCTGAAGCGTTGTATTTCTCTTCTTTGTTTGCCCTCTTGTGGAGAAAATTCGTTCACATTATTTGCAATTCTATAGTTGACACCACAAAGATCTTTTTTTTCTATGATTTTTCTGTTTGGCTGATCGAGGGAATGGCGAGCATCTCGATGGGACGAGCCATCGTGCCCTATTTGTCGTCTCCCTAAGGACGGTGAGAACAAAAGCCTCCAAGAAGCCGGAATCTGTGCCTCTTCAACTTCAATATGTGGGAGAAGAATATGTGACCGTCAACTTTGCTCGCGTTGACAGTTCTCGAGATTATTGATAAACTCGGTAGGGGTTTCTTGATTTGCGGAGTTGGGAGAATAATTGTCTTCGTTCTTTGCTGCTTCGTATCGTTTATACGGTAATTTGGCCAACAACTATCTTTACTATAGAGGTGTGAATGAAGACGCATGCTGGAACATTGAAGCAAAGAGAAATGCATTGGGCCTACAATTTCACCTTCTGTATCCCCAAATCAGAGCCTGCCTGTTCATCACCTTGTCAGCGAGTGTGCATGAAATAAGCTATACCTAGTTGTACAATTACATTTGATAGAGGGCGCCCGGATGCGGTTCATCGGGAAAGGCTGGACAAATTCCGCACCTTGGACTTGCCGTGGCGGAGACTACGGAGGAAAAGGAGAAAGAGACGCTTGTCTCCTCCCGTCTTCCGGAGCCAGGCCGGGAAGACTGGTCCACAGTCGTGATCGAGTGTGGCTATAGAGTCTCTAGCTAACCTGCGAGAAGATATGGAATGGTGGTTCACTCTTCAAGCCACCAAGTCAATATTGTCCTCTTGGTCAAACTATTTTCACTTCAGAAGAAAACCGCAGTGGGAAATTACACCGAGAGTGTACTCTCGCCAACTATTCTCCCCTCAGCTCCGCTGACGGGCATAGCTCTGGCTGTGACGATCAGCCACACCAGCCTGCAAGTCCACATAGTCCACTCGAAAATGCGCCGTTCGCCTCGGACGGCGCATTACAGCTTGTTCCGCCGCTGTGGACCACGCCCGAGTGGGACGCCAAGGCGGACCGCAAACGTGGTCCCGCCGTGCTTGTGACGACTATTGGCGTTTCTGGCACCGCAGTCGAGCTGACGCGGGCGAGCTACGCCGTGGTCTTTGAGCCATCCAGCGCGGCCAGCCAGGAGACCCAGGCGTTTGGTCGAGTAGACCGCTCCGGGCAACCATTGCAGCCGCATTTGACCAAGACGATTTACCCTGCCAATATCGCAGAGCTCATCATCATCGACCGACAAGTCTTGCGGCAGAGGTCAGAAAATGATGAGGCTAGCCAGGACTTGCGTTCAGCCGTGGTGGCCATGCTAGCAGAAGCAGACAATAGCACCGATGCCTCGGACATGCACGGGCGTGACGAGAGGAACGAGAGTATTCTCGAAGAGGGCGAGGAGGTAGCAGAGGAGGACGGGAAGGACGGGGAGGACGGGCAAGACGAGAAAGATGAAGAAGACGGGACTTGGATAGTGTAACGACTTTGCGGTTATTGCAGGAATATGAAAAGGGACGGACAACGGAGCTGGCTGTGTTCGCCGTGATCGCCGTGGTCGCATGCTGGTAGCTTCTAACAGGCGTCACCCAGGAATTTCTAACAGGCGTCACCCAGGAATTGTACTTCTACACAAGCCAATATCTTTGACGGAGAGCAAGAGAAATATCTTATACAGATATCCTCCATTATAAGGCGAGGAAATGAGCCTCTAAATCAAGTCCTAGACACTATTTACCATGAAACAGCGGTCAACTACTTCCTTTCAACAACAACTTATCCATATATTTTTGGTCTTGTTACCTGATTAAACCACATATGCTCGTATGGTTTTATCTACTTGTCTTTGTGTTATATACAACCTCGGCGCACCCCGTCCTGTAGAGGTAGCTCTTACGACGAGCTCTGACCATATTTAACAACTGGCGAAGTATACTCTATTTTAACCTGAAAAGGATCGGCCACAGAGTTCGGCGCACTCTGTCTTGAATACAAAAAGGAATAGTAATACACACATGTATTGACGATAGGCAAATATATATATCCACTTTAAATCGAAGCAATTAATCTCAAGGACTTATATATATATGTATATATGTATGTGTACGAGTATATATGCGTATAATATTTACGTGACATTCACCAGGTCGCATGTCTTAACGCCTTCATAGTGCCTTTCTATCACGATATTCTCCACTACCCTAGTTCATGCAGGGTAGTAAAAAAAAATAGGTGGGGAAGAAGACAGAAGAACGCCCCAGTAAAGGCTCTTCCGCTCACGCTGTAAGAATTTTGAGTTGGGGTTTGGTGGAGAAAGTCGAGACCCTTTTTCGCCCCCCCTCAAGACAAAGCACAGCGATCGAGAGTTTTGCGTACTCATCTGGGGTTAAGAAATGCTTTGCCAAATGATCGGAGTGCTCCGTATTAGGATGCGAATTTTGCAGTCACAACACATCCCCAGCCGTCCGTCTCCAACACCAAACCAAATCACAAAACGAAATGGGACAAACGCAAGGGGACAATAAAAGGGCGGGTCAGGGCCTGAGAAAAAAAAAGATCGCCGATCGGGTCTGTATTGCCGCTCACCAATAGCATCCAAGGCAGCTTGACCGGCGAAAAGAACTAGGTACAGACTCTCTACATGGGTTGAACAGGGGGGATGCAGAATATATGAAAAGAATGTCCAGAGGGCAAGAGAATAAGCAGCGAAAGCAAGATGGCAGAACACGAAGAAAACGAGAAAGGGAGAGAGCAGATTATCATACGGGGAGGCAGCACATTCAAAAAAAAAAAGGACCAACTCCTGCAAGAATGAGCGGCGTACTAGCACGGAAGTACTTCGTATGCCTATCACGCAGCGCAAAGACCGGCTTGCTATGGCGATGCGCATGCTTTAGATGCACCAAGCAAGATGCTCTTTCGAAGAATAAGAACCTCACCGTCCGAGGGCTGCGCTCTGCGTATCTCCTCATTGGGATTTGCTACTTAAAGAGGCGTGTATTGGCGTTTTGAACGTGGGCTACAGAAAGTGCGCTGTGGCTTGTTTTGACAGAGGGATCAACCGGGCCAGAGCGAAGCAAATGCGGGTGGGCAAGACAAAAGTGGATGCAACTGGTCAAACGATATGGGTCCACGGGTTCTAGAACCTATCTGCCTCAAAAGGCAGAAAAAAGTGACCAAAAAAGAATGGGGAAAAAAAAAAATTTGAGCAGGTAATATGCCTATCACTCGCTAGTTTTGAAGAGTGGGTGGGCGACATGAAAAGAATTCTTCGGCTTTGTACTCGCACGTTCACGGACCTGTCAGCAGCACTCGTTTTATCACAAATCTTGTTCTGCCTCTTGTCAACAGAAAACAAAAGACTAAAAAAGACAAGACACAGACACATGATTTACAAAAAGATGCCGAGAAGGAGATGGCGCACTAGTTTGGAGGATCAGAGGCAAGTCAGCCAAATGCCTCGAAACTAGAGTGCTTTGCGTTAGATGACTACGTACAACGCCAAGGGGGCGATGGCACGGAGGCATTGGCTACTGAAAGACTACGTAGATGCGAAGATGGGAAAGGGGAGACAATGCCATCCACCCATCTCTGTGCAGAAAAGAGGAGGTCGATAATGGGAGGACATATCGGAACGAAGCAGGAGACGCGAGTAAGGCCTTGCCATAGGAGACCCCAGGGCTTAGTTCTTCACTTGAGACAAAGGGCATTGGCATGCCAGGCCGTTCTTTCCGAGCGTTCCTCTGTGCCCATATGCCCGCGACCTGGCCTGCTTTGTCCTCAAGCAAGCAAGGACCCATGTGGGTGGACGCGTTGCCAGTACTTGTACGTCGTATGTATTCAGCCCAGCTGCAGCGGTCAAGAGGGAAGATGTAGAAGGCCTGGTCTGTTGATACCCTTGCATTCTGACAGCGCAGACATACGACGTACGAGTATGCTGTAATACTCCACATTATCGTTGCCTTCTGTGCCTATTATCGCCCATGTGCCTTCGAACCGCGTGTCTCATCGCTGGACAAAGTCGGTCGTCTAGCTCTAGCACCAAACGAGCAGGAGCTGAATAACGAAAGAATATCAGCAAAGAAAGAAGAAAGGGATGAAAGAAACCATTTCGTCGAGGACTGATATAAATCTCTCCCCAAAAAACAAATCAATAAGCGTATAGGATGCCCCATGCAGACGATGACTGTCGACGATTGAAGGCCGTGCTCTCTGTGTCCTTTTTCGTCGTCTTTCTGCCCTTCTTCACTTTCGCCTCTTTTTCCCCTGTGCCCCCACCGGGCACTGGTCCAGACCCTTCTGCGAGGTCTCATCTTCCCTACTCCGTAATAATTTTTCCTCACCAGTTCATTCAGTCTTATCCGCCAATGCCGTCGATCTTTTTCTCTTGCTCTCGGAGCTTTTTTTTTTTTCCTTTCTTAGTTATCCAGCCAACCAAGAAGACAGCGAAAACTGTCTTACATCGTAGCACGGTCGGCTTTGTCTTTGTTGTCTTTTTTGTCTGCATTCTGCAGTCTCCCTGAGCCTTGGCAATCAATACTTCCAGGTTGCAGGTCCTTTCTGTCTTTCAATTAGCTGTCTTCGATTCCATTCAACGACGGCCCTCCGCGGCCCCGGCACCGATAAACACCGACAGGAGGGTGCGAGAGAAAACAGCAGACTAGAGAGACACAAGCGGCAGAGCGTTCCAGACTAAGGATCCGCAAAACAAGCAACACGGGAGGGAGGAGAGCTCCGTGTGTGAAGAGCAGAATCTCGATCCCCCAGTCCGTCCATTTACTTTCTCCTTCCATTTTTTTCCTCCAAATTTTAGTTGCTTTCGTGTCTGAAAATCTCTCGTTCGACTTCCCTTCTTTTCTCTTCGTTTTGCTTCCAAGATTTATTTTGGCCGTTTGCCTGTTCTAGCGCTTTTTCTAAACTATTTTCGCTCCTGTCTTCCCGTCTTATTTTCACCTAACGTCTTTTCTCTCCCTTTCTTCGACGCCCTGTCTTAGCTTCTTCGTGTACTCGTACTTCCTCCGTATGCCGCGTAACACCATATCACCGCTTTCTCATCTTTTCCCGTCTTCTCCTGTGTCCGAATTGCGCTCTCGTTTCCAGCATCAGCGGATATCGACATCAGAAACCCACCAGGTACTCTTCTATAGGCATATGCTAATTGCTATACTAATGCTACTTGGTAAGACAAGTTCTGGCTTCACTCGTTCTTTCTCTTTTTCAGCAGCCTTCCCCACACTTGCTGTTGCCGCATTGTAGGGTAGGTACACGGAGTACGGAGTGTCCAAGCCTTCTAGTATCTATCTGCGCGTGGTTGCTTACCCTCCCACCCTTTCTTCCCTCACCTCTCTCCATGTTAGCTTCTCTAGTTCACACATGCCCACCCTACTTTGAACTGATCTCACACCGAAAGCACATATAGCACTTGTTCATCTATCGTCTTCGTGTTTTGATCTTTCTACTTCTAGGCTTCATCTTTAGTGAACGTTGAGCTTTGCTAACTTCTGTAGCTGGTTCTGCCGTCTCTGGAAATCGAGTCCGAAATCGAACTTAATCTAATGCCAAATCACAGGCTATCTTCTTAAGACTCTGTTTGCCAAGGACTCATTGTCTTCTTTTGTTTCGTATTCTTCGCTCTGAGTTTGGTTCTTATCCCTGGTCCGGGACTGCAATCTTCGCAGTCACCAGACCTCCATGGAGCATCGGCAAGGCACAGATTCGTTTTACGGTTCTAATCGCCCGGGAAATACATATTATTGTCTTCCACGCGGAGCTTGAGGCTGTGCTCCTCTAGCTTTTCTTGATGTCTTTGGAGAGCAAGAACAACGAGAATTCCCTCGACCACACTCGCTTTATCACCACGGCTATCGGGCAGACGCATAACACCGCACCGTCAGCGATAAGTGCAAAGGACCAGCTCCGACCCGACCAGTCAGTTCCCAATCTCAACTTGAGTGACATAGATGCAGCGGTCTCGGAGCTTCCATCTTTGCCAGGCTCACCGACCTCATCGATCTTCTCATTAGCTCCCTCGCTCTCGTCTACTTCAACGAGCCATCTGCCAGTACCGCCGTGGACTGCTCTGCACGTCGGCGGGAATGTTACAGCAGCTCCCCTGCTTGTCAAGAAGGCCACAGAACCTGTCGGCGCGGCGACTCTCCAAGAAATCGGAAGCGGCAGCAGCAGCAAAGGCACACACGGAGGAGCCACTTCTGCTACCAAAAGTGCCCACGGCCAGAATCACGCAGACAGCACCGTCTATAATGCGACCAGGTGCAAGAGACACACAGACGACCTAGTACAGCCTAATCTTAGCTGTCCGACTGTCGCTGTGGGTATCCCTCTTCCTTCTAGCCCACCATCTCCAAAACGACCCTGCCTATTTTCCTCCTCACTCCAGTCCGCAACTATCCTTCCACCTCGCAGCCGACACACTTGCTTTCGCCGTGCTCCTTACCCTAGACCCGAGTCTTTCGATCCCAACACTGGTGCCGACTGTAATTCCGACGCCTGCCCTAGGGCCGACTTTGAATTCAGCTCTGAGCTGAATTTGACCACCATGATTGGTCATCCTCGCGATGAGAAAGAGCAGGAGACCGTTGTGATGCAGCTTCCCTCTAGCAACTTAATGGAGAAGCCATTGGCTTGCAAAGCCAATGGCAATTCTGCGGGCCACTTTTCTCTTGCGCAATCGCCCTTGCCGCTCCTTCAAGATATTGATCTTGTGGAGCTCCTTGATCAAGATGACCGACCAACATTTGTCGTTGATGTGGCTAAGACGGCCAGTGACAAAGCAAGCTCCTTACAAATCCTCTTTGCCAATGCGGCTCTCCGAGAAGCACGGCCTGTCTTCGACCAAATAGCTGACTTGCAACACGCTTCGAAATCCTGTAAGGTCGCCCAAGCAAAGGCTGCAGGCTTCAGGAATTGGGTGTTGAATTTGGACGAATCAAGAACGAGGTCTGACGGAGCAAGTCTGGAAACGAGTTCTGACAGAAAGCTGCCGCTGCCCTTGACATTCGCCGGCCTGCGTTGGACATACTCTACCATACGTCAGCGCTACCGTATTGTACGAGGAAATACAATACATGATGCTACAGCACTGCCTCGAAATGCAGAGACAGTTATCGGGCCTTCGCCAAAAAGTGCAGTGTCAGAAAACTATACAAAAACTAGGCCAAGGACAAAGAAGGAGGCTCCAGATCATGGAAAGCCATTTGCTGAAATCCTTGGCACCAAGGACTACACTGGTGCTGTTGTTCCAAAAGTGGAAGAGGCTAGACCGACTTTTGATTGGACACGTATCACAGCAGCAGACGACATCCCAGAACACATCAAGTTCGCCAGATCTGTTGACTGGGCTTCAACGCCGTTAGGGCCCATCGAGCAATGGCCTGATGATCTGCGTGGCATGTCCAACCTAGTTATGAGTAGCCCACATCCTGCTGCTATGTACTGGGGGCCAGAATACACAGTAATCTACAATGAGGCATACAAAACACTTATTGGAGACAAGCACCCAAAGTTGATGGGATCAAAGTATTCAGAAGGCTGGCCAGAGATCTGGGATACAATAGGCCCGGTCTTCCACAGCGCCTGGACTGCAGGACAGGCCGTTCTGAAACAAGACAACAAACTATTTATCGACCGTCATGGTTTCCTCGAGGAGACTTTTTTCAACTGGTCACTCGTCCCACTCATTGGTAACGACGGCTCCGTGGTCGCCTTGTACAATCCGTCATTCGAGAACACGCGGCGGAAAGTGAACGAACGACGGATGCTTACGTTATATGAAGTGGGTGAGAAGACAGCTATAGCGCAGACCGTCGAAGAATTCTGGCACGCAACTAGAGAAGGTCTTGCGTACAACGAATTTGACATGCCCTTTGTTCTTATCTATTCGGTAGTTCGAAACACTGGCAGCTGCAAGGACTTCGACAGCGACGCCTCTTCGCTCCAGTCTAGCAGCGTCGACGGTCCGCGACATGTCGTCCTGGAGGGCTCGCTTGGCCTGTCTCCCGGACATCCGGCAGCTGTAGCCGCTATGGATCTTCACACAAGTGACGAGGGCTTTGCGCCATACATGCGGCAGTCCATGCCCAAAACAGCATGTGGAGGAACCGTAGCACTGCCTTCTACCGTCATATTGTCTGCCGAAGACGGCACGTTGCCCGCAGATCTTGCGGCTAGCTTGCATAGCGAGCGCGGCTTTAGAGACCCTATTCGTACGGTTGTTGTGTTCCCCGTTCAACACACCACTGCCTTCACGGCAGTATCAGAAGCCTCAGCCTCGGTTTCCGTTTCCGGGTTCATTGTCATGGGCACTAACCCACGCCGACCCTACAACAATGACTATCAGTTATTCGTGAATCTCTTAGCACGGCAGTTGACGACGTCACTCGCATCGGTCGTTCTGTTCGAAGAGGAGATCCGGCGTAGCCGGTGCGCGGTGCAGCGGGCGACGCAGGACCGGCAAGAATTATCCCACCAGCTTCGCATACGCACACAGCAAGCAGTAGACAGCCAGACCAGGTTTATGCGTATGGCCGAATTCACGCCTGTGGGGATGTTCGTGGCTGACGGGACAGGGCAGATTACCTACTGCAACAGTATGTGGTGGGAAATATCACGGCATCCAAGAGTAGAGGGGGCCAATGCTTCATGGCTCACATGGATGGACAGCGTCCAAGATGAAGATCAGCCAGGTCTGTCAGTGGTCTGGGACCGACTGGTGCGGGATAAGGTTATTGTTACCCACGAATTCCGATTCAAGCAGAATACAACTATACAGACTGACAGCAACGGCGGCGCGCCTATTGAAATCACGACCTGGGTGCTCCTTCGAGCATATCCAGAGAAGGACGATAGCGGCAATCTCAGGGGCATCTTTGGCTGCATCACCGACATTTCCCAACAGAAGCTAGCCGAGGAGTTCCAGATTCAGCTGCGCCAGGAGGCGGTTGAGCACAGGCGGCAACAGGAAAATTTTATCGACATCACGAGCCATGAGATGCGCAACCCTCTGAGCGCGATTCTGCAGAGTGTCGACGAGATTATGAGCTCGATCAATGAGTTCCGGACCAAATCGAGTAACGCCAGCCGTGACTCAGCCTCAGAAGGCTCTGACGTCGGATGTCTGCTTGACAATATCTTTGAAGCCAGCAGCACCATTTCGCTTTGTGCCAACCACCAAAAACGTATAGTTGATGACGTCCTCACACTGTCAAAGCTGGACTCGCAACTGCTGCCGGTCACCCCCGTCGATGTGCAGCCAGTACTTGTAGTGCGTAACACGTTGAAGATGTTCGAGGCCGAACTCATCGCTCATCGTATCCTCTGCACGTTCCGCGTACAACCGTCCTACCAGAGGCTCGTCGGGTTCAGTAATTGGGTCAAGCTGGATCCATCGCGCCTCAACCAGGTATTGATCAATCTTATGACGAATGCCGTCAAGCTGACCCAGGCAAGCGAAAAACGCTCAATTGAGATATCTTTGGGTGCATCTGATGAGAACAGCGATCCCATCGATTGCGACGTCGCCAGCTCTGTCGCCGGTCTTTCCTATGTCCCTAACCGGCATGACAGACCCGAGCTAGCGGGTGGCTCCGACTGGGGCGATGGTGAGAAGATCAACCTGCACATTGCCGTATCGGACACCGGCCAAGGCCTGCAAGAAGATGAAAAGTCAATGCTCTTCCATCACTTTTCGCAGACCGCACCACGCACACACATACAATATGGCGGGGTGGGCCTCGGTTTGTTCATCTGCCGAAATCTAACAGAGCTGCAAGGCGGTCAGATCGGCGTTGCATCGCAAAAGGGAGAAGGAAGCACGTTTGCATTTTACGTCAAGTGCCGGAAGGTAGCCTCTACTCCGATAGGCGTGCAGCCAGGAGTGTCGAATCTGTCTTCCATCGTCACTGGGCCCCTGTGCGCAACCCCGACAGAGCCTATCATTGCGTACTCGACTGGTGGCAGTGAAATCGGTCAAGGCAATTGCACCTGCCAGACCAAGACAATTACGACGCCCGAATTGATGCCCCAGCTGCCATCGTCACCAGTCTTGCTCCTTAGTTCTCCTGCTATAGCCCCAACGGAATCAGCAGCGCAACTAGGCTCGTCCATTGCCACGCCAGGAACCAGTACAGCCACCAGTGTCACAACGAGCGCCACCTCGGCTGCATCTATTCCTACTGCTGCTGCCACCGCAATTGTGCCTGAAGGGGTTGCGTCTGACCGCAACGGGGTTGAGATGTCAAATCTAGACGTGCTCATCGTTGAAGACAATTTGGTGAACCAGCGTGTGCTGCAGCGCCAGCTGGACAAAAGTGGCAACCGAACACTCGTGGCCAACCACGGCGGAGAGGCGCTCGACATCCTGCGCCAGTCGACGTTTTGGCGGACTGCAGACGACAGCGACACCACGATGCGAGGAGATGCGACCGCAAATGGGGACTCAGCCATAGACGTAGCGAGCAGCAAACGGCGCCCGTCCTTTCTTGCTGCTGCTGCTGCTGCTATCGCGTCGTCCTATTCTTCTGCTGTTTCTCCGCCTACGCCTCTACCTCCTCCGACAACGCCATCTAAGATTAACATCTCTGTCGTCCTCATGGACCTGGAAATGCCTGTCATGGACGGCATGACGTGTGCACGGGCGATCCGTGCCCTAGAGCGGTCCGGCACGCTGGTACAGCATGTACCGATTATTGCCGTGACGGCCTATGCGCGACAGGAGCAGATCCAGAGTGCTAAAGCGGCCGGTATTGTAAGCTACACTACGGCGCAAGACAGCCCCATGAAAGAGCATGTGCTAACAAACTTTTCAATTAGGACGATGTCATCTCTAAGCCGTTCCGCCTAGCACAGCTAATGCCCAAAATCCAAGAGCTAGTGACCAAGTACGGGACAAAATGACGCTCACCAACTCGCATAGAGTTGTAGCATACGGTGCTCTATTCTTCGTCACTTCTTCTTTTTTACCTTCTTCTTTTATTTCGCATATACCCCACCACTTACTCCCGCAGTTCGCTAGGATGCAACGATGTATACATTATTTATTCATTCATTTTACCACTGCTTGTTTCTATTTGGAAAGCATGCAAAGAGCGTTTTCGGTAGCTATTACTAATGGGCATGCATACACAGAACAAGGTGGCGTTTGTGTTTTCTGCGTTGCGTTTTTGTTATAGTCACGTCCTTTGTCAAGGCGAAAACGGATCCGCGGCCTGGTCCTTGGCGTCTAGGAAGGAAGCAAAATTTGTTGTACACTTTTTTTCTCATAACGGAGCACATGAAGGACGAGAACTAAAAGGAATTGAGATATTATACACACCATTGGAGGACAGATGATTATACCGAGTAGGGAATCCACCACTAAGGGGAAAGGTTTTGGTTCATGAAAACGAGATACCACACACACTGGTAAGAGAATAACATTTATTATACAAAACACACGAGCAGCAGTATCAAATTCAACAGATTCGTCGTAACCATCCATAAAGAGACATGCACACGTAGCAAAGCCTAAAGTCATCTACAAAGTATCTTTTATGTAAACGCGAGTGTTTATTAGCTATTATTAGATTTTCCGTGGTTTACACGGTAAAGGAACGGAGTATCCGTTTGGCGATGGTGTTCCCAGCTTTCTCCCCTGTGTCCAAATATTATTTTGCCCTCTTCCACCTCTCAGAAGCGTCAGCTCCTTGCCCAGAAAACCAAACTTTTGAAATGTATTAGATCCGAACTCTCATCAGCAACACGAGAGTGAAGAGTCTAACATAAGAACGGAAGGTAACAAGAAAAACCACCTATCCAAACATGTGGGTATACGTACGATATCAAAATAGAAAAAGCTAACAGGATATGTAGGGTGCAACAGTAATTCTTTTTTTGTTTTGTATAATATCTTCAACATCGGAAAAAAAAAGGAAAAGTTAGAAGGAAAGCAAGAGCACAAGAGCAAATAGAAAAGTCAACTTGGACAATGAGGCCGAGCGGTCAACATGTACTCAAGCGAACTGTTTTTCTGACAGGGTATCTTAAATGCAGAAACCGAACAACCCAAACCAAACCACGAACGACAATGAAAAAAAGATGATTTTAGGTTGCCCCACAATGTTGTTGATGCGTTTTCAACGGCAAACAGGAGGGAGGACCAGGGGCAGAGCTTTACCGAGGACAACATCGAACCACCAAAGTCAATCTAGCCAACATCATCGGCGCCGTTTGAAGAGCGAATTAATGCGCGCATTCTATGCGGTAGCAGCAACCTGGGGAGTGGCAGCAACGGCAGGAGCCTCGACAGCAGCCTCCTCAACAGCAGCAGCAGCAGGGGCAGCAGCCTCAGCCTCAGCAGGGGCAGCCTCAGCAGGGGCCTCGGCGTCCTTGGAGGCTTCGGCCTCGGCGGGCTTGTCCTCAGCAGCAGCAGCCTCCTCGGTCTTGGCGGGGCCGGGGGACTTGTCCTTGCGGCCCAGGCGGACGGTGTTGCGGAGACGAGAGAAGCCACCGGGCTTCTTCTCGTCATCAGACTTGTCCTTCTTGCCACCAAGGCCGAAGGGGAGCGAAGACTTGCGCTTCTCGCTCTTGACCTCCTTCTTCTCGCCGTTGGTAGCGGGGGCATCCTCAGCAGGAGTCTCGGCAGCTGCGGCCTCGGCAGGAGCAGCGACGTCGGTGGACAGGGGCTCGCTGGTCTCGACAGCCGGGATCACGGGAGCGGTCTCGGAGACAGCAGCAGGCTCAGCAGGGGCATCCTTGGCGGGGGTAGCCGGGCCAGCCTCAGCTTCGACCTTCTTCTTAGAGAAGCCGAGGTTGCCGAAGATGCTGCCACGCTTGGTCGTAGGGGTCTTGACCTCTTCCTTGGGAGCCTCAGCAGCCGGAGCAGCAGCCTCAGCCTCGGCAGGAGCAGCCTCAGCAGGAGCGGCAGCCTCCTCCTTGGGGGCCTCAGCGGCGGGCTCGGCAGCGGGAGCAGCTTCAGCCTCAGCGGGGGCAGCAGCCTCAGTGGGAGCAGCCTCTTTCTTCTCCTCCTTCTTGCCACCACCGATCAGGTTACCGAAGATGGAAGCCCGCTTGCGGGAGGCAGAGCGGCGCTTGGGCTCCTCCTTCTTCTCCTCCTTGGGGGCCTCCTCCTTAGGAGCCTCCTCGGCGGCAGCAGGGGCCTCAGCCTCAGCGGGGGCAGCAGCCTCAGCGGCGGGAGCCTCCTCCGGCTTCTTCTCCTCCTTCTTGGCGGGCTTGAACGACGCCAGGGTCGCCTTGTAGGTCTCACTCTCGGTAACGGTGCCAGCGAGCTCCTTGGCCTCGGCGATCTTGGCCTTAAGCTGGCTCACCCAGTTGTCACGCTCAGCAGTGCTGCTCGCCTTGAAAGTGTGCTTGTGGCCCTTGGACGTGAAGTGGAACTTGTTCGAACCCTCAGTGGCCGGCTCAGTGGCGTCAGCCTGAAAGAGGTATTAGTACAATGTTACAGTGAACAGCTACAATAGTACGGATTTACGAGAACTGCGGCGGTTACTTACCAGGTGGACAACACCGTGGGCGGTGGACTTGTCACCAAGCTTCTCGCTGTAGAAGAGAAGGCCCTTGCCGGTCTCGGAAGCCCAGGACACGATGTGGTGGGCGGCATCGGTGACCTTCTCGGTCTTCAGGTAGGCAGCGAGGTCCTCCTTGGTCACAGGCTCAGAGCCGAACCAGAAGAACTTCTTGGCGTAGAGCAGGTTCCTGTTGAATTTGTTAGCGCTGTGGGTCTACGCTCAATTGCTTAAATCCAACCTCTCCCCTAAGAGGCAACGGCATAATACGTACTTGGGGAAGCCGGAGCCCTTAGCCTCGAGGACACCCTCCTCGATAGGCTTGACCTCCTCCTTAGGAGCCTCCTCAGCAGGAGCAGCGGTCTCGGCGGCGGGCTCGGCGGCAGCCTCAGCAGCGGGAGCGGCCTCAGCAGGGGCCTCAGCAGCGGGAGCCTCAGCGGCAGGGGCGGCCTCGACAGCGGCGGCGGGCTCGGCGGCAGGGGCCTCGACGGCGGGGACCTCAACGGGCTTCTGTTCTTCGGCCATTGCGACGGTAGGTATGTAGTTTGTGGTTTTAAAGTTTGGAAATGGTGAGATGCAGCTTGAGAAGCTTGATTGTTACTTTTTTTTTTGTTAGTGACGAAAGTCAACTGGGTATCTTTGGAGATTAGGGTATCGAAGGGTATCGAGGGTATCTCAAAGTGAAAAGAAAAATAAAACTAAAAGACTATAAAAAATATGGGTATCACAAGAGAAAATGGAAAGAAAAGGAGTATTAGGGTTTCGTCTTGAACTTGTCAAGTTTGGGGTATTTGGAAGAACAACAGAAAAGGGTGAGGAGAGAGAGAAGAGGAGAGAGAAAAAGAAGAAGACAGGAAACGAGAAGAAACGGAAAGAAGGTCTATTTTAAAAAGAGAAGGGAAGGAGCAAAGGAGGTAGGCACAGAGCAGGAACTGGACTGTGCTTGCTCTCTCTGCTACATAGGTAGGTAGGGGGGGGGGGGGTGTAAGTGTGGACGAGGAAGGAAGACAAGACATGAGGAAAGAGCAAAGTGGTATGGGTGGAGGAGAGATCCGCATGTGCAGTGAATGAAGTACTTTGTACTATGTACATTATCCTAGTGATTGGCCGGGAGAGCATAAAGATTGAATGAAGGGGAGGAGTCAAGGAAGCACTTGGACCGCCTGTGTGAGAGACGCCTTCAGGTTTTGCCTGGTTCTGAAAGGGGGGAAAGGGAGCTCTGATGGCGAATGGGTCAACACGTACGAGTACGGGAGTACTGAAGGAGGAGAGACACAGAGAAAGGCGGGGAGGGATAGTTAGATAGACAAGGCAAGCTTTGTGCTCGTAACCTACATACAGTATGACTACACACTCACACGTACATACAGACGCCCATTGCGTACCTCGCTCATTAGCATGCCAGCTTGCCAGATTCGCCAGCTTGCCAGTAGGCCAGTCGCGTGGTGGATTTTGTTCGTGGTGATTGCCCGATTCTGAAATTGGCCTTGCAATTTACACTAATCAGAGTCGCCTCCCTCGACGCAAAGCTGTGCGCCTTTCTCCCTTTGGACCACCTGGGCGGCTCTTTCGTCCCTCATCCTACGACGCACCCGCCATACTTGGCTGCTTGGCTGCTTGGCTGCTTGCTGTTTGTTTGGCTATTTGTTTGGCTGTTTGCTACTTGCTATGGCTGGCTATCTCGCTTCTGTATCGTACGTGCTCCGTAGGCTTACATGCACGATACGGTACTCCATACATGGACCTGGCCATACAGCAAGGAACAAAAAGCATCGTCCCCTTTTCTAGCCTCCACCGCACTTTCTCTCGCGTTGAGACGCTGTTGCTGGGGTTGCTCTGCACGCCGTGAGATGGCTTCCCCCTTTTTAAAATTTCTTTTTTTAAATTTCCTTTTTTTTTTGTCCTATGCTTTTTTTTGGGTTCGTAAGACACACTTTTCTAGGTTTTTTTTTTTTGGTAGTGAAATTGCACGGCCAGCGCAGGGGGGGTAGGAAATGTACATACATACACACGTATATTAACGCCCGGGCAGGGGTCAGTGGATAATGCTCCCAGGCAAGGGACAATCATAGTTTCTGCTTGTGGCAACGACGCCACCGTAGGGTTTGTGCACAGGCTCAGATCATCATTTCGTCGTGAAGGGAGACGAGTGGTTGAGTGCTCCGTAGGGGAGCAGGCTTCGAGAGTTATCGTCGCCGGCCCGCTTGGCACAGGGGCGACAGGAGCAAGAGTTTTCTTGCTCTTTCTTTCTCCATTTCTCCATTCTACTTCTCGTCCTGCATTAGGGGCTTTGCACTACGCATATTACGGAGCAATCTGTGCACTGTAAAAGAGCGAGAGATATTACGTTGAAGTATTTTGGCGGTTTGACCTTTGTGGCCAGACAAGCTGTTAGAGGCCAGCAAAAGGGTCCAAGGCGAGAGCGTCACGATCTAATAGAACGGCGGCAAAATCGGAAAGGACGGGTTGGGGAAACGAAAGGGGGATGGGAGACAAAGAAAGCCTGATACACAGTTCAGTGCACAGAGGGATGTGCAGGCTTTCTTCGCGGAAACCGCCGCAACACTGGCACAAGGAAAATAGAAAGCCGGAGGGAGCATGGCTGCATTATCGTCCGCACTTTATCCTCGACAAGAAAACGTGGCGCCACGGCGGTTTACGTCCAAGCTAATGTACCCCGAAAAGGCTTGCCAGGCTAGAGAGGAAGCATCCTGTGCGAAGAAAAGTACAGAATAGACCTCAAAGCTGTAATAGTTGCCTGTGGCATAAGGACAGGCAGGGCATGGGCAGGCAGTCGTGCGAGTAACTATACAGTAGCTTCTTCTTCCTCTACAACGCCCTCGTTTTCGCTCAAGGAGTGATGAAAACGAAACTCTCGTACACGTACATATACGGAGCAGTCACGTCTAATACAGGGCGACGCGCTAGAGATACTTGCCTGCAAAGTACCGGCATTTTTGTGGGCCTCATAGGTCGCAGTGCATATCCTCCCTAATAATGAACTGGATCATGATTGAACGAACTTGTGGGTCAGGCCAGAAAGAAGAGGCAGGCACGATGTTGCAGCAGCCTGCAAGCGCCATGTGACAATTTTTTTCATTTTTTTCATTTTTTTTTTTTTTCGTTCTTGGACGAAAAAGTCTGATAACACACACACACTCAGCTAGCCGCAACACAATATGTCTTGAGAAAAGAAAAGAAAAGGAAATAGCACTGTATGACCCAGTGCCAGCCCTTCTGTCATCGATCGTCATCTCTCTAGATGTACATACGCTTACTACGCAAGTTGAGTTTATTGTACGGAGTATCCTCTTCGAGGTGCGCCGATCCGACCATCAAATCAGGACCGAAAACAAAACAAAATAGAATGTCCCTTAATTTGATGCAAGACAAGATACCTGGTCCCCTCTTACCAGCGAGTAGGTAACATGTAGTTAGTTGCGAGCTCGGCCAGTCGGCCATGCGTCCCTGAACCATCTTTCCGCGCTTGTGACATGCACATCGTATACAAGAAGCTGCCATGAGAACATTTTAAGCAGTCATACTGTACCTATTACCGTGCAGATAGATGGAGAAAGGGCTGCGAAGAAGGTTAAAAAAAAATTGCAAGGAAACGGGCGAGCTACGATACAAACGTTGTGGGTCACAGTCTGTCGTCCACTCCCTTCCTAGCAACGGGAAAGAAGAAATAGCATGGATCCACTCACCAATTAAATTATCGTCCCGCGACGCTAATATCGAGGTCCACTGCAATTAAAGACAGAGCAAAATAGCGTATCAAAATAGGAAAAAAAAATTCGGTTTCGGCGCTGTTTTGTTTTGTTCTCGCTTCAAGGCCTATCTCTGAATATCTGTCTCCCCTATTCTAGTGCGAGTACGAGAGCTGCGTCGTATGTACGTGTAGTCGCAGTTACACTTGCGAAGCATGAATCTCTTCAAGATGAAGTTGTCATGTGCATATCGCCTTCAAACAAGTGCACCACCAGAGCAACAACCAACAATATTAGCAGGGTGGGCGAGAACGCTCCAGTAATACCGATACGTTGAGATCCAATTCATCGCCAGACTAGTGTCAACTGGGGCATTCTTCAGACTCGCCCCCATCGCCTCTGTCCTGCGTATTGTACGTTGTACCTTCATGCTGCGTGCTCATAATTGCGCTCCGTACTCAACACGGCAGCACAGCAGCACAACAAATTTTCTCTCCTGATGGGGGTTCCAACATCGTCTCCAACGGGTGAGGAGACTCAAATGGCCACCCAATCCAATAGCCCCGCAAGCCCGCCAAGCAGAGCGTTTCGACATATACATTTCGTAATTAGTCTGTTTTATTTTTGTTCTAAATGTATCTTACCGATCCTTTTTTTTTTTTTTTTTTTTTTTTTTTTTTTTGCAGTCTCGCTGTTCCTCTGACCTTCTGGCGCCTTCTGTCGGCATGCTGTCGCCTTTCCCACTCGTCATCCCATTGTGGCATAACGCAGCCCCGACAATGGGCGGATGACCAGCCGTTCTGGTTGGCCTTGTTTGACTTGGTTGGTTTTTGGCTTGTTTTGGCCGGGCCTGGTTGGCGGTGTTTCTCCTTTTCCTGTCTGATTATGCCGTCTTTTTTCGTTCGAGTCCGTTTTGTGTTCCCGTTTGACGCCTGTCTGCGTATAACGTATTCTGTACTCGTATTTTGAAGGGGCTCGAGGGGGAGAGAAGGGAAACCCGCATGCAGAGCTGGAACTGATCTCGTAAGGTGTATCTGAAGTCTGAGCCCAGACTACGGGCTGTCTCTCATCATCCCACTAGCCGCCACACCAGAGCCAACATAACCATCACAACAACAGAACCACCTAGGCAAAAACCACGAGCCACTACCCTGGCTTTGTCCTTTTTGTCTGACCAGCACACACCACACAAAACGACCCAGGCCTCCAAATCTCACACACTCAAAACACGCAGGAACCTCTCGACTGACGAGACAAATCCCCCATCCAAGCACCCCCATCCATCCGTCCAACCCTGTTTCTCAACCCGCGGCGTCCCGATGACCTCCCCACAATCCATTTAATTGCTGCAGAGCAAAAATGATGGAAGAGCACGAATGCCGCCGTCGCATTGGCTGGGAGAGGTAATGAAAAGGAGGAGATCCCCTTCAATCCCATATGCTAAAGGGCGTGCTATTTTCTACTTATGGCACAGCAATGCGACATGCTACCGAGCACGTATTCGTACGTACGGAGTACGGAGTACAAAGCAGATGATAATGACTTTTTTTGTTTTTTTTTTTGTTTCTTTCTCTAAAGTGGTGCACCTCGTTCCCAGATCCAGACCCTTGTCTTTTTTGTGGTGCTGTCCAAAATGTGTCCAAGCCCACAGACGTGCCAAAACTTGCCAAGACATGGAAAATAGAACAATGAAAACTACATAGCCTTTGAATGCAAACCTGCTCTTTTACGGTCCGTACAAATATATAACACGGATGGAGTACTGCAGGTCCCGTACAGCTCCGCAATATACTGGTACGAAACAACAAAGAGAATGGGTGTAAAAAAGTCATCGGACACTTCGATGAGCTAGCTGTACGTATTTGGCATGTCCTGAACAAGACGCCTGCTGCTAGGAAAGGCTGTACGAAGCACAATACGAGAGATCTTGCGGTTTCTCTTTCCTTCTCTGTCTTTCTCCGCCTTTCATTTTCTGTCGCTTTTCTCCTATCTTCAACCCATTTTTTACCTGGCTAGAGACCATGGTTTACGTGACGAAGGAGACCGGGCGATCAGCGGCAGCCCCAAGTGGAGGCAACCTGCATTGGGCCATATGCATCAGACGGCGATCTGCTCGACACATGAGAGGAGGCTGTTTCCTTCTCAGTTTTACTATGCCAATGCTGATATTTCTCTTGCCTTCCGCCTCCCCCTTTTAGAGATGAGCACACAAGCCCGCCAGTATCACTGGATGGGAATAATGCGCAGCAAATGCGTCTATCCTGGCTTGGTCCTTGCTGCTTTAATGCTAGTTTTTCTGGTCTAACTACCACCCACCTCCAAGCACGACACCATCTTGGACACTCTTTGCAGTCACAAAAATCAACCTCGTACATTGGAAGGGCTATCAGAGCAGGCTGCTGCTGTGTCGTCCTATTTGTCTGCCGCATTTCGCTCACGTCTGCCTTCAAGGCAGTCCTTCTGCGCCGTATTTCTCCCTCGTTCTCGCATGTGCTCCGAACACGTACGATATCTGTTTAACAGTAATAAGAGCGGAGCGTGCCCTATCCCGTCGCCCCATGCACGACGAGCATGATCGCTCCCTCCAGCATCAAATACGATGCCAACTGTGACACACCCGAACCAGAAAGTAGAGCCAAGAAATACGCAATAAGTTTAGCAAGCGCAGCGCTAACGCTGGCGCAACTCGCATTTTTTTCTATCTTGTTTGAAGTGCTGAAGAATCGGTGTAGGACACCGGCTTTTTTGAGGAAATTTTTTTGCTCACGAGTGCTCTCACTTTGCCAATCTGTCAACCGACATGTACTGCTTATCGACAGAGGATGAGGATCACCAGGATAGGGTTTTCTGTCTTTTCCCTCTTTGTCCTCTCCACCGCCAGTTTACAAAGAGAGATTGTCACCCTCCATTTTCCTCCGCCGTTCTGCCAATGAGCTTCGCTCCCACCCTTTTGATAAAGGCGTATCCCAGAGAAGGCTTCTTCATCAATCTCGATGAGATGATGGCTGCTCTGCATGATCTCTATATTGCCTTTTTTTTTGTAGTGTTCATCTTTACTTTTTATGGTGTTTTATGTATCCCGTACTTGCTCGGATCATTTTTTTTATCTTTTCAAATCCCGCCTTGCTGGTGTCTGGTCTGTCTTCCTTTGGTCATCCCGCGGGCAGTCTTTTCCATTTTGCCTATTACCATTCTGCGTCTTCTGCTTCCCTCACCAGCAGTGAGCTTGCTTAATAGCTTGCATATCTTCCATCTGCCATATATCATTTGCTCTTTATTTATCATTTGCCATCCCTGCCCCCTATATGCAGGTGCCCGTCATGAAGTCTTTCAACCTACCAGACCACATCATATGCGAACCGTCCATTCACATTTTACCCCTCCTCGGTCGAGGTGATGGGACTTGATGAACTGCTACTGTGTATTTGCCGTGTCCCTTTGCCAGCATCAGACGGCTTCAATATCTGCGTATGTCTCGCTTGAACGTCAGACATGGCCTCTCGGATAAGGGCGCATGTCTCGTCTCGTCAGCGTGCCCGGCCGACTTGTGTTCTAGCGAAGCTTTTCCGGCATCGGCAGTGCCCCAACCGTTCTGCTGCCTTGCTTGAATTTTTAAGCAGTGACGTGCAAGAGCCCACCAATATCGTAGAATATGAGAAATGAGGAATAAAAGGGCGAGGCTCCAAGGAATACTAGCACGCCATGACCCTTAAGACCTCTCGAGATCGATTCCGCCCTTCCGGGTAGATTCCTTCTTCTTGTTCCACGAAATGTCTTAAACCTCTTGTCTCGTCTTAAGCCATGAGGTAGATCAGCCGATGAAAAACCGAGCCTGATAAAACAAAGCCAAAAAAAATACAAATGAAAATAAAAATAAAACACCAGACCTGAAAGGCAAGCAAAACGGTGACTATCTATCGTCTGCAGCTGTGACAATACAAAAGAAGAAGGCAGTGATAGTAATCGCATTATGCTCTGGATTTTGAAGAGGAAATTACCACATGGCTAGACATAATGCAGATTGCCATTTTGTCAACATCTTCCTTTTGCGTTCCAGCTTGACGGGACTGAAAAGGCTGTGAGGAGCATGGCAAGGCATAATAGAAAAGAGAGAGGAAATGCACGTTCTCCTTTTGTTGGATATAGCCTTGTTGGTGTTCTCACTATGCCTTGAGCCGCTTGTCACGGCTTGGACCCCCGAACCAAAGTCTAGAATTCGTTCACGGGCAAGCTTTCCAGCAAGATCAAGGTCGTTGAGTTTTTGTACGATGATGCAAGAAAATTTCCATCACTGCTACCAGAGGCCAATAAACAGGCAAGTGCTAGCAGGCCTTTTTGAAAATCGAGATATCTGGTTCCGTTCTCTACATCGAACCCCTTCTCCATTTGGTATAGTCGTAATCACTTTAGCCAAGAGGTTCTGGATTGCTGCTTTCGTCTCCAGCACTTTCATTTTCCATTTGTTTTTGGCTTCTTTCATTGCATACTGAAAAAGAAATCAAAGCCCATAGAAGAGCGTAATTAAGCTTGGAAAATCTAATTTATCTTGTTTTCTCTTTGTCTTAATTTTGAGACCTCTTCCCCCACGCTCTCTCTATCTGGCAATCCGAACCCATGTCAGTGTTACTTATTTCTGTGTTTGCCTCCGTTTACTTCTCTTCTGGAGCCTTTAATGGTTGCTGCCCTGGAGGTACTTACGCGTATTTTGTTTGGGGTCCTGCTGCGGCTAGGACCAGTGTACGGTTCGGGATTGTAGTCCGTCATCTCTTCTTCTCTGGTGCAGCAAGTCGTCACTCGCCAATCTTTAATTCATCTCATACTGGTTTAACCTTATATAGAGAATGCCTGACTTGACATCTACTTTCTTCCCGCCTATTGGCCGTTGGTTCGAGTACCTGCGCAAGCCATAGTTTTAGAGTTTGAAGAAGGCTTCTCATGTTAGACAGAAGAAGAGATAGGGAAAGCGAGAAACCCGTAGCTTGGAAAGTCTGAAAATATGTCGCATTGCAGAACTCAATCTACTTCCACGTGCACGTATTGTGATGCATGTCTTGTGGTTTTGGAAAGGAAAAAAGCTAATCATGAGAAGCTGCCGTGCAACCCAACAACACACACACACACACATATATACATGAATCACAGAACCATTCCAGTTTCAAGGATGACACAGAAAGCAAAGGCCCTTCTATCTTTGTTGAGAGAGATATTTTTTTCGCTGTAACACTGGCCGCTGAATTACTATTTTGATGGCCAGGAATCATTGGTGAAATAAAAGATCCAACATTCTATTTTATTCCAACAATGCAATTTCCATATTGTACACTTGTTCTGCTCGGAACACGAACGAGACGACGAGACTGGAAGGAGAAACAATTAACAAAAAGTAGACAAAAAAGGCTGATCATGCTTTAGCAGTGTTGTCATATAGTATGGAAAGGGAAATGGTGGAATTGACGCAAGGAGAATATACATACACGTATATGAGGAAAGAAAAATCATGTATGGACAAAACAGCAAATAAAAACAAAACAACCGGAATCTAAAGAAACCAACTTCTCTCTTCTCCTCACCAGGTCAACGTTCAAATAGTACCATACTCCGTACAACGTGTTGCATGATGAAATTCTGCAGACGTTCTAGCCCTCTCTCGGTTTCTTTGTTATCATCTACTTCACCGTTGTGATCACGCGCAATCATTAGAAAACACAAGGCTAGCCCTTGCAGTCTCTGTCGCCTTGTAGAGTTCAATACTTCACTGCTACTGAGATGTGATTGTTTCTTTTCGTATCAAAAGAGGAAAACTTTTTTGGGGAGAGTTTTATCTTCCGTTCCTTATCCTTTTCCGTTGCTTATATGTAAAAAAAATACAGACAAGGCTTTCTCTCAGACTAAACCAACGCAATGCTACTTTCCCATACCTTTCTTCTCTGAATGCTAGAGCCAACCTCAAAACAGAAAGGAGGAAAAGACAGAACAAAAAAAATGTCAAGAATACCGCAGAGACCCCCTGTCCAACTTTTATGTAGATCTGAAAACCCGATTTGGGAGACAGAGAAAAGCAAAAAATAAGTCGAGAAAACACTGAAGAACCAGCCCGAATCTATATACATAACTCTCCCGTCGTCACAAGGCAGATGACGCCTCCGTATTAGTCTAATAAACGGACGTTGCTGTATCATGGAACCATGGAAGGTTTTAAGGAAATATGAACCATAAAAATGAAAGCGAGAAGCCAAGACCAAAAACCAAAAGCCAAAACCGTACCAGAAATCCACAACCCAGAAGAGAAAACAACGGCGTTCTATGAAACCATGCCTTTCGATAGCTGCTTGAAAGCGGCTTCGAAGGTACGGAGTCTCTCTATGGCCCTTGTCACCACAAATGGTAAGAGGGAGGGTAAACAAAGGGAAGAAAGGGGTATATATATGATGAAAAAAGAACGAAGTAGCTACTGCCGGAGCACTGGTGTTTCTTTTGTCGAAGGTGATCGTAATCAACAGGTGAATGCACGTGGATGACCTGCCATTCTGCAGTACGATTAGATGACTCGTCTAATTCATTGGCTCCTCGCCAATGTTTGGCAGAGTAGACAGGTTGCCCATGTTGAGTCCCATAGGATTTTGGCCGAGAGTTGCTGCCATTGTCGAGAGTAGATTCTGCTGCTGTGCCAGGACTTCAGGATCGCAAGCAGGCGAGTGTTGTTTGTGCTATAGAGGTATGATTAGAAAATGTCTCCCTAGTGTGCTAACTAAATGCCGGGCACAAGGGTGCGAAAGTCGGCATCGACTTACATATTTGAGGCCGTTGAGGTTCTTGTAACGCTTGCCACAATACTCGCACTTGAAGGGCTTCTCCTTCTCCATGCCAAGTGTTCCTGGATATGGGGCGGATGTCTCGGGGTTGACGATGGAGAAGGTACCATCTCCATTTTCGTGCAGCTGCTGAGTGGCGTGACCGTGGGCCTTGTGGTACCTAGTTGTGACTGTTAGTTTTGTGGATCAAGGGATGGCTAAAATCAGGGGACACCGTACTTTAGACCGTTCTGGTTCTTGTATGCCTTTTCGCAGCCAATGACTGGGCACCGGAAAGGCTTAGGCTCTTCCGGCAGCAAAAAGGCAGCACTCATCTGCTGGAGAAGAGCAGCTGTATCTGTGCCGGGCGGGAACTGGGACTGGTCAAGGTTGAACTGGGCCAGCTGCTGGGCAAGAGCTTGCTGCTGCTGGTTTACTTGAGGGCCGGCGGCGCCGTTGGGGCTGTAGAGGCTCTTTGCCGGGTCGTTGATGCAGCTAAAGTCTATGCTGCCAAGGTTGTTTGCAAAGCCCATGCCAAAATTGTTTCCGTTCAGATTCATGCCGCCCAAGTTCATCTTCATGGGCATGCCTGGCACATCGTCGTCGTCCAAGTCTGGAGTCGTCTCGTGCGAGAACTGCGACTGTGGCCGTGAGGTGGGAAATTGCTGCTGTGTGGAGAGAGTGGGAGTGTTCACAGATGAGACGGTTGGGTTGTTGGCGAAGCCAAAGTTGGCGGCAGCAGGCGTTGTTGGCGTCGATGTTCGCAGTGCCTGGTGAGCGAGGCCGGTGCTGTTGAGGTTCAGCTGAGGGCGTTGCTGGCCAAACAGCTGCCGGGTCTGTTGAATTGTCTGCTGGCTGCTGTCATCCATGTCCATGGGACCTACGGCATCGTCCATTTCCATGTCCCCTACCGCGTCCATATCGTCGTTCATCTGTGACAGCACCTGGAGCTTGGAAACTGTTGGCGTGGCTTGTGTCTGCTGTGCCTGCTCTTGCTGCTGCTGCTGCTGTTGTACTTGAACGGACGGCTGTTGGAGCTGCTGCTGTTGCCGCACCATCTGTTGAAATCCGCCTACACCCAAGCCCATACTTAAACCGTTGCTGTTTGCACCAGCGGCTGCGACACCACCGATAGGCCGGCTTTGCTGGCCAAGCTGTCCTGTGCCTTGTTGCATTCCGGGAAGCGCGGATTGAGTGGCACCGCCAATCGCCGAAGTAGCACCTACTGGTCTTTGGCTTCCTGACATAGCAAGGGCTGAGCCGCCTGCGTGGCGGGAGGAAGATGGGTTTTGGCGAGTATGGTTTTCTTCATAGTGCTGGAGCAGGTCGTGCATTGTGGGCCAGATGCGGTCACAGCACATGAAATCGCGCATAAAGTTGGCTTCCATCTTGGGAAGATACGACGTGGAGTGCAGAGAAGGAGACTGATGCATCATGTTGGGCGGTGTGCCCATGAGCAAACTATACGACATATCAGTTAGAAACGCCTTTCGCAACTATGAGCCTGGGGCCCGTATCGTGGTAATCACTACTGGGATGGAAATGGGCCGATGGGGAGAGTGACACCGACGACATGCAGTGGCATCGAAGGAAGAGGGGTAGTGGTGAGAGATGAAAACGAGGGGTTTTTTTCTTGTTTTAATTTCCCTCTTGATAGAGACAGCGATGAAGATGGAGTATATTGTCAGGTTAGGAAAAAATTGTTATATAGACTTACTCTTCTCGGATGAAGCTGCTCGCTGAGAGACCGCCCCAGCTCAGGCCGCCGCCCATCAAGCTTCCGGCAAGACTCTCGCGGCGTGCTCTGTGCGCATCACGATTGGGGTTGATCATGGAGATGGGCTTGGGCCCGGCGCTGACAAATGAGTCCTGCCGGGTGCGGCCCATGGCCGACTCGAAGGAATGTCCAGACGTCATGTCGATGTCGAGATCAAATGCGGAGGGGCGAGAGATGGTGTTTTCTTCTTTGATGTCCTTGTCAAGGTCGGCGTCGAAGCCAGCGGCAGCGCTGGTGGTGGTGGTAGTAGTGGAAAGGAATGCGCCTTTAGCGGGGCAATTAGAGGGGTGGCTGCCTGAATCGTCGAGCTGAAAGAGGCTGGGATATTCGTCGTCGAGGGATTTCTGATTGCGATTGAGGCTGTCGGCAGCAATGCGGCGATGCTTTGCGGGAGGTGATAAATCTCGCAGCGATGAAGAGAGGGGACGCCGCGAAGATGATGATGACGGGGGAGGCGGCAATGGCGGTGACGACGTCCGCTGTTGGGGAGAGGAAGGGGGAGATGCCAGAGAACACTGGCGGATGGATTTGATGAGGCGCGGCTCGCTGAAAAAGGCCTCGTGGGTTGCGGCGTCGGGAGAGGCAGAGCGGGGTGTCTCAGGCTGAGGCGTAGGAGATAGCGATAGCGATGTGTGAATCAAGGGAGATGGAGAAGAGGAAGAAGATGATTGTGGTGAAGAGGGAGAAGATGAGGTGGCGACGACGCTGGCGTGGTCTTCCGCAGATACGCGATAACAATTCTGTCTGGGTTTATCAGAAACCGCAGCGCTG
Organism: Hawksworthiomyces lignivorus; assembly: GCA_002917075.1. Classification (NCBI taxonomy): domain Eukaryota; kingdom Fungi; phylum Ascomycota; class Sordariomycetes; order Ophiostomatales; family Ophiostomataceae; genus Hawksworthiomyces; species Hawksworthiomyces lignivorus. The sequence continues at coordinate 329,482 of NTMA01000003.1, read as the reverse complement.
GGATCAGGGCAGGCGCCACTGGGGGAGGTCTGGGAGTTGTTGGCAGCGCTGACAGTGGTGCTAGAAGCGGTGGATTTGGAGGGTTTGGCGGCACTGCTGCTTTTGGCGGTGGCAGCCGACGGCGAGGAGGAAGAAAAGGGCCAGGTCGTCGACGACGACGACGACTGGGATGTGCTAATGCTTAGAGAGGTGGTGGCGGAGGCGGCGGGCACTCGGCGAACGAATGTTGAAGCAGCAGCAGTATTAGTGGATGCAGCAGAGGTAGGACGAGAAGGGCACGGAAGAGGAACCCGACTCTTGGGGTCCTCGGTACTTGCACCAAACCACTTGAACGCTGCCTTCATGACTGAGTAGGTTAGGTTCCTAGTACACGTACGAGAAGGCAGGATATAAGTTGGGTTTGGGCGTTTCCGATGGGGCGGCCGTCAAAGAAATTTGAGCGAGGGGCGCTCGGCCTATGCACAAAGCAGGCTAGGCCTAGCTGTGGGTATTGTTCCTTTGCTTCGAGGATTCGTTAGGGTGTTCCAGGGAGAGGGACAGTGAGCAAGAGAGTCAGGCTATGTGCTGCCGGTCCGGTAAGGGTGGCGCTTATTGTTGGCACACTCCAATTTAGGGCGGGACAAGAGTGTAAGAAAGAGAGGGAGACAGGTAGTGGCGGAGGGACAAGGGGGGTGTGATTAGAAATTCGAACTAAGCAAAACAAATGAATAACTGTATTAGTCGACCAGTAGCGTTCAGAATGCCGCGCAGGGCCGGCAAAATGGATAGTGATGAGAGAAGAGGACAGTGATGAAAAAAAAAGAAGAGTAAGACAAAAAAAGTGAAGCCGAGAAAATGCAAAGATAGTTGTAGAGTGGGAGATGACAAGAAATAAAGAAGAGAAATGGAGAGGAGAGCGAAGCAGCAGTTGGAGAAAGTGCAGAAGGAAAGAGCAGACAGAGCGAGGCCAACTAGTTGATCCGTGCTGGTGGTTGGTTGGGCACACACTCTCTCGTCTTGTGTTATTGCACTTGACAGAAAAGTGAGAAAATAACAAAGAGGCAGGAGAAGACGAGGTGAGTGCTCTGAGTCTAGGCGACCGCTTGCTGTCTCGTAGCCTCTAGGGAAGCCGCGAGTTGCGAGGGCGGCGAATTGTAAACAATACAGGGAAGCCGCTGGCGCTCTTACTCTGCTCCAGTCGTGCTGGATGTCTGTTTTGTCGCAGATGGGGAAGGCGGGGAGCATACTAATAAAGGGCACACGAGGAAAGAGGAAAGGGAGATGCACACAAGGAAATCAAGGCAGCAGAAAGATGAGGCAAGACGAGGGCGGGGGTACGTACATTGATGCTATAAACTGTGAGATATCGTGGAGATTTCACATGCACGGAAGGTGCGACCGATACAATAGCATGGAGATTCTGCGAAGCCGAAGATCCAGACGATGATCTTTTTATTTATTTAATTTTTAAATTCTTTCGTTTGCTTTCGTCTGGGGGAATTGCGCCCGCTGTGAATGGCTAGGCCTGGAAGAGGGTGCGCTGGTTATGCTAATATCAATGCACGATAACCTTGTATGCATTACTCTGCTGTCTCCGTAAAGTTCTTGTGGAGGCACCACTGACGGGGGCACAACAAGGCTGGAGGCGAAGCCAGGCAGAGCGATGAGATTGCAGGGCGTGGTTGGGAATATGAAAAATAATATAAAAAAGAGAGAGAGGAGCAGGAGAAGAAAACCACCCCGGACGATGGCAAAATAAAAAACGAGGCCAAGAAAAGAAGAAAGCAGATGGAGGAAATCAATACTCCGTAATAGAAAAAAAAAACAAAAAAAACAAGTCGGTTCAAGATCCAAGGTATTAGAAAATTAGTGAGGGCAAGCGGTTCCCGTCCGAAACGCGGAAGCGATGAGTTCAAAAAAGTTTATGTCGATGAATTAAGTCTAGGGTCCGTTTGGCAGTACAATGGCAGCAGATCCAAGGCGGACGGACGGGTGGCATGACGCAAAAAGCGTCCTAGACGATTCAAGTTTCTTAGGAGGGGGCACAGAAGCTGGAGCAGCGTGCGACGTTTGTGCCGTATGCGGTATATGCAAGCGTTTGGTGGAAATGAGGCCGAGAGAGCGCGCGAGCGTGCGCAAGCGAGCGAGTGTAAGTTAGGTTGGGAAAAAAATGACAACGCTGAGATCAAAGTAACAGCAGCGTGAGGTGCGAGAAGAAAAGGGAGCAGAAAAAACTTAAATCTATGTTGGCTCCCAAAATAAAGACGGCACAACAGGAGAACATCAACAGCAGAACGACCGCTGTGTATCAAGACGCAGCAGGCAAGACGCGGGACGCAGGACGTAGAAAAAAAGCAAAACGCAGGAACATAGGCAGATATTTGAGAATGGGGTCGGGCTGGGCTGTACTTTTGTTCGCCCTTCTTTTCTTCTTTAGTTTCTTTGGCTCATACTTCTTATTATTCCTTTTTAACCCGAACAGTTTCCAGGGATGCGTTGACTTAAGTCGGTAGGACGAGTCGACTAACACACATATTAAGCAGCGACCTATTGCGTATTATTATAAGAAAAGATGTGGTAAGGGGTCTCGCCCGGCATTCCTGTGTGCATGCTTTACATCAACAGACGCAGCTTGGGGGGAAAACTACCCTCTACAGGCGACTTTTTCGTCCGCCTCTCGAAGTAGAGCTCGTCGAATAGCAGGAGAGGAATTAAAGTAGGAAAGCAGCAAACCCAAATGCTATTGCATAATAGATGAGCAGCATAGGCTTCTGGTTGGCTGGGCTAACAACTAACACGGGGATGTCCACCAAGCCAAGGGAGAAGAGGGAACGGCTCTACAGACTACCTACGTCTCTTAGAATGGAAGATGAAAGTACCTCGACTTATACGGAGACTACTAAGATGGGAATTTAGGACAAAGACCGGCGAGCTGGAGCTTATAAGACGTAACAAAAAAAAAACAACCAGGACCGATCGTCTTGTTTCGCCAGTGCTGCTGGCGTTGGCGTCTTCTTCGTTCCGACCACGTTCTCCCGTCTTTTTGTGGACAGCGTCGGTCTAGGTGAGAGCCAGGCCCCAGTACGATGTTCGCTCCGAATTGCAATACGACACGCTAAGCGTTGAGTCTTGGAGGGCTGGCGTATGGAGCAGCGGAGCATGAATAAACCACAGACGGGCAAGACGGCGTGGAAAAAGCTGAGCAGTGGCGCTAGGCTTTTTGACTTTCTCTAGAAAACAAACAAAACCACAAAAAAAAATAGAGGAAAAGGCATGCTAAGAACAGGCCCGCACTATATCTTGCAGGGGCATTCGGCTACGCTGATGTGGAACCGAGGCTGCAGGCTGGACCGGGCAGGACGGCAGGCTGCATGGCAAAAAAAAAGTTTTGAGGGTTGGGAGGACCAGGGGAAAAAAAAATAGATCGCCTTATTGGCACTGTCTTTTTCTTTGTTAGTGACATCGCTTGGGAAGTTCACTTGCATCGCACCGCATATAATATGCTTATGCGTAATGGCCACTTCGAAGCAAAACGAGAGAATGTGCAAAGTACAGGCTAGAGACAGCAGAAGGACAGTCCAAGACAGTGCTGCTGACACATCTGCTCCGTACCTAGCGGCTCGAACAAGTGACGATCGCTTCTTGTTCTTGCGGATTTAACATGGCCCCGTTCGCGGGAGAGGAGGAGAAGAGAATGGGCAATAAGGAGACAGACAGCTAAAGAAGAGGGAAGTTGAAAAACTACGTCGAGGATGTGTACGCTGACGACAAATGGGCGTTTCGCCCTGGAGATGTGATCGACCATCTCCTTACGCATGCACTTCCAGAGCCAAGGACGCCGTTCCTCGTACAAAAGAGCAAAAAGTGCATTGGGTGGTAGAAAGCAAGTAAGCCAGTGCGCGTGCTAATAATTGCTGGTCGTATTTGACGTGTGTGGGATGGTGACGCGGGATACTTGATTGGGCAAGATGGACCGGCCGTCAGTGCGAGAAAACAGAAAAAACTTATTGGGACGGCATAGAAAGCGGCCAAATTTGGCAAAAACGGGGGGTTTTCATCTTTTCGCGAAGAAAAAAAAAAATGAAGAAACAGCAGCAAGACGACATAGGAAAACAAAAGAGTCACTCGGGAGAGAAAAATGCCAAGCCGCGCGTTGGTTTGGCCTCCCTCCATCTTCTCAGTTGATTGCCTTTTTATTGCTCATTTCTGACCAGTACCGCCGGCAAGGGTCCAACAGAACACCCTCAGAAGGGCGGTACCAGCATTGCTGCCTCGCACATGCGCGTGCCATTACTCACCGCCTCGACCTGAAGGATCAAGGGAACGGTGAGTAATAGCGCCGCGGCGCATTGTACTGTACATCGTAGACTGCAACAAGAAACGAAGCAAACGGGAGGTGTAAGAAAGGACGATCAAGAGCATTAATCTCGGGCGATAAATAGCTACGTACGAAGAGAGAACGTGGGGGAGAGCGGATCTGGGGGGGGGGGGGGGGGGGGGGGGGGGGGGGTGCGCGGGTCGCAAAGTGAGTAAGAGACGGACGAGACATACAATGGAAAGATGAGATGAAGGAGTCAGAAGAAGGGAAAGTTTGGTTCGTTCATTATGCCGCAGCACCAGAGACATAAAGCCGGACCTTCTTTCCATAGGTTAATTTCTGCTTTTGAGCTACCCAGCGGAACGCACTGCTTTGGAGGATCGCCTGTATCAAAGATTGGTTTGGCCATTATTGGTTGCAGGACGCCGTTGGACGTCAAGCTGCGTGGCGATCCATTCTCTGTTTTGCCCAAAATTGCACATGCTTTGAGAGATGGTCGAACCAGACTTAAGCATTCTGCGTAATATTGATTGTCAGTCATTTGGTGTTGTTGTGCACTTAGGAAAACCTGGTTTGCCACCCTGTGATCCTTCTGGCCATGGAATGCTTTGAACAGTGAGCCATGGTGAGCAAGCTCTCACATGTGTACTTCCAACAGAACCTTTCGTCATGGCTCGTACTAGGCTCCGGAGCTATGCAAGACTGCTTACCTGGGAGCACACACTCTCTGCTCCTCAGGATATCAGCACTTAGGATTACAGAGGCGGCCTTGGAGAGGAAGATATCAACGTTGTGATTTAGACATCTGCCTGCCGTTTGTTGCGTCAAGCTAGCTCAGACTTCTACATACGTCGTACGTCTCCGCATATTGCATGCCTTAGCTTTATCTCCAGGTTTCTCTCCCAGCAGCTAGCACGACGTGAGGGCGTATTATCTCGAAGATTGTGACGTCTGTTGATATTGTTATCTCAGATTACTAGATTACTAGATTACTAGATTACTAGATTACTAGATTACTAGATTACTAGATTACTAGATTACTAGATTACTAGATTACTAGATTGCTAGATTGCTGTCTCAGATAAGAGACTCCATGGGGAATGTTCGCCTTGTCAAGATAGTGCCTAACGCTCATTGTGTGGAGAGCGAATCCCCAGACTCATGATGTGATCTGGCCTGCACAAGGAAGAGGACGCCGAGATGCAGAATACTAAGCCTACTTGCGCCTATCGATTACGCATGATGTCTTGCGTAGCTAGCAGGACAAAGTACAAAAAGGTAAACACGACATTTGGCTGTGTACAAATGTACGTGCAGATGTGTTTTGCAGTGGATTGCAGGGAACGCCTGGCGCGGCAGTCGTTATTTCATTCTCTGGGTTTCAACGGAGTCCTGGGGCTCCATTTCATATCATTTTTCTTTTTCATGTTTTCTTCTCCCATTCGATAGCTTCCCATGGTTCGGTCGCTCCCAGAGTTGAAGTGGGCAAATTAACATTAGCCATCTGACCGCAAAAAGAGCTTGGGCAGGGGAAATTGGAGCCCCATCGATTCCGCTCGCTAGTGATGACTTGGGGCAATATTTTTTTTAGAGTTAAGTCTGTGAATACGGAGAACGGAGTACTTTTTTGCATTGAGTCGCTCACCGCCTTTGTTTGGAAACAAGACCTGTGACATTGATATATATTGACAGGGATGTAGTTTGCTCTGTGTCTTACGAAGCAAACAAGTACGGAAAATACGGAGCACGGAGCATCTGAGAACGGCGTGCATGCCGTGTAAGACATGCTGGAGAAGGAACTAGAGCCAAAAAGAAAAGAGCAGGCGAAAAAAAGAAAAGAAAAGAAAAGCAGAGGACGACAAAAAAGAAAATCGGGCAAAATTGACTAGCGGCAGAAGACCAGGAGAATTGATGCATCCACCGCTCTACAAGTCCGACAGGCATGGCCCACCCCGACAGCCTTTTCTTTCTCCGGGCTCAGGGCGGCCAGAAAAGGTCCTAGGGAACTTCGGTCAAGGGAAAAACCACGCACGACCCATTTCCAAATTGAGACACTCTACGCCGTATTCAGCAATGAGCACACAAAAAAAAAAAAGCTCCCTTGTGAGACAATCTGGAGAATTTGTCTCCTTTGCAGCAAGGAGGGAGTCTTCACCGTTAGGAGCGGAATCAATCTGCTGCAATACGAAGTAGAGACCGGTCTAGATGGCGACAAGTATGGACTGGACAGGTCCCTAATGCCTAGCATACTGACCGATGCAGGGAGCAGATGCAAACACGAGCAGAACAATGGCTCCATCTGCCAGACCAGTGCCAACGTACAACATCATACGTGCATGTGAAGGCCCAGCATCGGAAAGAGCCGTGTGGGCTGGGTTTGTTAAAGCCGTTCTGCAATTTCTCTTCTAGCAGCGTGGATGCAGGGGAAAGGAAAAATGCTAGGCTTAAGCCTAACTATGTGGAGTCCAGTAGAAGCATTTCCGGACCTTGGTATTACTCTAGCCGACCACTTATTGGGTCGTTGGCTTTTCCTCAAACGTAAGCCTTGGTAGTTAAATGTTGATGCCTAAGGCCTTAATTTTCGCATTAGCAGCCCAACCAAATCCGAGAGAAGCGCTGATGGCCTCTCCGAAGTTCCGAGTTTGGTGCGCCTTGCTCCCCATTATCTTAGATGTTTTACTGCAGGCCTCGTACGCTGAATGATAACCAGTATCTCAGCACTGTAAGCAATGCCGCCTGAGGCCATGCATTGTGTGAACTGAGGTCTTCGATTTCCGAAAAAAGACCGCTCATATTTCATGGCGAGTTTGTCGACGCAATCCGTGCACGCGACACAGTTGACATGATTCGAGATGAAGGGAAACATGTCACGCACAAAATTATGGAGTGGATATTCTCTGCTTTACCTATACACGAGATGGGATTTTTGAAGAATGCTTGGGTTTGCCCATGAATTGCATGCGAGGTCGAGATGGCGCACAGAACAAACGGCGACGAAAAAGAACCGCGCAGAGACCAAAGCCCTCTCGAGCGGACCAGAGTGGCTTTTTAAGGCTTAGGGGATGTGTCGAGGGGCGATATGAGTGCTAATTGCACTTATCCGGTAGCCCGCTAAAAGAAGACGTCAGTCAGCAGGTCTGGCGTTCCAGGCAAATTTTTTAGGCGGGATTCGTGAACCAAATCCCTACGAATTTGCAAAATATGGTTACTTTGCCCCTGAAAAGAGCCCCTAGAAAATCCAGCTCCAGAGCATGACGGCCAACCCGGAAACTCCCTTGCGGAGTACGTATTTTCCGCGTGCAGCTCAATGCGACACCATTGCTGACGTCCCCACAGGGGGCCAGCCACACCCAATGGGGCCAATGCAACAGTCAGCCATTGGTAGGCGTGGTAGGGCACCAGGAACGCTGTGGCTTGCGGACGAAAATCGGGGTTTGGACGGCCTCTGCTCTCAGGCAAAATAGTGGCCAGAAAGCAAAAATGGCCTGGCAAATGGCATGATTGCGGACTGCGGGAGCACTAGCAGTCTTTTTGTGTGTGAGCGATCTATTTTCGCTGTTTCGTTATTTGTTGTTCGTTATTCGGTCTTTTTCCCCGTTGACGTCAACTGGCGTCCTTATCATGGAGAGGCCAAAAAAGAAAAGATATCAAATGCAATTGTAGATATAAAGAACCACAGCATTGTCGAGAGATTCTGGCATTGATTTCCCAGTCTCATCGCCACAGAGCTTCCATAGCCATCGATTCGATCCAATCCAATCTAATTCCAACTTCCAATTCACAAGTTTTACAAATTCAACGACTTCACGTCATTGACTCCAGACGATCAACAGCAGGACCAAAAATAAGTTGCTGTTTAACCACAAGAGAAAACAGAGCACGCGCTCCAATTTGACAGCACACTCTCCTGCCGCTTAGTGTAGATTACAGGCCTAACACCACCTGTCTGCTTCGCAGCTGAACTGTCTCCCCCGCCAAAATAGTGGTACGATTACTCATCTCAGCCCAGCCGGGAACTCTAAAATCAGCAGAAAAATACGTCAGTCCACTACTGTCCAAATCAAAACCCGAAAAGCTTCCCCCTCATAATTTAACCCGGAGCTTTCCTGGCGAGCCTTTTTTTTTTTTTAATATTCACAGCCCTTGCTTTTAAAGCTCTTCTTTCTGCCTCCCCTCTGGAAACCTCGCTTCTCTCTTTCAATTACCTCTCCCACTGTGCACTGCACTTCTGAAACACTCAATTGTCTTTCGACCTTTCCTCCCTCGAAGCAGCCCTCACTCGCCACCATGAAGATCATCACCAAGGAAGAGGAGAAGGCCCACTACGATACCGTCATCCGCGGCGGCATCATCGGCGGCGTGGCCGGCCTCGCGCTGGGCCTCGGCGGCGTCTGGGGCGCCTATCGCCGCTATGCGGGCTTCCGCAGCCTGACGCTGCCCTTCCGGGCCTTTTTGGTGTCGTCGTCGGCCACATTTGGCGCCATCATCGTGGCCGAGCGCAACAGCATCGGCTTCGCCCGCGCCCACGACCCCACCTACGGCTACCGCGACCAGTCGCAGCGCGCGCTGCAGGAGGCGCGCGCCAGCGAGCAGGGCTCGCAGCGCCTGCTGGACTGGGCCCGCGACAACCGCTACACCATCGTGCTGACCAGCTGGGCCGCCTCCGTCGCCATCGCCCTGACCCTGGTCGGCCGCAACAAGTACCTGACAGGGCCGCAGAAGCTCGTCCAGGCCCGTATGTATGCCCAGGGCCTGACTCTCGCCGTGCTGCTCGCTACCGCCACCCTCGAGGTCTCTGACGCCAAGTCCGGCAAGGGCCGCTGGGAGACGATCAAGGTCGTCGACCCCAACGACCCGGAGCACAAGCACCTCATCGACAAACGCATCCACCACGAGGAGTACGAGGGCCAGGACCTCTGGATGGGTGAGTTTTTTTTTTTTCTCCCTTCCCCCCTCCTTTTTGTCTCTGCCTCGTCCCCCTCGCTTTAGTCCACTCGCTAACAAGAGTCGCAGACATGGTTGCCTCAGAGGAGCGCCGGCTGGCTAGACAGAAGCAGGAGAAGCAGCAAGCTGCCGCTGCCAACAGCAAGCCAGACAACAAAGTGGGTGACACCGCCGCTGCCGCCCACTAATTCATCCTGGTCTGGTCGTCTGTCTATTAACGCTTGATTTTACAGTCTTGAAAGCAGGAACCATAATATCGTTTTCTTTTTCTTTTCCTTTGCGTCATCTGTCTCACCTATCTCATATGTCTCATCTGTCATTGTCACTTTTCCCTATCTTCAGTCATGGGCATGGCGTTTGTTTTTGCGGACATTTTGTAAATGGGAAAAAGGCGTTCTGACTACTACTTATTTGCTGAAACCGCTATCGAGTTTGTGGAATTTCATGTTTTCCAAATCTAGATCTGTACAACAGATGAGACGACGATGGGGCGATGAGTGGGCTGTATTTTGTTTGTCACTTTAAAAAGAATGGGCATGAAAAATTGCATTCATCATACTAGGACTGACTCTACAAGTGGACGGGCCCGGTATACAGTTAGGGGTGTAGAATGAGGTCGGTCCAGATCAGCAGTCCGAAAAAGAATATAGACATATCTAAACGTGGAACCTGAAATATAACAATCGTTCGAAAAGATAAAGAGAAAAGAAAAGAAAAAAGTGCCTAATTTCTATCCGCTGCAGAAAACGGCAAGCCAGAAGTTTAAAATGTATGATCATAACCCGTTCACAAAGTTCCAGAGAGAGAGAGAAAATGAGCCCATCCCTGTGTAGAACATAAGATACTTTTCTTTTGCAAAAAAATAAAAATCCCAATCCAATATATGAGCCGGCATCAGCCCTTCCCCCTCCCCACCTCCTGTTTTTTTTTGTTTACCGGAGAATCCCCTCTCCCCCATGTGTAGTATAGTAGTATGCTTTGCGGGCCATCTGCTTGCTGGTTGCCCTCGCCGCGCCTTGTGGGTCGCGTGCTCTCTCTCTTCGTCTCTCTTCGCGTGCTCCTTTGTTGAGCACCCCCCATCTCCTCTTCCTCCTTCTTCACGTGCTCATTCACGTGTTGCTCTCCTCTCATACCTCGATGCTAAAGTGGCTGATCTGCGAGTAGTAGGCGTGGACGGCGAGCTCGAGGGTCCAGACGTCGCCAAAGACCTCGCCGCCGTCGAAGCCGCCGATGACCAGCAGCCGGCTGTCGTAGAGCACGGTGCTGTGGTAGCCGCGGCCGCTGGGGGGGCAGCCGTAGACTCTGCGGCGGTCCCAGGCCATGGTGACGAGGTTGAGCAGCAGGACGTCGTTGGAGTACTCGTTGCCGTCGTGGCCGCCGATGACGAACAGGTAGGAGCCGACGATGGTGGCAGTGTGGGACAGGCGGCGGTACGACGATGACGACGACGCTGTAGAAGTAGCGGCGGTAGTAGCGGCGGTAGTAGCGGCGGAGGTGGACGTCGCCGCAGTCGACGACGCACCGGCACCGGCACCGGCACCAGCGGCGGGGGGCGGCGGCCCGGCCGAGGGCGCGGGGGCGGTGGGCAGGGCGACGGCGCGCCAGAGGTGGGTGTCGACGTCGTAGACCCAGACGTCGTTGAAGCACTCGCCGCCGTCTGAGCCGCCAAAGATGATGAGCTTGCTGCCGACCATGTTGGCGGTGTGGTAGCCGCGGGCCTTGGGGCGGGCCTGGACGAGGTAGGCGGTGGCGGAGGCGCCGGGCACGGGCCCGTCCTTGGCGGAGGCGGTGGTGGAGGACGACAGGGAGGTGGTGCCGTTCTTGCCACCGCTTTCGGAAGAAGTGATGCCGCTCGCGGGCGGCGGGGCGCTGATGAGCTTCCAGCTCATCTTGTTGGAGTCGCTGACGTCGAGGCGCCAGACGTCGTTGAGGGCGCGGACGCCGTCGCCGCCGCCGAAGACGTAGATGCCGTTCTTGTAGAGGCAGGCGGTGTGGGCGCGGCGGCGCGAGGGCGCGGGGCGGTCGGCGGCGATGCGCGGGCGCGACCAGCGGAAGTTGGTCGTGTCGAGCACGTAGACGTCGTTGTAGTAGTCGGGCCCGTCGCCGCCGCCGAACACGACCAGCTTCTTGCCCACGGCCGTGCAGGTCATGGCGCGCAGCGGCTTGGGCGCGTCGCCGGCGACGGCGGGCCGCGTCCAGTGGAAGGCGTCGGCGTCGAGCACGTACAGGTCGTTGAAGCACGTGCGCGCGTCGCAGCCGCCAAACACGTACACGTTGGACCCGATCAGCGTCGCCGTGTGCGCCCGCAGCGCCGTGTGCGCCACCCCCGACACCGGCGCCCGCGACCAGTACATGCCCGACGACGGCGCTGGCAGCACGTCGGGCGCCGTGCGCGGGTCTGCTAGCGCGGGAAACGCCGTGTAGCCGTTGGACGCCGTCGACGCCGCCGACCCGCTGCCCCCCCGCCCGCCGCCGTCGCCGCCGCCGCCGCTGCCCCTTCCGCCTCCGCCGCCTGCGCCTGCACCTGCGCCTCCTGCGCTTCCTGCGCTTCCTGCGCCCGTGCCTCCACCTCCCCGTGCTCCGCTCGTGTTGCGCGCGGCGCCGCGCGACGACGACGACGACGAGCCGCCTGTTGCGCTGCCACCGCCGCCGCCGCCGCCGCCGCCGCCTGTTGTGCTTCCGCCGCCACCGCCGCCTGCTGCTCCGCGCGACTGTCCGCCTGCGAGGCTGCCGTACGCGCTGGGCTTGCTGGCAATGGCCGACGTCGACCGCATCGCCGACGGCCGCCTCTGCTGCTGCGGCTGGTCGCCTGCTGCGGCAGCCGCTGGTGGCTGGCCCGGCGCGGGCGACTCGCTGCGGCTGGGCTGGTATTGGTGGTGATGGTGGTGTTGGTGCTCGCTGTTGGTGCTGCGGTGGGGCGACCGCGCCGTCGACGGCGTCGAGTAGGGCGAGGCGGCAGTGGACAGCGGAGGAGGAGGCGGCGGCGCCGAATTATTCGGCGACGACGCTAGCGACAGGTGGGGAGTGGACGGCGACGCCGTCAGCCGCGCAGACGAGGCGGCGCTGCCGCCCGACAGCGGCGGCGGCGGCGCTCCTCCCCCGCCTCCGCCAGAAGAGGTCGCCGACAGCGCCACAGACGAGTGCGAGCGCTGGCGGATCGACAGCTCCGACGGCTTCCGCCGCCGGTCGTGCTGGCTCCGGGACGACAGGTGGCCCGGCGTGTGGCTGCGCACAATGGGCGGGAGGGGGCTGCCCAGGGTCGCAGAGGTGACAGCCGCCGCCGCCGCCGCCGCCGCTGCTGCCGCCGTGGTCGGTGGTGTGGCTGCGCTGCTCGTGTTGGCGCTGCTCGTCGTGCTCGCCGTGCTCGTCGACCGGTGTCGCTGCTCGTCGCCGCGCCGCCGCCTATCTTCGCCGCTGCTGCCGGCGCCACCCGTGTTCGACGGCGGGGCGCTGGGCGTCGTGACCGCGGACGACTGGCCCGCGTACTCCTCCTCCACGGGCGAGGCCAGGATCTGGATCTTCTGGGCCCGAACCACCTTGGCCCGCTGCGGCGAGCGAGGCGTCTGGCGGCCGGGTTCAGCCATCGTGGTCCGCAGCACGCATTGGCCACAGGAGAGTGGTCGGCCGGGTAGCAGGAAGAGCAGCACAGGGGAGAACAAAGGAGGTGCCGAAGTCGTTCGACGCGCACGCCCGAAAGGGGGGGGGAAGGGGCGGGGGTGGAACGAAGGGCGGCAGCAAAACTAAAAGTCAATCAATGGAGAAGCAAAAGCCGAAGGAACGAAGAAAAAAAAGAGACAACAGGTTCACGAAAAGCCGCACGGATCACACCTCCCAATAAAGAGAGAGACGGGAAGAACAAAGAAAGGAGAAAGAAAAAAAAAGAAAAGCAAGGAAGACGGTGAGCAAGAGCACAGAGCACAGAGAGAGAGAGAAAGGGACGAAACGAGCGAGCAGGGAAGGCCAGGGGAAAAGAAACAAGGGGTGCCTCTCGCCAATGCTTGCTCGCTTCATGCAGAAACGGCTGTTGTTGGCTGGCCTTCCAAGGAGCAAATCACCACTGCGGGTCGCTCGCGGGTTGCCCACAGGTCGCCCACGGGTCATCTACTGGTCATCCACAAGCCAGACGCACTAAGATGCTCGTAAAGCATGCCTACATGTAGCACTCACAGGAACTTACAGGAACTAACAGGAACTAACAGGAGCTTACAGGACCCAAAGTATGCAACAAGAGGCTCGACCACCCGCCCTAACGCAGTACTTCTTAGGCCTGTACGCACTGCAACGATACTTCCAGCGTGGAGCCCTGCCAGCCCGGCGCGAACTGGCACCTCTGCACCAGCCCACCGGCATCCCAGCGGGGCTCACGCGGCACCACCGTTCCCCAGCCGTCCCATGCAACGCTACAGAAGCGCTACAGAAGCGCTACAGAAGCTGCATGTGTGAGAAAATTGGAGAGCTGTCCCAGGTCTCGCTGGTGCGGCGCTGGAGAAACGCTGTCGTCACTACGCAGCACTCTGTCCGTACATACTCCTAATAGTCAGGAAGCATAGTTAGTTATTGCCAGAGCGAACTCTCGGGAGCTATCCGTTGTAACCAGCTAACAGCAAGCGCTAATCCTATACAGCGAGACGCTAAACTACGGCCAACCTACATACGACCAAACCATCTGCCAATTCTCTACTATGGCTATGACCTAAATGGACCACTTCATGGTTGGATGTGACACAATTGAATTGATAGTTTCGTCGGTCCGACAGCAATGGTCTTCTCAGGGGAACCTTCAAGTATTCATTTGGGAATATGTTCCTAACTGCAACAAGTGACTGGGGCTGGAGCTGGAGCAGGAACTGGAGTTGGAATTGCGATGCTTTTGTACATATGCATAAAGCTGAAATCCCCCTCTGATAATGGGAAGCAGCTTGCCTTGCTGCATGCTTATTTACTAACAGGGCATATGGAAACCTATCTTATGTAGCTAAAAGATGCTCTTCTTGTCGGCGTGGGGGGAGGGTTGCCTCAGCCTTGCGAGCCGCATTACTGCGTGTCTGTCTGCCCTGTCTGCCCGATTTTTGTTGGGAGGGAAAATGCGGTGTGGGCTTTCTTTGACTGCCTTGCATATATTGATCCAATTGCCGAGTCTTTGCTGTTCCTGCTCGTTAGATCTGTCTTGCCTTACACTAGATACTTCAGCTTGCCGTGCTCCAACACATCCGTCTATAGAGAGCCACCAGTCAATTAGCAAGCTACGGCGCCGGAGTCCGGCTGTGAGACTGGCGACCATCTTGCAGGCGTATGCCCTTGTCGCTTGCACTCTCATTTCCCTATCGATTTGCCGCCCCGATTACGACGCAAAGTCACCGCCGCCTCCTGAACAGAGTACACGACGTATAGCGTCGAAATCCAGACCGCTGCCCTCTCACCCACGTCAGATGCCTTGCCCAAGATGCGTCTGCTGCAGCGCCTAGACGATGGAACCATCCGCTTGACGGAGGATTTCCCGCGGAACCCTCCTCGGTATGCCATCCTGTCGCACACCTGGGGGGCTGCCGAGCACGAGGTCAGCTTTCAAGATATGATGGGAAACACCGGCGAGACTAAGAGCGGCTACAAAAAGATTCTCTTCTGCAGCGAGCAGGCTCGACGTGATGGGCTCGCCTACTTTTGGGTCGACACCTGCTGCATCGACAAGTCGAACAGCACGGAGCTGAGCGAGGCTATTAACAGCATGTTCCGCTGGTATCGCGATGCTGCTCGATGCTACGTCTATCTAGCCGACGTCTCCTGGCTCCCTGCTACTGAGGCTGTCGAACCACCTGCGAAGAAACAGAGGATGGCGATACTCTCTCTTATCCAACCGGCCGAGTTGCCGTGGGAAGATGCTTATCGGAACAGCCGATGGTTCACTCGCGGATGGACCTTGCAGGAGCTTCTGGCACCGGCGATGGTAGAATTTTTCACCAGAGAAGGGACACGTCTCGGGGACAAGAAGTCTCTTGAGCAGCGGATCCGGGACACTACAGGCATTCCTGTCGAGGCCCTCCGAAACAACCCCCTGTCCGACTTTCGTGCTTCCGAGCGGCTTGCATGGATGGAGACGCGCGAGACCACGAAAGAAGAGGACAAGGCGTACGCCCTGCTTGGCATCTTGGACGTGCAGATGCCGCTGATCTACGGCGAAGGCAGACAAAAAGCATTCCGACGGCTCACAGAGGAAGCGGAGAAGGCTGCTCCGCCTCTGCCCATCCAGCCCGTCAAGGGTGCACTATATGATTCGTATACCGGGGAGCCGAGCCCGCACTGCCATCCAGAGACGCGCGTGGAACTCCTCCGTGAGATCGAAGACTGGGCTGATCAGCCAGATGGTAAGGTTGTCTTTTGGCTGCAGGGCATGGCCGGCACAGGCAAGTCCACTGTGTCCCGTACCATCGCCAAACGCTTTCACGACCGCGGCATCCTCGGTGCCAGCTTTTTCTTCAAGAGGGGTGAGGCCAGCCGGGGGAATG
The DNA here is from genome assembly GCA_002917075.1 of Hawksworthiomyces lignivorus. NCBI lineage: Eukaryota > Fungi > Ascomycota > Sordariomycetes > Ophiostomatales > Ophiostomataceae > Hawksworthiomyces > Hawksworthiomyces lignivorus. The sequence continues at coordinate 313,738 of NTMA01000003.1, read as the reverse complement.
CCAAATGCTTCTTCACCACTCTAGCTTCCCAACTAGCTGCCAAACTGCCGCGTGTCGAGCGGAAAATCCGCCAATCTCTCGAAGCCGACCCTGACCTTCCCGACAAGATCTTGGATGAGCAGTTCCGTCAACTAATCATGTATCCCTTGGCTGACATACGAGGATCGCAGACCATCGTGATCGTTGTCGACGCACTTGACGAGTGCGACCAGGATCGTGACATAACAGCAATCATTCATCTCTTTTCTCAAGCAAAGTCCCTCTCTTCTGTACATCTACGGATATTCTTAACAAGCCGCCCTGAGCTGCCGATTCGACGTGGCTTTCGCAAGATCCACGGCGAATACCAGGATCTCATCCTCCACGAGATAGCACCGCCGATTATCGAGAAAGATATCCGCGTCTTTCTCGTAGACGAGCTTGCTCGGATTCAGAACGACTACAACGCGGATACCAGTGCCGTATCGCTTCCGCTGGATTGGCCTGGTGCGTCGCACATTGACACCCTGGTCCGCATGGCCACGCCGCTCTTCATCTTTGCCGTGACAATTTGTCGCTTCTTGGAAGACAAAGAATGGTCTGATCCGGCTGGTCAGCTGCAAAAAGTCCTTGATTACCAGACTCATTCCCCCGACTTTGAAACAGATCCGCTTGATCGTACCTATTCTCCTATTCTCAACCAGCTGGTAGCGGGAAAGACAGACTCAGCAAAAGCATGTCTCATCGAAAGATTTCAAAATATTGTCGGTGCCATTGTCCTTCTTGCTGAACCACTCTCCTTGCTCGCTCTTTCTCGGCTTTTGCAGATTCCCGCACCTGACATAGAAGGCCAGCTACGGAGCCTTCATTCGGTTCTCTCTGTGCCGTCTGATCACGACGCTCCTCTCCGGATTTTTCATTTGTCGTTTCGTGACTTCCTGGTAGGCGCGACGAGGAAAGCTGCCGATTTTTGGATCGATGAACGAGCAACACATGAAAGGCTTGCTGCTCGGTGCATCCAGCTGCTGACTACGGTCCTAAAACAAGACATCTGCAATCTTCGAAGGCCGGGTGCGCTTTTGTCGCAAGTCGACCAGCGGACCATCGACGCATATTTGCCACCAGCGACCCAGTATGCTTGCGTGTATTGGGTGCACCACCTGGAACGCAGCAATGCATCTTTGCAAGACGGCGACCAAGTCCACAGTTTCCTACAGGTCCATTTTCTCCACTGGCTCGAGGCGTTGTGCCTTATCAAGAAGATTCACATAAGCATCGGCATTATCAAAACATTGCAAAAGCTTGCCAAAGTACGTTTATTCGAACCCTGTTATGCTGACCAATATTAACCAAGCCATTAGCCCAAAACGAGCATCGAAGCATTTGTCTATGATGCGGACCCATTTCTTCGAAACTGTATTCAAGTTATTATCACGCATCCTCTGCAGCTTTATTCCTCTTCGATCGTCTTCTCCCCACAGAGCAGCGCGATACGGCAACAGTTTAAGGCCATGGCCCCGACCTGGATAGCAGGTCTACCAAATACAGAGGTGGGATGGGACCTGCGGCTTAAAGTACTTGAGGGCCATCACTCGACCCTCAAGAGGCTCAAGTTCTCGCCAGATAGTCAGATTCTTGCCTCATTGTGTTGCCACAAGACAACCAAGATCTGGGATCTTACAACTGGAACCTGCATACGGACACTTCAGAACCAATCCGTGGTAGCATTTTCACCAGATAACAGCCATCTCGCCTTGCGAGATGGCTATGGTGTGCTCAAGATTATGGACCTTACTACCGGCACTTATACACAAACATTCGAGAGCGGAGACGTTTTGGAATTCTCACCAAATGGCCAGTATCTTGCTTTGGCATCTAGACTCAACAAAATTACGATTTATAATCATACTGCATGCTTCAAGGTACAAATGCAAGAATCTGTTAATTATTTTGGTGATCCGAAGTCGATGGTATTCTCGCCGGATAGTAGATGGTTTGCCGTTAGATTTCGCAACACGATCAAAGTCTGGGATATTCCTTTTAGCAGTACCTCTGTAAAGATTTATCATGATACCCGTCGTTGGTGGTCAATTTCGTTCTCGCCAGATAGCCAGTTCCTTGCTGCAATAAATACCGGCTGTACAATTAAAATCTATGGGCTTTCTACTGGCAGCTCTGAGACATTCCAAGGAGATGGCTACGGTTTTGCCAACATCACATTCTTACCAAATGGCCGGCTTCTTCTTTTGGCACACGAATTTCGTACTTTTAATATTTTGGACGCCATCACGCACACTAGTATTCACAGACTTGAGTGCCAAAGCGGCTTTGACTCAATTGCATTATCGCCAGATGGCCGGCAACTTGCTTCAGGACTTGTAGATGGTACGATTAATATTTGGGATTTTACCGTCAACAGTTCTACGGAAACATCCAAAGACAGTACTAAATATTACAACTCGACCGTGTTCTCGCCAAATGGCCAGTATCTTGCTTCTACATTTAACAACGTAATACAGATTTTGGATTCAACCACCGACATCTGTATGCAGACACTTGAAGGCCATAGTGATCATATCGACTGGATTATATTCTCACCAAATAGCCAATTGCTTGCTTCAGCATCTGGAGATAGGACGATTAAAGTATGGGATCTTCCTACCGGTATTTGTACACACGCATTCAAACGCCGTATCCAGAGCTTTTACAGTATTGTGTTTTCGCCGAATAGCCAGTATTTTGGTTTTATCTCCGCCGATACGTCAATTATGATTTGGGATCTTGTTACTGGAACCTATATAAACATACGAAAAAACCATCACTGCGCAGATTTGATCTTATTCTCACCTGATAATAAGTCGCTTGCTGAAAAATTTATTACCAGTATCAACGTATGGGATATTACTACCGGCACTTGTACGCAAACATTGAGGGGCCATACCGGGAAGATTTCCTCGGCTGCGTTCTCGCCTGATGGCCGATGGCTTGCCTCAGCATCTTATGATAACACTGTCAAGATATGGAATCCTAACACTGGCACCTGTATGCGAACATTAGAGGGCCACTATGATAGGGTTTTCTCAAGTATATTCTCACTAGATGGCCAGTCGCTTCTTTCCTCGTCTGCAGACAAGACAATCAAGATTTGGGACTATACCACCGGTACCTGTACACAGACGCTAGAGACAGATGAGCTTATCTATGACCTGTGTTTCAATCAAGATGGATTATATCACGCTAATGGCGCTACCGATCTCAAACAAGGCCTAGGTCCCAACCTCTCCTCCAAGCTTCGCTATCGAGGGTGTAGCTTGCAGCGTCAAGGCGCATGGATAATGTGGAACAATGAAGAAGTGTTGTGGCTGCCGCCAAAATACCGATCAAACCGCTTTGCAGTGGCACACTCGACAGTCGCCATATGCTGTGCGGCAGGCCTTGATGTGGTCCTTAGGTTTTCTGCCGACGAACTAACTCGTTTACATACCCCATAGTTTCTTCTTATAATTACCTTCAAAACGCACCAGCAGAAAGGGCATGAGGAGACGTTGACGAATTAGTGTTCCGGTTTGCCCTTCTAGTATCTTACGGCAGGGCGAAGTCCTTTTGTGCTGGCGGACGGGAACGAATGTCATTACGACGTACAATCAACCCGGCAGGTGGGCTCGTCTTTACCTCTTTCTGGCACAAGCATAGAATAGTTACTTGTTCAGAGGGAAACAAGGGCGTATCGCTTAGTGGAAGGGAATCTTCTTGGGGCGCAACCAAGGGAGCCAGCTGCGGACTTCTACATCCGTCGGCCTAGCTTTGTACGGACTCATTTGCTGCTGCATTCTTGGATCTCGATACAGTCCGAGACGTGGATGCTATTAGCCTCGCCACAGATTCCCTCATATATTGCACAGAGGTGAATCGGTTTACCTCAAGTGGCAGTAGATGGATAAGCAATAATTCCGGTAGTCTGGCTATCTTTGCCATTGTTGCTATCGATAGCATCGCCAATACTTCCGCGGAAGCAGCACTCGAAGGATCTAAGTCATTGTGTAGATGTCTGGGATCAAAGGCCATCGTCCAATAGCAGCAGCTCTGATGCCTTTGAATGTAAAGCATGAGCCCAAAAAAATCTTTAGGCAAGCATATAAGTGCAAGATTAGACAAAGACTGTGTAATAGAGAAACCGCATAGCCTTTCCCTGGCTCTACCTGATAGCTTTGCTGGTAAAAGGGACAGAAATTCTAGCGAGGAGGGGATTTGCTGTGAGCACTGCCATGGTGTTTATGTATTGCAAAGCGCTGTAAGTAACTACCTGATGCATTAGTGTGACATTGTGAGACGCTAAACGATATCCATTCTCAGCTCTAGCAGCGAGATCCAGTGCAATGTCTCTCAATTGATTTCGAAATGGCTACATGTTTTACGCATTTTTTATCGGCAGCCTTCTCAGGATAATTCAAATGCAATCAAAATTTTTTTTTCAAAAAAATAAAAATAAAAAATAAAAATAAACCCAGTCTATATTCTTCGCTATTTTCGTAAAGTAGTCATTCTGAGAAAGAATGGCGGCTCAGTGTAGACCTCTGGCGCCTGGGATTTTGGCCCCGCTAATTGAAAATTAATGTTTTGTAGGATAATTATTTAGCTAGCGGAGATATAAAAACTCTTCTTGTACGAGAGATCTTATTCTCACTGCACGATCGCAACGCAATTATCCGACACAGCACACAATGGCATCCGGAACCGGTAATGCCAGCAGTGAAGCAGACGGGGTGTCCATTGCTCCTGGCTCTCCGTCCAAGAGGAGGCTTGACAACGCCGAACTCCCAGAGGCTTTGGCTTCAACTTCCTCCAAGCTTGGACATGCAGTCGCTGGGGATGACGAAGAGCATCGGCAGAAGCGCACAAGGGTAGACGTAGATGACAGTACCACGGCACTCTCTGGAGGCCTTGCTACACCAGCAAAGCGAGACAGGGTTTTTGGGATTGCGCCTATCAAAGAAGAGTGAGACGAATCTGAATTTGGGAAAATTCCTCCCTTCATAAATGCCACTCCAAACTCACACGGCAAACTAGGTATCTGATCAAAAAAACCGCTGCTACAGACAGCAGGACGGAGGAGGATGACATTGACGATGACGGGGCCGAGGGCCGCGGCCCAGAACACAGCGGCGGCCGGGGACGGAAGTCCAAGAAGGGGGGCCAGAACAAGGAGCGCGACTTTGGCCACTCGCGGGACGCCGTGCGGCTGTGCGCGTCCGTGGCACATTCGCCCGAGTTTGCGCCCAAGGCCTGCCGCCTCGGCGACAAGTGCCGCGCGCTGCACGATCTGCGCGCCTACATGCGGGAGGGCCGGCGCGGCGACCTCGCGACGTTTGGCGGCGTGTGCCCCGTCTTCGCCGCGTACGGCCGCTGCCCCTCGGGCTGGAAGTGCCGCTTCGTGTCGAGCCACATGAAGGAGGTGGAGCACGCCGACGGCCGCAAGGAGCTGGTCCTCGTCGAGGAGGCGGCGGCGCGGAGCCAGGCGCAGACGCAGACGCAAGGCGATGACGCCGCTGCCCCAGAGGAAAGCGGCGAGACGAAGACGACTGTGGAGCAGGGAGGCGCCGCTGCCGCTGCGCCTGTCGACGAAGACGACGCCCGGCCGGGCGTAGTCAACGTGGTGCCGGCGATAGAGAAGCAGAACCTGGCGCGCCGGCGGACCACCCTGGAGCGGTCGGACCAGTACATCAAGTGGCTGGACCGCGAGCTAGCACTGATGAAGAAGATCTACAACGGCAAGAAGAAGGAGGAGCCGGCGGAGGAGCCGGTGCCACAAGGCGGCGAAGGCAAGGGCGAGAGCAAGGGCGAGAGCAGAGGCGACAACGACGACGGCAGCGGCAGCGCCCAGGACTACCGCGCGCAATTTGTGGACCCGCCGTTCCTGCCGTCGGAGAAGCGGCGCATCTACTTTGGGCCCGAGACGCCGACGCTGGCGCCGCTGACCACGCAGGGCAACCTGCCGTTCCGGCGGCTGTGCGTCGAGCTGGGCTGCGAGGTGACGTACTCGGAGATGGCGCTCGGCGCCGACCTGGTGACGGGCAAGCAGCCCGAGTGGGCGCTGATGAAGGCGCACGCGTCCGAGGTGACGCCGCCGCGGTTCCGGCCGGGCGCGGGACAGCACGTCGTGGCGGGCTACGACAACAGCCGCGACCTCAAGTTCGGCGCGCAGATCGCCGCCAACCAGCCGTGGATGGCCGTCAAGGCGGCCGAGGCCATGACGCGGCTGCTGCCGCACCTGCGGCTGATCGACATCAACTGCGGCTGCCCCATCGACATGGTGTACAAGAGCGGCGGCGGGTCGGGCCTGCTCGAGGCGCCCAACAAGCTCGAGCGCATGGTGCGCGGCATGAACGCCGTGTCGGGCGAGGTGCCCATCACGGCCAAGCTGCGCATCGGCGTGCGCGAGGGCAGCCCGCAGGCGCCGCGCGTGCTCGAGCGCCTCGCCTTTGGCGGCATCGAGACCCGCGACCGCCTCGGCGCCCCCGGCTGCGCCGCCGTCACCCTGCACGGCCGCACCCGCAGCCAGCGCTACCGCAAGCCCGCCGACTGGAGCTACATTGCCGAGTGCGCCGCCCTCGTGCGCTCCTACAACGAGGCCCGCGACCGCCTCGCCGACACCGCCGCCGAGCCCGACCCGCGCACCATGGCCAGCGCCGGCGGCCGCGGCACCACCGAGGCCGTGCACATCTACTTCCTCGGCAACGGCGACTGCTACAGCCACGAGCACTACCGCGACCAGATCGCCCAGGCCGGCGTCGACTCGGTCATGATCGGCCGCGGCGCCATCATCAAGCCCTGGCTCTTCGAGGAGATCCAGGCAGGCCAGTACCTCGACAAGTCGGCCACGGAGCGCCTCACCTACGTCGAAAAGTACGCCCGCTACGGCATGGACGCCTGGGGCACCGACGAGCACGGCCTCGGCACCACCCGCCGCTTCCTGCTCGAGTACCTCAGCTTCGCCTCGCGCTACGTCCCCATCGGCCTGCTCGAGCACCTGCCCCCCAGCCTCAACGACCGGCCTCCGGCCTACCGCGGCCGCAACGAGCTGGAGACGCTGCTCTCCAGCCGCAACTACAAGGATTGGATTAAGATTAGGTAAAAGAGTCCCCCCATCTCCCCCCACCCGGGGCGCGCGCGCCCGCGCGCCAAAGCGCAGAGGAAGCGAGGGTGCAGGGTTGCACAAAAACCAGAACTGCAAAACTAACGGTGCCTCTTTAGCGAAATGTTCCTGGGTCCCGCGCATCCTGATTTCAAATTCGTCCCTAAGCACAAGTCTGCCGGCTACGATATGGAGGCAGAAGGCTAAGAGGGTAAACGGCTTTCATGCATGGTCGCGCACACGCATCTGTTGGTCGACAGAGGAGCACATCCTGCAGCTGGTCACCAACGGATCACATTGCTGTCGTGTTCGATGAAACGCCGTTTCGGTGTGCTCGGTCATCCCTTGGCGCGGAAAATAACTCAGTGGAATGCCGATTACATACAACAGAGGGCCCGCTATGGGGATTTATGCACAGAACATTGCAGGGAGTCCATATGAAGCGACAAACAAAATGTGACCAAAAACTAGAATAAATATATATGAGTTTGCTTTGCGGGTGTGTTTGCCGGCGCGTCACTGCGTCGCATGCCATATTCTATTGAATAAATCCCGTCATATGTCAATGGGTCTTCCAAACGCGAGGCAGTCGAGGGAACAGTATGTACTCTGCTCTCTGCAAGGGAGACCTCTCCGGGCTGCCCTCAAGGCAGTGTTTGCACAGCAAGTTGACGATTCGCGCTTCCTTTTGCCGGAGAACAATACTGCTCCCCTTGCTTAGAAAAGACGGGGTTCGCCGTTCTCGTTACTTGGCGAAGACTCGCTCCGCATTTCTCCTTTCGTAGCCCTGGAGAGTTGCATGCCGAAAGGGGGGATGCAAGCACCGCCAGATGAGCAGGACGAGAGATAACGAGAGACACTTTTGCCGGATCGATGCCGAAACAAGGTAATGCCCTTTTCTGAACAGGACCACATGCAATTCTCCCTTGGAAGATAATGTAGGTGTGCCTGTTGGTTCGCTTTGGGATGGCTCAGCCGCCGTTGTATGTCCCGTCAATTTCCGTTTGGCCCTCAGTGGTATTGAGATCATCAAACCTGTTGGTCTGCATCAAGATGAGAGACTTGCAGGTAATGATTCCATAGGGGACGGTCTGTAAGCTGAACAGAAGCGTCAAGCACGTCCTTGTTTTTGTCCGCGAATCCATTTCCCAATAGGAACCGGAAGATTTGGATTGACAAGCCCTGCAGGCCCCCCACGGGCGTGCTGGATAACGGCGTTGCAATCATGGCAGAGGGCATCCCAAGGTCAAAGCCAGTCGACGAGGAGGGGGGGACAAACCGTGCAGCCAGAAGCAGCACGCTGGCAGTCACCCTGCCCGTCCTCTTTCTCATGCTGCTCTTCTCGCTTGTATCTCCACAAAAGGTGTGGAGCCGGATGTGGCATCCGCAGTCCAAGTTTCATCTCGCTTTCGAACCAACAAAGCTCTGGTCCGCAGGCAATTTCTGCACCCGAGCCATGCAAGGACAACACAGACCAACACAGCGTCTCAATCATTATTTCATCCTGGCCGCGAGAGCCTTGTGTCTTGCTGGATTTCTTCTTTCGTATTCTTCTTTCGTATTGACCTCACTCATTCTTTCTGTCTCTGTCCCAACATTCATTGCCCCCATTCCGGGCATGGGCTCGCAAGGGCAGATGAAAAGGTGAGCTCACGGACCACCTACTTTTCACTTTTTTGGTTTTCTTTTGGTTTGCTAGCTGCTATTTTATCACTTATCGCCTGCGATTTGCTGTCTATACGATGGCTGGACGCAAGGGAGGCAGACACAGCCGGGGAACGAGAGAAACAATGGCAAAGAAAGAATATGGACCACAAGAGCCCACCCCTTAAGGTTTCAAGGGCTAGAATATTCTTCGTCTTCTGGTCTGCTTCTTCGGGGTTTCTCGTTTTGATCATAGCTCGGACAAACCCGACACGACGGGCCAACACCTCGTCCGATGCGAGTTTGATCCCTCGCAGCACAGACGACATTGTCTGGCAGCGAAAGCCGAGCATCTGAGCCTCCCTCTCGCCTAGGACTCGTCGAAAAGAAGACGTATAGTTATCGGCGACACCCATTGGTCCGAGCGGCGAGCAGCTTAGCCGGCCACTGTTCGACAAATCACAGCATACGAGACGGACCTCACGTCCGCGTCCTGCTGCGATGGCCCGGGCTATTGGTGGACCGGCCTGACGCAGACCTTACCATAAGGCTCGACAGGACGAACCCTGCTCAGGTCATGGCCGTAAATGCGCATGCAGGTGCATCTAGGTGTAACTCTAATACGCCTGCTCTTCCCACATCACACTGCAATGTCACGCCTCGTATTACGAGAAATCAGACAATCAGATCCCCCGTCACATTCCCTAAAACCGCCTCCTCGTTAGAAAGCATCTGATTCATCCTACAATTAATATCTTGCCCGCTTTTGTCCTGGTCGTCCTTTTCTTGGCTCGCCCCTTTTCCCTTCTGGGGAGGGAAGGCTGCACTAGAGGCGTCTTTCTCGCAGGAACAGGCCCTCACCTCCCCTTGCTCCAGTGACTGGTCCAGCGAACCCAAATTGGATCCAACAGACGCAAGACGCCACAATTTTCCTCTTGTCTCTGTTCGCGGCTCGCTTGGTGCTTTCACGCCCGTCTTTCTGGGAAGCCCCTGGTCTGGTTGCATTCGGATTAACCGAGCTCTCGATCCTTCCAGTAGATTGCGTCCGGTCACTTGATCTAATTTATGTTTCGAGTCTTGCTATGTAATCCGCATTTTTTTTTAACCTGCGTTTTGTGCTACGGCACTTAAGGACCCTGAAACGAGAAACGGCCAAGGGCCAAAAGAAAGAGAGGGAGGCGATAAAAAAAGGAAAACCGTATCGTCGCCTGGCATGCCTTGCACAATCTGGTCGGGGGTTTGGCTTCATCTGGGGGCATCTCCTCTCTCCGCCATGGGCTTAAACCTCTAGATTGGGGGGGGGAAGAAGAGCAAAAGAAAAGAAAAGTGCATTGACGGTGAAGAAGGGGGTGCTGGTTCGCGGAGATCGTCCTAGTCAGCTGCCCATTTCGGTTCTGTCTCCTCTGTGTTTCGTTTCTTTTTCTCTTTCTGTCGTGTTCATTCCTCTGCTGTCGCATTTGTGTTGGACGCTCATTTGCTGCCTACCTTTCGCATGCTTTCTTTTTCTGTTTCTAGTGGCATTTTGCGCCATGCAGAGGGTTTCGTTATTTGACCAGGGGGGGCGTCTGGTGTAAGTGCACACCGAGTGGCTCGGCCTAGACAGAATGCTGCTGTTGGTTGCACACGACTGGGGGAGTCTCTGGAAAAAAGAGAAGAGAGGACGACACTGCGACAGCCTTCTCAATACCTCCCCACGATGTATCGTATGTATGAATGGAGTACATATGTACAATAAAGCACTACGCAACAGGGGAGCACCTGGCTTTGGAGCCAACCGGGACAAGCACACCACAAGCTACACGGAGGCCTGAATGGTAATATATTATTAAACAGAGCTAACCATGCAATCCGCAGCAGTGTGATGCCTTTTTCTCTCTCGCTTATCGGATGCATGTGTGTCAAATTTAGCTCTGCATCAGAAAGAGATGTAAAAGTAGGGGGGAACTGCATAGATCGACTGAAGGGCCCTCAGAGGAACAGAGACAAAAACAAAAAAAAACAAAAAAGAGGCAACCAAAGCTGTTTGTCGTTTGGCGCCGAAGCGGTGACTGTCGCACCTGATGCTTCGACGGAGATCACTCTTTTTGCACATCTTTTCCCCTTTCCTTTCTGGTCTGGGACGTATTATGTGCGTGTATGCGCTGGCCTCGAAGATGGGCCGCCTGGTTGGTGTGCGAGTGTGCGTATGATACAGCGCCATGGCGTCTGTGATACGCAGGCCTTTTTCGCCACGACCTCGACGACGCGGGCTCCTGGTCGTCTGTTTTTTGCTGGCAGTCGAACGTTATAGAAAATAAAAATAAACATAAAAAAAAAAAAAAGAAACATATTTCTAGAGTGTCTTGCAGACTAATCCGTCTGAGGAGACGTCAAAAATAGCTCAAAATTATCCGAAAGCAGAGGCTCGTCTGTATGTGAATATCGCCAGCCGCTGTCCTTTTCTTACTCGTCATATTTTGGTACCAACGTTTTGTCCAACTCGACATCAATACAAGCCAGATACAAAGCAGCAGGACGAACGTCTACCTCGCCCTCTCATCGGCTTACCATGTCTCGATCTCTGGAGGCTACCCCGTCGGGTTCCCTGCCGTAGCGCCGGTCGAACGTTGCTGACTTAGGAGCAAGCCCCTTTCTTAGCTACCTTCTCCGGAGGATTTCCTTTTCTTCTTTCTCTCATTCCCTTCTTCTTTTGCTGCTTCCTACTTGCTTTTATGTGCTTCTGTTTTGTTCTTGACCCCATCCCTTGTCGTGCCGTGTAGTGTGAGAGACCTCCGTAAACAGGTCATGTTAGTGTTATTTTTATTCCTTTTTCTTCCCTTTTATTGTTTTACTTCGCTTTTCCTTTTCTTTTCCCTTCCTCGTCTTGCATGTTTTATACTATCTGCCCAATTTTTACGATATCTGATGCGGTACCTTCCGTAGTTTTCCCTCGTGCCGTCGCTTAGCCTTCAGCCCAGACACGACCGCAGCCAAGCAGGAAGACGATGTGCAGAGGTTCGCATCCCGTTTTTGTCCAAGGCCCTGAGGCGTCTGTTCCATCGTCATTTCTGCCCCCCCCCCCCAAAGGAGATAAATGCACGTGTGTGTACATGCGTGTGTGTGTGTGTGTGTGCATATAAATATATAATAGCGCCGGTCTCCCCACACCATTTTGCTTCCACGTACTACCATAGCTAGTCTCTTCCTCCCGGGGGTTGCGAGGCACTGTAACACAAACCCAATCATATATCGTGGATGATTTTTACGAGAGGGAGCCCTGCCAGCAACTGATCCATGGCATGGGACAGCAGGAGGTTGGTGATGGATGTCCTGTTTTATCTTCATGTCTTGCTCAAGGTCGCTGACATATTTCTCTAGCACATCTACCACGCCCGAGAGTTTCACCTACGAGGAACATGGCCGGCACTACTTGCTTCACAAGCCAAGCTACCTGTTCCCATGTGATTCGGTGGGTTCTGCGTCCGGCCTTGGTTGTGCGCGGCAAAAGAAATATTTGCGCTGACACGGAAGCGTTTCGCAGGTCGAAATCACCCGCCTGGACCTGCTGCACAACGTCGTGACGGCAGCCCGCGGCGGTCCCGGGCGGATCCTTCACAGCGCCCCGCTGCGTCCCAACGAGCATCTCCGCATCCTCGACCTGGGCACGGGCACGGGGACGTGGGCTATGGAGGTTGCCGAGTGAGCCCCTCCCCCCAATCCCCTGGCTGACCGCTCTGTTGTCGTCGTTTCTCTTGGCGTTTCTTGCTAGACTAATGTCTCCGGTCTCTGGTTCTATCTTCAGTTTATATTCGAACCGGTCTGAAGTCTGGGGCGTCGACCTGACGCCTTTTCAGCCAGACCTGTAGGTGATTATCCTCCCTCTCTTCTCTCTCTCTTTTTTGTCTCGCCGTCAGTCTGGCGGCTTTCTCCTCTGCCCTCCCCCAGCACGTATGAAAAAAATCCACACATCCTTTCGGCTTTTTTTTTTTTGCTCACGCCTGCTTTTCGTCAGCATCCCGTCCAACGTCAAGTTCCAGCGCTTCGACATCGAGGCGCCGTGGCACGGCCTCGGCGAGGGTGCCTGGAACCTGGTGCACGTGCGGTTTCTGAACGGGACCGTCCGCGCCTGGGGCCCACTGTACGACGTGATCCGGCGGCACCTGATGCGCGGGGTCGGCTACGTCGAGCACATTGAGATCGACTGGCAGCCGCGGTGGGACAAGACGACAACGCCGGCAACGGCGGCCGCAGCGGCCGCGGCATTCGCGTATCCCTCTCCGTCGTCCTCGTCCTCACCGCCACCGCCGCCCTCCTCTTCTTCGTTCTCCTCTGCCTCCACCTCCTCCTTCTCCTCTCCGTCCTCTTCCTCGTCCGCCTCCTCGTCCGCCCTGGCCGCCTGGGCCGACAGCCTGCTCAGCTGCATGGACCGCGCTGGTCGGCCGCTGCGCGTGGACCCGGCGGCCACGCAGGAGCTGCTGCGGTCGGCCGGGTTCGTCGACGTGCGGCAGGAGGCGTACCGGCTGCCGCTCGGGCGAAAGCGGAGACGAGAAAGCGGGCTGCGGCAGCCCGGGGCTGGCGCTGGCGCTGGCATTACTGCTGGGCCGCCGCCGCCACCGACATCTGCCGCCGGCCTCATCGACCGCTGCAGCGACGAGGTGGGCGAGCTGTTCAGTCGGGCATTCGATCTCGGCCTGGAGGGGCTGTCGCTGGCGCCGCTCTCGCGGGTGGGCGGGCACAGCGAGGCGGCCATCCGGCGGCTGCTGGCTGCGGTGCGGCGGGAGCTGGAGGAGCCGGCAGCGGCGGATGCATACTGTATACTGTAAGTGTCTTTTTTCAATCACCTCTCTCTCTCTTTGGCGAAACAGCTGGATCACCGGGCTAACGTTCTCCTTCGATAGATACATATGGACGGCGAAGAGACCATAGCATTCCATGGGATAGCGATAAACAGGACGGAACGCAAGTTTTTGACCTTTTTCTGTAGGCAGCGTAACTTAATATCATGAAAGACATACACACACACACACACACACCATAATTTTTATACCCTCGAGATCCAGTTGTTTTCTGCGGATGAAAACAAGAATAATAAGTCATATGTCCTCTATTATGTCTTTCGTCTTATAAATAAAGCTTTGTGGATTTGAAGCCGTCTCAAAAACCCATCCTCTCCCGAGTCTTCCCTTCTTTATGCAACAGCTGATGTACACGGTGGATTGTTACATAGGAAATAGAACAAAAACCAAAACAAAATGGTAAAAAGTATAGGGCGAAAAGGGTAAACAACATAGTAGAAATATAAGAGCAAGAGGGCCCAGCAGAATGGAAGAGAAGAAAAAGGAACAAAAATGAAAAGGAAAGAAAAAAGGTTGGGTCGTCGTGGCTCTCGTTGGTCATCCGTCCTTCCGTTCGTTTTCACGTCTTTGCTTTTCCTCATTTTTTTTCTTTCTCATTTCTTTTGCTTCGCCATCCTGCCGTCTTCTCCTGCCCTCTTTCACAGCATGCGCTATAGCGTACACATCAAGACATCATATACACGCGCACAGGCCGCTTAGTGGTGGTGGGCAGCCTCGCCGCCGCGGTAGCCGATCAGCTTGAAGCGGCCGATGATCTCACCGACGGTGAAGAAGCCGAGAAGCTCAGCGGCGAGGACGCCGCCGGCGGCCAGCTGGGTCGGGGTCAGGCGGCGGGCCTGCTGGACGAACGAGGCGGAGGACTGGATGAGCTTAGTCGGGTTCTGGAGCTGCTTCCAGGCGTTCTGGAACGCGGTCTGGAAGGTGGCGAGCGGGCTGTGAAAGGAGAGAGGAGAAGGGTTAGCAGAGATGGAAAGCAGAAGAGAGACTCAGCCTGCTGGCGTCGTCTAGCTCAACCCAAGCGAAAACGTGCTACATACGGAGGAGCCATCTTCTGGGCGTGGAAGACGAGGCGGGACAGCTCGACGCCGACGCGGGAGTAGTAGATCACAAAGGGCGTTTGGCCTGTAGAAGGAGCTGGTCAGCAACAGCAGAAGACAGCAGAGAGCAGCACGGACTGCCGGAAACTGTCCGTAAAACAGCTGCTAGCAGTTGAGGAGCTTCGATGGGAACAGGAGAGACGCACGCTCAACAAAGGCGATAATCTTGCCCGTGGGGCCACCAACGCGGCCCAGCGAGCTGGAGAGGCCCCGGGCAACACCGGCAATGGCGGGACCGGCAGCAGCAATGACGGGGCCGGCAGCGGCGGTGACGCGCGACAGACCCTGGGTGGCCTTGGCGGTGTATTCGGTTGCGGTCTGCCGTGCCTTGGCGGTGGCGTCTGCGGCGGCGGAGGATGTGGAAGAAGACGTAGAGGAGCTGGAGGTGGACTGGAAGCGGCGAGGCGCGGCGGTCGGGCGGCGCAGGGCCATGCGCGCCGGCGAGGCTAATGTGGACGGGCGGAAAGCAGACATGGTTGTGATACTGTTGCTGTTGAGAAGGGGTATATTAAGACGATATCGCGAAGAGTAGCAGGAAGGGGGGTTCCTGAAGAGCTCGGGGAGGAGGGCAGCAAAAAAGCGCGCAAAGCAGATTGTAACGAAAGTAAAACTGGTTCGGCAATTGGGGGAAAGAGAAAAAAGAGCAAACGAAAACAGCTCCCAGCAATTGGCTGATTCGACAATTGCTATTATTTTTCTACAACCGAAGAAGGATGAGTGGAGAGGAAGCAATTATGACAAAGCGTCCACAAAGATAAGAAATAAAAAAAGAAAATGAAAGGAAAAGAGAGATGAATTGCCGCCCAAGAGGAGGATGATGATGATGGGTTTAGATCAGGAGATAGAGAAGAGAACGAAAAAAGATGGGAGACAGGGACGGGAACGAAAGGGAATGGGAAGAAAAAACTAAGCGAGAAAAAAAGATTTAGCTTAGCGGAGCGACAAAGGGCAGAGAAGAGCCAAAGACGGGTCAAGGAACAGAGTGAAGCGGGAGAAAAGAGAGAAAAAGACAGAAGAAAAAGCTTCGGGAGATGTCGCCAGATAGTGCGTATCCGGTAGTCCAGCCAATGAGATGGCGCCAATTGATGGAGCTGCCGCTGTTTGGGCGAAAATGCAACAGAAGCCAGACGCGCCATTGGCATGCCTGTAGCCCGTATAAGGCGTAGGTAGGCGTAACTATGGAGTAGACAGAGCAAAGCTGCAGCAAAAGGAATGCATAAGCTACTCCGTAACAGTGTTTTTATGCTCATAACTCGTCCCAATGCGCGCCAGTGCATGCTACGGAGTATACCCTGTTCATGTATGTGCTCCGTATTATTACATGTATTCGTACACAAACCTCGGGTAGCTAGCTATCAAGGTTCAAGGATCTAATACGGAGTAAGGGCTTAAAAGGATTCAAGGATTAGCTCTCTTGGGAGCTGCCTTTCAATCATTCTTTTCTCTCCCTCTCTCTCTCTTTCTGTGTGTGTCTATCATTCCGTGTGTGTCTCTTTCTTTTTCGTGGCATCTTTCACGAGCTTCTATCAATTGGTTTGGCATTGGCATGAACGTGTTCTCTGTATTATATCCCATGTCTATCTGCAGCTCTCCTCGTGCGGAGCGAGCTCCCCCTCCAGTGGACGAGGACGTGAAATGCTGGCATTTCCCATGCTCCTATCTGATGGTCTTGTTTTATTTTCCTTTTCCCTTTCCCAATTTGTCTCTCTTTTTCAGTCCAGGCTCTGGATCTGCACCTTGATGGCGCCGGTGGACGGGTCCGAGGCGACGCGGAAGGCCTCGACGGCGTCCTCGAGGCCGAAGCGGTGGGTGACGAGGGGCTTGAGGTCGACGAGGCCGCTCTGGACGAGGCGGATGGCGCGCGGCCAGGTGTTGCTGTAGCGGTACTGGAACTGCAGGTCGACCTCGCGGACGCTGGCGCGCATAAAGGGGATGCGCATCTCGTTGCGGCCGACGCCGATGACGAAGACGCGGCCGCCGAACTGCACCGCCCACACGGCCGCCGCGATGCTGCTCTCGGCGCCCGTGCAGTCCACGGCCAGCAGCGGCTCCGTGCCCTGGAAGCCCTCGGCCACGATCTTCTTGGCCGTGGCCTCGGCCGCCTCGTCCACGCTCGCGCCCGCCGGCGGGATGCCCACCTGCACCGTGCGGATGCCCGGCACCGTCTTGGCCGCAAACGCCAGCCGGCCCGCGTCCACGTCCGTGACCACCAGCGGGCAGGCGCCGGCGGCGCGCGCGCACAGCGCCGTCACCAGGCCGATGGGCCCCGCGCCGCACACCAGCACGGGGTCGCCCAGGGCGATCTTGGCGCGGTGCAGCCCCGCCAGCGCCACGCTCAGCGGCTCCAGCAGCGACCCCTCCTCCCACGACATGGTGTCGCCGATCTTGTGGCACCACACCGCCGGGTGGTTGACGTAGCGCCGCAGCAGGCCGTCCACGGGAGGCGTCGACAAAAACAGCACGTTCTCGCAGCCGTTGTACCGCCCCGTCAGGCACGGCGTGCACTTGCCGCAGATGATGTTGGGCTCGATCGCCACCCGGTCCCCCACCTTGAGCCCCTTGCCCGACGGGTCGCTCGCCGCCTTGGCCGCGTCCTCCGGGTGCACCGCCACCACCTCGCCCGCCGACTCGTGGCCTAGCACGTGGTCCCCCGTCACGATCATCGGCCCGATGCAGCCATGGCGCCAGAAGTGCACGTCCGATCTATAGCCAACCGGTAAGTTCCCGTAAATGCATACACATTTGCACATATTTACTCTTTTTACGAAAATGGAGGAGGGGAGGAGGGGAGGGGGTTTCTTTTCTCTCACCCGCAGATGCCCGTGCTCCGGATGGCAATGGTCACCTCGCCCGGCTTGAGGTCGCGCGCCGCCTGCACGTCCTCCAGCGACGGCTCGGCCGGCGCGATCCACAGGTCGTGCTTGGTGTTTGTGTAGACGCCGATGTTGGGCTTGGCCACCTGGACCGTCGTCGTGCTGGTAGACATGGCGATCAGAAAATGAGGTGGGGATTAGGGTAAGAGAGGATGAGTTGTTGACCTGAGGGGGGTTCAGAAAAAGAAGAGAGCACAGTCGAGGAAGAAAAACTACAAGCGGAAAAACTGCGCGAGGACGAGAAGACAAAAGCTCCCTTTTATTACGGATCGTGAAATAAAAACAAAAATGTTATTCCCAACACGATACTTTACTTTGTATTCTGGCCTCTGCTCTAATTCAGCGTGTGCGCGTCCTTCTTCTCCGACAACCGAAGTTGGTGCGGGGAGCTCGATTTCAGAAAACAGCGAGTGCCGTCCGTGGTCGGTCCCGCCCCCAAAAGAGTCGTAGCTTGGCTCCTTGAGAATAATAGCTCGTGGACTTTTATTTTCATTTTTCTCCGTTTTGGGCAGACTTTCCACGTTGTGAACTACGAGCCCTCTCTTCTGCGCCCACGTTATGGCCATGGGGGCACCTCATTGCTGGCTTCTCCGTGGGCTGCGAACCGGAGGTGAATCGGCTGGCGATGCTGATCGCCTGACTAAAAGGTTGCAACGCCCACCGGAGAGAGGGGAAGCTCCATTTTTGCTATGCAGCGTGTCCCGCGGAGTTTCTCATTAGGATGCACCGCAGAGCAGTCTAGACGCAGCCTGGCAGCGCAGCACGCACGTCGAGCAAGCAACCCCCAGCGGAGCTGAGTACGAGCTCTGTTTTAGCTTGCTTCTCCAACAGATCTGTGACGCTTAACCTTTCCATTTTGATTCATTCTTGTTGGTTTGCTATCCTTTTCTTTTTTTCATCTAAAATTGGTCATAATAAGATAAAACAAAAATAAAAACGCGAAGAACCTTGCCTTTGTCTCCTTGAACCTAAATTGGGATGTCCGAGAAAAAAAAATAGTCGAAACATAACGACGAAGGATAAAAATAACTATGCTCAGCTTAAGATGCATCCCCCCCTGTCATTTCCCACTGATCGTCCCTTACGGACCTGGACCTAGTTCGTTTGCGTCTTTTTTTTTTTTTTTCATTAGATTGTTTTGTGATCGTGAGAGATAAAGGGGAAAAGGAACGCAAGATGAAGCAGATAAGGAAGAGCAGGTAGAGCAGGAGAAAGCGAAGCTACTGAATAGTAAGAAGCCGGAAAAAAGGTAGACCCTCCTCGCGGACCTCGCGGAGAACAGAGCATGATGGAAAAAAAAAAAAAACTGCCACCCAAGTACAAAAATCCCATTTTCATATTTTTGCCTCGTCTTGTACTGCACGGCTGTCGCACGGCTGTCGTGGCTGTTCTGAATGTCCTTTTCTTTGTTCCTCTTCTCAATTAAGGAGGACAAGAAAACTACCACTCGTATTCGCCTGTCGCCTTGTGGAAGACGTACTCCTTGCCGTTAACGGTGAGGACGCCATCCTTCAGCGTGCACTTCCTGTAGTTTGGAGTTTGTGAGAGTCAGCAGTTTGCACAAGATAAAAGGCATAATGTTCCATCTAGTCCTTTGACCGCGGGTACGCACCACTTGTTCTTGACCCTCTGCACCTTGTCGTAGACGCAGAGCATGATAGGCCCCATGACGTCGTCCTCGTCCTCGTCCTCGTCCTTGTCGTCCTCGGAGTCGTCCAGGTCCGAGTTGATGGCGTCCTCGTCGTCGAGGATCCCGTCCTTGACGTCCTCGTCGTCATCGACGCCGTCCATCTGCGCAATTGCACCGCCGCTTGCGTGGCCTGCAGGCACAAGATTTGCATCGGCGGCGGCAGCGACTGCTGCTGCTCTCCGCTTGCCCTTGCCCTTGGCCTTGCCCGCGCCGGCTTGCCGCAGCGGCAGCATCAGGCCGCCGCCCTCCATCTGCTGGGCGCGCCGCGCCATCTGCTCGTGCAGCAGATTGTCAATCTCCATGCGGCCCAGCTCCACCGGCGGCCGGCCCGCCTGCTGCTGCTGCAGGAGCACGCCCTCAAACGGCAGGTCGCTTCCGTCTTCGTCGGCGTCCGCGCTGCTGCCGTCCATCTGCGACCGGGCCACGCCGTTGGCGCCGTTCAGCTGCGCCGCCGTCCGCGCCGCCACCTGCGCGCGGTACTGCTGCTCGCTCATCGCGCCGCCCCGCTGCTGCTGCTGCTGCTGCTGCTGCTGGGCTTGGTTGCCGCCCTGTGTCATGCCGTGGATCGCGTTGATCGAGGCAGCCGCGCGCTGCCCAAACGTGTTCTGCAGCTGCTGCACTGCCCGTGCCGCAGCGCCGCCGCCGCCGCCCGGTAGCGTAAATGAGGGAACAGCCGGCGCTGGCACGGGTGTCGCGTTGGGCACGCCGCCGAGGCCGGAACCGTTGTGATCCGGCTCGAGTTTGATTCCGTCTTCGGCCTTCATGCCTGCCGGCTCAAACGACGGCATGGGAAGGCTGGGCATGGTCAGCCCTTGTGAGCCTGGCAGCGGGCTCATGGTAGGCTGCGAGAAGCTGTTGTCCGCCGAAGGCGGAGCCGGCGACGGTGCAGTGACCGACGAGGCGGCGACGGTCGCGGATGTTGCTGTGGGTGTTCCATTTGCTGCCTCTGGTTCTGGCTTGGGATCCCACGGGAACTGGGCCACGTTGAACTGGGACAGCTTCCTCTGCCATCCCTGTTGTTTTTAAGCTATGTCAGCCAATCACTATTCATCTTCCAAACCATCAGGAAACGCAATTGAGGATCATCCTGCTCTGGTGCCCGATCCTTCTTGTGCACCCTCTGAGAGGCATGCTTGCTTAAGCGCACGTGATCGTCCGGGAAAGCGCGCTGTAGAACAGCCAATCAAATCTGCCCATACCCTAGGCAACACCAGGCAGAGCGGGGCAACAGGCCTCCGTGGCGAAGTTAAATAGGGATCCAAATAGTGCACGACCGCCCACCACCCGCCCCTCTGAGGCGAGCCAGAGCCGAAACTTTTCTTTCCCAAAAAGCGAGGCGAGAAAAGCAGAGGCACCAAGTTCTGACCGTCGTCGCCAGGGGAAAAGCACTTTTATGTCGACATCTCCTTGTCCATCGCCG
Source organism: Hawksworthiomyces lignivorus (assembly GCA_002917075.1). Lineage (NCBI taxonomy): Eukaryota > Fungi > Ascomycota > Sordariomycetes > Ophiostomatales > Ophiostomataceae > Hawksworthiomyces > Hawksworthiomyces lignivorus. The sequence goes on along the minus strand of NTMA01000003.1, from coordinate 293,068 downwards.
TAGTTGCGATAGAAAGAGAGTAGACATGAGGCAAAATCGTCTTTTCCATTTTCTCAAGGCAAAAAAAGGAAGGAACAAGAAAGACCAAAAAAAGCAGAAGAGAGAAGGCAAAAAACTAAAGAGAAGTCAAGGCCTCACCTGTCGCAGATCTTCTAGCACGGATTCCTCAACGCCATTTTCATCAAAGTCGACGCGCGACGTCGAGATCACGTCGTCGATGATCTGTTGGTAGACCGAGCCTACCACGGTGTTCGACATCCTCGGCTAGATGTTGACGATCGGATGGCGATATCGCACACAATCCAAGTGAGAGAGTTGAGCGGCTGTGACACAGAAATGCAATATTTTCCCTCGACAAGCCTGCCCGTCTGTCCTCTTTCGGAATCTAGCTTGGATTTCTCTGGTCTGGAATAGTCGGCTTTGCTTTCCTCGCGGCGCCGTTCACTCGGAATTCACGATGGATTGCTTTCCTCGGTTCACGGATCCTCGACAAACGAATCCTCGTCCGCTTCGACCAGTTGCACTGTCAAATGCGAATTCTGCAAAACAAGAGACCTCAGCTTTGAATGCTCGGCCTCTGAATGACTTATACGGACGAGCGATGTCGCAGTTCCTCTGAAGGAGAGCAGAGCTTAGCAGCGTGCGTGCGTGACCCGAGAAGCTGTCGTCGTGGGTGTTTGTAGCGGTCCTTGTTCTCCAAAAGCTGTACAATGCGCGGCTTTCAGGCTCTCCTCGACTTTGCAACCACCTCTCTGTAACTGTTTCTATTCTTCACGTCCAGCTCTCTTAACCGCCCTGGACACACCCTAGGCCTGTCTTGCCAAGCCGTAGGAAGTAGTAGTCACACCTTGGCGGCAAGCAGAGGTAAAAGTCAAAACTGATTCAAAAACAAGCGATTCGTAACAAGCAAAATTCTATTTCGTAGCGTATAGCCTTCTCAGCGAGCGTTGGGGGGACGCGCAACGCGATCGCGGAGAAAGACGAGATTCAGGGCAAAAAGCAATCGTCAGGTTGGTGGAATAGTGAGGAAATAGTGGTTTGTATTCTGCAAGTATGAATACCAGGCAGAACTCCGCATTAAGTTGCCGATTCTGATTAGTCACCAGCGCCACTTTCAATGATTCACGCGCTAATTGTACTGCACGTGATGCTATTACATCAGCCGAACAGGTCCAAAACTCCACTACTGACCGTCAGGTAGGCAATAATTAAGAGGCGTTAGGCGGACAAGTTTCTCCTGGACTGTCTCTATTGCACTGCACCACTCCAACAGATATATACATCATTTGGGTTACATGTGAGCCAGTAGAGATGAACGCAGACAACAATGTAAGAGAGCTTGGTTTCTTCCCCAATTTAAATTATAACTTCCACACCTCTCGCCGAGATAGTTCGTGCCAGAACCTAAAGTTAAACCGTTTGCATGCAAGCCGTGCGCACTTTCATTAAAAACCAAAAACCCAGTTTTCAGTCCAGTAATCGTCATTCCTCGTCGCTTAGATAGACCGTTTCGTATCCATTTCCCATCCGCAGAGCCTTTAATGCCAGCCAAGTTGCCTCATGTTCGTGAACCAACCCAACTCCCCAACTCCGCGCTGAAACGACCCAAGTATGTCTTTGTCGAATTGTGACGAAAGAATACGAGAGAAACCAAATTGCAAATCCCAATGAAACCAGATATAAATGCCCCAAAATAAAAAAGGATCCGTTTATACCTACCATTGCTGGCTACAGAGGGAGTGAACCGAGCACTTGTTAGTGTTAGTAAAAGTGTCGCTGGAGCGCTGGGTGACGCCCTTTACCGGATGGTCATCTGCTTGACCATGTCGGCCTTGGCAGACGAGCCTGCGCCACCAACACCGGCAGCAGCACCAGCCTTCTTCTCGAAGATCTTCCAGAACTTCAGGCTCTCGTCGGCAGCGGCGGTGGCCAGCATCTGGCCGTCAGGGCTCAGGCAGCTGTGCAGCACGCGGCTCTCGTGGGCGGGGATCTCGACGTTGCGCACCAGGGTCGGGTAACTCCAGATGCTGAGCGAGTTGTCGGGGAAGCCGCTGGTGCTGACGATCTCGCGGTAGTTGGTGCTCCACCGCAGGCTGGTGACCTGCGAGCCGGTGTCGATGCTGTTGACGCGGGCGCCCGACGTGGTGTTCCAGAAGTGGATGTGGCGATCATAGGAACCGCCGCCAGTCGCCAGCAGGTTCATGTTCCACGGGCACCAGGCCAGGGCCTTGACGGCAGCCTTGTGGTTGGTCTTGGTGAACTTGGGCACGGCTAGCGACCGAGCGTCCCAGATGGACACGAGGTTGTCGTTGCCGCCGGTGGCCAGCTGCGCACCGTCCGAGCGCCACTCCAGGCCACAGACCTCCGAGGTGTGCGAGACGAGCTCGGCCACCTTGTGCTCAGCAATGCGGACGTCGTGGTTGAACACGAGGCCGCTGCGGGCACCGGTCGACAGCAGGTGCTTGTTCCAGCCCATGACGCCGACGCGGGTATCGTGGCCGAACATGCTGCGCACCTTGGTGCGCTCTGCGACGTCCCAGATCTGGACCTCGCCGGAGCCAAGGCCGACGCCGACGTAGGCGCCGTCGCCAGACCACTTCACGCTACTAACATAGGTGTCTGGGCTGGTCTCCAGCAGGCAGCTGACGGAGCCCTCGTCGGCGGACCAGACGTACACGTTCCGCTCGAGGCCGATAGCCACCTGGTTGCCGGAGCTCCAGTCGAGCAGGTTGAGGTAGTAGTCGTCGACGAGACCAGGAGCGTCAAGAACGCGCTCCGGTGCGGTAGCAATCCGGCGGCGGAACTGAGCCGAGTTGGTGGTCGGCTTCAGGGGGCGGTTGTACTGCTGGCGCAGGTCGATCGGCTTGGAAGACTCGGGCGGCGCCGGCTTGAACTGCAGGATGCGCGTGTTGATGTTGACGCCGCAGGCGCTGGCGAGCGAGTCCTGGTACGCAATGGACTGCGGCGACGGGCGCGTGTAGTCGGCGTCGTCTTCCCGGTCGTCAATGTTCAGAGACTCAAATGCGGCAAGCGCATCGTCTGTGGCAGAAGAGAGAACAGTGGAGGCTTCCCCGGTGCGGCTCTGCGGGCGCTTCTTGTCAGGGAAGTCGAGCTTTCCAGAGCCGACATTGGCAATGGCCGAGCTGGCGCCGCGGTTGGGAATGAAGCGGTCTGCAGCAGCGTATGTGAGGGTAGTCTTGCTGGTCTTCTGGCGCACGCTGGTCTTCTTGGGTGTCTTGGTCTGCTGGCCAGTGCCAGTCAAGGAAAAGTCGGACACGCCAAGCTCAAGCGCCTTGCGCGGTGTGGGAACGCCAACAGCAATGTTGGACTTGGGAGAGTCCCGGTGCGAAGACGAGGACTTGGACGCACGGTTGAAGTGGGAGGCCAGGTTGCCGCCGTAGACGGACTTGGTGCAGATGCGCTCGTTGGCATTGCCATTGGAAGACTGGCGCTCTGGTGTGAAGGGAGAAGAGTTGTAGCTGGAAGCGGCAGCAGTGCGCTGACGAGGAGAGGGGGTCAAGGGCATGCGGCCGCCAGCGGTCCGAGAGGAGAAGAGTCCGGCATGGGACTTGATGGGAGTTGATACAGTAGCCACGGATGCCATTGTGAATAATGTGTATCAAAAGGATAGGAGTGATTCAAATAATGAATAAAGATGAGTGTGAGTGTGTTGTATGAGCTTCTCCGATGAATCGAACGAGCTCCAAGAGACTCAAGCTAATGGTTCCTGGAATGTTATTGGTTAGTATCTTTCGTATGTCGTTTTGCTGTAATTGAGTTCGAAGTATCGAAATAGACCTCGGCGTTGAATAAATTCAAGTCGGAGGGGCGATCAGATGGCAGAAGAGCGAAGTGATCTAATGGACTTAAATTGATCCCAGACACGAGGTGAAATGTATGATAGTGGTTTGTTTGATATGCTTGGAAAGCGAGAGCGTGAGCGAGAGCGAGACAGAGGAGTGTGAGGATGCGGAGGGATGAAGAAGAAGAGGAGATGATGATGAGTGAGAGAAAGGAAGAAGAAAGAAGAGAGCAACTTGACGTTCATAATGGCAGACCTGCCGTCCTTTTAATGGCGATGTTTACTCTGGGTGGGGCGACTGCCGTCGGCTGGGCAACGTCGACTTCCCGCAGAGGTAAGAAGTTGCCGCGGGGGTTGTTCCAGTGGAGTGCCCTGAAAGTATCCACTAATCTCCGCGGGAGCCCGCTGCAACCAACTGTAATCCACTGTCAGCTTCCACTAATTCTTGGGCAGTTGAACATCCTTAGCAGCTCTCTTATACACCCATTTAGATACGTCCTAAATCGTAGGATTTCCGTGAGCTCTACGCTTCTCTTCTCTTCTTGTTTTACAATTTCAATTTCTCCCACATAATGACTTTCTTTCACAAGTTTTAATTGTTCGTAGAGACGTCTCCAGCACCTACTTCGCGGGCGCCCAGGGCAACGCTCATCTCACGAAGCCCGCTGTAATTCTCCCATTCCCCACTGCTGTATAGCGTTGATGCAGCAACAGGTGGGCGACGGGGGCTGAGCGTCTTCGTATGAGGAAAGAACGTCTCAAACGAAGCCGCTTTGGGAAGCTTCGGGTTTCAACTGAGTGGACATGTTCTGATGACAGCAGGGAAGGAGCTGCCGGGTGCTTTTCGTAACTTCCAGGGCTGTTCAGTATGCAGGTGGCGGAACGTATTCATATATAAGTTATGCCAGTAGAGCATGTTGTAAAAAAGCAGAAAAGGCTGAGCTGCTTTTAGGCTTAGGCGGCCAGTCGTAGCGGAGTTTAGTGGCCGCGACCACTAACGCGTCAGCGCGTTAATTGGCAAAGGAACACTTTAGTTTGCCCCTCTTGAATTTTCCAGGCACCAAAGAAAATCTTATCGGCGTTTTCTTTCATTCTACAATTTCTGTATTGTCGCCTCTCTCTGCCTCACTCTCGATTCCGCAATCACATATACGCACACGCACAAACACACACGCGTACATTCCACTACATCCCGGCGTATTCAACGAGACCTTTCCGACAGAAACACGTCGCCCTCCATGGACGACAAGGCGGACACGGTCGCCTTTGCGCGCGAGAGCGCTGCAGCGGGCGTCGACCTGTACGAGCTGCTAGGCGTGGACGTCACGGCGGGCCGGGACGACGTGCACCGCGCGTGGCGGCGCAAGGGCCTCAAGTACCACCCGGACAAGGCGGGCGACCGCTACGACCCGGCGCTGTACGAGCGGTTCGCGCACGCGCGCGACGTGCTGGTGGACGAGGCCGCCCGCAAGGTCTACGACACGGCGCGCGCGGCCGCCGCCCAGCGCCGCCTGCAGTCGGAGCAGATGAGCGCCGAGCGGCGGCGCTTCAAGGACGAGCTGGAGGCGGCCGAGCGGGCCCACGCCGACGTGACGGGCGGCGCAGCAGCGGCCAGGGCAGGAGGCGCCCCCTTTGCGCCCGCTACTCCGGCAGACGGCGGCGCGCCGCTGTCGTCTGAGCGCGAGAAGCTGCGCGAGGCGGGCCGCCGGCGAGCAGCGGAGCGGCAGCAGCGGGAGCAGGAGGCGCAGGACTGGCTGCGGCAGCGGGAGGACGAGCGGATCGCAGAGCTCGAGCGCCGCCTGCGCGAGAAGGAGGACAAGGCGCGGCGGCGGGCTGAGCGCAAGGGCGAGCTGCCGAAAACTACCAGCACAGCTGCGACAGCACAGCCTGCTGTCGCCAGCCTACCCGATGCAGAGTGGCGGAAACTGCTCAAGAGGAAGAAAGCTGGGGGAGAGGGAGCGGCTGCGGCAGAGGATGCGCCCATTCAGCAACGGCCGCTGTTTGCATACACCATGGAGCGGCTCCGCGCAGCCGGTGAAGCGGAGAGGCGACGACAGGCCGAGGCAGACGGCACAAGTGCGGATATACCGGCGTTCGATCCACAGTGGGAAGACATTGACGACCCAGAAGTGCGCAAGTTTATCACGCGCGTGCCTAAGTTTGCACCGGTCCCATCTGCTCATACAGTCGATGTACCAATGGATACAGTTGGGTAATACGGTACTTGACCAGGGACGAGATGTTGGACAGGGTCATGAGAAAAGTGATTGGGATTTTGCTGCGTTTTGCTATATATATAGACAATGATACCCCTCCGTCCGTGAACACACAAAACGGACATAGTTTTCTAATCATATACTACAGAATGTTTCCAAGTTCAAAAAAAATTGGCCTAGTTAATGATTCGACCCTAATGATCCGACTCTAAGATGCCTTTTCGTATCCAGTCTGGCACAAACGCCTTGATCTTGACCGTAGAAACTTTGCCCTCCTCGCCGCCGCTGCTCACCTCTTCTTCCCAGCTCAGCACGAACTCGCTGGCCGGGTCGAAGGACGCCGCGGCGGCAGCCGCGGACGCGGCCGCCTCGCCCGGCAGCACGACGTCGGTCATGGTCTCGAGGCGGCAGAGTGCCAGGCCGACGTTGCCGATGCCGGCCAGCCACTTGCCGGCGCTGCGGCCCTTCTTGCCGGCGCGGCCGATGCTGGTCTCGGCGGGGATGGCGGCGGCGTCGATGGCGCTGCCTGGCTCATACGCCAAGCTTGCGGGGGGCTCTGCGCCGTCCGCGCCGTACACGACGCACGGCAGGATGCGCTTGCGCACGACGCCGCGGTGGCGCGTGCGGATGGTCAGCTCCTGGCCGACGTAGCAGCCCTTGCGGAAGTCGACGGCGCCCATGAGGTCGAGGTTGCTCTCGAGCGGCAGCGCCTGGCCCCGCCGGATCTCGCGCTGGCCCTCGGCCACGCCCAGCTGGTACCGGTGCACGCGGTAGGCGGCCTCGGCGGCCGCCGCGTCCGCGAGCACGGCAATGTTGCCGTCGAAGCGCGCCGGCTCCGTCGGGGGCGCCCCTTGCAAACCGCCGCGCGCCACGTACCGCCAGCCCATGGCCAGGTTCCGCGGGTCGCGCAGCGCAATCACCTCGCCCGCCCGCGCCGGGCTGCTCGCGCACCCCCACGCGTGCCACACCGCCAGCTCGCCCGCGTCCACCAGCCGCACCGCAAACCGCGCCCGCAGCTTGTACCGCCGGATGTGCTTCTCCAGCACGGCGGCCTCGTCCGCGTCCACCTCGAGCAGAAAGGCGTCGCTGCCGTCAGCGCTGCCGCCGCTGCCGCTCGCCCCCAGCGTGTCGCGGTACACAAACACGTCGTGCAGCACGCGGCCCTGCGCCGTCAGAAAGCTCGAGTACAGCCCCGCCTCCCCGTCTTCTGCCTGCTGCAGCCGCTGCATATTCGACGTGACCACGCCCTGCAGGAACTTGGCCGCGTCCGGGCCGGCCACAGAGATTAGCCGGCGCGAAGCCAGCGGCATCACCGCGGCACCAGGAAGTGCTGGCGGTGGCGGCACCCTGGAAGCAGACAGTGTCGGCGAGGCAGCGCCGCTACTATCGCTCTGTCGGCTGCTGGTGCTGCTGTAAGACCGCGCAGAGCGGCTCGCATGGCACTGCCAGCAGATGCCAGAGACAGCCTGGGCTCGGGCAGGATACAGACAGAGAGTCGATGCCGGCCCCCGCGCGGCAGCGATGGTGGCCCTCTGCACCCTGCGCCGCACGGCCATCCACGGTGTACCACTCATCTGGTAACAGTGTGTGCAATAGAAATAAAAATCGTATCTTTTATGTGAGAAATACGATACTGTCGTCTCTCCGTCCCGAAAGATACGATTGCTAGATTTCCAAAGAGCCGAAGCAACCAGTGACGTTGTGGCTGTCGTCGGCTCAACCTTTTTTCTTGCTTAAAAATACACCAATCGCAGCCAAATGCCAGCCAATCAGATTCCGGGGCTAACCTAGCTTTTCAGCTGCACCATGAATTACTGTACCCAACATCAGCGAACAAAAGCTAAGATTGGCGTGCGTGCAATCGAATATCGTGGCGAAAGCAGGTAATATATGATGATTTGGATTAACAGTGCAGCCATCAGCAAACGACAGCGTGTTTAGCGACTCCGTCGAAATCAGCAGAGTAATCGTCCAGTTGTTGGATGAAGCATGCTGTTCTTATCACATGGGACAGAAGAAAAACTAATCGTTTACAGAAGATTAGAGTCATAGAAAGATTGGAGTTAGTAGTAATATATACAGCGCTGGCGGGCCTCTTCGACTTTGCCCTATCCAAGTCCCTCGCCTACTATGATACAGTGCCTTACAAGTCACCCGGAAGATGCGCCGCATACTGAACCAAATGCACGTCCTTTGAATTTTTAATGTCCCTCTCAGCCTCCCCTCCCGCCCGCTAATTTTTTCCAAAGAACCGTTGCTCTGCCTTAGCATGTCCTGATGTAGAGTTGTGAAGTTATTGAGTGAAGAAGTTCTTGTTCCCTGTAAGACGACGACAATGTACGTAAAATATGCAATACAAATATGGGAGATATGCAAGAGGGGGTGGTTCCTGTCCTTTTTTTGTCCGTGTTCTTCTTGTTGGTACACCATCCGTGATAACAGCTTCGCCTCTTTGAACCTCCTTTTTGTTCCCGTTTTTATTTTTATTTTTATTTTTTAATTAAAAAAAATCTATGCGGCAGTCGCAGTTCGCCGCTTGGGGTTTGCTCGGCCGCCGCCGCGCTTCTTGCCGCTGCTGCTGCTGCCGCTGTTGCCGCCCTTCTTTCCATCGGTTCCTTCGATGAACCGGATCAGCTCGTCGATAGACCGCGAGTCCATGGCCGGCTTGCCGCCTGCCGCGGCGACGCCGGCTGCGGCTGCGGCATCCTTGGCGCTGCTGGCCACGGCGGAAGACACGGCGCTGCCGGTAGCCGCGCTAGCCGCGCCAGCCACGACTGAACCGGCAGCAGCCCCCCGGGTCGAGAAGCGAATGCCAGCGCGCAGGCGCCGGGCCTCCACATCCTTGGCATGCTTAGCGATGGAGACGGCGTTCTGCGTCAGCTGCTCCAGCCAGCTCTCGGCCTCCTTGGTGTTCTTGTCGTCGGCGCCCAGCTCGTTGAGGAACACGTTGTAGCTCTCGCGCATGCGGTTGACCGCGCCCTTGCTGTCCTGGTCCAGGGCCAGGGCCTGCGCCAGCTGGAACAGCAGCGTGGCCGAGTTGAGCGACGCCCGGCCGAACACCAGCTCCGACACCCGCAGCGACTCCTCGAACCACCGCCGCGACTCGTGGTACGCCTTCATGCTCTGCAGCATGACCGCCGCGTTGTTCACCGTCGTGATCACATCCGGGTGGTCCGGTCCGTACAGCACGCGCCACACGCGCAACGCGTGCTTGGCGTACTCCAGCGCCAGCGCGCTCTTGCCCTGCTGGTGCAGGAACAGCGCCAGGTTCAGGTAGTCCAGCAGCGTCTCCTGGCTGTCCACGCCCACCACGCGCTCCGACACGATGATGGCCTTGCGCGCCAGTTCAATAGCCGCGTCCTTCTCGTCCATCTGGTAGTACAACATGGACAGCGTGTGGTAGGCGTGGGCCACCTCGGGGTGCAGGATGCCGTAGATCTGCTCGTGCAGCGACAGCGATTCGAGCAGCAGCTCCTGGCCGATCTTCTTCTGGTTCTGCGACAGAGAGATGCGGCCTGCCTCCAGAGCCTCCTCAGCCAGGGAGCTCCGCGGCGCGGAGTCCTTGACTACGGGCACGACGTTGACAATGTCGTCTGGCGAAAATGTATGCGCCGGCCGGGCAACAGCGGCGCGAGCCTCTGAGTCGATCGAAGACGGCGACCCGTCACGAGCCGCCTTCTTCTTCTTCTTCTTGCTGCCCTCTCCGTTCGCAGCGCCGTTGGCAGCAGCGCCGTTGGTGGCGCTGCCGTTTGCGGCGCTATTCTGCTGCTGCTCCGCTGCCGCGGCCGCGTCCGAGGTAAACGCGAACGCCTTGCTCTGGATCTGGATACCGAGCTTCAGGGACACCTCGCGAAGAAGCTGCAGGTGGCCGGTCATCTCAGAGTGCCAGTCTGCTGGTAGAGCAAACCGGAAACGGCGCGCCGTCTCCTCCTCGACAGCGTCCCGCAGGCTCTCGGGCGTCACATTCTCAAAGGCAAGGTCGGCATCGTCATAGAGATTGCGAATCGACGAGTCGATGTCGGCAGTGGGTTTGGCATTGAGGCCGGCGCCGACCAAGCAGTTCAGAAGATGCGACAGACACGCCGAGCTCAACGGCAGCGGCAGGTAGCGCAGATACCGGGCCGAAATGTGCTTGAATGCGCGGGAGATCATCTCGCGCACGGCGACGTCGTGCAGGCACTTCAGCCGCTGCTGGCCATCGCTCAGCTGAGCGACACGGCCGAGGTAACGGATGTTGATACCGCGCTTGTGGAGCAGCAGGCTCAGCGACCGGCCGTCCATGGGGAAGCTGATTTCGGAGTCGCTCAGATCGGAGAGCAATGTCGGAATGGCAACGTCGTGGAGGTACTGGCACACGGCGCGCACTTCCTTCTCGTCGGCCTCCATCTGCTCCTTCTCCTCGTCGGTCTGCGGCAGCTGGCCGCTGAACACGTCAGGATTCAGCGAAAACTTGAAATCTGACACGTCGATGCGGTTGTCCAACGACTTCTTCTCCTCGCCCTCGGCAGCAGCATCGTCCTCCTCGCTCTCGGCCGCCGGCTTGTCCGTCTTCGGAGCATCTTCCTCCGCAGTAGCCTCAGTGTTCTTCTCCTTATCTGCGCCCTCGGCCTTGGCTGCGGCACGCTTGGCGAGCTCGCCGTCGAGCCACTCGCGCATCTTGAAGCGGGAGTAGATGTCGACCAGCTCAGGCCGCAACACCGTCATACGGTGAGGATAAGCAGACTTCTCTTCGTCGCTCTTGCCAGCCTCCTGCCAGGAGATATCCAGCGGTGTGATGCGGTAGAGATCCAGGACGTATTTGCGGCCATCGGTGCCCATCAGGCCCTTGGTCTCCACGCTGCCCTCCAATTCAAAGCGCTTGCCGTCCTTGTCCCAAACGGCATGGCGCTTGACGTTGAGAGCTTGCGACAGCTTCTCAAATGTCTTCACGAATCTCTCATCGGCGGCGACAACGTCCTTGCCATCAACGGCGCCGTAGTCGATCTGGTTCTCACCCGGCTCCCGCTGCTTGAAGATGCCCGGCACCAGACTCTGGCCAACAATCCGCTTGCCGAGGTAGTCAATGACAACCGTGCCAGGAGAGTAGAGGCCTTCAATATCGAGCTGGTTCACGCGGCGCACACCAGCCACGTCCTTGCCGGTGGCAACGCGAGCAGCCTCGTCACCGCCCTCAGAAGTGAAGGTGCCGACACCATCTGCCCCGAACGAGAAGAAGATATTGTTATACACGAAGATCTGAGCATCGCGCCCCTCTGTCGGGTTCAAGGGACCAACCTCGCCATTCGCAACGAGAAGAGCACCACGCGTCGCAGCATCAATGTAGTCTGCAAACACCTTGGAAACAAGGCGCTCGCGGAAGATGCGGTCCTGGACAGTCTCTCGGGGCAGCTCGCGCGCAGACTGCAGCTCCTCATTCCAGTCGCGCAGGTTATCGACGTTCTCGGTGCCAGCAATCAGGAAAGCCTCCTGCGTGCGGGTAATATCAGCGCTGTGCGCAGACGACGTGGAGGGCTGCGCTGGAACCAGCCATGGAGCAGCTGGTAGCGCGTTTGTGATCTGGAAAGTCGAGAGAGGGTCGCGGCGGGAATTGTGCTCTTGAAGCTTGACGAAGCTCGATGCAAAGGAAGGCGAAAGCTCCTCGATCAGAGACAAGAGCGAGTGCGCGGAGTGAGCCTTCGGGGCAGGTCGCGGGAAAGGGTCAAACTTGGAGTTGGAGGACTTGTTCACAAAGAAGCCGCCCACGTGAGACGTGATCTGGAACTGCTCGCCCTCGTTTGTGGTGACGATCAGGTACAGAAGATGACCCTTCTGGCGGAGGTGAGCTGGCGGTGGGTTCCATGGCGAGATCTGGAGCGCTTTGACGGTCTTCGGTGCCAGCGGCTCGTCAGCCGAGGAGCGGGGAAGAATCGAGGCCAGGTCCGCGGGGGCGTTGAAGTCGAATTCAACCGGGGCAGCCTCGGACGCTGCTGTGGCCTCGATGGTGACGCTGTCGAACAGAGAGAGGCCAGGCAGAACGCCGTGCACCGTATCCGGACGGTCACCAGCGGCGCCAATCAAATCCCGTATCCGAATGACGTGGAGGCGAGCTTCCTTCTCGGTGTAAGGATCTTCGACAACATGGATTTCCGCCTCGGGCGTGAGGTCCTTGATCTCGGAAACCTGACCGAACTCGTTGATTCGTTCGCCCTTGTATTCGAGGTGGAAGCAGGAGTACTGCTGGGCTATTGGGGATTCGATGATCGACTGGCGGACTTCGCTAACCTGCTCGTGGGAGTAGATCTGTAAGGAGGAGAGGTGTTAGAAACGAATAGCCGTAAAAGACAGTAAAGAGGCTGGCCCAAGTCGACTGGAAATGTTGCGTACCATGAGCGACAGCTTTTCGGAAGATTTCGGCAGGACAATCGTAAGATTGAAGAGGGACTCTAAATAGGCACACAAGTCAACAAAGCTGTGATGCGCCATCCAGCTGAGGGGCACGTCATCTTACCTTCACCAGCCTGCTCGCCGTCCTCCACCTGCTCGGCAACAGCATTCTCGGGAGAGGTGTTGTTTTCCTCTACGTTAGATTTAGCAAGCTGCGCATACAAAGACTAGTGCCTAGAGATCACAGGTAGAACTACTTACCAGCAACAGCTGGAGGGGTATTGGTTTGGTCCTCAGAGGTAGCCATGGTTCAAGCTTTTTTCTCTTAGAAGCAGATACAAAGATACCGGCGTGCCTCTATGCTGCTGAAGGGCAAAACGAGGCTGCGGAAAGAAGAAAGAAGCCTGTTTCGGTCCGCTTTTGACCTAATTGCACCCTAATACACCGTGTGCTGGCTGAACCAAGAACCCAAGACCGGAAGAGATCTTATCGTACAATGAAACCGACTTGGAAGAAGAGCCGGGCCGGAGAAACGGTGAAAGCGACTGGTAAAGAGACGGGATTCGAAGGCCGCCAGATGCGAAGAACGGCTATAATAGAATAGAAAAGATACGAAAAAGCCGAGTTTCGAGCTTTAAAAGCAGGAAATATGCTAAAGCCGCGAGGGAAGAAGCTTTTGGGGTGCTGCAAAATGCCGCCGCAAAAAAAAAAAAAGAAAAGAAAAACCAAGAAGACAAAGATGGTATTACAAACTTTTTAATCCCAAACCAGAGAAAATCTAAAACATAAAAAGAAATAGATAGTACAAGTCTCAGATTATATTACTGTCAGGTCCAAACGAGAGCCCTGCAGTGGAAGGGATAATAAAGACTGGAGTCAAGCAAGAGATAGAGATAGATAGTATGTAGATGATGCTCTCGTGAGAAACTTTTTTTTTCGGATAACAAAAAATAAGAGAGGGAAAGGTTTCGATGCTCAATGGAACCAATTGGGCCAATAAGACGAGGGGAAACCTAAAGTGCTCTGCGCTTGTTATAGGTAATGTGAGTGGGAAAGCAGAACCGAGGAAAGAGGCGGATCTGAGGAATGGGGGATCTTGTTGGCTCCTTCTTTTTCGTAGGGTTCAGTATCTTTAATTCGTAGCTAGCGCACGTATGAAGTGTATGTACGAGTACCTCCATACTCGCAGTTTCCTTTCTAAAGCCATTAAGCCTACATTGTACACTTGACTTTGCTCGCGCTTCGCTCTTTCCTCGCCAACTTTGCACCAGTGCGGCTACCTCGTACGAGTACGAGCAGCAATGTGCCTCTCACCTTGTCCGCTCCCTCCGTCCTTTCCTGCTTCAAAAATTTTCTTAGCGTTGCCGGCGGGAGTTAGCGGAGCTGCACAATGCAAGAGCGCTCCACAAAATAATTAGAAAATAAAAATAAAAATAAAAAGCTGGGACCAAAAAGCGTGATAAAATACTCTTTGGCGAAAAAAATCCGCACCATCTCCGCCAATCAGAGACCCTTGTAATTCTCGAATTGCCGTTCGTCTTTTGACCGCTGAAAGCCGTTTCGCCGCGTTGATGCGCTTTGCGCTAGCCTAATGAGGCAATAAGTAAACAACTGCAAACGAGCTTCAGCTCTACGCCTATTATCTGACTTTCATTCATGTTTGCGTGTCTTTTGCTCTTCTTCGCGCCAACCCTCCAACACCCAACAGCGTCATCTCCGCCAACATCGTTACCCTCATCTTCTAATATTATATTGCGAATCCAGGGCGAAGAAACATACTTACTGCAAGGGTCATTTATTGACGTTCTTCATTCTGCCGGCGAGTTGCTGTTTGGGCCTATGTTGTTTTTTTCTCCATGCATGCTCAGCCTTACCCCATATACATCTCCTGGTTACACTTAACGACTTGGCATGAATCTTTAGAACTTATTCGTTTCTGAACTGTTGGGATATTTTTTTTTTTGGATACTCTTAGCAGCCCTCTTTGTCGCGGTCAGGAACTGCCTGAACTCTTGGCCGTGGATGGAAAACTTACTGAAAAGGGATATGGTGGTATAGCAGGGACATATGTGCGAATGAGAAGGAATGGCGGCAGCTACGGCAGAAGAAATGGACTTTCCGCAGCCTCTCTATCGTCACGGAAACAGTGACATCCTTCAACCTCAGCGGGACGGCGCAGCACTCGAGCAGCCTTGGACGGCCACGAGGTGTCACCGGTATTTGCGACCGCTTCTTTCGCACCTGGCAGCTCTGCGTCGAGAGACGGGCAGATCTGCGCCAAGCATAAATAGCAAGATCACTCCGGATTTACAATACGGCTGCAAACGATCGGTTTCCGCAGAAGAACTTCCCGATCGGAAACGGGTGCGGTACACATATTCACTCAAAGGAACAAAGCGTCAGCACCGGCGTGCAGAACATACTGCAAAAGATGGAGTGAATAATGCGACGAAGAGGCCGGATCACCTCAAGTGCCTGTCTGACAAGCAACAGCGTGGGCACTACGCGGCACCTGGTGAAGTTACAGTAGCGACTCCGGTTCTCAGCCGAGCAAAGAAGCAGAGGGAGGCGCGCTCACTTCCATCGTCACCGATCATGTCCAGCTTATCTACAAATGCTAAAGCATCCCCTGCATCTGATGGAGACACATCCAGAGCAAGGCACACCACTTCAACTTTCCGGTATCGCGGCTATTACCACAGCCTTCCGCGAAGTGGGAACAGAAGCAGCATCAGCGCTGGCAGAAGCAGCAGCAGCAACAGCAGCAGCAGTAGTAGCAGGTCTCTCATAGATAATGAGTGGCTAAGCTTTCGCAAATCGACGCCTCCTGAGCTACATCCACTGTACGAATCTATCTTTCGAGCCATTGAAGCTCTACTTCGGGCTACATCCAGTTTGTTGACGACTGCCAACAAGTCGAGCTCTCTCCTCGCCATGTGTCTCCGCAAGGTCCCCCAATATATAACTACATGCGAAGAGGAAATACTTAAAGATGCAGAAGAGAGCGGGACTGCTCGCCCGCCCTCCCTACCTACGGTCTCCTCCGAGATCTTCAGTGATCTCGAGTCTCTTGGAAACAGCTCCAATGGTTGGAAACATCTTCGGACAGTCGTCCGCGCACATGGCATTCACATTATCACGACAGCCTGCTCCGAAGGCCTGTTACATAAGTCTTTTGTCCAACTTCTGATAAGGTGGCTGATGCAAATGCACGCAAATGCTGAGGCAGAGGAGCTTTTGAATGCGCTTATTGACCGCGACAGAAGATCTCTGGCTGGGGACCATTGCGGCTTCGCAGAGCCTGACGATGTCAGTAACACGTTTTCGCCGCTAGAAGGACCCCTTGCATCGCTACATCTCCTTCTCCAATATGCTACAGAGACTAGTCGAATATCGTTTCTACTCCGCAAACTAGGCGAACTTCTCGACAGCCAAGACCTTCCTGTGTCATGGCTGTCTACACGAGCGTTTAGCAGTCTTTGGGGACCCCTAATTCGAGCGTTGTCTAGCAGGAATGCCTCTCTTTATGATGAAGATGGCCTTCTTGGCTTTTTGACAACTGTAGCCACACGTTTGATCCAGTCGAAGCCTGAAGAGGATCTGAACGACTCGAGTCGGCGCCGACATCACGGTGACGACAGCAATTGTATTACCACCAGCCCATCATCCCTATTATCTTCGTCTTATCACACCTTTGTTAGTATTATAAGCAATATCACAGCCGTCGTGATTCTCCAGCAAGAAGCGGCAATAGAAGGACACGATGGAGGGACGATTACCGCACCAGCAGCACTCAGGCGGTTTTCAATTATCATCCAGCAGACCTTGGTATCAACAGCAGCAGTAAAGCAAAAGCCAAGAAGGGGAAGGAAACCGAAATCAGGGGACGAAATGGTGAAAACTAGCGTCCGCACTGCTCCACGCCGGTTTGTCCTTGCATTGGCATGGTTTCTATTGTATTCTGGTTCGACCGGAAACTTGATGAAAAACAGCACGATCATTAGAGATGTTGAAGCGCCTGGGAACGGGGCACAGCATTCCGACAGCACATCGATATGCAACGAGGTCGCAAAGGAGGCTGATACGGAAGAAAGAAGGCTTCTATACAATGCGGCCGTCACCTTCATTACCTTAGTAGCTGAAAGCTGCGGACGAGGCGCCTCACCTGTATCCGCAACCGATATATCATCTGGCCGTACTTATCTCAGCCGGCTTTGCGCTCTAGTTTCCAACCGCCTCAGCAGCTGCTTCTCTTCCGACTCCAATGAAGCACTATTCAAGCGTATGCAAGCTGACAGCGCGTTCCTCTTAGCAAACCGCTCCAACGACCTGCGTGACCTTGCCTTCGCGGAGAGTCTCGCAAAGGCCCAGTTGAGTGAAGCTGGTAACACGCTAGAGCCGACCGGTTTGCAGGAGGGTACCTTTGCAACAGAGGCAGCCATGATGCCCTCCAATAGTCTCGCCACACCTCCAACAGCGCTGTTTTCTGGATACCGATGGGAAGAAGGGATCAGTGAATGGGTCGTCGTCAGCGAAAAAGTGCTACCTAGCGATACAGGACGACGTTCGAGACGAAATCGGAAAAGCGACATGGGATGGTGCAAGAGCGCCAATGAAATAACAACAAAAGACCCTTCAACAAAAATGTCCGCAGCAGCGCCGAGGTTATCACTACCTCTCGCATTACCATCCCCATCATTCTCGTCCTCTCTTATGCCTACCTTAGATACAGGATACGCTTTTGGCAGACAGAGAACAAACAAACAGACTGCGTCATCGCCCCAAACGCCAAGACAAAGAATGACGATTGTTATTCCTGCATATAATGCGTGTATTCATCCCGTACGCAGCGACATAATACCGTTCTCTGAGACCGCATCGCCACCCCGGAAACCGCGGCGCACACGCCACAGACGGTCCGATACCAAACAACGCCAACTGACACGTACACTCTTAAGCCTCGTTTCTGATGACGAGGAGGGGCAAGAAAGCTCAGGAGCTAGCGAGGCAGACGATGACTGGGAGAACAAGCAGAGTAGCGGCGCTGCTACGACGCGTATACCCCTGGCCAGCTTGGACAGCAATGCTACGCGATCCATTGGAGTCGGAACCATGCCACAGAAGCGAGTATCGACAGGCGGCTATAACTACCGGCCAACGCACGACGTTACCACCAGCGATGACGAATTGTGTCTGTAAAAAAACTCGTCACTTTGGACGATTTATCTGCCATGTCTCTTTTGGATGTTTTGGTTGTCGCTTTAGTCTCCCTGGTTTCCCCTTCTACAAAAAGGAATCGACGCTGTTTCATAACGGAATTAGCCGTAACATGCCGAGAAACATCATTTTGAAAAATAGCAAAGAAGCAGAATCTAGTGATTGATAAGAGAACTTGGGTGACTGACCAGACTAGACTGTATTTCATTTTGTATCAGGTTGGTGGAGACTCTGCCTTTTTGAAATACAAGTATATTTTGAAAGCATGAATAAGACAATCAATCTGCGCAGCACAAACATACATATTTGGATGAACTTTGTTTCTGAGAGAGATCTTCTTTTTTCTGACTTCATGCGGCTCCACTTGCCATATATTGCATATATGAAACATTCACTGCTTCTTACAGATGTGCATTACGCTTTTGTCTCGCTTGGCTTCGCCTAATCTTTCCTCCAGCCACTTACACTCTATCTTCGACACCCTCTTTTCTTATTTTCGGATAATTGATTATATTGACTTTATGATGCGAGTCCACCAGGAGATGAGAGAGACAGGGAGGCACACGCGGGACGCTTCAGTTCTGCACGTCCAAATCTGTGTGTCTGTTCGTGTAAGGGTGTGATATCTCTCCTACCACACCCTTCATCATGTTATTTTGAAAAGTTTCATGTATAAGCGGCTACAGCGGTAGAAGAGTGCGTGTTTTCAGTCGACGACTTCCAAGGGAAGAGTTCCCTTTTTAGTTGAGCAGCTGGTGCGTGCAAGAAGAAAGACGAGACAGAGGAACGTAGCCTATCTGATGAAACAGAATAATAGTTTTGGATAATTTGCAAAGGCACAGCCTGGGAAGAGTTGCTACGGCTCTATTCCAATTATGTTCTTTCATGATGCTTCTTACAGCTCACTCTACTCCCTGGGTAACAACTTATTCCATCCACAGAAGGCAACTAACAAGCAATGTCTTTCCTCTCAAGGACGCAGAAGCGGAGCCATCGTTGTGCACTTGATCGTCATTGCCGCTGCCGCTGCAATCGCATCCTGCAGCTTGTAAAGTTTTTGCGGTTGATGCGGCCCACCGCCATATACTTCAGCCTGGGGTACATCTGCCGTTCATATCAGATAGCCCGCTGCGGATCCTTTGACCCTTTGTACTTTGGTTGTCTTATGTATGTATGTGGCGTTTTACTTTATTCAGATGTGCCCTCAATGATCGTCTTGAATGTCACAGATCCTCGTGCCTGTCCCTTTCCTTCCTATCAGAGATCACAGCAGCGAAACAGGAAATTCAGAACAAGAAAAGAGAAAAAACGGGAAATATGGATGCAGCATCTTCCGCAAGCATCTTTTCAACTGCCACATGGGAAGCAGGGACGCACAAGAAAAGGACACGCGCCATGTTGCAAAACCGGGGAACAAGTACAAGATGAGAGAAGTATCATTTTTTGCATTGAGCGGAGAGCTACGCGCCGAGCAGAAGAGGGCACAGAAGAGTGTCGTATACTAGCCACGAACAACAGAGGCTTGGTCACGAGACGATGAGCAGTATCTTTTCTTTTTTAAAGTGATATCGTGTTCACTTCCTTTTTTTCAGATGCGTTTCGTATTTCTTCTATTCTCGTATATTTAGAGAATCCCTTTTAGGAAATCGAGTCGTTACTTCTTACCAGCTTTTTATAGAATAGACAGCAAATTGTGATCCTCCACATCCGTATACCTCGTCCTTTCATGAAAGTGATTGTTGTCCTTTCCTTTTTTGAAATATCTTTACCTACCAAATGAATATCTTCTACACCAGCTTGAACAGTTATCTCTCTACCAATTATCATTTCACCGTTTCAGCAGCGTTACGGTATCCTTGCGGCCTGACGACAACACCTTTCCTGTCGGTATGATCGTAGATGGCCCCTCTGCTGCTGTTGCCCATTCCCTCGGTTGGCGATCTCTTCTAGAAGAGGGATCATATCGCATCTTATCTCTTACGCACTGAGAGTGTTGCAGCAGATTCATGTTACTCGCACCAGCCACTCTTAGTCTCCCCTCATTTCTTGGCAGTTTCCACATTTATGCCTTGGGAGTATAGAAGTCGTAATGTACGTCACCTGTGCACGTACTCGTATACAAACTGCAAGTAGCTCAGTTTTGCTCTGCATTTATTTTTCTCGCCTGTGTTTGATAGCCTCAGAGTCCCTTCGACTCATCATTGAAGATGGCAATTCAGCCGGCTTGGCGGCGGGCTCTTCAGCCTTGAGCGGTCTGTGAGAGACCGAGCTCTTTGTGTTCTTCTATGCGTTACAAGATGATGAAAAGTGAAGGGAAAGTAGAAGAGCTGAAATTGGAATTGACGCTGGCACTGAAAAGATTACATAGCAGATGCAACCCGCGGATTCTCTTGTTGGGACGCATGCGACTCTGCTCGGGGCAAAACAGGCATTGTGCGTGGTTTTTCAGCGGCTCGAATCCAATCGCCGCTTCCGATCAGTCTTCTATACAGTTGCCCCGGACGCGAGGCTCTCCACAAAAAAAAAGAGGTCCCCTTGTCGTGGCGTGGTGGTTTCCTCTCCTACGCAGTAGATTCGTTCAAGGACCTTTTACGCACCAGCAGTCGTCACACCTTTGCTCAGTCAACTCGCCTGACCTGAGCTGACTTGATTGAGACGCTAGCGAGATAGCATCTCGGCAGGTTTTGCGCGCCTGTATGCTAATCCGTACCTGTTAAGACGTGAGTAAATCCAGAAATATGCATCTACATCTGTACGTAAGCCGATCTTCAGCCAGGGACAAGAGAGAAAAGAACAAGCCATCCCATCCAATGAGAACAGAGAGACCAGAAATGAACTCCCACAAAAAAGAACAGAAGCTCCAGAAGAACGATGGCAGCTGATTTTTGGTTCTCATTGCCACTGATCGACTGGATGCTGAGCGCGGTCCAGAGCCCACATCTCCCCCTTTTCACAGGCCAGGGAGGTATGCAACTGGAAGGGAGAGAAGAGTCGCTCGCGTGCATATGCAGAGCCAACAGGAATTGGGAGGCAAGGCCGAACGGTTCCCCTTGGCAAACTGCAAGGGACGGACATCTGATTCGCTGGACTTTCGTTGGCTGTTTGCTCTTGTTTCATGTAGGAAGACTCTGCCAGCCAATGAAGCCGGCGTAGCGGCTGGTAGCCTAAACCCACGCCTATAAACGAAGCCCCACGCTGCAGAGCAACTCGTGCGTGCCATAGCGAGCCAGGCCACAGACTGGCAGCCCGGCCACGGACGGACGTCCCCCCCTTTCTCACTTCGTGACCTGCGTTCCCGCCGTTGGCCGAACCAGGGAACCAGAGCTAACAGGCCTGACTTGGTCCCTTTGGACTAACTAGCGTGCCCTTCATCGAATTTTCTTCTTCTTCACTCTGGTTCCTTCATTTCTCCGGTCAACTGGGACTAGTGCGTTTCACGATGTCGGGTTTCCATCCTCTTTTTTTCGTAGACTGTTCGTCTTGTTATTAAATTTGCAAGGAAAAGAAAAATAACACTGCGAAAATGGAGCCATGTCCGTAATTACTATGCAGCTTAGCAATGCTTGGCTACTCTAGGGCTCTGCTTTTCCCTCACAGATGCGCTTCCAACATCGAACAAGGGGCGAGGATAAATAGGAAAAGTGTTTGGCAATGTGCGCAGAATGCTTGTCGTCACGCCGGAGATTTATGTTTATTGCACTTCGGAGAAGACAGTCGGTGTACGACAATTGCAAAGGAGGCACTTGATGATTTGCTCTGCGGAATATTTCTCGTCCTGGGGCAGTAGGGTATGCACAATGTAGAGACCAGGGGGACTAAGCCATGGGCGGGAAGCTCTCCACCCCTGTGGCGGATCGCCGAGAACTGACTTCTTGGAAGGGAGAGAAGGCACCAAAAGTGAGAAAGAGGCAGACAGAGGGAACCAACGAGAACCACTGAAGCCAGTGGAAAATGGCGTACAGATCATGAAACGAATTACGACGCTGGAAAAATGGAAATACTCACTCTTGCTCTCTTATCTGACGAATGCAAACGAGGCTGAGATGCAAGAAAGACACAGGCCGCGCGAGACTAAATGAAAGTGATACAATCTAGAGGAATAATAAAAAGAAAAGGAAAAAACAGATCTGCCAGGGAATGGTGAAACTGAACGATGTCAAGACTGAACAACTCGTAAATTGGATACCGAAACAAAGACAGCGCCAAGGGAGAAAACTACCGAGGAATAACAGTGCGGGGGGAATATACAATAGGATGACAGCAACGAATGAAAGCAAAGCAAGGACCAAGAAGGCAGTGAGCAATACATAATACACAACGCATACAATAGGCTCATGGCAATCTATCGAAGCACTTTGTTTGTAGAATCTATATACTAGGCGACGAATTGCCAAGTGCCGTTGTTTCTTTCATTGGTCGCCGCTTTTGCCCTGCCATTATTCAAATACAAGAGAATAAATGAAGCGATCTAGACTTTGGGCTGGCCTTTAGCTCCCTCGCACGAGGAGATTGATATCAACAGAATATAAGGTTGACTGTAATTTGCGGGTGAGTGCAGTAGCCTCGCATGGCTATATGATCTCTCTCTTTTTTTTCTCCGCGTTCATTTTCATTTGTGTCGTGCTGTCTGCCGCACTGGCTTCTGTCTTCTTTTTCCACTTGTTTGTATTGTGCCACGCAATGGCATGGTAAACATAAGATACTGCCCGCTCTCCTCAGACAAAGAAACATGCTAGGAGAATGATGTCGTGAGCAAGACAGGATATGTCTGTGACGATTCACAGGGATAAACGTATACACAACTCGTAGTCGTAAGTGCGTTATGTCAGGCAGACCTGCGTAAGTACAGCGTATTCAGGGGGAAGGGGGTGGAAGCAAACGTTGAGGGGGGTGTGGGCGTAAGCACAGAGAAGCTGGCGTTTGCCCACAACCTTGCTGAAAGAGGAAAGAGCGCACCCCTCACCCCTGGAAGGTCCTTGCCTTCTGTGCCATCGTTCGCTCTTACCCTTTGGTATGGGGAGCGGTCTGGAAGAGTAAGAAGAGGTCTGTTAAGAAGGGAAGGCATCTTTGACAATTTATCTTGAACTCTTTTGCCGCTTCTTCTATCTTCTCTCATATCAACCTTCTGTCGCTTGCTTCTTGCTGTCCCTTCCTTACTCTTTTCATTATTGACTGCCCGGAGCTCTTTCCGTGTTTTTCTTCTTTTCCTTTTCTTCCCTTTCTTCCAGTTTATTTCTGGATTTTCTCCTCATTTTTCTTGCTGTCTTTTTTATTGACATTTCCACTTTTTCAATTCATCCCCAAACTTCATCCAACATTCTATGGCCAATATCAACGCCTCTTAACCAATCTTTTTCAAACCAGAAAGCTTGAGCACCCCTTCTTTCACTCCTTTGTGGGGTTGTTCACGTCTTGCCTTGTTACTTTCTTCTTGTATACTTTTATTCGCTTCTTCTATTTCTTTGTCACGATTCCCACTCCTTGTGGCCGTGTTCACTTCGACAGTTCAGATACCGGTGCACAACGTCTTTGTGCCCTTGGCTGGTGTGAACTGTTTTGTCCTCTCTAGCATTTTGCGTTCGGGTTGACTTCCTGAACTGAAATAAAAATTACAGCACTACACAGCATAGCATTAACAACCGAAGACAAAGAAACGGTACTAAAGACCATATATAACTTCGCCAAGACCTCACTTTGAGCAACTGGAAGATCACCAAAATAACTCGCTCATTTTCTACGTTATACGTTTCACTTTTGTGTTTAACAGCTTTTCTACTTACCGGCCCTCAAAGCACCTAGCATTGAACAACTACACATCTTGATTTGCAGCGAAAACAAGACATTAGAGCTATTTTCTGAAGAAGAGCTGGCTCCATATCTTCACTAGTTTCTCCAAGCCGGCTGGAATCCGGCTTTTCTCTCACCCTAACGGTATCAATCCGGCTGTCACGGCTTGCTCTCCGCCATGTCGAGCCAAAACGCTACTGCCGACAACAGCACTATGTCTGCTGGCAACAGCACAGCGGTGGCCGCCAATGCTACCGCCGGTGCTGCTCACAACACGACAGCCGCTGCTCCGCCTTTCAACCCAGGACTGGAGAACAAACTGCTTAGCCAGTACCTGTTTATTATCTGCGGCTCGGTTGCTATGGCCGTGATCATCCACCGTGCTGTCCACGTCATCCACCGCCACATCCGCACCGTAACCTCTCTTCAGAGCGATACGCAGCGTTACTACGCTCAAACCAACGCCCGGTGGTCATGGATACAGCGCAACTTGATCTACGCTCCCATCATCTCCAAGCGCCATAACCGCGAAATCCAGCTCAGCTCTGCCATCAACATTGGCACCCTGCCTACTCGTCTTCAGCTATTGTTCCTCATCGGCTATTTCATCACCAACGTTGTCTTCTGCGTTATTGACATTCAGTACCACAGCAACTTTACCACTGCAGCTGCCCAGCTGAGAAACCGCAGCGGTGTCCTTTCGGTTGTCAACATGGTCCCGCTGTTTCTGATGGCTGGTCGGAACAACCCGCTCATTTCGTGGCTCAATGTGTCGTTCGATACCTTCAATCTGCTCCACCGCTGGTTCGGCCGCATTGCCATTCTCGAGGCTATTGTGCATACCTTTGCCTTCCTTATTCCTACTGCCGCTGCAACAAACTGGGGTGCAGCTTTTACGACAGCCGTGACTGTCAAATTTATGATGTTTGGCCTAATTGTAAGTATTCTGCGACGGTTCCCCCCCCCCCCCCCCCCCCCCCCCTCTCCTTTATATCTCTAGCTTCGCTAACGTGTCTTCCAGGCCACAATCTGCTTTATCCTAATTGGCATCCAAGCCATGAGCCCACTTCGCCACGCCTTCTATGAGACGTTCAAACTCGGCCACATCCTCCTGGCTGCCGTTTCAATCATGGGCTTGTACTATCACCTGCATCTTATCCATCTTCCGCAGATTACGTATCTGTATGCCGTTATCGGACTCTGGGTCGGAGATCGCGTGATTCGCGTATTGCGCGTTATGTACCACAACGTCGGCAAGGGCGGCACCCGGACGCTGGTCGAGGCGCTGCCCGGCAATGCCTCCCGCGTCACTGTTACGATGGCGCGCCCGTGGAACTTCAAGCCTGGCCAGCACGCTTACTTGTACTTTCCCAGTGTCGGACTCTGGCAGTCTCATCCGTTCTCTGTCGCCTGGAGCGAGGAGGCGGAGACACTCGACAACGAGAAGCTGGCAATGAACCGGCAAGATGTTCTGGCCATGCGCAAGACGAGCATGTCTTTCGTTATTCGCGGTCGCACGGGCATGACGGCCAAGCTATACAAGAAGGCAGCCGAGAGCCCTGATGGTCGGTGGACAACAACCTGCTTTGTCGAAGGTCCTTACGGCGGATTACACGAGATGCACTCATACGGCACGGTGATGCTGTTTGCAGGCGGTGTCGGCGTCACGCAGGCCGTTCCCCACGTCCGCGATCTGGTGGTCGGCTACGCTAATGGTACAGTCGCAGCACGCAAGATCGTGCTCGTGTGGATCATCCAGAGTCCTGAGCATCTAGAGTGGATCCGGCCGTGGATGACCCAGATCCTAGCCATGGAGAAGCGGCGCGATGTGCTCCGGATCATGCTCTTCGTCAGCCGGCCGCGGTCAACGAAAGAGATCCACTCGCCCAGCGCCACCGTGCAGATGTTCCCCGGCCGGCCCAACATCGACACGCTTCTGGGCATCGAGATGGAGAACCAGGTGGGCACCATGGGCGTGTCCGTCTGTGGTCCGGGTGCATTGAGCGACGAAGTTCGAAGCGCGGTCCGCCAGCGGCAATACCAAGGTGCGATCGAGTTCGTCGAAGAGGCTTTCTCATGGTAGTCGCATTTTTCTTCTTCTCATTGGGCGTTAACTTTCGTTTCTGATATCTCTTCTTCATTTTCTTTTCTTCTTCTGTTCCTTCTTGTTTTCGTTCGGACTGTACATATTTGGGATCGATTTCTTCGGCATAGACGTGCACAGCCGCTGCTGAACAAGGCAATACTGGCTGTGAAGGGATGTCGGGTTTTTTCTGTGAACATTTTTTAAAGTATTTCTTGTAAATCTTTTTTCTATTTCTTTCAGCGGTCACTGGAAGCAAATAAGCTAGATAAATACAATCTAAGCAGAACATAAAAAAAAAATAAAAAAAAAAAAAAATTCAAAGTATATATATGTGGTCTATGGATAAAGATGCAACGCTCGAAAAAGAATTCTTCTCTTATGAGTAGAAGAAGCTTGACCTGCAAGAAGGTCAACCGACATCGTGACCACAAATGGCGCTCATGCAGACCATTCTGTTGACAATCACACTGCAACGCTGGTATGCTGTTGGGTCCAGCTCAGGGACTGGACATCTCACACTTGAAGACAACCTGAGCCATTCAGGTTGTATCATAGTACTCGCAGGTTCGCTAATATGTCATACTAGTGCTCCGTAGCCCATGACTAACCAGCGGAGCGAATAAAACCGGGGCTCTCTCCTTTCCCTATTCTGCTAGCCACAGAGCCACAGTTGCACGACCTTTTGGCGCCATCATCATTTCAGACCCCTCCACGCCCTCCAACTGTCATCACCTGCTGACTTCATCCTCCCTCGTCCGCCTCACTCACTCGTCTCCCTCGCGTTTGCCCCCCTCTTTCCTTCGTGCGTTTACAAAACGTTGCTGCCACTCCTGTCTTTTGACCAAGCGATACTCCTGCATCTTAGCATTTCAACCACTCTCTTTTATTTCTTCGTTTTTCTATTGCTCATCTTCTCGCTCCCACTGCATCCTGCGTCTTTGCACCTTTTTTGCCCCACGACCTCCGACACGAGGAGTCCCACTTTCGCCTTTATAGTGTCTTTGACGCCCACCCAGCAGCCGCACGCGGTGCACGCACTTCCACATCCCCCCGCTTTCTTGTCTTATCAGAGTCCTAGACCAAACCCAGAAAGAGGAAGCCGAAGGAGGACCACAAGGAGACAAAGAGAAGGCCACAGACTAGAGGAAACAGCCGACTATAGATACATACGGATAAGGGAGACGAGAGCGCTGGCCTACGAAACTAAGCAGCCTCGTCCTCTTCTTTGTCTTCTTTCCTGCCATCGTTAACGAGACACCGGCCGCTGCGACTTACGTCTTTAGGTGTTTCTGCCTGCTGCCCACCCAGCTGTTTCCGTCGGGCTCCTCGATTCTAAACACGAGATCCGACAATCCGACGTGAATAACCGCGGCCCTGTCGTAAACTCCCGGTCATACGAACAAGCCAAAGCTTAAGTGGCATAACCACTTCTACGATCGAAAACGGTCACAGTTTACTGAGGAGGGACAAATAAAGGGCGAAACGAAATAGAACACTTTTGCCTTAATTCAACCTTCGATCTGCGAGCAGAAAAAGCTGCGGAGATACTGCCTGCGTTTTTAACGACTCTTTTCCTCCCAATTTCTACCACATTCTCTCTCAAAGGCATCGTCACCGCCGTCAACGCCGTCACGATGGGTCTCTCATACAACACGTACCTCAACAGCAACCGCATCTACGGCTGCAAGACCTGCAAGGCTCACTTGGCCAACCATGAGGACATTATTAGCAGGGTGCGTTTTCTCCGACTCTACATTGCCTCAGATAGGCTCTCTCTCCTCTTGCTTCCCCTTGGTCTTCCCAAAGGTGGCTTTCTCATTCTCGTTCAGACGATTAACCTAGGCCTCCTTACAGAACTTCCGCGGCCAGCACGGCAAGGCTTATCTCTTCAACTCGGTCGTCAACATTGACGCCGGCGTAGCCGCCGAGCGTAGCATGACGACGGGCCGTCACGTGGTGCGCGACATCTCGTGCCGTGGCTGTGGTGACACCGTTGGGTGGAAATACGACAAGGCGTACGAGACGTCGGAGAAGTACAAAGAAGGAAAATACATCCTGGAGGCCGAGCTGCTGTGCCAGGTGAGCTGAGGGGGAGGGGAGGGCATAGGGGAGAGGATAGGGGAAGAAATCCCGTATCTCCCTTGAGCGGTACTATGCCCTTTCTCTTTCTTCCTACCCTCTATTTTTCTTTATTCTATATTGCATGAGCATTCTTGGCGTACTCGCAGGGATAAGATGCTTTTATAGGCGCCGGCTTTTGATTTCGTCCTCTCCTTTTGTCCTTTTTTTTTTTTTTGGCATACAGGCAATTTGGTGCCCAGCAACAGTTTTGTCCTCCTATTTTGCGTTTCGTCCTCTGGGCCACGTGCATGTATCTACATATGTACCTAGCCAGCTCTTCTCCTCTTTTTCTTTTGAATGGCGCAGCAACCAGAAGGATAGGAGTTTCATCCGCGACATATGTTCTTTTCCTTTTGTTTGAGCTTGTTGAGAGTGGACTTCAGATGTGGTGGTGTCAGGCGGGTTTGCTTTTTGGTCGTTTTGAACTGGGCCTCTCTTCTTGTTCTCTTTTATTTTGGGGTCTGCCACGTTATCTTCGTATTTTCCTCATCTCGCTTGAATAGATGTATCTTACTACAACGGAAATTCCGGTGCAAGTTTTCTCTTATGAGTCCTGTCACGCTCTGTATCGAGGACATCAGGTGCCCCAAGCTCACCCTCTCTAAGCCTACGTAGACGAAGCAGATGAAACGAGAAAAAAAAGAGGAGAGGATGCCACCTCAAAACCTAAAAGCGGAAGCCGTGCAGTAATTAAAGGATGAAGGCGTCAGGTTACAGGAATGCCGTCCATTCTTTTTATCGCATGTGCCGTCTGACCACACCTCTTTTCTCCAGTTCTCTACTCTCTTCTCTTCTCTGCCGTGCTCCTCTTGTCTCCCCACAGCACTGATCAGCTGTGTGTTGCGGCTGCTCTTGTTAATCCTCTTTGGTGATCCTGAAACAAACCTTAAAGTCTATATTTGGATTTTCGCACCAAAAAGGGCTCTTCTCGAGCAGCGCTAGACTTTGTTTCAAAAACTGCGAGCAACGCCTGAGAACATCAGAATACGAGAAAAAGAAGACCGACAAGTTTGTTGGAAAAATGCGATCACGGTGGAATTAAACAAATCGCATCTTTTCCTTGTTCGGTTCTCGCTTGAGTTTTGCTACATTGCTGCACGCATCGAGTAGAGAAGAAGCGAGGGAGACAGGGCATGTGCTGTTAAGTCACTCACGTGCGTCACCGTCCCTGGATGCCGACATTGCAGTTAAGCCAAAATCTTGGTTGGCAGCTTTGAGACTATTGCTATCTTTCAGTCAAGGGAAAAATCGACGATGCGACGAAGGGGACGATGAGATCAGAAAATAGTCGTACGCGCTATGCCCACCTACGAATCTCGCTAGTTGAAGCTCGGTATTTGCAGTTTCTAATAATATCACCGCCTGGGAGCCGCAAAGGGTAGGTGGCCGACTAGGAGGCGAAAAGCACGGGGGGTTCTCCTTGTTTCGTCTCTTCCCTTTGCATGTCTGTTCTCGGCCAGATTAGGCTGCTGGGCATCGCTGCCGGCGGCGCTAAGCCAGGGTCGATTTTCGCTGCTGGATTCCCGTCTCCTGCGACCTGGCCCGTGGGAATGCGACTTCTGCCAAGCTGACCTGCTTCTTTTGTATGTTTCTGTCTTCTGATGTGGATTTGTTTTTTGAGGAAAAATTCATGTTTTCCGACCTGATGTTTATTTTTTCATTTCGTCTATGTCGTAACATTCTAAAGTGAAATTGTCCTCATCTAATTGTCGGCGCCATTGTTAGACGGCCAACCTCTCAAAAAACAGAGAGTGTCCCTGAAACAGCGCAACGTTGAGATTCTACAACGCTATTCGCTCTCACGATGTAAGTCTATCTTAGTCTACCCCTTGTTGGAGGGGTGGCTCAGCCGAATGCGACACTGCGATTCGCCCAAGCGTGTAATGCGGCGAGCTTTGTCTTCATGTGTACGGAGTAGAGTTTTTTGTATCGGAGCTTTTATTTTTGCCCTCTTCTGCTCTTTTCTCTACTTCTTTCGGACCCCTGGCATAGAAAGACCTCCTGGGGAACAGAGCCTGCTCAGCCTCAGTTTCGGCCAATCGTCTGGCAAATGGCTAAACCTGACAACATCGCGACCGACTTCTCCGCTACTCGGACAACTTCCGCTGTCCCTCATGTTGTCTTGCTTATTGCTAATTCAGTTTGTCGGCCTGTAAGAAGGTGAACATTGAAACCACTCTTTATTACTCGCAAAGCTACTACCACCATGCCATTGTCTTGAAACATCACAAGATGGACAGCCTGGCGGGCCCGCTGTTCCCATTCGCCTGCTCTTGTCTGTCTTTCAATTTGCTTCCTATGATCATGCAACGGTCAGTCTACATTGGTTCCATTGTTAGATGGGACAATTGAATGACTCCCGGGGGATTTGACCGAATGGCGATCTAGATCCAGGGAAAAAGACGAACTGCAGGAACCGACCAGGTAAACACAAAAGGAGGATCTACAGAGCATACAGACTGCGAAGGCTTAGACTCGGCTTTGGTGTTGTCCTCTCCGCTCTCTGCCAAGAAGAAAACACGGCAGAGGGCCAACCCACAATTGCTCTCTTCTGCGTTAATGTCTCTTGTATATCTCATAAAACGGCCGATTCTCTTTTCCAGCTTCCTCATTCTGATTCGTAAGTTGGGAAATGTCCTCATCAGATGGGTCTTATTGTACAAGGTACGGGGCCAAGTGGAAATCGAAACTGCAAAAGAGAGCTAAAGTGGGACTTTTTTATGGTCTTCGGTTCGCATATTTTTAAGCTGATCTGTGCACATCTTCAATACTACCTTCAACGCCAGTGACGACCAGACTGGGGGTGGCAGGGGAAGAGACTCGCGATGAGCGAAACACCATCCCATGAAACATGGTGAGGCTTTGCTCTCCTCTTTTGATGCGAGCCATCTAGGGCAGAGGGGAAGTAGCCCACTTACACCATCTGTACCTCTTTTCGTATTCCCATACCCATGAAACCCGTGGGCATGGAGACCCGTTCCCCTTACAGGAAGGTTCTCGTCTAAGTAGCTCGACGAGCAGTCTTCTGCTCATACATAAAGATGATGCTCTCCCCCTTCTCTTCCTCGATCGTGGTGTCCTCTTCTCCTCTAAGAGATCATCCTCTCTCCTTCGCACCAAAAGTCTGATTTCCCTTCTTTCCTATTACATTCGTTCACTTTGTTTTGTGTAGCATAGAAGAACATCTCTTGACGAGTTGTTTCATTCGTTTTCACTTCTATTCTTTCGCTCTGGCTCCGGAATATTGATATCCACTGTGCTTCGAACTACTTTCGTTTCTTCAACAAGTATCGCCAACTATACCTATTTCAGCTCTATAGCAACCTGCGACTGCATCGTTTCCTTACTATACTTGCTTCATTCGTCAGCTGACAAAAATGTTGTTCTCTCCTTATACGAACCCCATCGGGTTGGCTGCCCTGGCTGCCACTCTCTGCCAGGCCGGCCCTATTATTCCTGCAGAACCCATGGTCAAGTTGGCCCGCAGTGCCGACTTGGTCGGCCGTGCCCCTCTGGATAAGGCCATCCGCTCTTCACACATCGAGAAGCGTCTTTCATCCAGCTGTGACATCGGCAAGTCCTGGTCCAACGAGGTCTTGTTTGATGGGTAAGCTTACATCCTTCTAAATCTAGACTTTTTTAGTCTGACTGGCTTCACTAACACCAAATTTTTTTTTTTGATAGCTCATACATGAACGACAACTCCGAGTCTGTGGGTCTCTCGCTTTCCTGCAAGACCTGCTACACCAAGGGCAGCATCGCGGCGTCCATCTCGGACAGCAGCGTGATCGAGCCCCTGCTGCGCCTCGACTTCACGGGCGTGGAGGCCTACGTCGACCTCGCGCTCCAGGCCAGCGACACCGCCGTCTACACACTGCCTCTGCTGAGCTCCGAGACGCCGCTGAGCCTGGGCTACGCCGGCCTGAGCGTCGGCGTTGACGTCAGCGTGGATCTCGTCTTCAGCGTCTCCGAGAAGCTTGAGATCGGCGGTGGTGGCTTCTACGTGAAGATGGGCGAGGGCGCCTACGTCGAGGCCAGCCTGCTGGCCGGCGCCGTCACGAGCTCCAGCTTCGCCGGCCTTGCCGCTCAGTCCCTGCCTGTCACTCTCATTAGCGGCTCTGGCTGCACCTTCAAGGCTGACCTGCGCGTCCGCGCCCAGTGCGGTGCCGAGGGTAGCATCGCTGGCCTTGGTCTCGGTGCCGAGCTCGGTATCTACGCTAACATCATCGAGTTCGCTTCCGTGCTCGGCCTCGGCTCCGGCTCCTCTTCTTACTCTGGCGGTGGCTCCTACTCTGGCGGCGGTTCTTACTCTGGTGGTGGCTCTGGTAGTGGTTCCTACTCCGGCGGTGGCTCTGGCGGCGGTTCTTACTCCGGCGGCGGTAGCAGCGGCGGCAGCGGCAGCGGCAGCGGCAGCTGCGAAGGCGTCCATGCCACCGAATGGTGGGACTGCAACGTCGGCGCCTACGCCCGCTGCAACGTCCAGCCCAACTACAAGACCTGGGGCGCCGTGCCCACCGTCTCCACTACCCTGCTTTCCGCTCCGACTTCCACCCAGTGCTGGCCTCACGGCACCGGCTCGAGCTCTGGCGGCGGCTCATACTCTGGTGGCGGCTCTAGCTCTGGCTCCGGCTCCGGCTCCGGCTCCGGCTGTGATTCTTACGGCTGTGGCTCTAGTTCCGGTTCAGGCTCTGGCTCTGGCTCTGGCCACACTAAGGGCTCAGGCTCAGGCTCCGGCTACACCAAGGGCTCTGGTTCAGGCTCTGGCTACACCAAGGGCTCTGGTTCTGGCTCCGGCTATACCAAGGGTTCTGGCTCTGGCTCTGGTTACACCAAGGGATCTGGATCTGCCCCTAGCTATACCAAGGGCTCAAACTCTACTGGGTCAACCTCAGCTCCTGTCTACGTCTCGCAGGCTCCAAGCAGCCCTGCTGTGGTCTACAGCTCTCCGGCCGAGTCCACACCTGCCTCTGCACCTGTCTCCCCCTCCATGTTCATCACCAGCAGCGCTGCCCCTGTAGTATCTTCGCCGCCTGCGGTGTCCAGCCCGCCCCCGGTGGTGTACAGCTCGGCCCCGGCTGGAGCTGCCACCTCCACGGTCTTCACGACCACGACGTACACGATCACCAGCTGCGCTGCGTCTGTCGTCAACTGCCCTGCCTCTTACCAGCACTCTATTTCCATCACCAAGACCATCACCGTGACCAGCAGCAGCCAGGTCGCTGTCACCACGACGGAGGTGTCTGGCTCCACCATCACCGAGGCAACGCTGGTGACCGTCACCAGCGTCGTTTCCCTCAGCCCCATGTCGACGCCGGTCATCCAAACATTCACGGCTGGTCCGACTGTCGGCTCGGGCTCGGGCTTCAACGGCACCGCCACTGGCAACTTTGCCCCTACCAAGACTGGCGGTTCGGTCTCGACCAGCCCGCCCACTGTTGTGACGGCCGGTGCTTCGGGCCGCATGCTCAGCGGTGGTGTTCTTGCCGCAGCCGGCGCGTTTGCTGCTCTCATGCTCTGGTAAAAGATTAGATGACATATCTTTCCTTTTTTTTTTTTTTTGTCTCTAGGAATCACAGGCAACCCGGTTAGGGTGGGCACAGCGGCATTGAAGGATAAAACACAGCCTCGGAAATACCATTTTCTATTTTTATAACACATCTCTGTACATCAACTCATATGTTTGAGCCTACGCTCCTTAATGTAATAATACCCAAGACTGAATATATACATCCACTTGCACATAGGAATATACGCATGAGCAATCGGGACAACAAAGACTGTATTAATTAATTAACAAAAAGCGTTCTCTCATATTCTACACTGGTTTCAGCTGACTTACACTGAAACCCATCTCCATCTCTAAGCCAAAGTAAGATGGATGTCCTGACTGGTGATAGGAGTGTCATTGTGGTCCCACTTTTTCAAGGGACGTCGGCGGTGACGTAATATGGGGGGGCTTTGTAAGTGTCGCCAAACGACGTCATTAGAGCCCTGCGTACACACAAAGCTGCACTGAGCTCGGCCAAGAGAGATGTAGCATGGTAATAAGAATAATTAGTGAATTATTTCAAGATTACACTAAATATTTAGAAGATGGGCTATGAAATTGGAAATGTGCTAGATGGTGATTTGAGGTCGTGGGTTGGCAATTGAACACTTCGTGGTGGAGACATTTGGATTACAGGCGTGGTCGAGAAAAAGGTACCATAACGAAACAAAGAAATTGTCTTATCTTGGAAATAGATGACAAGGTAGCAGTGGTAAATAGATATGTACACATCTCATACTTTTGCGATCGAATGCCTTTGGCCCTGCCTTGGTTCCCGTTTAGTGCTCGACACCGCCGCCGAAAGAAGAAACCATCGACGTCAGAGGGATCTTCATATCTTGTGTCGATGGTTTGCCTCCCGGATTTTATAAATCTCGACATATTGGCTCGTTTCTAACCTCGAACTTTCTTCTAGAAACCCTTTCTCTTTCTGGAACCTAAAATCTCTGACACGAATCCCATTCCTTCACCACTCCTCTCTGCCTTACTACAGATTGCTATTGCCTTTTTTATTTCAATTTTTTTTTCCAATATGGAAACAATCAACAACATGGCTTCAGCTGCGGCTCAAGCTGTCTGGCCAAACAATAACAACGACAACAAGACAGATGCAGATACTAACGAGAACACATACAACGACAGCACCGGCTACAGCAATGACACACCGCGGGCGATGACTAACAGCCAAGAGGAGCCCCTTTCCGGCATCATGGGCGACACTTCCAAGGGCGAGCCGTATGATATGGGCAATAAGGAAGAGCAGGACGTTGCCACTGCCAACTACCGCATCGACAGCGCCAGTAGCAGCGTTAATGATTCCAGCTCCCAGGTCGCCAAGTCCGGCACCAACACCGATGAAGGCATTGGTGGCGCCGGCGCTGCGGCCACGGAAAACTCCAAAGTCCCGAGCGCCGATAGCGAACCCAAGATAGACGGTCCAGGCCCGCGACCAATCAATGAAGTGGCACGCGAGAACGGCGGCGACGCTGGGCGGGCGGCCAGTAGCGGCGGCGGCACTAGCGGCAAGGGCAGTGGTTTCAACGAGAGTTCTCTCGCCGGCCAAAACTCGTCTGACAAGGCGGCGGCTGCCGGGGCCAGCTCAGGCGGAGCTGGCAGTGGCGGTGGAGACAGCGATGACCAGCCGCAGTCGACATCCCAAGGCGAAGGAACAGGCGAGATGTATGTCCGCAGCTCAGGCCTGAAGGCAGATGGCGGCGATTTCGACGCGGCTAATCCGGGAGCGGGGCGTGAGGCAGATAGTAAGTAGCAACGAATATTGCTCATATGTTTTCATTTTTATAAGCTGCATAGGGAGCTCGCTAACATCACACAAAAAGGACTCCTTGAAGAGAAAGGTATCCACCCCGGCGGCGATGGTGCGGAGTCCAACAAGAGGGACAGCCAGGAGAGCCACGGCGGCGGCAGCAGCCACAAAGAGAAGAAGAGCCTGAGCGAGAAGATCAAGGCAAAGATCCACCGGAGAAGGGACTCATAAAGGAAAGAAGAGGCAATATTAGCTAGGAGGAGCGAGACTAAGAGCCGTTTATCACCGTTGTTCGGGCTGTCTCTCATGTTGATTTGCCCATATACGCGTAGAGCATCTGTTGTTTCTGTAATTTGATACTGTCTTCTCTTTTTATTCATCAACTGAGACTGAAAGTTTGTTTCTTTCGTTACTTCTAGCTAGAGGCTTTCGCGCGATCAGTGAAATACAAGAGAACTTCTAAATCGCGTATGGTTCGTTACAGATTTCAATATCGTAGCAAAGATAACTTATATGCAACGGGACGTATATACATAAAAAGAATACCGTCGCTTGGGATTTCCTTACCCCCCTAGATCCACTGGCTGGGACAGTGTGTTCATGATCGACTCCCAGATACCTGTATCAAATTCAAAATCGAAGACAGGCGCAGACGCTGTGACGTTGCTGTCCAGCACGACTACGTCGCCGCTGTGCTGGTCTGTGCTGTTTACCAGACCCGTCCAATCCGCGCCAGGGGCGGCGTGCTGCTGCGGCTGCGGCGGCTGTGGCGGCGGCGGCGGCGGCGGTTGCATCATACTTGGGCTTGCTGCTGCCCAAGACGATAGCGGGGGATCCGAGCCCGTCATGTCGATGCTTGGGTGGTGCGGCTGGTGCGGCTGGTGCGGCTGGTGCGGTTGCTGCTGGGGATGTGATGTTGGTTGCTGTGGCGGTTGAAGCTGAGGTTGTGGCTGAATAAGATGCTGGGTCTGCTGCTGCTGCAGTTGCTGCAATTGCTGCTGCCGCTGGGCGTGGCTGGCGCGGTATTCGCCCAGGACGCGGAACAGGATATTGGACATGACGCGCGCCGGGTAGTAGACGGTGGCGTGGGCGTAGAGCGACTCGGCCAGGCGCTGCAGGTGCAGCAGCGTGGCGGCCTGGCGGTCGGGGCTCTGTGTCTCGAGGCCCTCGACGATGGCGAACGCCGCCGTGGCCGCGTGCTGCATGCCCGTCACGAACATGGTGCGGCTCTCGAAGCGCGCGCAGAACGCCTCGTAGATGCGCGCCACCTCGATCGCGTGCGCGAAGCACGTCTTGCGCGCCATCTCCGTCACAATGTCCGTGTCGAGCTCCGGCTCCATGTCGTCCTCGTCACCGCCGTCGCCGCCGCCGCCGCTGCCACCGTCGTCGTCGTCATCGTCATCCTCGCCAATGCCCACTATGCCATCGGTACGGCGGCGGCGACGACGGTGGTGCCCGTTGCCGTCGTCGTCGTCGTCGTAGTCGTCGTCGTCCGACTGCATGCGGGTGTCGTAGTTGCCGTTCGTCTGGCCGCCGCCCGTGTTGTGCGTGCCCGGCGGCGTGGCCTTGCCCGCCGACAGGAACGGGCGGTACATGAGGATGAACATGGTGTGGTACTGCTGGTGCAGGTTGAAAAAGGCCGACGGCGGGTTGCGGCCCAGGTTGACGGGCGTCCACCGCAGCCGCTTGGGCAGCCGCTTGTACCAGCTGCGCAGCTCCCGGTGCAGGCCCGTGACAAAGTAGTAGGCGCTGGGGTCCGACGTGGTGTAGTGGCGGTGGGCCGCGTCGGTCAGCTTGGACGCTGTGTCGGTCAGCTTGATTAGGGCCTCATAGATCTCTGTCTCGAGCCGCCGTTCCGGGCCCATCGGCAGGCAGCCGTACATCGGGTGGTTCTGGTTGGGCCCATAGTACATGGAAATGTCCGAGATCTTGATGCTTGTGGGGCGCCCGAGGAACAACCCCCAAAATCTGTTGAAAACGCAATGCGGTCAGACAAGCAACCTCACAGTCACGCGAGAGCGAGAAAAACAAGCACAGCTCACCTGTCGAGTACCACGCAGCCCCACAGCACTGTCCGCCTCACTTCCGCCTCCATTTTCGTCACGTTGACTTGACCCATCTGTCGATTCAGCCCAAGATCAAAAATCAACCGACATGCCATCCCTAGGAGAGAAAACGTCAGTCAGGTTTCTTGTTGCTACATTAGAAAGAAAAAATGGATACAAAGCTGCGAAGCAACATACCAGCATAGAGCCACCCCGTGTTGTAGCGGCCTACTCCACACTCCAAGTCGCCCAGGAGCAGCAGCGCCTGCAGCGAGGGGATACCGCCGGGCATCTTCAGCTCGTGGTCGACCAGCCGCTTAGCCTCTTCGTGCAGCAGCGATTCGCCCTCTGGAGTCGCAAACGCCTGCACGTCCGGCTTCGTTCGGTCAGAGTACCGGTAGCCCACGGCCAGCATGCACACGTGCAGGAAGGGCGTGTAGTAGCCCAAGCTGCCGCCGCCGCTGCTGCCGCCGTCAGCGCCGTCGGCTCCAGCGTTGCCGTTGCCGCTGGTGTTTCGGCTGCCGGGCATTGTGGCATCGCTGTCGAGCTCGAACGCCTTGCGGTGGATGATGTGGATGATGTTGTTGTAGCAGGTCCAGAACTGGTTGATGAGGTGCTGGTGCGCCTCAAAGGGGATGTTGGCCAGCAGCTCGCGGGTTCGCGCGGCGTTGGCCTCGCGCTCGCGCCGCGCCTCCTCCTTCTCGGCGTGGTACATGTTGGAGTAGATGTGGTAGTTGGTGGTGATGCCAATGTACCGCGAGGGCCTGCCGGGTCCGTTTGAGCTCATGGATCCCACGCGGAGGCGCCGCCGCTCGGGATCGCTGGGGTATGCGGCCATGTCGGTCGAGGACACGGCGGTGCTGGCCGGCGAGCCGTTCTCGTTGTCCAAGAGCATCACGCCGGCGCCGCCGCCTCCGTTTGCGCTGCTGCTGCTGCCGCCATTTGCCAGCCCAATGCCACCGTTGCCATTCACGCCGCCATTCGGTGCGCCGTAACCTGCCCGCTGCGCATCGACGAAGGCCCGCCGGTCACGGTCGTGCAGATGTGAAGACGGGTGGTGGTGGTGGTTCGGCTGTTGTGATGGCGGCAGGGACCAAAGCGGCGCCGAGCTTGTCGAGGAGGGTGTCGTGCCGCCGCCGCCGCCGCCGCTGTGCGGCTGAGGAGGAGAGGATATGCTGCCGTTTCCTGCTAAACCTGCTGGCGCTGCGGTCCTCCTTCGCCCTGTTGCGGCTGCGACAA
Organism: Hawksworthiomyces lignivorus; assembly: GCA_002917075.1. Classification (NCBI taxonomy): domain Eukaryota; kingdom Fungi; phylum Ascomycota; class Sordariomycetes; order Ophiostomatales; family Ophiostomataceae; genus Hawksworthiomyces; species Hawksworthiomyces lignivorus. Next base: position 254,879 of record NTMA01000003.1, on the reverse strand, counting down.
CGGCGGCTGCGGAGACGACGCTGCCTTGGACCGCCGCGGCCACGTCGTCGCGCATTAATGTTGCCTGCCGGTGCCGCCCATCGATCCCTTCGGGTGGAACTGCTGTCCCGTCCTCAGCCACCGTTGGCGGGATCTCCAGACCGGCTTCGCTCAGCCTCTGCTCTAGTGCGCCGATGCGCTGAACCAAGGCATGGACTTGCGCTTTTGTGACCGGCCTGTGGGTGTCAGCCAATGGACTCTTCCAGCTTCGTTGCCAGCTGCAGCCGGCAAAAGCCGTCTCACCTCTTTCTCTCGTCGTCGTCGCGCAGTACGCATGTCTTCGATAGTCGCAGGCAGCGGTCACAGGCACTCTGACCCTCGCCAATGATGCACTATGTCACCGTCTTAGCTCAGAAACCAAACATCAAAAAGACCCATGGTCAATCCCGCCGTCGCCGTATCTCATGACACGGCAGACCCATTCATAGTTGTCTTCTTACTTTCGTCCGCCGTGCCCGGCATCCGGCGCACGCAATTGACGCGCGGGACCGAGGTTTTGATGACCGACCGAGGATCATTAGAAAGGGAGAGGAAGCCACCGTCCTTGCTTTTCCTCTCCTGATCGAGACTGGAAGAATTGCCGATAAGGCGGACGTTCGAGGGTTTTGTTCGTCCTTCAGCGTCGCAGTCGGACAGAATCGGCATGAGATTGTATAAGACGACCCTGGTCAAGTGGACCAAAACATGCGATTCTTCATATTACGAAACAACGAAATCAGTGATAGGGTTCAACAAAAAAAGACAAAATCGTATATTCTTTGCAAAGTCGGAACATTCATTATCTGAGGCTTCATTCTACTTTTCTCACTTCTGGGCCAAGAAAGCTTAGGCTATCCGCGTTCTTGTCCGTTTTCTCTCCGAATCTATCGCGCGAAACCACCCCCCAGACGCCCCAGATCGCCCCATAAGCTTTGCCGGGGTCTCCATCTGAATTGAGAAAGGAATTCGTCTTCGTCGTCGGCGTGGTAGTGGCGCTATTGAAGAGGACCCGTTCGGTATGGGGGCGACGAGACGAATCAGAGCAACGCCGTCAGAGAGGAAAAACTGGCACACTCGCACGCTACGGGCTAGGGGACTTCTAGGCCTCTTGTCACCTATTAGCGTGCGGGGGTTGCACTAAATCACGGCCCCTGGATGAAGATTCCCGGCGTCGTTGTTATCACGTGAAATTACATATTACTGCTGAAATGCAGCAGCAGAAGAGCAGACGTAGATGAACAAAGGTTTAAGATGTGCACGTTTGCTCTCGTGTTTTCTACCAAAGAACAGAACTAAATGTGGTCCTTGATCAAGATGGAGCCATTAACTGTACCCGCTTCTCTTCTGCATCGACCCACCGCGTGCCGACATCCCCAAAGCCGCGCAGGAACGTGAAGCCGGCGACGTCGACCTTGCGGGCCTTGTCCAGGAGGGCCAGCGTCTCGTCTCTCGGCTGCGGCGGGAACACCTCGATAGTACCCGAATCTGGGACGACGTTGCTGCCGTCGGCAAACTCGTGCAATGCCAGGAAGTGCGGTGTGATGTTGGCGCCGCGGTTTGGGTCGTCCTTGTTCTCCTTCTTGAACACGAGCTCAAAGCGGCTGGTGCGGCGCCACCCGGGAAGGGATGCGATCTCCTGGATGTGCACGGTGCGGAACCACGCGTCGAACTGGTCGTGCGCCAGGTCTGCGGCCGGCTCAATTGCCTCGGAGACGAGTGTTGCCGTGCGACCTGCTTGTGTGGTCAGCAAGGCGTGCCAGGACAAGATGCCATTCGACAATTTGTGCTATTCATTACGGACTGGCCAATGACCTACCCTCTGTTGCTTCTGGATTGCTCCAAGACTCGATATGTTTGAGGAACCGGGCGTCAAAGTCGGCAAACCGGTGAATCGGTCCGTTACCCGGCAGTGTCGGGTGCGTCATGGGAATCGACTTGAACTCGGTGGTCTGGATGAAGTTCATGCTGGGACACTTGTACACGGCTAGGTACGGCGCGGCGCGGGATTTATCAGCAGCCTGGTACCGCCAAGAGGAAACGATGCCGCCTGGCTTGGCGGCAATGATGTCTGGAATATGCACGTCCTCGTACCAGCGCGTGAACTGCTCAACAGATAGCGACGCGGGATCCGTCACCTTGGAGTTAATCCAGAGGATTCCGGCACCCGAGAGAGGCTCTCCCTCGTAGTCAGTTCGGTTTGGATTGGCCATGGCAGTGTCTATTGTTGCTCTTACTCCTGCAAATGATAGATAGGGAGGAAACTACCCAGCGGTGAAGGCAAAGTGGCCTTTTCTGTCTTCTGCGAGGACAGAGAACGCCGTCAGGTAGCTTTCAGCTGTCATATTCCTGTTGCCATATATATTTCAAGCAAGGGACCACTAGATGGGTCCCCGTTTTTGCCAGACATCTTGTGAGCGCAATCGGGGCATTTCACAGCGCTTTGGAAAGACAGCGGGAGACTACTTGACAGACGACATGACATCCTTTTCCGCTGTCATAGTGGGACCGAGTCTAGCTAAGCATCACCTCTATGGCGGTACAAACTCTTACAGCTATGGATAGATTTAAGAAGTCGTAGTAACGAAGTAGCTATGAAATCTATGGCGAACGTGTTGAAATTGATAGCTCTGACAGTATGTAAAGCTCTAGCTGTAAGGTACAACTCTGAATTTAGATGCGGAAGTGCTTTTACGCTTCTGCAGACTCTCTAAAAGGTCACACTCCCTTTAGATCAGCATCGATCGGCCGCCGAATTTTGCTTGGAGCATGAGTCTTGCCCCATCAGTGCCAGTAGTATGGAATTCTGCACGACACTAGTTAATATTGGCTTCTGGTCAAAGAAGGCTTCTCTGAGTGCAACAAATACGCGTCTGGTAACTTTGTCGGATATGGATTGCTCGTTCTGAGCAATCCCTTAATCTAAACTTGGATTTAATACAAGGTTGTTGAAGATAGATGCCCAGGCACTAATTCAAGATGCACAAGCAACGCGTCCATTTTAGATATCAATAAGAAACGTGGGACTTAGTTATTCTGCAACCGCCGTAACATACGTAGAGATCATGCTGTTAGTGGAAAAGCCATAGTCTACAACATAGGATCTTTTTTTATGGCCCTAGTTCTAAAGCATTACTTATGCGTAACATCTTTTTCTTCCTTCTGCAAGTGCATAGTCACTCCCTACTTCTGACCCCCAGCCCACATCCATTCCCCTGTCTGTCTTTCTCACGAGGTGCTTGCCTTCTCTACCTCACTGATTTCCGCAGCGCCTTGGACGAGGATACCGCTACCGTTGACGATCTTGCTCTCAAAAACGTCTAGGCCGAGAGGCCCACTGCCGCCGCCGACACCTCCGCCGCTTTCTACGAAGCCGCGGCCGTCGTCGGCGATGTGCACGACAACCTCGTCGCCAAAGAGATCACCCATCTCTTCGAGGGTCTTGCCCTTGGTCTCAGGGAAGAAGAAGTAGATGACGACGGAGGAGACGATGTTGCAGGCGAAGAAGACCATGTAGTAACGCCAGCCGATGTTCTGGAAGGCAAGAGCAGCAGGCGTCGTGTAAGTCAGCGTGCCCATGAAATACGCAAACCAGCCGAGGGCGATGCCCTTGGACCGAATGGCCGTGGGCCAAATCTCGGCCACGTAGATGAAGGAGACTGGGTCGATGCAGATGTCGTAGCTGACAATGTACAGGAACAGGAAGAGCACGCAGGCGGACAGCCCCGCGTGCGAGTCGCTGGTCACGTACTGGCGCTGCAGCAAGGCCTCGCCGAGGAGGAAGAGGCAGTTAACTGGGAAGCCGATTGCTATTTTTTTATACGCAAAAGTTAGCAAAAATATTGCCTCAGTTTGTTTTCATAGAGAGGTCCTTACCCAGCAAGGGGCGCCGGCCGATGCGGTCCGCGAGGTAGGAGCCCCCAAACGCGCAGCTGGTGCCGATCAACGTGTAGATGGCGTTCATCATGATGGGCAGACCGCCGGAAAAGCCCAGATCCTCGTAGATAAGAATTGCGTAGTTGCCAATGCCCAGGACGCCAGTCGACTGGCTGGCAAACATGAGGAACAGCGCGAGCAGCGATCGCTTGCGCCACGAGGGCCGTCGGAACATCTGCCAATACGACACGTCAAACTGCTTGTCGTGCTCGACCTGCCGGCAGATCTGCGTGTACTCGGCCTGCGCGTTGGCCTCCTGCGGGTCGTCCGGGTCGTGGTGCAGCCGCCGCACGACCTTCCAGGCGTCCTGGGGCCGGCCTTTCCAGACGAGCCAGCGCGGCGACTCGGGGATGAACCACACGCCAATGGCCTGGACAAGGGGGCCCACGCAGGCGAGGGCGAGCGGCACGCGCCACTGGACCGTTTTGTTGGACGCATAGTGCGTGCCCAGGCTGATCCACGCGACGACCGTGTAGCCGGTGCCGAGTGCCGTGGAGAAGATGCCGATTAGCAAGCCGCGCCGCCTCGCCGGCGCCACTTCACTGATGTACAGAGGTGCCAATGTGACGCACTGGCCCAGGCCGATGCCTTGGATGAAGCGCACGATAATCAGCATAGGAATAGCGGCTGAGCCTGCGGTCAGGGCGCCGCCGACGAGGCAGAGCATAGCCGCCAGGAAGATAGCACGGCGGCGACCTAGCCAGTCGCTGGTGAAGCCCTGGCTAAGAGCACCCACGGCGGCGCCAAAGGCGAAGAGCGAGTTGATGGCATCGATTATGTTGGCGGTGTATGTGCTAGATTCTGGTGTTGCTGTTAGAAACGCGGATTCTTTCACAGGTTGACACAGTGCACACAATACACTGCTCTCATGATGTTTTTACTTACTGACGAGGTTGAAATAGCTGTAGAACCCTGGCTGGCCAATACTAGATACGAATACGCCGAATCCAAAGCCGTAAGTAAAGCCGCCGGAAGCGGCAAAGAAAACTGAGGCTAAGTTGAAGGCTGTGATCTTTGCCATATCGTTCCGTCGAAGATAACACAGATAACAGGACTATGCTATAAAGACCAAATATGATAAAAAGTAGTTATGTCCTGAACATCTTGCGACTTATGCTGGAGGACTTGAGCTTTAAAACATGGCTTAGAGTTTTCACACTCGGATCTAATTCAGCTACAAGCGAGTACATAATTATGAGCTTCACGCCGGAGTAGCAAAATCCGATTTGGACCAAATAACTACTCCAAGACTTAATAGTTTGAAGCAGAATAACCAAACTCATCAATATCAATATGTACAAGATGCGAAGGTACAGATAATACCGAGTCATATGAGGGAAGAATCACCAAGGGGTGGATATGCAGTTGCGCGCCCCTTTGGATTAATCTGCACGTCCTTTCCCTTTTGCTACGATCAGTTTAAGATGAACCAGGGATCGGAAGATCATCTGTGGCATGCTCTGTGGCATGCCTTTGCTAGCTGCATACAAGCAGAAAGGAGCTATCTAACTACGCAGAGATTGTCACTCGATATCTTACAAGCGTGTCTCTATAGAATTTGGTATTTTGAAACGGGCATTACAAGGGAATACGGTGGCCTAAAGGCCGTGTCTTTGTACCCCATGGCTTTCATCTGATACAAAAAAAGAGGAGTGCACCTCCTCAGTAAGATGACGAGATCAGCTCCTCAGCACACTGAGGGACTCAGCACACGTTCACCAAGAATCTAGGAAGGTATAACTTCAGTTCTGGGAGAAGGGAAGCGGAGACAGAGATGGAGGAGCTATGATAGAATTACAATTGGAAATGAGCTCAAATGAGAGCCTCTTGGGTACAGGTGTAAGTATAAAGAAGCTGCTTTATGGCTAAGAGAAAAGGCATAAGGTGTGAAAGTCCGGGGTAAATATGGGGTAAGAGACTATCCCACTCTCAAGAGACTACGATAATGTGGCCAATGGGGAACAAAGAGTACGATACGGTAGATGTAGGTGGGCAAGGAATATGTTCACGCATAAAGTCATTGGCATTGTTATCGTTCAACCAAGGATGTAGAGAAGATTTGTGGGTAGATGAGACCAAGCCAAAGTGGTGACATCCAGGAACAGCGTGAACTATTATCCCGCCTCTCGTACAAATGATTCAGCAGTTGTGCACACTATTCCTTTACGTCTCTGTGGTTAAGCATCGTACATATATAATTAACAAATCAATTCATGGAACAAACTCAGGTTGTTAACTCCAGGTCCGGCTTAAACCAAAATGGGATTAAGGTAGTACGTCGAGCGTAAAACCTTTTCCGCCATGTGTTTTTGAGCGTCCTGTGACACCGAATTTTGGTCCTGAGAAGTACAAAGGTACAAGAGTACATTATACTCTTGAAATTCCTTAGACCTTTGGAGTAGTTTACTTGGGGTTGGACAAGAGAGGAATTGGAGTAGAGAATGGGGTTGGTGAGGGACGATAATAGAGCACAACGCTTCTTTAGACACCGGAACTATGGCCGAGAGCCCACCAAGAAGCATTACCCGAAAAAAGTCTTTGACACAAGATTGCTGGCTAGCGGGAAACGTTTGCCTACCAGCTCTGGCGTTGTATCATTGTGCCTCACACTACCCTCAACCGTTCATCCTTGCATGGCATTCTCTATGCAAATCACCTCTCCATGCTCACATATTCACTTCTCTAGAACACGAACATATCCCCTCCCCCCACCCTTCTGATTTCACTCGTACACCCCTACCTTCAAATATCGAAGCCAGACACGCCAAACAAGCAAGATCCACACATAGGAAGACGATTGGGACGGGATACGTACTCCTATGGAGCTCTAAGCCCATAAAAAAAGTGTCCTGAGACCAAAATTAGCATATGCACTTACCGGTCCGGTCGGTTGCTGAGACGGACTTGGAGATCCTGAAGAGATAGGAAAGGCACAGGAGAGGAACAAGAGAGGAGAAAAGAAACAAAGTCAGATAGGAGGGGCTTTTCCTTTCAAAATATGTATCTGTAATGTGTAGATATTTGTAATACTACTGGTTGTGTCTATTGTATATATATGTATATGCCCTTCATGAGGAGCCAGCCTTGTCTCTTTTCTCGTTCTCTCTGGCTGTTTTCTTCTTCTTTCCAGATTCGACCGAGTGTCTTGTTTCTCCAGACGACCACCAGCGTGAAACACCTTCAACCTTGCTCCATCACTAACACACAGAGTCAACATGCCCTCCAGCACGGCTAAGAGACCTGTCCGCGTGGCCGGCGCCTCTGGCGGTTTCACGGACCGCCAGCGTGCCATCCACGATCTGGCCAAGAATTGCAATGTCGATGTCATCGTGGGAGGTAAGGATATATTCGACGCATGATGGGTAGATGAGCCGAATAAAAACATAGGAACGTTCCGTAGCTGACAGCTCACCACTTCTCCTTCAGACTGGATGTCCGAGTGCACCATGACCATCCACGGCGCGCTCAAGGAGGCCCGCAAGGCCAAGGGCGAGACCAGCCAGGGCCTGTTCGACCCGTGCTTCATGGGCAGCCTGACGCCCGGGCTGCCGTACCTGGCCAGGAACGGCGTCAAGCTGGCAGTCAACGCGGGCGCGAGCGACGCCGAGCTGCTGGTGCGCGAGGTCAAGGCCAAGATCCAGGAGCTGGGGCTAGACCTCAAGGTAGCATGGGTCGAGGGCGACGAGGTGCTCGGCCAGGTCAACGAGCTGCGCGCCAAGGGCGAGAAGTTCACCAACCTCGACACCGGCCGCGACCTCGACAGCTGGGGCTACGAGCCCGTCGCCGCCCAGTGCTACCTGGGCGGCTTGGGCATCGCCGAGGCCCTGCGCCAGGGCGCCGACATTGTCATCTGCGGCCGCGTCGCCGACGCCGCCCCCACCATCGGCGCCGCCGCCTGGTGGCACGGCTGGGACCGCAGCGACCTGGACGCCCTGGCCGGCTCGCTCATGGCCGGCCACCTGATCGAGTGCTCCGCCTACGCCACCGGCGGCTACTACTCGGCCTTTAAGGACCTCTTCGACGGCTGCGAGAACCTCGGCTTCCCCATCGCCGCCATCGAGGCTAGCGGCGAGACCGTGTTGACCAAGGAGGCCAACACCGGCGGCGAGGTGTCCGTCGGCACCATCACGTCGCAGCTCGTCTACGAAATCCAGGGCCCCCTCTACTTCAACTCGGACGTGACCGCCAACATCGAGGGCATCAAGTTCACCCAGGTCGGCAAGGACGAGGTGCGCATGTCCGGCGTCAAGGGCCTGCCGCCGCCACCCACCACCAAGGTCGGCATCACGGCGCAGGGCGGCTTCCAGGCCGAGTTCCACTACCTGTTTGTCGGCCTCGACATCGAGAAGAAGGTCGAGTGGACTGAGAAGCAGATCCGCCACGCCATGGGCGACAACATCAAGAAGTTCTCCTGCCTCAAGTTCCAGACCATCGGCTCCGTCCCCGAAAACCCAGACAACCAGAATGCCGCCACCGTCGACTTCCGCGTCTTTGTCCAGACTCGCGACCCGTCCGTTCTGGGGTAGGTCCTTTTTATTTGTTTTCTCTCTCCATTCTTTTGCCCCCTATTTCTAACAATAATTTTTGCCCTCCTCTAGCCTCGGCAACATGGCCGGCCCCAACTTTACCCGCTGGTGCATGGAGAACTTCCTGCAGAGCGCGCCCGGCGCCACCATCGTGCCGGACCAGCGGCAGGCGGCGCCCAAGAGCATCTACGAGTACTGGGTGGCGCTGCTGCCGCAGGAGGTGGTGCAGCACCGTGTGGTGCTCGAGTGGGACAACAAGATCATCGACATCCCGCCGCCCAAGGTGACGCAGGTCTACGGCCGCCGCCAGAACTCGTACGAGACGAGCAACCCCGTGGACCTGGCGTCCTTCGGCCCCACCACGCGCGGCCCCCTGGGCTGGGTCGTGCTGGGCCGCTCGGGCGACAAGGCCAGCGACGCCAACGTGGGCCTGTTTGTGCGCCACGACGACGAGTGGGACTGGCTGCGCAGCCTGCTCACCAAGGACAAGTTCATCGAGCTGCTGGCCAAGGAGTACCTAGGCCACGGCGTGGACCGCTTCGAGATGCCCCACACCCGCACGGTGCACTTCCTGCTCAAGGACCACCTGGACCGCGGCTTCAACTCGACCAGCTCGCTCGACGGCCTGGGCAAAAACCTGTGCGAATTCCTGCGGTGCCGCCACGTCGACATTCCCAACAAGTTCCTGGCCCGCGGCAAGGTATGAAGATGCACAGACTGGGAAAAGAGTGCAAAAACTAGTAGTTAGCCGAATGAGACAAAAATCGAACTGGAATGCTAGACAGCGTGGACACTTATCTGTATAATCTATGGAGGAGTAGAGGCACGTATTACAAGAAGCCGACATGTCACAAACTGTCTTCATAATGAGATTGCAACAAACAGGAGATAGCAACATCTTGATATATAAGTCATCTGCTAGACGCATCAACTGGTATTATTCTCTGAAGAATCCGTCTCTCTAGCCAAACGCCTGTTCCATATCTCCACATGCCCTAAGACAAGTAGAGGAACGCACAGCCAACATAGATAATATGTAGCTCGCAACAGGCAAATCCAAGACCCATACAAGCCTTCCAATTCAAAGGAAGACGCCGTTCCTGAAACATTACCCACTTTTCCTAGAGGGAAATGTCCCGATATACACTGCGCTGCTAATGGCACAATTCAAAAATCCCTCCCTGCCTTCATGATAGTACAAAACGTAGATTCAGCCGAGAAAAAGAAAAAAGTAAAAAATAAGAATAACCCCCTTAGACGCAACTCCAATCCCAAGCGGAAAACATCACTAAAGAGAAATGTCATGACAGCAAGGGGTTTTATGGGTTACCATTCATAGCCGTTGCAACAGGAAGCCCGTGCCGAACGGGAGCATGATATGAGCCGATACTTTGAAAGCCCCTGTAAGATAAGTTGTTAGCAGATTATGCGTCGAATGCCATAGAATGTATAGGCAGAGAGGCGAGAAAGGGGATGCATACTTGGTGAGATCGAAGCCACGGTCCTCTTCGACTTCAGGAGGTGCAGAGGGCGGTGGCGGCGGCGGCGGCGCAGCAATCGTCGCCGCTGCGCCGGTGCCTTTGCTTGTTGCCACGACCGTCTCTTGCGTGCTGCTCGGCTCTGCCCTGGTGGGGCTGGAGACGGGGGACTTGTTCCCAGACGTCTTCACCGGAGGCGGGCTGCTGCTCGCCGGCAGCAGGCCGCCTCCGCCCTCGCTGCTGAGGCCAAGCGCCTTGGACGGGCTGAAATCAAAAGATGCTGGCTTGAGTGGTGTGCTGCCGATATCGGCATATTTCCAGAACGGCGCCGGGGAGCTGGTGGGCATGTGCTGGCTAGGCCGTTGCAGAGTGCTTGGCGGGTTCAGCTTAAGTTCCACTCGGTGCGGCGCTGGGGTGACGAACGATGAGCCGTTTTCGTCCTGTAAAAATGCCGATGTCAGCGTTGGCGACCGGGGCACTGATTCGGAAGCCGCACCACTAGCTGTTGCATCGCTTGCAGCAGATGCTGCAGCGGCATTGGAGGTGTTGCTGGCCGCTTTTCCTGCAGCGGCGGCGCCCCGCCGGAATCGAGGCAGAGGGCTTCCATCCGAGGAAGCGGGTGCTTCGTCCGGCAACAGGCGACGAGAGCTCCGATCAGGCGTCATGTGCAGGTCACGCAAGGTGGACCGCGGCTGCGGGGAACCTGACGGCGATACGCGGCGCTTCCGTGCTGATCCGTGGTCTTTGGCGGCCATGTCCCTCGGGCCTTGGTTGACATAGTTGAGCTGGCTCGGAGACGACGGATTTGAAGAGCCGCGGTGGCCGCCTCGGCCGCCGCGGTAGGCCGTGCGGATCATCTCGTCCTTGTACTCTGGCAGAATGTACCACTTCATTCCCTTGCCGGGCTCCTCAGTGGAACGAGCGACTTTCTCAAAAGCCTTGTTGAGAGAGAGGTTGTGTCGGATGGAATTCTGCATCACGTCATTAGCTTCCGTGCCATATGCTTTGCGTATATGCACGATGTGCAATTCGTTTTGTATCTGCATCACTCACCTGCCAACCAGCTGCTTGTTGATGCTTGTAATAGGAGTAGTTGTCCATGATAAAAGTATAGATTCCGTTTAGATTCAGCTTTCCATCGGGAGTATGCATGATGGCCTGAGTGATCATCTGCGCATAGCTGTATTGTGGCTTTAGGTTCTTGTTCTCGTCGAGGCTGAGGTCTACATCGTTCGGATGGACAACCATCGTGGGAGTATCACGGAGGTGGGGCGACTTAAGAAGGGAACCGGGAACAGAAGCACGGCTCCGAGCGGAGGGCGGCGTTCCTGGTCGCTTGTAATCTGGAGGTGCCGGGGCGATGGCCTGCGGCGTAGGTTGTCCCCGAGGGAGCGTGCTGCGAGAAGAGCCGCGTGGAGAGGAATCCGCGGCGCCGATCGGCGTAGTGGCACGTAGCTTGCGCCGTGCAGGGGTGTCGTCGAATGGTGTGTGGCCAAGCTCGGACTTGGGGAGGCCAGCTCGCTGCAAGTAGATGTCGTGGATGTGCAGGGGACTGGTCTCGAGCGGAAGGACAAACATCATCTCCACGCCGCCAATGTCGATGACATCACCACTCTCGAGTGGCTTGGACTGGCCGAGCCGCCAGGGAGCGGTGTTGACCTTGACGCCGTTGCGGCCCTTGACATTCAGGAACCACTGCTCGCTCTTGGTGTTGAATACAATTTGGGCGTGCTGGCGCGAAACCATCTTGCTGGGGCCCAGGTCGATGTGGACAAAATCTGGGTCGGTATCTGGATCGTACATCTCGGGGTATTCTGGTGGTGGCTCGGATGTGCGGCCGATGTTGACGGCTAGCTTGGTGACATAGTAGGTCCAGTCTTGAGCGGCGATCTTGGCATAAGCCTGCACGCCCTCTTTGTTTGCCTCGTGTATCGCGTTTGAATGGTCTTTGCTGGCACGGACGGGCTCATCGTGCGGCGAAGTTAAGTGCTGAGCGACGCGCGTGACGAGCTGGGTTTCATCGTTGGGGTTGACGGCGGAGCTGTCGGCCAGCAAGCTGGACGATTCTTCTTCGGGGATATCGTGCGGCGATTCGTCGACCTAGCAAAAGGGTAAGTGAGTATGCAAGCTGATAGACAGACCCAAGTCGGCGGAATGAGACCAATGATGATGCTCACCTGCTTTCTACGCTTGGCGGGCCGTGACGGCGAGGATTCTTCAGGGTGGTCAGCAACGGCGTCCTTGCGCCAGGAATTGCGGCGATTCCGCTGTGACGATCTTCGGGGCGTCGGCATCGCGAAAGCTGAGGGACGACAAAACCATACGAGAACCCGGCGTAAGAGATGATGTCGAGAAGGCGGGTTGATAATTGAAGTAAAGTCGGATGATGAGAGAGCCGCGAGGGCAGCAGCAATACGCAGCAATGAGATGCGACGCGACGCAGAAAAGCGGGCGGATCCAGGGAGAGCAATGCGGGCTCGTCGCAGGGGGGAAGGGAGGCTCGGCGAACCAAAAAAAAAAAGTGGCGACAGAAGAGAGTCAAAGTCAATATTGATTTGAAGACACACTCGTCTCGGCGGATCGATCTGGCACGTTGTGTCCCATCAAGACGCAAACGCAGCGGGTGAGGGATGATGAAAGGATTCGAGAAATGATATGTGAAGCTTTCCAAGTTTCTCTCGCGGGGCTGATAAACCGTGATTTTTTTTTCTGGGATTCGAATAATCGGTTGGCTGGTTCCTTGCGAAACGGGAGGACAGGGGGTGGAAAAGAGAAGAGAGGATATATAAGCAGGGAGGAGAAAATATACGTAAAACAGCAGCCAGCAGAAAAAAGACCAAAAAGGGAAAAAAGGCTAGTTTCAATGCTACGATTCATCCAAGAACTCAAGAATGACGAGAGGGAGAAGAGAGGAAATGAGAAAAAGCAAGGCATAAGAAAGAATCAAGAAGAATCAAGAACAAAAGCAGAGGAACAACGATAATGAGAAAAGAAAAGCAAAGAAGAGGACAATTTTTTAATGATGTGGGTAATTTGTGGGTGTATACGGAGCAGAGGAAGACTAATAGTTTGCAGCGTATAACTACGTGTATGTATGTATGTATGAATGAATGTAGGTAGGAGATACTGTTGGTGATTGTTGTTTTCTTTCTGCCTCTTTTTTCGGCCGACGATAAAGAGCAGAAAGAGAAGAAAGAGAAGATGCTCTATCAAAAGGACAAATCCACAGAGGAACAGATTTACTTTGGAATCTTCATACGTAATGAATAGACAAAAATACAAAAGCTTAAAAAAAAAGTGAAGGAGGCCTTTGGTGGTACCTGCTATTTTGCAAGATTTTTTATTTTGTTTAGTTTAATTGATGACAATGCGAACGGGCGATTGATCGCGGTTTCCTCCTCTTTTGCTATGCAGTTCGCGTCGCTCCAGTTTTTTATTTTTTTAATTAGCCTGGCTCTTTGTTTTCTTCACGTCTCTTTTGCGGAGTACTAGCGAATGATGAGTGACCACGGCGTACCAGTAATAAGCAAAAAAATTCATATAGAACTGGGTCTTCTTTGTCTTTGCCCCTCTGCTGCAGTATGAGTACTAAGCCTCAGACACTTGTATACCGAATAACTAAATAAATAGTGAGCACGCATTGCTCGTCTTTCTGTTAAGGGGATAAATTAAGAGATGAAGAAGTCACGCTAATAAAAGACAGAAAAATGAAAGAAGGCAAGAAGGAAAGAAAGGACGAGAGAAAAAGAAACAGCGCTTGTGCAATCCGGCATCAGGTATTCTGCTGCATTTTCTTTGCACAGAAGGTACGTGTGTGCCGACACGCTTTGGCCCCTGCCATAGCAAACACTATTTACATGTTTAAATTGGCTGACGCGAAGAGACGCACGGGATGCGCCACATCAGCGTGTCATGATTCTTCGAGCTTCACGTAAAGATAAGATTATTATTAAGAACCTCTCCAGGAACGGCTAGTCTATCACATGACAAAAACTATGTTGCCGCCTTAGGCAGATAAATTTACTGTGCGTGCATGTTTAGAAAACTGTATTTATGCACCGTGCACCGCCAGTCGTACTCGTATGCATTGCTGAGCAGATCGCAGACCCGCCCCTCCACTTTGAGAGAGATAAGGACCTTTCGGGACGCACGAGGCACGCATCCCCATACCATGCACGTATAGCTGCGCACTTGCACAGCAATAGTTCAGCAGCCTCTCAGTGTCTGATATTACCTATAGGTGTGGCGGGTGCAGCTCGAAATCGGGGACGATCTGCGCTATGGTCACAACAAGCTGTCGCCCCTCTTCCCCTGCCTTCCTCTCCCGTACAGGCAGGCTTGAGAAATTGCTACAAAGGGGAAGCTGGTTGAAAGAGGCTATGACAACGTTTCTGTAGTCACATCGGCCGAGGGGCCTCTTCTCTTCCTGGACGATCCTTTTTCTACTGTCCACTTTAGGCATTGTTCTGTACGATGCAGATAGGGGCAGTTCGACATATGATGTGAACGCGATGAGCACTCACTCATAGGTACGAGGGACAGCCACGGGGCATATCATATTACCCGGAGCCGTAGGTCCAGGGTACACCAGAACATCTTCAAGGGCAATGCCGAAAAGCGTGGGCGCGGACCACGCTTGAACGTTCCTGACCACTAACACCCCATCCTCATGTGCTCATTCGTCATCCGTCACCGCAGATGGGGGTCCTTTCATTTACGCCCTTCCTGAGCCTTTTGCATTCAACGACGTATGGGAATGTTCTACTGCTCGTTTTGTTGCGCTGCTATTTCTTTTTTATTTTTTTATTTCTGAGCTGCTCCTCTACTTTTTCTTCTACCTTCTCGCAGCATAGTGGCTGGCGGGTGACGCGCCACCTGGTGGCAGAAAGGGGCAGAAGCAAGATTACGCGAAAAAGTGTTAAGTGTGGTCGTTTAATACCGCTTAATTCTGATATAGCATAGAAACAAAACAGACCCAGAACTCGGTTTGTCCACGCAACCCCCCCAGCCTCGGGTCCTGTATATTAATTCTTGGTATGCAAAGGGACTTGATATCCGAAATAGGTGGTGACTCGACTATTCCTGTCAATTCCTACACTCGTCATGCTCCCTCCAAAAATGAATGCTGGTCACCGTCACAGCCACATGCCTACGGATCTTACGACGATGACCGCCTTGGCTGCCCCCTAAAATCCTCAACGTCCTCTGACCGTGATCGCCTCTCTTTCTCTCTCTCCTTTAGGTCGCCTACCCCTTCTGCGGCGACTCTCTTCAATGCACAGCTCTTCTCACACTTTCCTGTCTTGGTATCTCGCCAAGCAGGACCGGCGCATGAGTGCCACTGATACCAGACTCTGGTGATAGTCTTTATCGTAGCCGCCGAGAGCGATATCTTTTCTTCTGCCATCTTCCCAATCTCACTCATCTTCGATTCCCCTAGGACAAGAGAGGCAGTCCCGGCCACACTGCAACCTTCCGAAATCTCGCAAGGTGACTGCAACAATAAGCTAAGATGGGCGGCAGATAGAGACAGCCACACCGCTGGCCGTGCGTGCCTAATCCCTTCGGTGTCTGCCTTACTACTATCCCAACCTCACAAGGAGCTCTGCCACATTGTCTATGCATTCCATGCAGCAGTTTCTCTACTTCGTACATCGTCTGCATCGTTAGATGACCCCACCCTAACGGCGGCGAGCCCTGCCATATTGAGGAACCACCAGAAGACAGGTTTCAGACGATCTTTGCGCAAAAATCGCCCGCCATTGTCCACTGTTTCGTTTCCTGGTTCTTCTTATTGATTTTTCTACATGGGACCTGCCACCTCTCCTACACCTCCTTCATTAGGCTAGTAATGAGCCTGACAGATGACGGGTTTAACCTTGTTTGCTGCTTGCTTTTACACACACACACACAACACACACACATGCAGCAGGAAACGTGCCCGTTCTTAAATCAAACATGGCCATCTTATTTTGCATGCATTCCGCAAATATTTACTCTAGCGATGCCCGCTTCGTTGGCTTGTTAGTTGGTTAGGTGATGTGGCCTGGGCACCAAGAAGGTTGAGACGCGCAGCAGCCGGCCTGACAAAGATGTGCCACCATGATCTGGCATAGTATGGTGCTGCAACCTGCGATCGCCATGCGGCGTGCGGCCGCCTTCGCTCCTGGTCACATCGCTCTCCCACCACCCCCCGTGCTGCTGCGTCCCTTGCGCGGCAGCCCTTTCGCCTCTCCCTCCCTCCATTTGACTGGCTCTCGTCCACCCACTTCTGTCATCCTCAAATTTATGCTTTCGACTCCTGCCGAGTGACAGGGGGCGCGCTCGTCTGCTGTAACGTCCGTCCACCGGGACTAACACAAGAATGAGGAAGGTGGCTGACTTGTCGTTCTGGCAAGCCTGGTCCTTGGTTCTCTCGATGATTCCTTTTGTTCCTTTCTCTCATGTTTCTTTTGGCCTCTTGCTCTTCCTGGCAGGAGTGTAGATGAGAGCTTCATCTCTTGCACCAGCAGGGGTCAGAGTCACGACGAACAGACCAAAAAAAGAAGCCCGCCGCAGACCGACACCTTCCCATGGCGTTCTTCGAGATACGACGGGGGAGATTGTGAAGATGGATGGGCCAACAAGATAGGAAAACTTGGGTCTTACTCCATCCATGGTTGACCAAACAAAGTATATATCTCGACTCTTGCCGCGTCTTCTTGCATCACCAACCTCACTTCTTTTCCACTCCCATCCTCTTCCAGCCTCATCTCGATATCCAACACTTAAAGACCCCCCCAAGTCTCGCTGCCTCTTGCCCGTCCTCTCTGAGATAGTTCCGATACCTTGGTCTTTCGACTTTCGGTTTCTCTCCCCTTTCACCTCAGGCCACCAACTCCCTTCCCGCCCTCGCTGTTATAGTGCTTCCGGCTCCCGCTGGTCCCATTGTCCTCTCTCTTCGCTTTAGCTTCCTCAACTTTTAATATCTCTTCCCCACCACCCAACATGAAGTTTTTCGCTGCTGTCGCCACTGCCCTCCTGGGCGCCGACGCCGTCCTGGCCAGCCCAGTGACGCTGGTCCCCCGTGCGCGCCGCACCTCCAAGGGCGGCGTGCCGCGGCGTACGCGGCCGCGCATCTCGGCGGCAGCACCTAACGGCGTCACCATTGATTCTGCACTGGGCGACGGCAACGGTACGGCGCACGTCGACTACTCGACCAACTGGGCGGGCGCCGTGCTGATCGGCAGCGGCTACACGTCCGTGTCCGGCACCTTTACCGTGCCGACGCCCAAGGTGCCGTCCGGCGGCGACTCCGACACCGAGTACTCAGCGTCCGCGTGGGTGGGCCTCGACGGCGACACCTGCCAGACGGCCATCCTGCAGACGGGCATCGACTTCAATGTGCAGGGCGGCTCGACCTCGTTTGACGCCTGGTACGAGTGGTTCCCCGACTACGCCTACACGTTCTCGGGCTTCGCCATCCACGCCGGCGACGTCATCGCCCTGACCGCCACGGCCTCGTCGCCCAGCGCCGGCAGCGTCGTCATCGAGAACAAGTCCACGGGCAAGACGGTGCGCCACTCCTTCTCGGGCCAGAGCCAGGCGCTGTGCGAGACCAACGCTGAGTGGATCGTCGAGGACTACGAGGAGGGCGGCGGCCTCGTGCCCTTTGCCAACTTTGGCACTGTCACCTTCACCGACGCCGCCGTCACCCAGGCCGGCACCTCCGGCGCCTCCGACGTCTCCGACGCCACTATCATCGACCTGCGCCAGAACAACCAGGTCCTGACCAAGTGCTCCACGTCCGGCAGCAGCACCGTCTCGTGCACGTACGTGTAAGAAGCAGCCGAGCGGGGGAGAGCGTGAGAGGAGGCGGCCCGTCTCGTACATGCCACACGCGAAGCCAAGGGTTCTGGTGGCACAAACTAACCCAGGCGCGAGGGAGGCTTTCTGTTCATGTTAACGTGGCTTGGCGAAGTGCCATTTTGTCGGGTTTATTTTTCTCCTTTTTGGAAAGAGAGGCATATATTGGGATATTCAGAGGCATATTTCCTTTTTGGTAATTTTCATAAGGCATATTATGGAAATTAAACCTTATTCTAAGACACTGTAGTCAGATGACTCCGTCCAAAAGCTGTACGTTCGTAGACCGGCGTGTGAACTCTGATGCGCGAGTTTCGTACGAATTGGAGGATTTGGATATCTTTCTTCATATCAATTCACCAATCCTCCATTTAATTTCAATATAGTAATAGCCTAGAGAAAAAGGACTCCGAAAGGACTGAAATGTGAGACCAGCAAGTATTGGCATTGGTGAGCTATAAGAGAAGTATGCTGTTACATGCCAAACTGACACCGTTGATGCAAGGGCCGGCAAAGCAACCGAATCAATCCCCCTAAAAAAAAAAAGCTTCTCTAAAATTTTAGAAACACGATAACGAGAGGGGACTGGCACATTAAACAGAAAAGATTGTAGGGTAATAAATCTCCACATATTGGATTCCCATGGGAACAGATTTACATTTGCGCTAGCCTTGAGTCTACGAACATAGCAACATACGACTGTTTCATCGCTCTGAGCATGCTCCTTGTTGCATTTGAAAACCTGTCTTATTCACAGCGGCCTTCACTAGTACAGTATTTTCGTGACTTCTGGATTGCTAGCTTTTGTTGATCTTAAGAGCCTAACCTTCGCAATAGGAAGATTGAAGATACTGCCTTGAGAGATGCTGACAGCTGTTTCCTGGCAAGAAGACCAAAATATTAACCTGAAGATGAGCTTGCTTGGACCGGCTGAGACAATAAACGAAACCCGCTCCAACCCATTTTACTCGGCGACGAATGCCTCTGGCATTTCTCTGTTTCGAATTCGTCGTCAATTGCGTGGAATATTTTGCGTAGGCTACTTTTCCTCCGTGATAAATTGTTTTGAGAAGCGAAAATCCATGACAAAGAGATGACTATGAGAGCCAGATAAAGACAATTTTAGGTATCCAACAGAAACAATGCAATATGCAAATAACAATGAGTCGTGACAGAAAGCGCAAAGACCGGGATAAAAACAGAAGCCAAATACGCTCAGTGTTTTCTCTACTGGTGGTCACGGAACCCCTCTGGCACTTCGATGGGCGTGGGCAGAGATGCCGCATTGTTCTTCTTGCGCGCCAGGTTGAACAACTGCCGGACCGGCTCGAAGTCGACAATGTCGTCGGCCGCCCGCGGCACGTGTACCCAGCGCACGATGCCCACCGCGTCTAGCGCAAAGGCTCCGCCCATCTGCCAGCGGTTGCCACCGGACGACGAGGAGGATTCCGGCGACATCGTCTCGGATGAAGATGCTGGTGCTGTTCCTGCCGGTCCTCCCTTTGCCTTCTTGGTTGTCCACCGGCTCCAGATTCCCTCGTCGCGGCCCAGGGCGTACGTAGCATAGAGGGCACGCGGGTTCCACATCTGCCAGGAGGTATTAAGACCTAGGCCCCAGCGGGCATACAGCGCCCTGGACGGGTCCACGACCACCTCGGTGTCCCAGGCGCCACCGATCTCGGCAACCCACTCGTCGGTCACATCTCGCGACGCAGCCTGAGATACAGCGATGCAGGCGATCTCGCCAGCGTGGTCGGCCGAGAATTCAGCCAGAGTCCGGAAGGTCTTTTCAGCAACTGGAGAAGGAGAGAAGCAGCATGAGCGAGGCGCACATGAGCGAAAGATGCACGAACATTGCCGTTTACCTGCTCTAGGGGCTTGGGAATTACGTACATGAGTCACCACATTGACGGAGAAACACAACCAGTGTGGGCTTGCCTCGGGGCAGCCTGAACTCTGGGGATTCGGGTGCCGTTTGACCAAGAGCGGGCACAGGGGCGATGGCTGGCTTAGCAGAGGCAGAAGCATGCTGACCAGCGTCAGATGTGTCTGTTTGGTTTGCCATTATGGCGTTGCCGTTGATTCGAAATTATATTTGGGTGCAGTTTGGATGAAACCGTCCTTGATGTTTGTAGATGAATGAGACAAAAAACAGCGAAACGGGAGCGGCAAAAGGCTGAACGGCAAGGGATACCAAGAACGATTTTCAGCTGCTTTAAAGCTTCATGAGCCTGAAATTCACAGTCAGCAAAGACGCAGTTTTATGCTCCATAATAAAAGAGCTGTTGGCCACCTGATAAGATAAAGCTTCCCCTCCATGGCAGCGACCAGGCTTCCTTTTTTTTTTTTTTTTTTTTTTTTCTGGCGGGCTGCTAATACTAAGACGCGGGCACTATGAAATTCTATTCTAACGTCATTTCTCCAACTGCTTTGAAAGCACTCTTCTCACTCACGACTCTCTTTAAAGTGTAGAGTCTTCTTCATACCGTGCTACCCTTTCATCTTGTCGTATAGAGTGTAGCAGCTTTTGACCTTTCCACCCACACTGAATATCGTCGAAGATATTCTGGTGAACCGCTGACTTTCCGGGGCTGGGTGCCCCCTCTTAGTTGATCTGAATAGCTTCCCCTTGCTCTTCTGCCTCTCTAGGCGGAAGCCGTAGACAGACACGATGCACGAGGTCATCACGCTGCAGCTGGGCCGCCTGAGCAACTACGTGGCGACCCACTTTTGGAATGCGCAGGTGCGCGAGCAAACCCCAGGAGCGTTCCTCTCTGCCGGCGCGGCGAGCTGCTGACAGGCCCCCCCCCTCGCAGGAGTCCTACTTCACCTACGGCCAGGATGAACCGTCACCTGTCGACCACGATATCCACTGGCGTGCCGGCATAGGCGCCGACGGCACCGAGACCTACCTGCCGCGGACCGTGGTGTACGACCGCAAAGGCGGCTTCGGGTCGCTGCGCAAGGTGAATGCGCTGTACGAGGTGCAGGAGCAGCAGCAGCAGGAGACCGGCGGCGGCGGGCCCAACGGCTTCAACGCAGCCGTAGGCAGCGTCGCCGGTGGCATCTGGTCAGCAGGCCGCGCCGTCGTGCACCGGGCGCCGCCCATCCTGCCGAGCGCCTACACGCAGAGCCTGGACTCTGGCGTGCCGCCGACCGAGCCGCTGACGCCGGCCGCCGTGCGCTATTGGTCCGACTACAACCGCGTGTATTTCCACCCGCGGTCGCTGGTCGAGGTCGGCGACGAGCCGGAGGCGAGCGAAAGCGCGGCCGGCGGCAACAGCCGGCGCGAGTACAGCTGGTTCGAGGGCGAGGCGCTCTTCGCCGGCCTGGACCGCGAGCACGACCTCCTGGACCGCGACCTGCGGCCCTTTGTCGAAGAGGCCGACCACATGCAGGGCTTCCAGGTGCTGGCCACTGTCGACGACGCCTGGGGTGGCTTCGCCGCACGCTACCTGGAGCGCATGCGCGACGAGTACGGCAAGGCCACCGTCTGGCTGTGGGCGCTGCAGGAGCCGGTATCGCGGCTGCCGCGGGTGCGTATTCCTATTTCGGGCTCCCCTTTGTTTTAAGGGAATCTATTTTTTTGCCCTTTCTCATCGAATGCTGACCCACTGTTCTTTTTCTCCGGCCCCCAGGATAAACGCATTGTCCGCCTAGCCAACAAGGCCCGCACGCTCGCCGAGGCCCACACCCAGGCCTCGCTCGTCATTCCCCTGGCCGTGCCTGCCGTGCTGTCGCGGGCCGCCGTCCAGCCCACGCTCGACCCGACCTCGCCCTGGCACACCGCCGCCCTGCTGGCCACCGCCATGGAGACGGCGACGCTGCCGGCGCGCCTCCGCCCGGGGGCCGGCGCCGGAGCCAGCGGCCACGGCGGCCACGGCGGAGACTCGCTGGCGTACCTGACCGAGCTGCTCAACGCCACGGGCAAGCAGACCGTGGCCAACCTGCAGATGGCCGTGGGCCGGCCGTGGAAGGAGGTGGCGCGGACGCAGAAGGCGCGGCGGGCGGCCGCCGGCGACGACGACGACGACAACTTGGACGACTCCAGCGCCGACCTGCAGCTGGACGTCGACTTTGCCCCACAGGACGAGCCTGCCACGGCTTCGGCGCTCCTCAACAGCCGCCAGCGGGGGCGGCCGAAGAAGACGCGCATGTTCGGCCAAGCCGTGGTCACGCGGAACAGCAGCGGCGAAGAGGAGGGCGATGACCATAAAGACGACGATGATCAAGCACAGGATAAGAGAGCTGGCGGCACTACAGTCGACCGCCGCGAAATGGCCCGCCGCCGCTTTGCCCTGAAGCCAGTCAGCCAGAGGTACGGTTGCTTGCAACTTCTTGTATCGCGTTTAGCTTCTCTGAATACTGTTTCTCCTGCTAACCGGGAACCTCGCCCACATCTGCAGATACTCTGTGCCTCTAGAATTTCCCCTGCTCGACAGCTTCCCATACATCTACCAGCACACAACCCGTAACACCGCGTCGGTGCCCGTCACCACTGCCCTGGCCACCGACAGCGGCGTAGCTGCTCGGCTCCAAGCCCTGCGCGCTATTGTGGCCGCGCCGCGGGCCATCGGTCTGGAAGACCGCGAGGCCCTGGGCAGCGAGCTGGCGGACTTAGCCGACGCATACCACGACGGCTGGTCAAGTGGGAGCGACGAGGATGACGACGACGACTGATGAGAAACGATGCGACTTCTCACTCTCTCACTCTGTGTGAACTACTTCTCATTGGGTACAAACAGCTTCTTGATATTTTATGTGAAGAACGTTGGAACGGCTCAATGTTTAGGCTCGAGAGGCACGTATGCCTCAAAAAAGAGTTTTTGTTATTTTTGTGTTACGAAATACTCGTATGTATGTACATATATTAAAACACGGAAAAATGCCCCGACAAAAGGAAGAAAATGCTATATTCGCATCAACCTCACCATCCTTGTGCTCTCCTGCTGCGTAGGCACCTCTCTACGGCAGCTATTCCAGTCTGCTGCAGCATGATGAATCTGGTATTACTACTATGTTAGTCGCTTTCATATGGGGATGGGGAAGATACATTTCTGGCAAGGCGGTCTTGAAGATCGCTGCTCGTTGTGTTAGATCAACTTTTTCTTTTTTTTCTTCTTTCGTTTTCTTTCATCGGCCACCATGCTAACCGTTCACTTTTCTCTTCTTTTTTTCCTATTTTCAATCTTTCTCTTTTTGAGTAGTTTCATGTTGTCGTCATGTTTGTAAGCCTGTTGGTACAGTTGTCCCGTTAAGGGACGAGTAGGTTTCTTGGTGAGGTACTTCGGGAGGTAATATAGCGGTGCCCATCTGAGCACTTTTGTGAGTCGACGAATATGTCCGATATCCTGCTGGAAGTCGCGGCAGTCCCCAAAAAAGAAAAGAGCCTGGGATGTGAGGCAAAAATGAAGAAAAGAGCCATTGCGATGAAACTGTCTGGGTTTCCCGAGATGTCACCAATTAACTTTGTTCTTCATCTCTTCGGATGCACTGACCTGATTCCATCCAAACCGAGAAGCTTATCTAAAGTGGCATTCTAGAGCCATCGGCATTTTATATTGGGGACATGGCGCGGGCAAAAGAGAAATATACATGGCAGTTCGTTGTCGTGGTGTTTGCTGGATGTGGCTCGTTGCTCAGCCTGCGGCTGCGGCGGTCACCGTTGTTGATGGCTGCTGCTGGGAGTTTTGCGTTGTCTGCGAATTTGTCTGCGACTGTTGTCGTTTTGTTGGTGGTGGGTGAGAGGCATTTTCCTAACAAGAATACTGTAAGCTTTCTGACACGGAGACGGAGAAGTGAGGGGAGACAGGGGGAATTGGAAACTGGTAGTATGGTGGCAATTTTTTTTGACTCGGAGGCGGAATTGCTCGTTGAGCCGTCCTTTGGATGTCGTGCAACAAGACCTACTTCTGGGGCGTTCCGCTTCTTGGTGCCGTTGGCGGCGGCGGCGGGATTTCGGCGGCCTGGCCGAGGACCACGGACTGGCTTAACAGGTCTTGTCTCGCCTGCTTCGAAGACATCGTCAGGAAGAGCAAAGCTTTTCCTCGGTGTTAGTAGAGCCTTTTCTCGCTGGTAAGGGAGGGGAGGGGAGCAGCTTCATCACATACTTGCGGACGTGCTGGATGCTGAGGGTGCAGATGTCGACCAGCTTCTCCTTGTACTTTTCCCAGCCGAAGCACAGCTCCTTAAACTCATCGACCTGGAACGAGAGATCGAGAGACTTGGCTCCTGCGGTGGCAAAGTTAGCGCATGCTGGGGCAGAACCCGGAAAGCAGAATAAAAGAGACCACTGTACCTTCGACGAGCTCGATGCCGATGTAGTGGGTGAGCGTGAACACCTCGACGGCACCGTCCGCCTTGGCGGCGTCTACCGCAGCAGCGGCGGCGGCGTCGCCGTTTTCGGTCTTGTCGGCGTCGGGCTTCTTGACGAGGTAGTCGAGGCTGCCGTTCTGGACGGCGTCGATCTCGGCCTTTGAGCGGCAGAGGTGGGTACGCTCGTAGCCCTTGTTGAAGGGGCGGGCGAGGGCGATGGACTCGTGGCGCTCGAGGCCCTGGACGAGGACGCGGACTTTGGACTCGACGAAGCCGGACCAGGCGTTCTGGGCCTCCTTGTCGGTGCTGGCGGAGATGACGGAGATGTAATACTTGTAGTCGGTGGTGAAGAAGCTGTGCTTTGTAAAGAGGTCCTTCCAGGGGCGGCGCCCGCCGATGATGGTCTGGGCGAGGTCGGAGGCGCGCTCGAGCTCGCGCTTGATAATGGTCAGCGACGACTGCGAGATGTTGTAGGTGGCGCACATGGACGGGTAGGCGGGGGTGATGATGGGCATGATGTGGAACTGGTCGCCGCGGTAGACCTTGGGGTTCCACACGCGCACCGGCAGCGGGCCGTCCTCGATGGGCTTGAGCAGGACCGGGTTGGGCCAGGGCCAGCGCAGGATGATGCCGAAAAACTTGGACACGATGACGGCGCCCGTCGCCTTGGGGTACAGCTGGCACACGCGCGCCACCATCATGGCCCAGGCCACGCCGCCCGGGAAGCCCATGATGTTGGCGTAGATGGCGCGGCGCTGGGCCCACAGCTTGACGGCGCGCAGGGCGTCGCGGAAGGTGCGCTGCTCGGGCACCAGGCTGAGGATCTCGTCGGTGACGCGCGTGCCGTTGACGGACCGCAGCTCGGCCTCGTCGAGGCCCCGCAGCAGGTTCGAGTCCTTGAGCCCCCACTTGTCGTCGGCCGGCAGCTGGGTGAGCAGCACGCGGGAGAAGATGAGGTCGATGCTGATGCCCGAGTACTCAAAGGTGATGATGGGCACGAAGGCGTCCTCGACGGCGACTAGGTCGGTGATGGAGCCCGGCGGCGTCATGGACTGCAGCATCTCGGGAAAGTAGCGAAAGTAGTCTTCGCGCGTCACATACTTGGGCGCCAACACTAGCGTGTCGATATCGGAGCCGGGCATGTAGACGCCGAGGCGGAAGCTGCCGTAGGTGAAGATCTTGGCGACGGCGTCCTTGGAGAGCGTCGGGTTGTCTGGCGCTTTTTCTCGGGCCACACGTTTCACAAAAGCATTGGCCACGGTCCGCAGCGAATCGAGTACGTCGAATCTGAAGGACAAGCGAATGTCAGCAAAATTTGGGGGGGGGGGGGGGGGGGGGGGGGGGGGGGGTATTGGGGCAGCAATTCCAAGTCGTCCTTCGCTAGGAAAAATTCCTACCGTTTCTGCGTCTCGGCCGTGCTTTCGAAGGTTCCCTGCTGCCGCAGCTCTTCAAGAAGCGCATCGGTCTGTAGGCGCTGCTCCTCAGTGGGCATTTCCGTCGAGAGCGGCGGCGTGACGCCATATTGCTTTTCGAAACTCATGACGCTGCCTTCGGTGATCCTCCTCCTTCTATTTTACTGCAAGAGATAAAATCTATGGCGTTATCATCTGAGGTAAGAGTGTGGGCACTTCGGACTACACAAGTCGTCTATGTTTATCGTAATTCGCGTGGAGAGCTATGTATGAGGTCAATATCGGCGTCGCGTGGAAAAAAAAAGGTCGCACACGATAAAGATCGGAGATGTTGTGTTGGCGGATCGGAATAGTCTTAACGGCGACGCGGGAGAAGACGCGATGAGTGGCCAGACTGGAGGGATTCGATATTGGAAACGCGTCAAATGCAGTCGAATAACGAGAAGCCGAGGGGAATAAAAACCACGAGAAGAGACCGAGGAAGAGAGAGAGCGAGAGAGAAAAGAGAGAAAAGAGAAACGAAGGCAGCGGACAGAAGCCAAGCAAAATTTTCAGATCGCTAAAGACGAAGACTCGATGAAACTCGATGAAGTTTCTTGGATGAGAAGACACGCAAAAGGGCCACAGCGACAAAGGGAATAGAGAGAGAGTGAGGAGTGGGGAAAAGGGGAGGGGGGATAGAGAAAGGAAGAAGAGAGAAGGGGAAATGGAACTGAGGGAAAACAAATGAGGAAGAGATTTGGAGACGAGGATGTGGCGATGAAAGAGGAGAGGAATGTAAAGGTCGCAGATGGTTCCGAATCATGTAGTTGGCGCCGATGCAGAAGCAAAAATATAATGGAAGTTCAGGGGCCAACTGCAGCGATGGCCATGGAGTACAGCAGGACGATAGCGCCCAGAGCCTTGGCGTACGAAGTGTGTTTTTTGCACCGCATAAGAGAATATTATTGCTCTCTGCGGCATATAACTACGTGCATACGTGCATTTTATTCAGAGGTGCATTTATGCAGAACGGAACGCCGAAACGCCGTGACAACGTAACTGTGCCAGAACAGTCAATTACACTGTATTTACCACTGTCTACAACCGTACGCACATTATAGCTCTGGTGGCTCTCATCAACTATTAAGCCTCGGTGTAGAAGTCTACTTTCGAGCATAAGCTTTACCACTACATCATGTATGCAGTAATGCATCTCTTTTCCTTTTTTAGCCTTGACAGATGCTCCTTTTCAAAGCTTCTCGCAAATTGTTCGATATATATTTAATCAAAGACAGAAGGCCAGCGTATTTACCACTGGTGAATGAAAAGTTCTGCTTTGCTTTGTTCTTCAAACTTGCTCCCCTCCACCATTCGTGAACCATAGCTGGAAGACGGATCCGACTTGGGCTGTGCAATGGTCCCATAGCAGCCATTCGTTGCATTCGTGCTCAAAGTAACCCTAGATACTCGCCTTCCGGAGATGTCCATGGAGATTCGCGCAGGTGCCCAGGAGATGTTGCTAGGGGCCCACAAGAAGGTCTCCGTCTGCGCGTTGGAATAGGTGAGCGACACATTCAGCGGCCCGTCCAGCACAGGCCCGGCATTCGTCGATGGGCCCAAGTTGTCGGTTCGCTGCCAGACGGGAAATTGAAGCGTCGAGTCGGTCTTGGGGGGCGAGTATGACGCCTCGATATTTCGAAAGGCCCGGACGCGGCAGTCGAGCTGGTAGGCCGGCGGCGGCGGCGGAGATCGGCTCCCGCCCATCAGGGGAATATTCGCCTGAGCAGGGCAGGTGAACGCCTTGATGGTGTGGTCGCTATTGAACTCGAGCGGAAAGAAGTAGGTACTACTCGCCGCCTGGTGGTTGTCTGCGTGCCAGATGTATCCCCTCGGGGGGAAAGACGTAGTTGTTCGGGCTGGTCCGGTAGCCGAGGTTCCCTGCTACGACGACGGTGCCACCACCTGGCGTAGGGAGGACATTGGCGCCTTTGTTCTGTCCGCCACAGCCGTCCATACTGACGTAGCCTCCGTCCTTGTGTGGCCCCATGGCCTTGTCCGAGTAGTAGTAATAGATGTAGCGGGCACAGTTCTAGCAGGTCATGCCAAAAACGAGATAATAGCAGCCATCTTTGTAGAATGCTCCCGAAGCCTCCAATGAAAGACCATGGCGCAGGAGCTCAGTGGAATTTCGTACAAGGACCTTGGTAGCAGACGTGTTCACAGTAGCCGTCAGACCAGGCGTGAGCTGCTGAACCCATATAGGCCATACAGGCGTCGTGTCGGGGGCACTGACAATTCCATTGAGGGGATCGGTGGCGATGTAATGAGTGCCGTCTGGCCCTTCGAAGACGTCGAAATCATGGGAGAGTTTGTCTCCCTGAACAAGGGAAAGGGAACTGTTCCACGGACCTCGGCGAATCAGACGTTGTATAGGATATGCGCGGACCGCCGCCCAAGAACATGACATATCGGTTGTCTGCTCTGGTATAGCGCACAAGTGGCTTGGTGATATTGGCCACGGTGATTGCCGTCTGGAAGAAGTCTTCGAGTTTCTAGCTGGTCAAGTCTGTAGAGCTGAATGTCTGATACCACAATTGCCGTCCGCTCCGTAGTCCCCGGGGGGATATACGGGACTCACAGGGTAGTTTTTTGTCTGGCGGATTTGCATAAACAAAGATACTACCTCCACAGCCCCATGTTGCCGAGTACATGTAGTATTTGCCTTCAAAGTAGCTGAGGTGCGCTTCGACCATCTCTTGGCCATCACCATCCACCGTGACTGGATAAACAGGTTTGCCATACTTCAGCGGTTGTAGAGGATGCGGAGGTAATCCATCCTGGCCTTCAAGAATGTCCGCAGGAGCGAAGTTGATCTTGGTAGCATAAGGTTGAGGCGCTGACGCTGTAGCAAATGACACAAAGGCCGTAGCAGCGATGCTACAAAAACATAAACTTCGCATCATGTCTTATAACAATTGGCCGAATATCCATGAATGTCTTATGATCTGATAGAGATGTAAGTCTACACACAGATGGCATACAGTACCATCGAAGCCGTATATTTATGTACCGAGACAAACCTCCTGCTACATTCATCTTACGGCTCCCACGAGTGCTTGATTTCTCCGCATTTGAAATAACACTATGTATCAACGGATCTGGGGTCTGAGCAGAAAAAATGAACTGTAGCATCCGGGAACCGGAACATCGGTGACAAGATGCATCGTAACAATTCACCTATGTTTTTGGTTTTGTACATAGCGGACATGGTTTGGAGCAAAATGTAGTAAGTATAGCACTGAAAATGAGTTTCCTTTCGTCGGTTTGAAAGAGACTGGGGGTTAAGCATATCTGGTTATAGACAAGTTTGATGAAATTGCACGAGAGTGGAGTGCCGACTGAGTTGGAAATCCGGACTACATTGTATATTGCACGAAGAGCCACTGACAGTGTCAATTAACTCTAGTTCTTTTTTTGGACACTACATCGCCAGTTCCCCACGGCTTCGCACCTCGTACCTGGCTCTGATTTTGGTGTGGAGCCTGGCAAAGGTTGTCCCCGCCACTACTACCCCAGTGGCGAGCAAAAAAAAAAGTTGATTCTTGTACGCTTCTTCCGATTTCCGTGAGACCGGGGCAAGTGACCTGCCATCCCGACGGACCATCGCTGGATTTCCTTTACTATTTCAAGCTGACAATGGAATATGTCTGGTCAAAATTTAATTTAGGACGGAATGACCTCCACAGCCGGGTATCGGGGTCACAATTATCTAGCTCGTCGCGCACATGGAGACAGGGTACTACCCGGGTATCGGGGTTACGCTATCTAGGTAGCTTGTTGTACGCAGTGAGACATGATATTTTCAAATTCCGCGTTGAACCAACCAGTTATGCATATGTTAACGGGAGAGCAATTGCTGCTAATCTTAAAGATGATCCAATGCCTGCCTTCAGCAGCTACAACAATATATATTCTGCATCGTGCCGTCACTGCTTTCTGCTCTCCAGCCATGTTTTGTATTTTGCTGCCGTATCTTTCTTCGGAGCGTCATTCTGCTCGGGGTGTAAGTAGCTGTATTATTTTCTATCGGGTAGAGGTCTGCTTCAATGCTTCGAGCAGCCAAGCTACGTCGGCGCAATCTCCACATGACTGAATTTAACCATAAGGGTATTTGACTCATTGTTCGCCACTGTTCGCGTTGCGATCTTTTTGAATGTCTAATTGATTTAATAGTGGTGCTACTTCTCTGTATCCCGTAAGCCCTATACGCATTTGGCTTTTAGATACAATGTGTAGGAAATGGCGGAAGTGGCCATCCACTGAAAAAGGCGACCGTCAGCACATGCTTTTTGGAATCAAACGAGCCACCACAAGCTGATCCTACGAACATATCCCCTCGTTTATTTATTTCTTTCTAGTAAAAAAAAAAGATTATTCTGAGTTCTGGGGGCGGGTCGCCGGGGTGCGGGTTGTCGTTGGAGAGAAACTGTTAGTCGACTGCTGACTTGTAAAACTGCCACTCACGGCTTATCGGGGTGGGTCTTCTTCTCCACACAGAATTAGTTTGCAAGTTGGGGTATGCACGTACATCCTTCATGCCAGGCACATGCATCTCCTAGGCTGGTCTACCATGTATTTTAAGGAGTCTTCTCCCTCATGACACGACTGCATCTTGACGTGGTATGTCTTTCGTTGTCATATCTTGATTACATGGTGGGAGATATTCAAAATGGCTTCAATGGAGTTCTCAAACGTTTGGCGTCATATGACGCCCTATCTCGCTTTCAACAGCATTGTTTTCCTTCAGGGCGCTCTCTTATTTGGGATGTAAGTAGCTGTCGAGCTGCTGCACCGCGGTGTTTTGGCTTCGGTCTTTGGCTAACAGCGTGGCTCAGTGACACAGGCTCTTTCGGCTCGCTGCAAGCCCTTCCCTCCTTTCTTCGACGTTTCGGGGTCAACAATGGCCATGGCGTCTTTACGCTGCCGGCAACGAGAAAATCTCTGATGAATTCCCTGCCTTGGATCGGCAAAGCTACGGGCTGCCTTGGGTCAGATTCGTTGATCGAACGGATCGGGTTCAAGAAAACCATGTACATCACGGCAGCCATTCAGATCGTCGGGCTGATCTGTAAGTGCGATTCGCGTCCTGGCGAAAAGGAGATCTGTGGAAAGGGATGCTGATATCGCATGCAGTGGAGTTGACAGCCTCCCACTGGGCCCAGTTTACTGTTGGCCGCATCATCACGTATCTTGCGACCGGCATAGCTGAAAATGCGGCGCCGACTTACAACGCTGAGACGTCGCCACCTGCTGCGCGAGGATTGCTGTCGGGATCCATCATCCTCGTCGCTTCCTTGGGCAACCTCTGGGGCGCAGGCATGTCCCGTGCCTACTCGACAACCATAGGGAAAGAAGGCTGGATGGTCCCGACGGCCATGCAGTTTATCCCGGCTATTGGCCTGCTTGCACTTGTCCCTTTCACGCCAGAATCGCCTCGGTGGCTCCTTTTCAAAGGGAAGCGCAACGCCGCCAAAGAGACGCTTGACAAGATCCGACCGAAGCGCTATGTCGAAAGCGGTGTCACCGTAGCCGAGATCGACGCCATCGAGCAGCTGATTGAGGAGTCCCGGGCGACCGAGCACCAGAGCTCGTGGCTGGATCTCTTCCGGGGCAATTATCTTCGCCGCACGTGGATCACGGCCACCCTCTTCGTCCTCGAGCAGACAAACGGAAACCAGTTCGTCCAGTCCTACGGTGCCACATTTTATGTCCAGCAGGGCTGGGGCGCCATGTCGTTCACATATACCACGATCGGGCAGGTAGTCGGCGTTGTCGGGTGCGCCATCGGCGTCCTCTTGTTCGACGTGGCGGGGCGTCGGCCGCTGTTTATCTACGGCAGTGTCGTCTGCACTTTCCTGTTGTACCTTGCCTCTGGCCTCGGCACCAAGACTCACCTGAATAGCAGCATGTCCCACACGATCCTCGCTTGTTTCATGCTGCTCCCGGCATTCACGAGAATATCGGCTTCCAACAACGCCTTCCTTACCGGTGCAGAGATTGGTGGGATACGGATGCGAAAGAAGACAATGGTGAGTGCGTCAGGCTAGGAATAGCCGGCAGCGCTTGCTCTCTCAAACTATGGCTTAGCTGACCATGCTTATCAAATGCAGGCTTTTGGTACCGCCTGCGACGTCCTTGCGGCCTTCCTCGTCACCTTTGTGACGCCCTATCTGCTCCCTAGTATGGGTGTTAATATCGGCTGGATCTTCGGCTCTGTGGCTGCATTTTCCGTCGTCTGGGGCTTCTTCTTTTTCCCAGAACTGAAGGTGAGTCTCCTTTCTGGTCTTTTCCCCTCAGCCACTGCTAACGAACGAATAGGGTCGGTCGCTGGAAGAAGTCGATCAGCTCTTCGCCGCTGGCTTAAAGGCATGGGAATTTGAGAAGTACGAGACACATGGAACAAGCCATCTTCTCACGACCCTCGAAAACGAAGGGAAGATGACAGATGGAAAACCTCAAGTGATGGAAGCAGAAGTAGCATGAGAGACAAGCCCAACGACTTGCCGAGTTTCAAATCTTTCATACTGTTCTGGTTATATCGGCTCGCTGACAAGATAAAATCCGTTCTTCTGTTTGGAAAACTTAAAATGTTGCATTTGTCCCCCTTGTAAAGAACCTGAACATAGCCCTAAAAAAGCTGCAGTTCAAATTCTGCCGTAATAGCGGTCCGGTATTATTTCTGCAGCAAGCCTTACGTCTAAACCTTTTGGACCGATAAGTTTTGATGAAATCTAGTCAACTATGAACTTATGGTTCCCCCAGAAATTAATCAACACTACGTTTAGCACATATGCCAACAGGCCGTTGAATGTGAATTCACCAGTCTTTAAGAGCTTGCCAACACTACATAGATCTTCTCTACTTAATTGAAGCTGATCTAGCAAAGCTAAATTACGCCTATACTTATAAAAAAATCTGACACGGTCGTGCTTGATGGTAAGGGTCCGGAAACAGCGGCCGGAGGCAGCGCACAGTCGCCGGGTATCTGGGTACAATAGTTGTGTTCTACATTCGATAATTGCGTGAATATTTGGATGACATTGTCTTCCAGCTTTAGCAGCTGTTCAAATTAATCCTTAAATAAGCAAAGATACACGGGAGGGAATTGTAGGACAAGTGCTGATAAATGTGTTTAATTCTTTTCACAATCGTGTCTTGGACTTCCTAGGGTGGTGGAATATGCTACCTAGACAGTCAACACCCTTGTTCAGCAAGGAACAGGAGAATCCCAGCAAGGCCCACGCTAGTGCTCGATATTAGCGTGATGCACTGGCGCACAGGCACTTGACAAAGTCCTAGAATGCGACTGCATGTCCAAAGAGTAAAGTGCGAGAACATCTATAAAGAGATAAAACCTCTAACTGCAAAAGGTCATAAAAAGCGATGGCCATATCAGCACTTTCTCGCTTCACCTTGCCCGGGGAGGAGTTGTGATCTATTTATAGCAAGTGCTTGAGCTTTGGTGATACGTAGAATAGATTTCGTTTGCTAGCTGCCAAGTATTGAAAAGGGGCTTTGCAGACGGATGGGATTGTCTCTCAAGTTTATTTTCTGTGTCACACTGTCAACTACTCGCAGCGGAGTACGCGTTATACAAAACCATACGGTGCCCAGTTGAAAAATAGCTTTAAATTAATTTGTTGTTGCCGCCAGAAAGTTCATCACATAATAAGCCAACGGCTTGTGTCGGTACTAGAAAGAACGGTAAAAGTCTTCATATTCTAGCTAGTTCACAGTGACCTCGGTACGAATCTTAAATACAAAAGTATACACAGCGGCACCGAGGGCGAACGCGGACGTTATTCAATCACGCTTGGATAACGGAGCAGATACGAATACGATCTGGCCCAATTGCGATATTCCGCTACATGCAGACCTAGAATCATGGTGGATTTGAGCAGCGACGGGAATTATGATAGTAACAGAAACGATACGAGCACATATTCGCCCACGGTGCTGATGGTAGTGTTCGGAATCAACTTGGCATGGCCGATGTGCATGTTGAATCACTCCGCGGACGTGAAAACTAGGACCGTCTATATGCTAAGAGTGACCCGGAGTTCAATCTCGAACACCCAATCACTATCGACGTAGATAAACATAGCTAGAATCATGCACCAAGACATCGCATCCATGTACGGAAATAAAAAACGTTGAAATATTGCTCGAGCAAGGGGCTCAAATTGGATATAGGAAGCGCCAGAATGCCGCCAAGTGAAAGTGTGGAGTGATCAGCGGGCCAACTTAGTCTGAGAGGAGAAAGTCTAGAAGTGTAACTGCCAACTTGCTATGTGCTTAAATTTACCATATATACATGTTTGACCTCTACAAAAACATTAAATTGAAGACATTGGATGAAACGAAATTAGAAGAGGTCACCTGCGTAGAAAATCAAAATGAGGGCAACCTATACGAAAAAGCCTGTAGTTATGCCGCATGTGAGCATTTTTCTTTTCTTTTTGCTGCTTTCTCTTCACGATACCTCGGGGTGGCTCTATATTTTATCATTTGGTGGACAAAGCGCATAAGGAGAATTCTGCTCGGTTATCTTTGCCCGCTCTGATATCGTTTCAACTTACCAGAGTCGGCTATCAAATTAGTAATTCCAGTGTGATTGTGGAATTGTTCACCGTCTGTTTAGAATTTGCGCCATCGGAGCTGAAGAGCCTTACTCCTTTACACCGGTCCCGTATCGTGGTTTGAAAACGTTGCGGTACCGACAATAGTGTGTGGCACAGAGTTACCTCAGCTCCGGCTATCAATCTGTGCGTGTGGTCCACCCTGCAGTGGAGCAGTCCAGACTGTAGGAAGAAATGGGCCTAGAACCCAAAAGCGAAGCTCCGACAAAATGCTCCGCCGGTCACCTGGCGCCTTCGGTCCGGTATCGTCACGGGAATATCTGGCGAAAATTTGAACACTAGATATCTTAATACGGAGAAAATTTGAACAATGAATGTCTCAATATGGAGAGTCCGCGATGTCGTGTTCGGTCGACGCACTATCGTGAACCTTACGGGTGCCCAACAAAAAAAAAAATGGCACGTCCACGATCGTTTGTGTGCGCTTCTCTCGTGGTTTTATTCTGCTCATTTCCTCCAACTCTCTCTCGGCCATCTCTTCTTTCATCAACGCAAAAACAACACTGTCAAAGATGGGCACCACTACCACCAAAGACACCATTAACGTATCAATCGTGGCCCTGCCGCCGGGTGCACTTTCACCAGATGGATCTCCCCTCCCCTCCTCGTCCGAGGCCACCACGGCGCTAGCATCGCCTGTCTTGAGGCCCCGCGATGAACCACCGCCAAATCCGACGCAGCTGTCGCAGGCCTTGATGTCTAGGCATTCGAAGAATATGATCATTGTCCTGGTTGTACTTGCGAATCTTGTACATGTAAGTGGTTGCGAAATAGGAAATTTTTTAGCCACCAAATGAGGAGAAGCTCAGTAAAAATTAAACTTAAAAAAGAATTAAAAAATTAAAATACCGAAATGAATCTAAATTCTCTTAATTATCTGAACTACTCCAAATTTATTCCTTACTGACAGGGGTTCAATAATAATCATAGTTTGTCTCCAATGCAATCACAATCGGTGCAGGCCTGAAGCTGAGCGCCCTCCTGGGCCATGACAGCAGTCCAGGCACGGCCAACTGGATGCCTGCTGCATACTCGTACGTTCTTCCTCGCCATGTTGTGGCATCTTTAATCTAACACATTCTAGGCTCACCCAAGGCGCCGTCGTACTGGTCAGCGGCCGGCTTGGCGCCATCTACGGCCACCATCTCATGGTCCGTATCGGCATCGCAATCTGTGTCGTCCTTTCAATCGCAAATGGGTTCTGCACGTCGTACAACAGCTTTGTCGCCGTGCGTGCCCTGAGCGGCGTCGGTGGTGGCCTGGGAATGCCGAATGCCATCGCCGTCATCACAATTTTGGTGCGGCCTGGCCGGTCGCGCAACATTGCGCTC
Organism: Hawksworthiomyces lignivorus; assembly: GCA_002917075.1. NCBI lineage: Eukaryota > Fungi > Ascomycota > Sordariomycetes > Ophiostomatales > Ophiostomataceae > Hawksworthiomyces > Hawksworthiomyces lignivorus. The sequence goes on along the minus strand of NTMA01000003.1, from coordinate 219,340 downwards.
GGCTTCATTGGCGCCGCCGGGCCTATTGGTGGCTTTACCGGCATCATTCTCGGTGGCGTATTCACCGAGTATGCGTCGTGGAAGTGGACCTTTTTCTTCTTGTAAGGATATCCTTCCTCAGAAACAGTTTTCTTTTGTTATCCGCTAACGGTTCAAATGCCAGGGCCATTCTTGCTGCCATCATTTTTGTTGGTCTCTGCCTTCTGAGCCCAGGAAGACTTGTCGTCGACAAAAATGGCAAGGTCGACTATCTGGGTGCGGTGCTCGGCATGGGCGGCCTGATGCTCTTTAGCTATGCCTGGAAGTGAGTCTGGCGCTCTTCGTCCGCGGTGTGCGGCAGCTGCTAACGGTTTGCCAGTGACGCTCCTTCGTCGGGCTGGAACAGCTCCTCGGCCATCGGGACGTTGGTCGGCGCCGTGGTCATGTACACAGCCTTTGTGCTGTGGGAGTGGCGCGGCGCCGCCGACCCCATCATGCCCCTGAGCGTCTTCCGCGCTCCGACGTTCTCGGCGCTCATCGCCGTGGTCCTGCTCAACTTTATGTCCTTTGCTATCTCCCTGTGGTACGTGACCGCCTGGCAGCAGAATGTGCGCGGCTGGGGCCTCGTCGACTTCGCCGTCAGCTGGATCCCCTTCCCCATCGGCGCCACCTTCTCCGTCGGCCTGGCCGCCTGGCTCATCCCCCGGCTGCCCGCCCAGTGGATCATGGCTTTGGGTCTCGCCGCCGTGCTGGCCGGCAACCTGCTGCTGGCCACGCAGCCCGCCCAGCAGACCTACTGGGCCCAGACCTTCCCGGCCATTGCCATCAGCAGCATCTGCCCCGACTTTGTCTACGTCGCCGCCCAGATCATCGCCAGCAACAGCGTCACCCGCCGCCAACAGGGCGTCGCCGGCAGCCTCATCGGCACGCTGAACCTCTACGGCGGCTCGCTGGGCCTCGGCTTCGCCGCCACCATCGAGACGCAGCTGACCAAGAACCGCGGCCCGGGCGTCGATGCCTCCGTCTACGGCTACCGGGCCGCGCTCTACTTCGCCGCCGCCCTGGCGGTCGCCGCCTTGGTGCTTGACTTTGCCTTTGTGCGGGTGCCCAAGGATGACCGCGAGGGCTGGCTGGACGAAGAAGATGACACCATCGTGGATGTTCCCATCTCAAGCGACGTTGTGACGCCCGTGACGGAGAAAAGTAATGTTTGAGCAGCCGTCTTGGCTTCTTCTTATGACGGCTGCCTTTTATGCCCTTTACGAATTCTGCTACATGGGAACTGGTCACAAGCAGTCGAAGGGCAGCAAAACAAAAAAAGTTTTAATGCATTTTACGTGTCGCATTTTTAGTTTGGGGATCAGATACAGAATGGCTTGCTTCATGGGTTTTCTTTTGCTACTACTATTATAGATAGACTGACTTAATTATTTGGTTTTGGGTATAGACGGATAGAGACGGAAAATGGGTGAATTTATGGAGGCTACGCGAGGTTGAATAATAATATTAGACATAGATTAAAATAAAATTAATAACACACGAGACAACTCTCAAGTCAACAATACTATGACACTAAACCTCCATGATTTCTCTTTAAATTGATTTATTTACAGGCTGACTAAATCCCGGTTTCCGATCCAGCTCTGCGACGAAATCGACAAAGTCTTCGTCACCAAGAGCTGCCCTCCTCTTGAATTCAACATAATGCTCCTTTGCCCAAGCTGCTTCCTCCCCAGCAGCTGGAACAGGGAACCCGAACTTCATACCTGCTAGCAGCTCGCCAGTGATAAATATGGCCCCCAGTTCCAATTCCGGCGGGGGGAGCTTTTCACCTGAAAAGATTGGGTGCACAATATAGCGCCAGGTGGCGTCGAGGTCGCGGCACAGGCCATTGAAAAGCTCTCGATTGCGAGTCGGTCCGTTGCGTACTCGAGCCGTTATTCGATTTGTGAGATGCTGCCATCGTAAGAAAAATGCATTCGGAAACAGGGGATGAAGGAGAGGGGACTAACCAGTCGCCCGCCGACATATGCCGGCTGGCTGGATGCATCTGTGAAAATGACATTTACATAAAGGCGAGGTACATTAAAGGTTCGGCAATGGATGTCTGTGATGGAGGATGCGAGATGGTCTCTCTGGTCTGAGCAGAGAGGCGCAATGTGGGTGATTTCATACAAAGGCATGACGAACAGAGCGATACAGGGTAGCGGCTCTTACCATGGGCTGGGATGATTCAGATTCGATGACTACAGGATCAAGATGAACATAGCGCACACTCCAAAGTGAAAGACAACAGACCTATATGCGGGGGTTTATTAATCATTAAATCGTGAACACGAGCGTTTCTAGGCTTCCTCGGTTCCCACTTCTCTGCAACCCAAGCGGAGTTATGAGACTCTTCGAACAGCCTTCTTCACAGCCCAGTGACGGCTCCGAACAAATTTTACCACCATATCGCCATGTCAATACAGCTTGAATAGTCATACCGTGCTTTCAAAGGTGGCCCAAGATTCTCAGGAAAAATCTGGACTATGTAGTGGAGAAGCCTAGATGTCTTAAGACGTATACGTGAGAAAGCTCTGGATGCAACGAATTATTGAGACGATGATAATAGTTTGCCTGCAAAGACTAACGCCTGGTAGTCTGTTCTCTTAATTCAAGCTTTACCTGCTGAATCTAAGAATCCATTCATGACCCTGGAGATTGACTTGGCATATATCTCAACAGCCTTCATTTTAAGAACTGTAAGTTCTAGCTTGCCGGCATTTTCAGCGACAAATTTAGAATATTCATCGCGCACTGTCCGGTTCAAGTTAATCTTGGTAATGCCGGCTTTGCGTGCTTCTACAAAGAGCTCATCGGAAACTGGGTGTGTACCGTGCAGCACCAGCGGAATATCAGGAATTGCATCATGGACTTCCCTCAGCCTACGAGATTTATGATAAGCTGATATGGTCCTGTCACGTTGGTCCAGCCTCTTGACTCACAAGGAAAGTTTCCAGTATTTTTCCGGTCCTCCAGGCCCGTAAGACCCATGGATGTTGCCAAATGATGGAGCCAGAAACTGAACACCCGTTTCTTGCATAAAGCGTCTTGCGGCACTTGGTTCCGTCAGAATGGATTCCAAGTTCACGATTGGGAGGCCGTCCTCGCCGCCCTCGATTCGACCCATCTCAGCCTCTAAGGCTATGCCTTTTGAGTTCGCAGTCTCGACGATTTGTTTACACTGGGCAATATTCTCTTCAGGATCTTTGACAGACGCATCAATCATGATCGAGTCGAATGGATAATTGAGTGCCAATGCGACATGCTCAGGCTGAATACAGTGGTCGAGGTGCACCGCAATAGGGACCATGGCGGAATGCGCTGCCTCAACAACATATTTGATGAATGCGAGTCCCTGGAACTCCATGGTCCATGGAAATAGCTGTATTATGGCTGGCGAGCGGCAGCTTTCGGCGGCCCGGATGACTGCAATAACACCATCTTCGTTGTAACTGTGACAAAGTCAGCATCCTCTTTTGATTTGCACATGAAACATTATCACGAGTCAGCAATGTACCAGTTGAATGCGCCAACAGCGTAGTTACCATTTCTAGCTGCCTCCAGAATTTTAAAGGTTCGGTTGTTCTGTGGAAAGGTCGCCATAGTTGCGTATTGGCTCGAAGATCATGCTCAAGAAGACTAACTAATTGGAAGTCGACCTTGCTTTCGCAGACAGAATCCTTTAAAAAGCAAAGCTACCTTGTTTTAGTGGGCTTGGCAAATTCTCTGGTCCCGGAGCAATCCCGGTCAGGTGTGAGACCTTTATACGCTAAATCGGCATTGTCAATGTACAGTTGCGGAGCAAAATGCTGGCTAGCTGAGAAAGCTCTTTACTGTATAAATCGGCGGATTGCCGCTTGTCTGAAGCCCCGCCTCTTCATTGCCGACGCGAACCTCGCAGATGCCCCGATATTAGATATCGTGTCTGCTCTCCAATTGGTAATCCCGGATCATGGTGGCTGATAAACTACAGACGGCAGGCCGAAAGAAAGGCACGGCTTGTGTCCGCTGCCGGACCCAAAAGATCCGGTGCGACGACACCCAACCCGCATGCAAGAACTGCAGCAAGGCAGGCCAGCCGTGTGTGCGACTGAACCATGCTGCCGACCAAGAGACGGCAGGATACATCCACCAGCTAGAGGCGCGCGTCTGGCTGCTCGAGGAAGCCCTTCGCCGAGCAGAGTCCCGGCAGGAAACCGTGGTGGAGATTCCAAAGCCAGCCTCCCCAATCGAGACTTCGAGACTTGGACCCATCCTCAGCCCGCAAAGCTCTTCTGATTCCACCAACACTCTCCCCGTCCATAGGCATTGGGGGACAGATTCCTCAAATACATACGACCCGACGATTCTCGACATCGGCCACCAAGAGCGACATACCCCTCACGACGACGCAACCACTCCCAGAAGCACGGCCGCATCAACCAGCCAGATCAAGCCCTCAGAGCCTCTGGCTCATGAAGTAGGGCTTCTTTCTCTCACTAGCACAAATGAGCCCAAGTACCTTGGGCCTTCATCGGGCGTGCCCTTCGCCCGGCTGATCCTCAATGCCATTCCCCAGTCCCAGGGTCTCCCTACAAGCCTGGCAACACCAGGCGATGACTCGTTCGACAAGCAACACCCACGCCCAGAACCATTTCCACAAAACTGGACTTTTGATGCAGACTTGAAGCATTTCGTCAGCGCTTACTTCGATACCTATCAGCCGCTGTATCCTTTTCTAGACGAGGAAACAATTCTCACACGCGTCAGCAGTGTTTTCTCGCAACAGCCTCATGACTCACATGCTATTCGCAGGCCTAGACTGGAAGACTTTACCAAAGCCTTGTCGCCGGTTCACTGCGGCCAGATTTTACTTGTTATCGCTATTGGAGCACGCACACTCGAACCGAGGCTGTCGGCAGACTTCTCATCCGAGAGGTACTTAGCTACAGCAATGGCCGGAATTGACAACATACTGTTGCACGATACCATGGACGGACTACAGATTTTGCTCCTGCTCACTCTCTGTAGCCTGTGCTTCATTGATGGCCCAAATGCTTGGTTTTTGACCTCCAACATTATAGCTGCCGTCCTTGATCTTGGTCTGCAGAGAAAACTGGTCGATGTTCCATCAAATAGACACATTGAGGGAGAATCTTTGCAAGCATACAAAAATGTGAGGAGAGGCATCTTCTGGTCTGCTTATTCTCTAGAACGGACGCTGGCCGTCGTTCTCGGCAGACCATTAACACTGCGCGACGAGGCTACAGACATTGAGTTCCCCGGAATCGAGCAGCTTGAAGACAGAACCCAGTCAGATGCGGATCAGCTCATATCCGACCGCCTGGCAAAGCGGAGGCGAATGACGGATTCTCCTTACACTATGGCATATTATTCCTTCCGCCTCGATCAGCTGGCTGCGGAAATGAAACTTATGCTCTACCGCGTTGTTAACAAACCAGGCTATTTCCCGTGGCTGCCTGTCACGGCGGAATGGCAAAAAGATGCTCACAGCCGATGTGAGAAGCTGCTGGAAGAGATGCTCAGGGATCTGAAATGGAGCCCGAGAGGTGTAGCAGATGGGACGCTTCAGCATCTTGAAATCAAGTACCACCAGTGCGTCATGCTGCTGCACAGGCCGTCGCCAGCTACGCCACGACCCGGTCTCGAATCTTGGAAAATATGCTATGCCAGCGCCGTGAAGACGGTTTTGATTGCCGCCGAGCTGAATCGCTTCTCCAAGCTGGAGAACAGCTGGCTGATGGCGCATAAAATCTTCATCAGCGGAATCACGTTCATCTACTGCGTCTGGACAAAACCCGAAATCAAGAAGGAGACCTCCCTGCAGTCACTGGAGAGCCACACCTCTGCCTGCATTGGCCTACTGAATTACCTAGGCAAGACTTGGACTGTCGCTGCAGACGCTCTGACTCGATTCGACCGCCTTGCCAAGCTGACTATCAGCGCGTGGAAATCAAGTCTAAATGAGTGCGGCAGCGACGAAGTTGCTGCGAGCCATTCTCTGTTAAACATGCAACGGCCTCCTGATTGTCCAGCGCTTCCTTCGGCCCAAATCATAGGAGGCTTGGATTTCTTTGGAGTTGACGGGAGTGATGTAAATAACTCTCAGTTCTTTTATAACGAACTCGAAGATATTAGTGGATGGTTCGATCTTGACTGGATGATCAATACGGAACGTGGAGAACTGGCTGGCTATGAACCATCTTGAACTACAAGATCTATTAAACAATTCGTTTCTGATTAAAGCCAAATCGGTAACAGTTTACGGTCGGGTGGCTTCCTAATTCTAAATACTTACTGTCAAAAGCTGTGCGAGTATAGAAACGAAACTTTCTCGGCGATTTGAGAGGGGAACTACCGTCTTGGAACTAGTATCAGGTCTCTGCTTTTTGTCAACTTACAGCAGTCGTTGAGGCGCAATTTACGGAAGAATTGAAGCTGGTTATCGTACCCAGGGCCACTAGGGAAATGTAAAAAATGAAAGAAATAATGATATTAAGGAGGGTCCACACTGGCCTGTCCACAAAATAAACAGGCCAAGTTCCGAGATGACCGAAGCCATTATCATCGGTAGAATCCCGGTGCAGTGATGGCGCTAAGTAATTTGTCTCCTTAAAGGTATGAGTTTATACTCCATTCATGTCTTCCCCTTTATTCTTCCCCTTCTCGTCTCTTGATGCTGTTGTATCTTAGATCGCATTAATAGTTATAATTAGCTGCCATTGTCATCTGCATATGGACTTGCAGGATTATCTGCTTAACAAGATCATCTATTCAACAAAGCCAATCTTTATCTACAAGAAAAATGACGATCGTCCACATGGGTAAGTAAATACAGCAAGGCGACATCTGAATTCCGGAGACACACCAAGTATCCTGTACTTACCTTTTCAGTTTTCTTCCGCTTCAAAGCGAGCGTTACCCAGGAACATAAAGACACCTTCGTCCGCGAGCTGAAGAAGCTGAAGAATCTGTCATGTGTTAAAGATAATAGGCTTATTGTGGGTGGGCCATCAGTGACGGATCCGATTGAAAGAAGCAAAGGATTCGAGTATGCATTGCTTAGCTTCCATGAGAACCGTGCCGCGCTTGACGAATATCAGGCAAGCAAGGAGCACCACTGGTAAGTTATCTTCAAAAACTTCAATGTCTAGGTGCGGTGGCATTTATCTAATAACTCGACATTTATCTGTAGGGTAACCCAGACTTACATGTTCCCTTTCAAGGAGGACCTTTGCCGATTCGATTTCGAGGTCGCTGAAGAGGATGAGTACATGTGCATATTTGGGCAATTAGCGAAGGCCAACGGAATAAAAACTCCCAGTGAGAGCGACTGAACATAGATAGCCACAGCCACCAAATTATATAATAGAGTAGCTCTGGGTAGATGCAAGGTCTCCTTGACTTCGGAGACTTGCGCGAACTTGCGCAAGCATTAAGCATTATTAAAACTGCTTTTGTAGACCTCAGACTTTCTCCCAAGCGCTGAATAAGGTAGCAACTGTTTTAAGCGGATTATCCCAGACATTAAACCTGCTAGTACTCGTTGTTATTTGTCTTTTTGTGAATATTTTACTGAAAAAGAGTGGTATAATTTCGGGACGAGGGCTAGTCATCAGTGATTAAATTATTACATGAAACAATGCAGATAACCAGAGCTAATCTTATTTCTGGAGATGGGATGAACATAAGACGCCAAGAGCAACCAGAATACGAGTCAGATATGTCGTATCTTGTGACCAAGGTCGGGATTTGGCCGAAACCAACAGCTCTCATGGGCTCATAGCCTTGAGAATATGACCACAGTGGCGCAATGAATATGGACGGGTAGTATCATGAGTATCTCGGCAATACTCACATACTTGAACGTATACGTCCTGTACCTTTAGTCAAATTTTTCTTTCCAGGAAGAAGCAACCTGAAAAGATGACGTTGAGTGACAGTGAAAGGAAAATAGAACAAAGCAAATATGGATACAACTGCAGCTGCCAGCAGAGACATATTCAAAATATTCTGAGTATTGCCCTAGAGGATGCAGACACCCGATCATATTCGGAAAAACGGCAGGTCCTCAAGTTGTACTGTTTTGAAGTTGTGTATTGGCTAGATCAAAGCATAAGCACAAGTCAGGGAAGCCTGACTGTCTAAAATGGCTTTCTTTGTCCAACTGGCTGGGATACGCCTCTAATTGGCCCTCTCGGTGAGAACCCGGCTACACCACAACACGACCGGTTTTGATCCGACCGAGTCTACAACGTCCTTTTCCCCATGCGGGGCCCCGCAGAAAGGCAAAAAAAAGGGTGCATGAAAGTTTCACTAGCCTCGTTGCAACTATGCAACACTACGGTGAACAGCAATGATCAGTATTTATATGACCTAGCTTCGTGCACGTTGCTCCCCCCGAGAGGAAGCGGAGATTTACTTTGCAATACTATCCCTCACCGAATTAAGAACCTTCTTGTTCTTTAAGTTTACTGCTAATATGGCCGCTCAAAAGAATTCGGTCGAGGCTGAGTTGCGGGAGATGGCCTCCCACGGGGATGCTGATGCGTCTGACATGAAGCAGACTGCAAACAGACTGACTCCAGCGCGTGCGATGTCCGAGGAGGAATTCTTGGACACGGAGAAAAAGCTCAAGAAGAAGCTTGATGTACGGCTTCTGATGATCATGTGGCTTATGTACATTATGAATTTTCTTGACAGGGTAAGGGAACGCTGTGCTCCCATCAAGTTGTCAATGTACTGACAATAGACAATTCTACACAGAACAACATTGCTGCAGCGAAAGTTGCGGGCATCTCGTCTACATTGCACCTGTCGTCTAAAGAATATTCTACAGCTGTTGCAGTTCTTTTCGCCAGTTACGTCGTCGTCCAGATACCATCCAACGTCTTCCTCGCTCAACTGCGTCCTTCTGTCTATCTCCCACTTTGTATGGGAGCCTGGGGCTTGATGTCAGCTCTAACCGGGATCGTTCAGAACTATGCTGGCCTCGTTGTTGTTCGATTTTTTATTGGCATTGCTGAAGCCGCCTACTTTCGTGAGTATAAAGATACTGATGACCGCTCTAGTCTCACAGACACTGTTAACCATACATTCATCAAATCACAGCCGGCGCTCTGTTTCTCATCTCTTCGTGGTATACACGATCTGAGCTGAGTTTCCGAAGCGCGCTGCTGTTTACCGGAACCCAGATTGGAAGCGCCTTCTCCGGATTGGTAGGTGCTGGAATTCAGTCCGGCCTAAATGGAGCTCGTGGCCTCGAGTCATGGAGATGGCTGTTCATTATCGAAGGCTCTATCACGATCGTTATTGCCATAGTCGCTGCCTTTACTCTTCCGGATTGGCCTACGACAACTCGCTGGCTCGACCCCACAGAAAAAGCCGTCGCAGAGTGGAGGCTGATTAAAGATGCTGGCCAAGTTGACGAAGACGGCGGGAAATGGAGCGAAGGCTTCAAGCTGAGCTTTTCAGACTGGCGCGTCTATGTCTTTGCGCTCATGTTCTTCTGTCTTCAGGTGTCCTCTGCTACTCAAAACTTCTTCCCAACAGTTGTTCAAACTCTCGGTTATGACCCGGTTATTACGCTTCTCCTGACAGTGCCGCCGTACTGCCTGGCTCTCATTATTTCTGTCTGCAACAACTGGTCCGCTGATCGGCACAACAACGCCTCATTTCACGTCATGTGGCCAATGGCCCTTGCTATTCTCGGCTTTGTGCTCGCTGCGGCCACGAAAGCCACAGGCAGCAGGTACTTTGCCATGATGATCATGATAGGAGGAGGCCATGGCGCCAACTCGGTCGTCTTGGCATGGACGCAAAAGACCATGCTCAGGCCCCGGATCAAGAGAGCAGCGGCCGTTGCCTTTGTTAACGCGATTGGCACGGCATCACAGGTAAGCTCTCTCCAGCTCTTAAGGAATTCTAGCTGTAATACTGACGTTGCTATTCTGCAACTACTAGACCTGGACATCTTATCTCTATCCTGATTCTGCTAAGCCTCGTTATGTGCTTGCATTTTCCGTCAACTCTGGTTTCGCCCTAGCGACCATTCTTCTTGCTCTATTCATGCGTATCACTCTTCTTCGTGCCAACAAGAAGCTTGATTCAGGCGCCAGCGTTGGCAGTGTCATGCGGGGCCAGTCTCAGGCTGAAGTAGAGGGTATCTCATCTGATGAAAGAGAGGAGAGGAAGGCAGCTTTCCGCTACACCGCATAAATAAAGAGGCCAAGTACTCTACAGAAGATTTCCTAATCGGTATGGCAACGGATTCTACAATATGGAACAGAGACAAAGCTTGGGAGCAATCAATTCATTTCGGGACAGAGTGGTGTGGGCTTCGTGAGCAGCTGGAGGTGAAGAAACAGGAGTCAGGAGCAGATGTATTTAGAATAGCAACTGCGAATATACCATCAATGCCGTGTCCACCTTTCAAAAGGCTTATTAAATACCGTCCAGATTTGCTCCCTGCTCCATAGAGACGCACAACTAGAAAAGCTCTTTTCCATGGATCATGATCAGCTAAGTACAAGTGCACTCTACCTAAAGAGCAAGACAGTCAAGAAATAGGTTAGAGTTTGACCGTACTTGCGAGACAATCCGGGTCATCTCCACCTAAATAGGTGGAACCCCCTAGGTCCAAAAAAAAAAAAATCAGAAAAAAATGAAGACGTCCTGTATGTATGAGATACACAAGTTTTGAAATTTTGTGCGGTGAGGGTGGATCGAACACCCGACCTTCAGATCTTCAGTCTGACGCTCTCCCAGCTGAGCTATCCCCGCTGCTGTTGTGATGTACGGCGCAGTTAATTCCGGTCAATTCCCCATGAACATGCTGCTACACCGTCACGACCGTCAGTACAGTTCGGCCCACATGGCCTACCGCACTCGGGTTTTGCCCGATGCCAAGCCTATTGAACAGTAGAGATATTTCCAGATACTTTTCGGGGTAGTCAAGACAAAGAAAACCAAGCAGGGATTTTGTTTAATGAATCTGACAAAAATACGTTTTGATATTATTTACGCACGTGAAGCAGCCATTCTCAGAAATTTCTTGACTTGACTCGAGTTTTCTATGTGACATGCTAGCCCCTAATGTGAACGTGTGGTGCTCACGATGAGATCCTCGGCTTTGACCCGTACTACGGAGACTCACCGATAATGGCACGTCATAATTCTGCCACTTTTGGGAAAATATAATTTCGTGCAGCAGCTGTTTGTAATTCAACTTCTTAGTCTCGCCGACGAGGCAGAAACAGCAAACAGAAGCACCGCCAATAGAAATTACCATGGCTGGCGAGCAGACTTCAGAATCGAAAAAGTACTATGTCGATGCCGCAGCGGCAAGAGCTTTTGCGGAAGGCGTGCTCAAAGGGAACGGTGTGCCTGCGGAGAATGCCGCCATTGTTGCCAGGTGCCTGGTTGCTGCGGACCTCCGCGGCGTAGACACGCATGGCATCAACCGCATCCCCTCGTACATGGCACGCATCAGGGAGGGGGTGTTGGACCCCGCTGCAACTCCGACCGTCCAAGAAGTCACTCCCGTTGTGGCGCAGGTGGACGGCAAAAACGGATTTGGTTTTCTCGCCGCGAGCAAAGGCATAGACAAGGCGGTTGAGATGGCGCGGACATTCGGCATCGGCATGGTCAGCATAAAGCATTCAAACCACTTTGGCATGAGCGCCTGGATTGCTCAGCAAGCGGCCGACGCAGGGATGATGAGCCTCGTGTTCACAAACTCCAGCCCAGCGATGACCGTGTGGGGAGGCAAGCAGAAACTTATCGGCGTCTCGCCGATGGCCTGCGGCGCCCCGGGCAAGGAGAGGCCATTCATACTGGACATGGCTCCATCCGTGGCTGCCAGAGGAAAGATTTACAAGGCGTTGAGAAGAGACGAGAAGATTCCAAAAGACTGGTCATTGGACGCAGAAGGCTATCCCACGGACGACCCTGCGAAAGCCTTGAAAGGCGTGATGCTTCCAATGGGCGGGCCAAAGGGAAGCGCGCTCGCCATAATGATGGACGTATTCTCTGGCGTGCTATCCGGTTCCGCCTTTGCTGGCCATGTAACCGGCCCATACGATCCGTCGAAGCCCTCAGATGTCGGCCACTTCTTTATTGCGATCAAGCCTGACCTATTTATGAGCATCGACGAATTCAAGGAACGCATGGCCTATTTATATCAGAGAGTTACAGGGTCGGAGAAGGCCCCTGGCGTCGAACGAATCTATATGCCTGGGGAGATTGAGCAGTTAAATGAGGAAGCGAGGCTCAAGACTGGAATTCCGTATGTAGAAGCGGAAATTCAGACTTTGAATGAAGAAGCCAAGCGGGTTGGCGCAGATGCGATTGGTACTAAGAACTCGAATTGAGAATTCAATCACTGCCATAGGAACATCACCAGACTTCGAAGCTGTATTTTAAACCCTAACAAACTAGTTTATTTTCATCTCACTCTGTAGTTTGAAGATTTTAGTTTCGCCTGCGAAGCCCGCAAAATAACACTGCTTACTCCAGCAAAAAAAAAAAAAAAAAAAAAGATAAATAAAAGTACTATTTTACAATGCTATAGTTATGTCTCTGGGCATTATAATACGGTAAGACTTTGGCTCCTGCAAATTAGTCCCAAACCAACCACGAAAGTTAGCCATAATCTAAGATAGAAATAGCTGCAGAGAGACTAATAATACAATTCAGCTGCCGTAGTAGACACAGAATATAGCTAATCTCATACTCTCGATATATCGTAAATAGTTGGCCACCAAGATAAGGTCGTTATCTCGAAGAGATTTACCTGGCCTTTTTTATTAGTGTGTACTTTAGGCGGCCTAAAGCCGCTATCCGGCGAAACGCCGGAGCTGCACTTTCATATTTATATTATGCCTTCCCATCTAGCTTGGAAACATAAAGCATAGTGCGCTAAACAAACACAGGACTACCTAACGTATCCAAAATGGCAATCTTGCATATGGGTAAGAGTATTCGTTATGAAAAATTGACGGCCGTTAACAAAGGCTAATTAAACGTTCTAGTTCTCTTCAAACTCAAGCAAGGGGTAACTCAAGCCCAGCTTGCGGAGCTGCGTAAAGCTGGTGAGGCTCTGGTTGGCCCGGTGCCAGGTATGACTAGCTGCCAATGAGATTCGCAAGACAACTTATTTCACACTGACTGATTCCCAAAGGCCTTCGATCCTGGAGATTGGGTGGTGTCCTTCCCAGCACAGCTCACCGAGCACAGGGATATGATATGGCAATTGTGACGGTTATGGACAACGAGGAATCGGTGCTCGCGTATGGACCTAATCCCTTGCACAAAACCGTTCAGGAAATTCGTCTGTCTCTCTGCACCGATACTATCGTCTACGACATGCCCATTGACTCGAGCCCCCTGGAATAAAGTGAAAATGAAAAGAGGTTGTGATCGCTTCTGTACACTATCAATAGATAATATGAAATATACAGAAAAACTAGCCTAGATAAAATCTAGTGTACTGAGCCTATATTTGTGTGCTTGTCGAACTAATCGTAGCAAAGAACACTGGAAAGGAAAGCAGTCGTGGCTATGGAGGGTTAAGTAAAGAGATGCCTTCTCAGGCTTACAGTTTGTGCGTATTTGCTAGTATGATTGTCCAAAAAGCTTACTGGGATTTTCCACCATGAGCAAGTGCCATTCTTCATCGGACAGCCACGCTTTCAGACTCCGAAGCCACGCTTCGTCGTCGATTTCTAGGTAAGGCTGTTCTTTGAGCGCCTCTTCACGACTCCGAACTTTAATATGTGGTGTATGTGGCCAATCGCTTCCCCAGAGAACTTGATGCTTATTTGCATCGATGAATGTCCGCACAAGGAACTTCAGATCTTCGTAATGTGGAGCTAGCTTGCTCACTCGGTATGGTGCACTAAGCTTAACGAACAGATGGCCGTCGCGTACCAGCCGCATAATTGCCGCAAACCCGGGCTGGCTGGTGGGATCCTGCTGGTATTCGGGTGGAAGCATACTCGGCGCTTTAAGCAAGGCGAGGTGGTCCGTGACCAAAGACTTGCCCTCTCTCGCGACATGATCGCGGATGAAGGGCTCTAGTGTATCCCAGAATTTGGTCTGCGTCGTCGTCATAGTTAAACTCCACGGCAACGACAGATCTGTAATCCTCTTCATATGTGCCAACAGTGCTTTCTTCTGCAAGTCGACATCCTCCATGGCGCCATATCGATATAGATTAACGCGAAGACCACGAACTCCGCTGGCATGCAAGTCTTTAATTTCATCGTCGCTGGTCGACTCTGGGTCAATGACACCAACACCAGAAGCTACCGCGTCTCCCAGCCTAGAGATAAATGCCTTGAGGGAGGCCGTGTCACTTCCATAAGACAAGCCCTGAGTTAGGACAGATTTTGTTAAACCTAAACGCTTTCTGAACGCCTCATATTGCTTGATGGTGGCTGCGGGTGGAGTCAAGTGTCGATTCGGGCTGTATGGGAATAATTCGGCTATATGGACGTCGTTAGAAATAGTGGTTGAAGAGATGGGTCGAACTGTCCAGGATGGCCACACACTTACGTTCAAAAATATGATGATGAGTATCCCAGCCTCCCCCGGGGAAGAGAGATTCAGTGTCCATATTGGCGTCTGTATTGGCAGACATTACTCTTCCACGCTTCGGGGTTGTCTGTGACAGACTGGTATGCTTGGCTGTGTATGACTATTAGCTTTTATTTATCGGTTAGCATTCAACGGGCATTTCCCGACTCGCGATATGGACGTTCGTGACGCTAGAAACCTTTTTAGCGGCCTAAACCCGAACATTGCGGAGCACTCGTAGAATATCAGCTTTGATATATTAGTGCACTCGGAGAATAATGCAAGGCACCGATTGATGCAATCGGATAGCAAAGCATCCATTCTTCTCTTTGAGATCCGCCATTGGCTTAAAGCAATTTTTGTAGCAGATATTTATTCAAATTTTATGTTACCGAGCAAGCTAGCGACTACGGTCTGAAAACAGCAGATGATTCTGTGACTCGTCAGATGTTGAAGAATGAGCATAAACTATAAATACGTGACAGCAGTGACAACCCAAACTCTAGGATAGAATGCAGTGCGATTAAGACGCCCATATTAGCGTACGGGACGGGGCTATGTTAACTGCGTAAACAAAACGCTTCCTAGGCACGGACTTTGTAATATCAGAGATTGTTCGCTTAAAATTCTATTGATGCCATGGGTTGAGAATTCAGCAAATAGTTAATATGAGCTAGTATTATGCTTACCTCGAGGGTCGCCATTGTTTCTGCCGCGAGATTAGTTAAACACAACAAGATACGGATTTCGAAAACTATTTTTGTATTCTGTGAACAGTGGGTCCGAAGCAACCGATATTCTGTATTTTTAATTTCAGCTATATGATCCTAGACTACATTTAAATGGACTCCTGTTAGCAGAAAGTTTCGATTCATAGGAATTCTCGACGGAGATAGCTTGCTGCGTCTTGACTATTAGCTGATGTCTGATATAACCAACTGGTAGTGGGTCTCGACACATCATGGGGGCATTAAGGTTCAGAGCATAGATTCAAATTTCCAAGTTAAATCATGCTTTTTCATACTTGAACTATATGGTTACCCTCGCTGTTCGCCTGACATCGGCGCCGGGTTTTTCAGGACTCTCCATCCGAAGACGACCCTACAAAGACACCCTGACCTTGCCACGCGCGTCGATTAATACGTAAGATCCTTGATGCACCACGGATGTAGTAATGAATTCGCCTAAGTCCGGACTTTTTCTTGAACAATCTCGATCTGATCGCAAATCGGCAGACCGTAGTGGTGTAGGACATAGAACGACAATGTATGGGCTCTGAAAGGAACGGTGTCCTCGGTATTTGAGCTTCCAGATTAATTCACAAGGCTCACCTTTTCGAGCCTAGCTTATAAACTGTGAGATAGAGTACAAGACAGAGACTATAGCAGTTATGCACTGTCTGTTAACTGCTGTATCATTCTTGCTAAGGAGCTAATGCAGCCGTCGGCGCCGATGCGGCCCGTGCCTAGCCAGCGAACACGTACTGTACATGCCAAATGTCAGAGCTTTGGTTGGCTCCTTGAGGTTTCAATTTCTGTATTCTTGTTTTCGGATTTCAATTGCTTTATCTCCGTTTTCTGTGGCCATATACCTTATTCCGAGGTTGCATTTCCGTCTCATGTAATATCTGAAATGCTTGTGTCAAGACAATGGCATGTTCTATGAATTCGATGAAGCATGGCAAGGAGCGTAGAGTCGGTAACGGAGTGAATGAGCAGAACATAGGCACAATGTTGAGTACAAATTTGCTCAACTCCCATACGCTCTTGGCCACTGCTAAAGTCGCTCAGAATTGTGATCATAGAAACCCGTTTTGTGTTCAACGAGCAATAACGGTTTATAAGGAAAATTCAAAGCAACACATACGATAACGCAATGTCAGTTCTGCAGCAAGTCAGCTCATCGACTCCTCTGCCAACCGAAGAGGTCTTTGGCAAGTTGATAGACAACACAGGTCTATTCAGTCCGACAATTAGCTATGGTCTGCCATTTGACCAGGCCATCACACGTCACGTTGGTGCTGATGCGAAGGTGTTCGTGCTCGCTAGTCCTAGCCTGTGCAAGAACACGGATGCCCTCGACCGACTGAAAGCGGCTCTGGGAGACCGCGTAAAGGGCGTTCAGATGGGCATGGCACAGCACACGATGCTGGAGGAGTGCGTGCAGGTGTTCCACGCCATGCAGGCTGTGCAGGCCGACACGGTGATCAGCCTAGGCGCCGGCTCGCTTGCTGATGCTGCAAAAATGATATGCGCAATGACAGCCAACGAGCTGGACACGGTAGAAGCGCTTTCAAAGTGCGAGATCCGCCGCCACCCGGAGGAGAAGAAGCTCGTCTTTCCTGCCATCGTGCCCCACAAGCAGAATCTCATTATGATCCCTACATCCCTCTCTGGCGGCGAGCACACTTTTATAGCGGGCGTCACAGACCAAAAAACCCATCGCAAGTACCAGATTGCGTCCGGCGGCTCGACGGTTACGATTCTCGACCCGTGGCTGTGTCTGGCGACACCTAGCACGATCTGGCTGGAGACGGGTGTGCGGGGTATCGACCACGGCGTTGAGATTGCGGTCGGCCATGGTTCGCGCGACGAGGTTTTCGAAACCTGTCTGCGCGGGCTGCGGCTGCTTGTCCCTGGCTTGCTAGCGGCAAGCCGGGACAACGACGGCAAAGGCGCCGCGGCCCGTCTACATGCGCAGCTCGGCGTCGCACTGACGGTCACGCCGTTCATGTGGGGAGGCTGCTTTCCCGGGGCGTCGCATGGCATCGGTCACATGCTGGGCCCTATGGGCGTCAAGCACGGCGAGACAAGCTGCGTGCTGCTGCCGGCGGTGTGTCGGTACAATCAAGGCGTGAACGGCGACAAACAGGCCATCCTAGCCGCGGGACTCTGGGATGAGCCCACTTGCGCAGCGCTGTTCACATCCAAAGGCCTGGCACCTGACACGGCCGACCTTGCTGATCTGCTGGATGCTATCATCCGCGAACTCGGTATGCCTAGAACGCTGCGAGAAGTTGGCATAGAGGGGGATGAGAAGCTTCAGCACCTAGCGGAGAACAGTCTGCATGATTTTTCAGTAGCGCTCAATCCGCGGCCGATTCACAAGGCGGAGCATGTTATGGAGATTCTGCGGGCTGTTGAAGCATAGAGGAGAGCAGGAATGAATTTATGGTCGCGCTCTTGTATATATCCGTGGGAGAACTCACCGACCATTGTAGCTCAGAAGAAACTATCCTTAACCACTCAACCACCTCGCCAATTAGCACGTAAATATCGTAATATAAAGATGTGGAATTGATGTTAAGACTTTAGATAAAAAGGAGTTTGTCTTGGAAGAAGTACAGCAGTGAAGTAAGTGAAGAAAGCGCGTCCAAATGTCAAAACGCCTCGATATGCCCTCTCCCTGTGGTATGATGATTATGGCAAAACTAAAAGCAAGATATGCGTACGATCCAAGAACCCCCTCGAAAAGTAAAATGAAAAAATCAATGAATGAATGAAGCTGCGCATGAAAAAAAGATCGTATAACTGGGAACTGTCCCACAGCATCCCAAGCGGCTTTTCATTGCTGCTGGTGCCGCTGCCGATGCTGCTGTCTCTCAGCGCTCCCCGTTCCACAGCTTCGACCATTCGCTCATGGCCCACGCGTGGGCCTGCATGTGATAGTTGTGCTTAGCCAGCCAGAGGGCGACGCCCCCTAGGACACTCAGGCTGCCCAGGACCTCGAGGACGAGCAGGCCCCGCGCCCGCAGGCCAGCGGTGACCTCCAGGAGACCGAGCGGGTCCTCGTGGGAGAAGGAGCGGCTGGCCGACGAGGCCGACGACGATATGGACCAGGCCCGGCTCTTCTTTATCCTCTTCTCCTTCTTCAGCACCTGCTGCTGCTTCTGCTGTGCCAGGCGCGCTGACGATGCTGACCGGCTGATAACTGCGCTTGACACTTTCTTGTTATTGTTGCTGCTGTTGCTGCCGCTGCTGTTGTGGTTCGCCGCTCTGGCCAGCTGCAGCGGCTGCCCACTTGGCGCCGATGCTGCTGCTGCTGCTGCTGCTGCTGTCCCGGCAGGTACGGCGACCAGCGTGCCGTCCTGGACGCACTCGCTGAGGCGCTCGGTCAGCCAGACGGCACGCTCGCTGCGAGCCAGGCTGGCGTAGCGGGCGCGCTCGCTCTCCAGGCTGCGCTGCAGCTCGGCGGCCCAGCTGGCCAGGCGGATCTGGGCCAAGTGCTCTTCGCGCTGCGCGTGGTCGGCGAGTCGGGCCAGGGCGAACGACGAGGGTGCGCCTAGCGGTGCAGTCAAGACGCCTGCCGGGGACGCTGCCGTCGCCGCAGCAGTAGCTCGGCTTGGGGTCAGGATGCCGTGGCCACCGAGGCTGAGCGGGCGGTACAGGGACTGCGGCCGTGGCGAGTGGCTGTTGCTGCCACCGATGCCTCCGATGCTGGGCTCATCTGTAGTGGCCTCGGATTTCCTCCACTGGGCACATTTCCGGGCGGCCGAGTGCCGCAGACGTGACACGCCATCCGGACAGAACACCTGCTCCACCAAGGTCTTCAGTTCGGTTGCCACCAGCGGCTGGACGTAGTCTGGGCTCATGAGCAGGCTGGCATCCATGATGTCGTGGTCGGAGCCGTTGGCGCTTGATATTGCATATGGCTGGGCCAGCCCGGATGTCGATGCAAGAAAGACGGCCAGGTCGTGGGACGTTGTCGGCGTAGTGAATACAAACGGCTTGATGTGGGCTTCGTGCAGCTGCCGGGCGATCCGGTCTTTGGCATCAGCCACGTCTCTCTCCGTCCTCAGAGTGTCTGCTCGTGCCAAAAGCGGAATGACGTTGGTCATTGGTGTCAATAGACGCAGATACTCAATATCGGATGGCTTGAGATCTATGGAGAGAGTGCATGTCAGTAATACAATTCGATGAAAGTACAGTAGGAGGCCTAAGGGGTGTATGCATACTACCGGATATGAGGTAGAACACAACGTCGACAGATGATCCACCGTCGCCGCTGACAAGGCTAATCAAGTCGGCATCGCTCAAGGAGTTGGAGCACAGCCGCTGCAAATACGTCTCCACATACTGCACGACAGGCATTATGGCATCCATGGTCTATGAAAAAAGTAAAGGGTCAGCAGCTCTCTTGGACATGGTAGAGATATACTAGAAATAGCGCGTACTGATGAATTTCCGCTGTAGCCCGGGGTGTCGACAAAGCAGATATTCCGATCGAGCACATTGTCTCCCAGGCTCTTCCGTCTTTGAGGGCCGCTGACATCGGACAGCTCGTTCCACCATGCCGGATACGGCTTGGTGCTCGCATAGACCTCGGTGATCTGGCTCGTGGACTGGTCGGGCCGCGACGATCGAGACGATTTCCGCCGGGCGCGGATCGTCCCCTGTCCGTCTTTGGACGACAGAGGCACCGCGGCTGCCGACGATCTGCGGCTTCCCCCCGTAAGAGAAAAGGACTGCGGCGTGATGTGATCGACGTGCACAATGTGCTGGCAAGACTGCACGATAGCTTTGATGAGTGACGTTTTGCCCAGACCTACAATACAGGAGTCAGTGGTTTAGCAGCAAGAAGCGTTTAGAAAAGATGAGGCATCCCATACCCGAGTCGCCGGCAATCAGAACCTTGAGTCGGCCCATGTTCTTGCCCGTCTCCGTAAAGGGCCGGCGGCTGGGCATCTTGATGCTGGGCATGATGAGCTGCGGGGCGCTGCCGCTGTCCAGCATCATGCTGTTGTTTGCCGTCGACGTGCCGGAGGGAGAGGAGGCGAGAAGAAGAGAGGCAGCCACGGCGGCCGCAGCAGCCGACGAGTTTACGGCCGATGACGGAGCACTGCCAGCAGCACTAGCAGCACTGATGCTGGGGCCGAAGCGCAGCTCACCACCGCCGCCGGCTGGGCCCCGATCCATCTCGAAGCTTGGGTCCCGCGTCAGGATGGCTTCGCTGCTAATGTTGTCGTCCATCAGGGAGCTGCCGAGGGAGTTGCGCCGCGACGACGGGCTGCTCAGCGCGGACAGGGATGCGGGGCCGGACGTGCCGGGAAAGCTGGGCGTCGTCGACTGGGAGAAGAGGGGAGAAAAGTTGGGCGGCAGCGGAGCATGGGAGGAGGTTGCTGCGAAGCCGTGGGTGTGCGCGTGGGGGTGGTAGGTAGCGTGGTGGGCGTGTTGGGCCGTGGCATAAGGAGGCGTGCTCGGCCGCGGGGACAGGACGGCGTGGGGGTTGTGGTCGAAGTCGTCGAGGCCGCTGTCGTTGCTGTGGTCGTTGTCGTTTCTGGCATGATCGTCGTCGTCAAAGCGGTCCTGCCGATCCGGCCGCCTCCGGCTGGTATCATCACTGCTGTGGGTGGTGCTGATGCCGCTGCCACTGATGCTCGACGCCGGCGGAGTTATGCTGGCTGTGGTGTCCGCAACGGTCCCACCGACGTCGGGTTTGTGCACGTGCCGCTGCGGATGCGGTGGAGCTGGTTTTAGGCTCTCTAGGTCTCGCAGGTGAGTATTTGCCCCGGAAGCCCCACAGCTGCTATCGATGGCCGCATCCACATCGGCCTCCTCGGCCAGAAAGTAAGTCATCATGGGCGCCGTAGTAATGCCACTGCCGCCGCCCACGCCAGAGGTAGCCACGCTGCTGCCGACGCAAGCCGAAACACCACCAGCCACGCCAGCGCCAGCAAGCGGCGTCGATGCCGTCTCGTCCTCGGCGGCGCTGACGGGTCGAGGACGCCCAAAGGCTTCGGGCGGACGCATGGCTGATTCAGAAGATCAAGAAGATGGGCGAGTGGAGAAGGTCACATGGAACGAATAGAGATATGCACAAAGACAAAGCAGACAAAAGGAGAAGAGGGATCACAGACGCAACGGAGGAAGCAGAAGAGTTGGAGAAGGTTACGGAGTTTAGTATTTTGAGTTTTGACGACTGAAGCAGCTAATGAGGAGTAAGACCTAGAGAAGAGACTGTGGGAGTGAGAGCATGTAAGAGTGCGAGTCACTATGCGTGATGGTGTGTGTGAGAGAGATAGCGGAGAATGAGGGCCAAAAGAGCCAAAAGAGCCAGCTTTCGTGTCTCCGAGATAAGGCGCACGGGATGATTACTGCTTAATTGCATCAGTGCAGCCTACGAGAGAGAATTATTAGAGGCAATACGGAAGTGTGACAGCGTGTAGTACAATAAGGGAAGGAACCCCGCCTTTCGCTACTTGTACAGCTGGGAGGGATGGAGGAAGGAGCTGAGGAAGGTCGATGAGGAGGGGAAGGAGCAAGCAACGCGTCAGAGCAGCCTTATCACTGGTCAACGCGCTATTTCCCTTAGGTTCATGCCCCGCTTTTCTACACCGGGAGCCTGTAATGGACTTCCGCTGTGAGAGACGCTATAACAGCACTAAGCATAACGCTATAGTGCCATCTGGTGGCGTATTCTGCCCATGTGAAGTCATTCTTACGAAGCATCGTGTCACTTTGCTGGCTTACTGGGAACTTATATCACGCGGGTGGAGCAACACAGTGAGAGAACAAGCAATAATTCAACTGTCTGTCTGCCTGTCTGATTGTCTGTATTTGTATTTGTTTATATTAGGGTGGATATAACCGAAGTAAATATTTGAAAAAAAGAGACGAGGACAAAAAAAGAGGACCATTTGACTTTTATGAACCTGATTTTTGAAAATCTTTTTGATGCCGAAACCCCCTTTTCGTCCTTTTTTTCCCACCAGTCCGAATGAATAAAAGAGCTGTCTGTAGAAGACAAGGTAGTAAAACAAAGGAATGAGAAAAGAAAGATCTAGAGTGACAGTAAGAAATAGAAGATCAAGGGAGCACAGTATGGTGATAGGCAGGATACGGCCAGGATGGCTGGTGTACCATCAGAAGTACCAGCATAATTGGGTATCGTAGTGTCTGGGTTGCTATATGATCCTGACCCTGATCTCGAGTGATGGCGGCTTAATCACGCCAGGTCCAGTCGCCGTGACAGGCTCTGACCAAAACGATCGATCTACCGGCGGCTGCTTTCCCGCTCGGCCTCGCCGCGCCGTAGCCGCTCGCCGGCGTCGTCCATGGAGACGGCCTCGCCTCGACGGCCCTTGCGGCGGCTCCGGCGCCCTCCACCTCCACCGCCTCCTCCGCCGCCACCACCACTGCCGCCGCCACCACCACTGCCGCCGTTGCCGGCACCGGCTGCCGCAGCACCGCCGCCTTCCTCAAAGTCGTCGCGGCCGCGCTTGGTCCCCGCCAGGCTGGAGATGCCCGCACGCTTCTGCGCCTCGGCCGCGAGCCGTTCGCGCGTCCGCCGTTCGCGCTCTGCAGCATATGGGTCACTGCTGCCACCACCGCCGCCACCACCACCACCAGACGCACCATTAGAATTGCCGTTGGTCTGCGGCGGCGCCTGCGTCTGCGCTTGGGACCCGGCACCCGACGCGTCTGCGGCGCCCCGGATCTCGAGGGGGCGGCTGTTGCTGTCCTTGTCCCGTCTGCTGTCCCGGTCGCGGTCACGCTCTCGGTCTCTGTCCCGATCATGGTCACGGTCACGGTCGCGGTCGCGGTCACGGTTGCGCTCGCGGTCTTTGCCGCGGCCCCGGTCCTTACCGCGGCCGCTGCGATCGCCGTCACGCTCCCGCTCGCGGTCCCAGTCGCGATCGTCTCGATCCCGATCTCTGTCGCGGTCTCGGTCGCGGTCACGGTGATCGCGGTCTTTTTCGCGATCACCATCTCTGTGTGAGCGTCGACGATATTCGTCCCGGTCCCGGTCCCGGTCGCGGTCACGGTCACGATCACGATCACGATCTCTGTCTCGATCGCGCTCGCGCTCCCTGTCTCTGTCCCGGCCCCGGTCCCTATCTCTATCGCGGTCCCGCTCACGGTCGCGGTCGCGCTCGCGCTCGCGTTCGCGGCGGCTGCGGTGGCCGCTCGACCGGTTGCCGTCGTCTGCGGGCGGCGACCGCGAGCGAGACCGCGGCGTGCGGCGGCCAACGTCGCCGTGGTCGGCCAGCCGGGCGGACCGCGGCGGCTCGTCCTCACGCTTGTCTCCAGGAGCACCACCGCCGCCACCTCCTCCACCGCCTGCTCCACGCCGCCGCCGCTTGCGCCCGCCACGGTGCCGGCTCCGCCGCGCTGGCGCAGCGCTGGCCTCTTCTCCGGCTGGCGCCTCATCTTCGGCGCCTGCGCCGCGGCTGCGGCTGCGGCTGGATCGAGACGCAGACCGCCCGCGGGCGTCGTCGGCCTTGTCGCCGTCGTCGTCACGGTCCCAGTCTGGCCCGCCCGCCTCGGCATCTTGCTCGTCGCCGTTGTACTGTTCGTCGTCGTGCCGCTCGTAGTCGAGAGCCTCCTGGTCGGCGTCTGTGCGCTTCCGCTCGGAGCCCGGCGCAGAATCCCGCTCACGTTTGTCTTCTTCTCCGCCGTCGCCGCCTCGCTCGCGGTCGCGGTCATGATCGCGGTCACGATCGCGACCATTGCTGCGCTCGTAGTCCCGGCTCCGCTCTCGGTACCGATCGTGCTCGCGCCGCTTGGTCGTGCTGACCGAGTTACTGCGGGACCGCCCGTGCCCGCTGTGCTCTGTGACGGGGCTCGCCTGGCCTGATTCGTTCGCGACGCTGCTGGCGGTTCCGTTCGTCGGGCGGCTATCAGGAAGGTAGCCGCGCGCGCGCAGGTGCAACAGGCTGGTGTTGGGCAGGCCCTGGCGCATCGCCTTGGGGCCGGACGGCGCGTTCAGAGGAACGTCTGGCGCCGCAGCTGGTATCGGCACGACGCCGACGCCGCGGTTCATACGCGCCTGGGCCGGGTCGAACGGCACATTGGGCGACTGCACTCCGGCACCAAACTGGGCCGCAGGGCCAAACTCGCCGCTGCCGCCGCCCATACCGCGGCCATTCTGCATAAAGTGGCTACGGTCACGAGACTCAAACACGGGGATGGGTGCGCCTGCTGCTCCTGCCTGAGGCGCATCGGCCTGGGTTGTGGTCTGGGCTGGTATCGGTTCATGGCCTACAACATCCTTTGCATCGGTTCCCTGGCTTGCCTCCTTGTCGTTGCCACCTTCTCCCGCTGCTGCGGCTGGGTGTTCACCTTGGGCATCTTCGCTTGTGTCGGCATCCTTCTGTGGCTGTGGAATCGTGCGGCCATACTCGTCCGTCTCAGCGCCGTCGTCGCCGACGCCTTGACCCTGGGAGCCGTCTTGGTCGTGCAGGCCGTTACCGCCTGCGTTTAGGGCCTGCGGGCCTCCGAAGCCTGCTGGGCCTTGGGACTGGAAGTTGTTCGGCCCGAAGCCGTTGTTAAAGTTATTGAAGTTGCTGTTGTTGTTGTTGTAGTTGTTGTTGTAGTACCCCCCACGACCGTATCCGTTGAAGAAACCTCGACCACGGCCTCTGCCGCGTCCAAACCCGCGGTAATTATTGAATTGGTTCTGGTAGCCAAAGTTACCTTGCTGATTGTATCCTGCTTGGAAGTTTGCGTTATACGACCCAAATTCACCATTACCCATGCCGGACGCATTTGGATGATTGAAATTATCTTGGCCGCCATTCCATGACTGCTGCCCATTCCAGTTATTGGACCCTGAGCCACCGCCGCCGCCGCTGCCGCCGCCACCAAATCCGTTCCCCATCATGTTCATGTTGTTCATGCCATTCATGCCCATGCCTTGCGGTCCGAATCCACCATTCATGAACATCGACGGTTCCATATTCATGCCCGGCATGCCTAGGAGGAGATGACTTTGTCAGCGTACCTTTTTTGAAAGAGAAAAAATTTTAGAACCTCAGAAGATAGCAAACTCACCCATCATGGGAAAGCTGAAGCCGTTGGGCATCATCCCGTTCTGCATGGCCATCATCATCTGCATCTGCGAGAAGTCCCCGCCGAATCCGTTGCTGTTGTTGCCATTCATGTTGGCAAAGGCGCTGGGGTCGAAGTTGAAGCCGCTGTTCTGGTTGACGCCGCCCATGAAGCCGTTCTGCGCCTGCATGGCGCCGTCCTGCTCCGCGCCGTCGGCGCCAGCTTCGTCGCCCTCGCCCTCGCCTTCAGCCTCGCCGTCGCCGGCGGGCTCGTCGGCGCCGGGCTCGAAGACCATCGCGCCGTCTGCGGGCAGAGCCTTGTCTGCTCCAGGGTTGCCCATTTCAGCTACCTTTTCAGGGGGACAATTACGACACGTTAGCACAGTACTCTCCACGATGGATCCATTTAAGCCTGTCGGCTGCGGCGACGTCAAAGTAGCGCGCAAGAGATGAGAATTACGAACAGAGTTGTCAGCTGGGCCGGCAGATGCGCCGCCGCCGCCACTGTGGTTGTCTGGAGCTGCTGCTGCTTCGTCTCGCCCTGCCTCTCCACCCTCCAGCCCGCTCTGCGCGCCGTCCGCCAGAGACGCGGCATGATGCTCCACGCCACCCGCCTGATGGGAAGAAGTAAAAGAAGAAGACGCCGTGCCCGCTCCGCCCTGTGCCTTGTCTCCAACCATTGCCACGACCGTCGCCGCCGCCGCACCGTCCGCCGCGCCCGCAGGCTGCGTGTTCTCGGTGCTCGCAGAGGGGGCCAGCGCTTCCACCGGCGTGACCGGCGTGGCAGGCGGCGCCGCTGCAGCAGCTGCTGCGGCATCCTTGCTCTGCGCCTTTGCACGGTTCGTCTCGCGCTTCTTGAGCTCGGTCTTGATGAAGACGCGGATCGTCGACCGCATCACCTTGTTCGGGTTGCAGTCAGCCGCCGAGAGCGGCGTGTGCTCGCAGACGGGGCATGTCGACGGGAGAGTGGCTTGGCCTAGTTTTGAGGAGGTTCCCTTGGTCAGCAACACGTTGCAAAATTCGGGACCCTTTTTTTAGAGAGTAGGACCAGACGTACAGTTTTCGCAGATGAGCTGCTCGCAGCAGGGCAGCTTGAAGGCATTTACGGCCAATTTGCTGCAGATGGCGCAGCGCAGTTTGGCAGGAATGTCGTCCTCCGTCAAGGAGCTGCAGCAAGAAGCACGTGGTCAGTTATGAATATGCTGCTCGAGGCGCGGGCGAGGATCCCACAGCCTGCTCACCTAACGAGCTCCGCCTCGGCGGGAGAGAGGGCCTTGGCCGCCATCGCCAGAAAGGCAACGCGAAATTAAGAGGTGGAGGTTATCGATGGCTTCTATAAGGGGCGTTCCATGAGGATTGTAGGGAAAGGAGGGGAGATGGGGGGACGGGAGGGATGTGAAGAAAAGGCGCGTCGAATGGTAAAATCAGATCGAGAAAACAGGAAAAAAAAGCAGTTCTTCGCGCCGGCCTTCTCGAATCAGAGCACAGTCTTGCCTTCTGCGAAAAACAAAATTACCGAGAAGAGCGAAGAATATGTTGATATTGGGGGCCGAAATCGCGTCGTCGCCGTGATCTGAGAACCAGAAGAGATCTCTCTTCTCTTTTTTTTTTGCCCTTTTTCTTTGAGGTTAGAGAGGAGTGGCGACTGGCTGTTCCAATGCCCATCGGGTAAAAATGATAGTCCGTGCACTGCAGGCAGAGGTTTGCACTAGCGCGGGACGCAGCCACATCGGTCACGTGTGACTTTTGTCGTCTGTGAAACAGTCTCGTGGGTGGTACTTGGCTTACATAACACAGTACCATTGCCAACCAATAAGTCTACAGCAATATGAGAGAGTCTGACGAGGTGTAATTACAGAGTACAAGTACCTTAGTCTCTCATGCTACAGCGTTACGGAGTACAGTTTTACAACAAAGTGAGACAAAAATCAAGATTCCTTGGCCTGGATTGATGGGAAAAGTGGTCTCTCTATTTGCAACACGTCGGCGCTACTGTAGCACAGGAGAGGCGGTCATCAAAACATTCGTTATCTTACACCAAGTACACACGTCGAGTCCACGATCAACGAAGACACAATGACGAACATTTGAAATGCGGCTGTGACCATTTTGTCTATCTGGTATCCATATCCAGTGTCCCACCGGCTTTCGAAATTTCCTCGGAACAAGGTTCAAAGGAAGAAAGCTATTTTCATTTTATGCGTATTGTCCATTTTTGATTTTAGATTTTCGATTTTTTTTTATTTTGCCCCAAGCTCGTCCTCGCTCACTAGCTGCCTCCCACGAAACAGTTTACTGCTCGGTCTGGAAGTAGTTGAGCAGGATCGAGCGCTCCTGAGACTCCTCACCCCAGTCCTTGACGACAACGCAAGAGCAGTTGACGACCTTGCGGGCGTTGCCCTCACGGTCGAGGACGCCTATTCAATAAATGTTAGCAATCGATTCTCTCGTATGTATCGAGGCTGTTCCAGCAGCAGTGGAGAGAGAGAGAGAAAAACATACACAGGCCGGCCCACTCGCCGAGCTGCTTGCCGTCAGGGACCTTGATCAGGGGGATCTTGTGCTCGGAGCACAGGGCAATGACGAGCTTCTTGTAGGCATCCTCCTCGCAGGCCTCGTTCAGGACGCACATGTGCGCCTGGCGGCGGTCGAGAGCCTTGGAGGCTTCGCGGAGGCCGCGGGCGAGACCGTCGTGGATCAGGGCAAGGCGGAGCACGCCCTTGAGCGCGTCCAGGACAGACATTTGGCCCTTGGAGGCGGCATCCGCGGAAACCTCGACCTCCTCGGTGGCCTCGGGCTTGTTATCTTCTACGTCCGACTAAGAAGAGAAAAGAAAACGTTAGCAGAGCTGTTCCCGTTTGCGAAGTTCTGTTTGATCTTTTTTTTCTCCATTCCATTTTCTTCCCAGCTCGCTGTCCTGGTTGCAGGCAAAGCAACCGAGCCAGAGCCGCAAACTCCCCATAACGAAGCCCACCACCTTCGTCGAGCTCTGCCGCACTCTCGCGAGCATCCAAAACCGCGGGGAAAGTAAACATAAATCGCCCCCAAAAAAAATCAACTCACCATCTTTGATATGAAGTTGTCTTGAAGTTGTCGGTGCGATCCTCGAAGAGTTCTATGAAATAAAGTGGTTTTGGTAGGGGAAAAGAAACATGTAGATGGGGGAATTTTTTTCGCCGAGATCGAGAAAGAAGGCGGCGGTCCCTGGCAGAGGAATATTTTGTGTGGACGAGCTTTTTCGACGCCGCCTTTCTAGATTATGTAATGCAAAATTTGCCATCCTCATTGACCAATTATTGTCCGCTTGGGTTAGGGTCCACCAGCAAAATTGTGTGGCCGGAGATGGGAAATTGATTGTCCGGGTCCCATTTTCCTCGCACGAAGCGAAAATTGCTGGTGGAGTCGCTAAGAAAAATTCCACGAGGGAGAAAAAATAATAATGATAATAAGGAGCTTGGAACAGAATTCGTCCTTCTTACCACCCAGCACCCAGCGGAACATCATCACCAAACGACGACAGTCCATCTCGACCACTCTTCTCTTCAAGGTAGGTTATACCTCTTTTCCGTTTACCACAACGCGATACGATCGATTGGATTGGGCCTCGAGACGCGAAAAGAAAGACAAAGGATTAAAGGAAAAAAAGAAGCAAGAGGCAATGCCGAGATGATGTTGGCGAGACGAGCCGTCCTAGCGGCGAGCTCGATGGAGGAAACGTAGTTGAAGAACATCGGCGCATCTCATGCGAGAGGCTGGAGACAGCAATCAAGGCAGCAATGGAAACACTGCTTGTCTTGATACGCTGGTCTCCTTCGGCACAGAGCAGGCAGAACCCTTGTTGAAAAAATCCTTGGATTTCTTTTCCGTCAAAGGGCACTCTCCACGCTCCAGAGCCTCTAGGAAACTAACAAGTCGCAAAAAGAACATCTCTTTTTTCACTTCCCAACCGCAACCATGGTCCGGACGTCTGTTCTCCACGATGCTCTGAAGAGCATCAACAACGCCGAGAAGGCCGGCAAGCGCCAGGTCCTGATCCGCCCCAGCTCCAAGGTCATTGTCAAGTTCCTGAGCGTCATGCAGAAGCACGGTATGTCTATTCTTCCTCTTTTCCCTTCTCCTCCCCGAAAGGTTGCCTGCCCTTCTTCCCTTCCAGCACACAATCAAAGCGACGCTACAACAGCCGACTGCCCTCATCCCTTTTCCCCATTCGGCATGATAACTGGACGACGGTCTCGATTGCCCTACGACACTAGTCTTTTAAGTTGCCGATAGAACATACACACCATGCGAGAGAATCTTACACGTTTCTCGGAGCTGTTAATTCGGCAACCTTTCACACATGACGTTAGTACGTTTAATCTTTCGCAACATTTCACTAATTTCTGTTTTTTTACAGGCTACATTGGCGAGTTCGAGGAGGTCGATGACCACCGCTCCGGCAAGATCGTCGTCCAGCTGAACGGCCGGTAAGTTTCCGACTGCTGCTAGGTAGCATCAGAAGAGAGCCCAGGGAACCAAGACAAAAACTGACTCTCATCCTCTCAACAGCCTGAACAAGACCGCCGTCATCTCCCCCCGCTACAACGTGCGTCTGGCCGATCTCGAGAAGTGGGTCGTCAAGCTGTTGCCGTCTCGTCAGTTCGGCTACATCATCCTGACCACCTCGGCCGGCATCATGGACCACGAGGAGGCGAGAAGAAAGCACGTCTCTGGCAAGATCATTGGCTTCTTCTACTAGACGCGCTTGCGTGTGTGCATGTGTTCGTCTGTGTACGTGCATGGGCTGGTAGAAAACGGGAGACGATGTGACGAGAAAGCGAGCGTGGTATTTCCTGCCTGCAATTGGATTGGGGGGGAGGAAGGGCATTTACGGCGTTTTTGGACTGGAAAAGGAATGACAACGAAACGTCTCACGAGACGACTTTCAATCTTAAAAAGAACGAAATATTTCTTGCATAAAGAGCTCGCTACGAGCGTCTGCCGACTGCCAATGCCAGTGCTTTTCTCCGTCTTTTTTTTTTTTGTGTTCACTGTAGACTGAGACCGTATGATATTGTAAGGTAGCGAGCTTGCCAGTGGTCCCCTTTTCGGCATGCTGGTGGTGGTGCTTGTGCTTGAAGTGAATCTTTAAGTGGATTGCCATGGCCAGGCTTACTTGTTGGACGCCCGAGAATTTGGGCCAGATTTGTACCTATGGAGCTAGATGAGGCAGGTTCCGAGGCACATTCATCTGCGACAGCTGCTCAGCCTCCTGCAATGAACGCCACAAGGGACAAGTCTTCGAACAAAGGGGCATCTTATATGCAATACGATAATGGGCTGTCTTGCTTTCGTCATCTCTCCCTACTTTCTGTCTCTCATCTCACGTATTAATAATTGCTGGACCTGGGCAGGAGAGCGGCCCTGTTGCTTGCAGCTACTCCGTTCCGTACGTGTAGTTCAGCTGTTCCCATCTGTAGCAGATGGAACAAATTACCTCGTATTACAGTTGGTGTAGTTTAGTGCAGTTCGTGCAATTTAGCAAGTTAATTACAGCAGAGTTGGTGCTTGCAGCTCAAGCTAGACACGCTAAAATACTAGTAATATATTGCGTGGTGCAGGAAGGATCCCGCTGTTCCTTGCCGTTGGTGCATTGATTGTTCTTGCCTCCTCCCGCTAGAATTGATTAGTCTGCAGCCCTGCAGCTCTGCTGCTCTGGTAGCCTGCTGGCCCTGTATTTTATTTTTATTTTACTTTTTAGCTTGTGATAGTGGGCGGGTTGCATTTTCAAGATTCTCCTATTCCCTGCTTGGATTACGCAAATCCTGGCCTTTTCCCTTCCATCCATCCCCCATGCTTCGCCCCTGGCTGGCTTTTCATCACGACTTTCTCGTCGGCTCTTCTCCTCCTCACGCCGAGTGAAACCCCCATCTTGTCCTCTAATTTCGTGACTGCCTCTTGGCATGGTGTCTCTCGCCATCGATTGCAGCCTTTCATGCATAGAGAGGTAGAGAGTGACCCCTCCCCCCTCTAAGAGACCTTTTCCAACTCACCCCTTTTTTTTTGTTAAATCCATCTACAGTTACATGATTAGCCTCCTTTTTAGTCCGTGCATCTTCCTCTTAGCCATCGCTCGACCGCTCCTCATCGAGCTTGCTCCTCCAGTATTGTTTCCCTCACGAGACCAAGTGCCTTAAAGGGCCGCCTGCAAGGACACCACAATGCGGGCCAGACAGTTCACCGTCCTGGGCGGTATCGTGTTCCTCATCGTATGCATGTACTCCATCTCCCACCTCAGCGGCACCTCTCTTCCCGACGCCATCAAGAATGTCAACAGCCAGCTAGCCGACGACGCGGACGCCGGCTTCACGCCCGGCCAGGCCACCCCCCCGCTGGACGCGCTGCTGCCGCCGCTGTCCGACCCGAAGCCGGCGTCCAAGACGTCGCACCCGATGTGGTCGCTGATCAAGGACGCCGAGAACGAGATGGAAAAGGTCAAGGCGCGGCAGTCCAAGACGCTGGCCGAGGCCGTGGCCGAGTACCGGCGGCGGTACGGCATCGCGCCGCCGCCGCACTTTGACAAGTGGTTTGCTTTTGCCAAGGACAACGGCGTGCAGCTGGTGGACGAGTTCGACACGATCCACTCGCTGCTGACACCGTTCTGGGGGCTGCGGCCGGCGACGATCCGGGCGCGTGCGCGCGAGGCGCTGGGCTTTGGCAACGGGCTGCTGGGGCTGGCCGTGCGCGACGGCAACGTGTCGCTGGTGGAGGGCGGCGGCGAGTGGCAGCGCGACGCCACCGTGGGCATGCTGCAGCCGTTTGTGGCGCACCTGCCGGACATGGACCTGTGCTTCAACATCCATGACGAGCCGCGCGTCGTCGTGCCGCACGAGGACATGGCGCGGCTGGTGGCCACGGCCACGGGCACAAACCTGCCGCGGGCGAGCGCCAACGGCGACGCCAAGGCGCTGCGCAACGGCTTCTCCAAGCCCGTCAAGGGGCTGGGCAGCGGCACGCGCTTCGACGCCGCGCCCGTCACGCGCTTCAATGTCTTCGCGCACCAGCCCACCTGGACGCACTCGCGCATGTCGTGCCCGCCCGAGAGCCCCGCGCGCGCGCTCGAGGAGGACGAGCGCCGCGACGACGTCGGCCGCTACGCGCTGGGCGAGCTGGGCTTCGTCTACAACACCACGGCGCTGTCGGACATCTGCAACACGCCGTCGCTGAGCGCGACGTTCGGCTTCTTTGACCGGCCCAACGCCTACAACATCGTGCACGACCTGTTCCCCATCTTCTCGCAGTCCAAGGTCTCGTCCTACGCCGACATCCTGTACCCGTCGCCGTGGTACTGGTTCAACAAGGTCACGTACGACGAGGCGCGCGACCGCCCCTGGGCCGACAAGATCGACCAGCTGTACTGGCGCGGGTCCACCACCGGCGGCTTCAGCCGCGACGGCGGCTGGCGCCGCCAGCACCGCCAGCGCTTCGTCCAGAAGATCAACGCCGCCGACCGCGCCAAGGTGCTCGAGAACCGCGCCGCCGACGCCGAGGGCGGCGCCCAGGACTGGCAGCCGCGCGAAGTCGCCCGCAGCGACTACCGCGACCTCTTCAACGTCTACTTCTCCCACGTCGGCCAGTGCGACGACGGCGACTGCGACGCCCAGCGCCAGTTCTTCACCATCCAGGGCCACGCCGACCAGCAGGACGCCTGGAAGTACAAGTACCTCGTCGACCTCGACGGCAACGCCTTCTCCGGCCGCTTCTACGCCTTCCTCAAGAGCCGCAGCCTCGTCTACAAGCAGGCCGTCTTCCGCGAGTGGCACTACGACTGGCTGCGCCCCTGGGTCCACTTCATCCCCCTCAGCCTTCGCGGCGACGACTGGCTCGAGGCCGTCCGCTTCTTCGGCGACGGCGCCCTCGGCAAGAACGAGGCCGAGCGCCTCGCCCTCCAGGGCCGCGACTGGGCCAACAAGGTCGTCCGCAACGTCGACCTCGAGGCCTGGTTCTTCCGCCTGCTGCTCGAGTGAGTGTTTTTTTCCTCGTTCTTATTCCTGTGTCTCCCCCCCTCCGCAGAGAGCTTCGTCTCGCTAACCCCTCTCCTACAGGTACGGCCGCGTCATCGATGACGACCGCGAGAACATCGGCTTCACGCTCTGAACTCGACCTCACTCTTCACGACATTCTTTTTAGCAGTTTTTCTTTTTTTTTTTTTTGGAGCGAGTTTAGAGCTGCAGGAGCGAATGCCCTCGCTGCTTGTTATAATACTTTTTTTTTTTTTTTTGCTAATTTGGTGCTCACGGGAAAGAAAAAAAAACTACAAGGGAAGCGAAAGGGTTTTTTATGTTTTTGTTGACAAGACTTCTGAGGCAGCCTATGCTCACTTTTTGCATTTGAAGGGCGTTTTCTACGGCTGGCTTGTCCGTACTACTTTGTTGTATCTTATTAGACGCTCGATGCTTGTTGCTACTCATTGTCCCCTTTACTTACTCCAAAGGGGTCAAACATAATACACTGACGATCTTGCGAGATGTCGGGTGCGTTTGTGAAGCCCGTGAATGTTTCTTGGATTGCATGCTCTCTTGCATTCTAAACTGCGCCACGAGAATTACCGAATTATGTCCCTTTTTATTTCTCTTTATCAGGTGGAATGCTTTTTGCAACAAACTCCAAATCGAATGAAAACAAATATCCCGCTAGCTGCAGCCCCAAAGCGAAAGATCACACATAATCCAGCTGTTCTATTCCCTCATCACCGGTCTTCCACATCTGCGGTCAGTCTTCCTCCTCGTCGCCTTCAGCGTCCTCGTCATCCTCGTCAACGTCCGCCCGACGACCGCGGCCGTTGGTACGACCAGCGGTGCTGTCGCTGCTGTTCCGGGCGTGACCATTGCGAGCAGCACGCTCGTCGTCCTCGTCGTCGCTGCGTGCACCCCGACGCGACTGCGAAGGCGCCGCCGCCGCTGCCGCACCGTCGTCCTCCTCGCCCTCGGCGTCGGCCTCGCCATCGTTGAAATGCAGCGGGTCGGCACGGATGCGCGCAATGTGCTCGCGCATGTCCTCGGGCGGGGCGCGCACGGCGATCTGCAGGCGGTCGACCTGCTGCGAGGCGCCGTCGCCGGTGCTGTCATCGCCGTCGTCACCGCGGCCTCCGCCGCTACCTGACGCGGGTGGCTGCTTCTGGCGCTGGCTGCGCACCACAGTACGCTGCATGACCGGGTAGTAGAGGGCGGCGCGAGGCCCGCCGGCGACGCGGCCGCCTAGGTCGGGGGCCGCAGCGGCGGCGTCGTCGGCAAAGGCCAGCAAAATCTCCTCGGCGTACTTGGTGGCGTGGCTGAGCTCCTTCTCCTCGACGGACTCGTAGGCGCGG
Organism: Hawksworthiomyces lignivorus; assembly: GCA_002917075.1. NCBI lineage: Eukaryota > Fungi > Ascomycota > Sordariomycetes > Ophiostomatales > Ophiostomataceae > Hawksworthiomyces > Hawksworthiomyces lignivorus. Next base: position 184,625 of record NTMA01000003.1, on the reverse strand, counting down.
ACGCGGCCGAAACTGAAGCGCTCGCGCGCGGCGTCGTCGTCGTCTTCGTCGTCGTCTTCCTTGCCGTCTGCCCGCCCAAACGCCTGCCGGAACGCCTCGCCCGTCGCCGTTGTGTCCGGCAGGTAGAACTCGTACTGCATGCGGTGCTGCGGCCGCGGGTTGCGGCGCGGGTCGCGCGCCCACGCCCGCTGCGCCGCCTCCAGCGCCGCCCGCTCTGCCTCCGTCTGGTCCACGGGCCGGAACACGCCCGCCAGCAGCCGCGTGTCGTACACGCCCGTGCCAGCCGCCACCGGGTTGTGACTAAACTTGACCGTCACGTACGCGCCGCTATCCGGGAATGCCCCCAGGTCCGGCAGCAGCGGGTACGCCGCCGCCACGCGCAGCTGCTTCTTGGCCGGGTTCGGGTGCCGCACCCGCCCGTACCCGTCGCGTGCTTGCTCCCGCGCTGCCGCAAAGCTCTGCTCGATCTTGCGCCGCACGTACGCCGGTGTGCCCGCGTCCGGCTCCGGCGATGACCGCTTCTCCGCCCGCCGACCCGCCTTCAAGCCGCCCGCCCGCAGCGGGCTCGCCCCGGCCCCTCCGGCGCCCTTGGTCGCCATCGACGAAATGTACTCGGTGCGCCGCAGGAACGAAACGGCCGCCTCCGACGTGCGCGGCTTGCCCAGCGACGACAGCGGCTTCAGCAGCGCGCGGTCGTGCGGGTGCACCGGCGGCGGGTGCGCCTGGGACTGGATGGCTGTTGGTTGGAGATCGAATGTCAGCTCTACCACTCTCTCCTGGAACAGGTCGCCTTCTCTCCCTCTTCATTTTCCTCTCTCAGCTACCGTCACGTACAGCTCTCATCGCCATCGAAAACGCCCGGCATGCCGATCAGGTCCAGCGGCATGCCCAGCTCGGCATCGGCCTCAATGTTCAGCGGCTGCTCCCGCGCCAGGCGCGAGGCAAACGCTGGTGTCGTGTAGTATCCGCTGCCCAGGCCGGTGTTTGGGATCTCGAGGAGCTTCGGCGGGTTGGGTGGTGGCGGCAGCGTGTTCGTGTAGCGGATACGCGCGATGAAGTCCTGGTGGACGGTCCTCTCGCCGCCCCGAGAGGTGGACGACGACATGGCGACGTAGGAGCTGTGGATGTCGCCGCTATGAGTGGAGAAGAAGAAAATTCCGCTCAGATATTCGCCAGCATGAAATTGAGATCGAGAGAAATGGTTGTGCGGCGAATGTACTGCTGCTCGCCCAGCTCTGGATTTCTGAGGTTAAGTGTCTGTTTGCCAAAAAAGTGATTGCAAGGAGGTCGCGATGGCAGAAAAGTCGCCAAATTAGGAAAGGCTGTCAAGATGGCCTGTGCGTTTATTTCCACGTGTATTTTCACGTGATTCATCGTCCATGTAAGTCTCTCCCGTCCAACAGCAGTCGCACTACCATTACCATCCAAAGACTTAATGAATATTGCCAGTACTGTTGTTTTGAAGTTTTGGTCCTTTCTTATGGCTTTTGACGTGTAAAAAAGAATACTAAGAGGTTGATGCATTTTAATTAAACTAAAGCGCATGGGCAAGTGTAAACTCGAAGTCAATTGGAACTGAACGCTGCATTACACTGCTGGCTGGAGGCTAGAGGTCAACCCGGCCACGAGATGGTCGTAGTCTTGAGAGAACAGAGGGCCATATAAGAATATATATGATATTTATGTACCTTTTATCAATGAAATTTGCTATTTTGACAAGATATTAGACTTTTTTTAACCTTTTGTCCTTCTGTTGTTGAGCAATTGTGTCGGTTTTAATTGTTAGGATAGATCGCGTTTGCTCATGGCGCTCTAACTAATTAGTAAATAAATGCTAATACTGATTCCCTTCAGTTGTTTTGTTATTTTATATAAATTCTTTATGATAAAGAAGAAATTTAGAAGACGAATACGGCTGAAAAGAATTTACTATTCTAAAATAATATTATTGTCTAATAAACAAAAACAACAATATATTCTAGTACGAGGTTTGGTCATCTCATGGTAGCCACCTTATGTAGCTATTATACAAAGCAGGTGAAACTATCGCATCTTGAGAAGTATTCTGACAAGCATTCTATGAATTGAAATAAGTCTCCGATATGGATAGATGTTGATCCGGCTCACTCTTTCAGAAAATTAAAAATACTCCGCTGGAATTGAAAACTAACTTTTTCAGCAAACTAGACTTTTAACTGTGCTCTGAGATATTCAAATCCTGTAGCAAACTCTGGCTATCAATGCCAAAACGACAACACTGCCCTCATGAAGTGTGGACGCTGAGGTTTTGACGCTGAAGTATTAAACAATGTTCTGGGAAGCATCTTTCCGCCATTGACTCAGAGAAATTCCAAAATATGCTTGAGCAGTACGTACGCAGGGTATCGATTTTGAAAATATGTCACAGTTGAATATCTTGAGGAGTAATGACAAAATTTAATATCGAGATGGGGCTTTAAAGCCCAAAAACTATGGCTGTATATTTGCTCTATGTCTCGGATTTGGGCAATTCCGCGTAGACCCAATCTATACTTGCTGGGCAGGAGGCAAATTAATATCGCAGCGGGTTTTCGGGAGGATTGAGGTGACCGAGATCCAAATCTGCCGGCTTTTTCCCGTAGCACGATTCTGTAGGCGAGGTGACATCAACTTCATCGGTAGACCCGGTGCAGCTCCGATCCGCTGTTGCAGTTGCATTGAAAAGCAACCATGGTTTGCATCGTCACAGAACTGCTGCCACGTACGTACTCTCTTTGCCCATTTACCTTGCTGTAATCCCCTCTCCACTGTGTTTTCTGTTCCCTCGTAGACACATACCAAGAGGTAGACAGTTTAGAGGTGTAGCATTGAAAAATGTAGAAGACCAGATCATCGAAGAAGCTCCAATTGGAGAGAAACAGTTGTATGCAGCTTTCTGTCCAAGTACTCTGCGGGCGAACGAAAACTAGAGCAGATGATGCTTCGTATTCGCTCATTTAAATTGCCCTCGAGCATTCAGGCTTCATGCATCGGAGACTTTCAGTGCTGCCGGATTAATAGCATCGAAGTGGCACTCGTTAGAAAAGACACGCAACATAATTACGACGGTGATGGTACCTATATATGTATGTAAGTTCAGCAAATTCATAGAAAAAAAAAATCCCTCTCTTTTGGCAACCGATCAAGCAAACCTTTTTTTACAAATTTTAACCTCACATTTCATGAAATAAGCTGAAACATATTGAATTCATAAAGAAAAGAAATCTTCAACTGAGAAATTCAAGAACACAAGAGCGCCTGTGTTTATATCTAGGGCAAGATGGAGTCTCTGCTCCATAAAATTAGCAGCGCTTCTGCCGGCTTAGATCAAAACTCTTTGGCAGTAATCTTCCTTGTTACGGTAGGGCCCTACTCCCACGGTGCATGGCAGCGACCGTCTAATGTTGACGGCTGCAGTTGTCCTGTCTAGGTCTTGGACACCTTGTTTACAATGCTTTTTTCCACCCGCTCTCGAAATTCCCAGGCCCTTTCTTCGCAGGAGCTTCTAGTCTCCCATTCCACGCCGTTTGGTCCACAGGAAACGCGCTGCCGTGGCTCCAAGGACTGCACGAGCAGTATGGCGAGGTGGTCCGCATCCGACCGAACATGCTTAGTTACATCAACCCTCAGGCCTGGAAGGACATATATGGTCACCGGAGCGGTGGCAGAAAATCAAATCAGAAGGATCCTGGCCCCACTAGAACCCGAGATTACGAAGGGGCTACCAGCATTATTTCGGAGCTGGATGATGAAAAACACGGCCAAATTCGCCGCATCTTCTCAAATGCTTTCTCGGACAGGGCACTGAGGGAGCAGGAACCCCTCCTCGCAAAGCACATAAACAAGCTAATTGGCAACATTACTCGAGACATTGCCAAAGAGCCAGAGAAAGAATTTGACGCTGTGAAACTATACAACTTCACTACCTTTGATATTATGGGGGACCTGACGTTCGGAGAGCCTCTCGGTCTTTTGGAGAACTCGGAATACACGGCTTGGGTTAGTATGGTGTTCAAGGGTATTAAGATGGTGGCGGGTTTACTGTTTATTTTCGAATCGCCCTTCTTGACGACAATCTTCCGCGCGCTCGCACCGCCCTCTGTCCAAAAGGCGAGCCAGGAGCACAGAAAACATTCGATGGAGCGTGTGGATCGCCGTCTGGCGTCCAAGCATCATGACAAACCAGATATCTGGAACCTAGTGCTCCGGCAGCCCGAAGGTCGCCGTCTAACAATCCACGAGATGTACGCCAATGCTGACCTCTTTATGATCGCCGGCACGGAGACCACCGCCACTCTGCTCAGTGGACTTACGTACCTCTTGCTGAAGAACCCAGATAAGCTGAAGAAGCTCGTCGTGGAGATTCGCAGTTTCGAGTCACCGGACGAGCTCACCGTTGAAAGTCTGCCTAAGCTCAAATATCTCTGGGCATGTCTGGAAGAGGGCTTGCGTTGCTACCCGCCCGTGCCCACAATGCCGCATCGGCTGGTCGCTGACGGCGGCAACGTTGTGTGTGGGGAATGGGTACCAGACGGTGTAAGTAGAACTCGTCGTGCTTTCGTTCCCTTTTTGTTGCTTCAAAGTATTTTGATCTTTCTTGGGAGGCTATTCCTGGCCTCTCTTATTGGTCATGCCCGTCTTTTAACTGATAGAATGCCATACCGCAGACCCGCTTCTTTGTTGCCCAGTATCCAGCGTATATGTCGCCACTGAATTTCAAAGACCCCGAGGCCTTCATCCCCGAGCGCTGGTTGCCTGGTACGGGATACGACGACGATCGCAAGGACATATTGCAGCCTTTTTCGGTTGGTCCGCGGAACTGCATCGGCAAAAAGTAAGCAACTCGTTTGATGTGCCTTGCTCGAGTGATAAAATAATTGACTTTGATAGCCTGGCCTATCACGAGATGCGGCTAATCCTATCGAAAATGCTCTGGAATTTTGATCTCGAGCTTTGCAAGCCAGATCAGAAGTGGACAATTCAAAAGAGCTACATCCTATGGGACAAACACCCGTTGATGGTGAAGATAAAACAAAGAGAAGAGTTGGCATGAAGGAAATTACATACACAGTGGCCATGCCCACGAACACAGTCAGCTTAACAGAAACTGAAAAATTGCGGGGCTGTATTGTGAGCTATATATGATGAAAGTAAAATAACAAGAAGTCAAAAAGTGGGAGAAAAGGATAGAAAAACAACAATAACCAGTATAGTTTCGAAGCTGGTGCCAAATAGCCCTCACGAGAAGCTGTCTAACAAGGCTGAATTCTTTCCGGGGACTTCCTCGTTCTTGGCTGTGCTACTGGCCTCGTCTACCTCAGAGACACACTGGTCCATAGTGTCTGGACTAATGAACGAATGGCTGGTCATAGTTCTACCTGTGAAAGCCTTTTAGAGATTTCCTGGCCGGTGTCCATGTCACGTTGGAGTCAATTGAGCTTTTTATGATTCGTTGGAGTGTAACAGTCCATTATGCTACCCAAGTGTATTTTATTGTAAGTCTAGGGCCGCTGTTATGACCACCGAAACTGGCGATTCATATTTCTATAAGATGTAAAACAATCCATAGCCTTGCCGTTCTTCTAATGAGACTTGATCATAGCCTCTGTTTCCCTTGTCCTGATCCTCCTATTGGTGAGTATGCTGCAAGACTTTGACAGTCTTTTTTCAGGCTGAGCCCTCTGCTTTGTGGGGTGGCATGCCATAGGAGTAGGAGAGAAATATGATAACCGTCGATTAACAAAGCCATAAATGCGTGCCGTTGCCGTTGCAGAACGACACGGCTTTAGCCTCTCGAAATTGGCGGCTATCGTTGCCGTCCAGAACTGGAAATTCCTGCAGCAGCCGAACCAAAACATAGGCGACTTCGGTGTACGCCATCTCCTGCCCCAAGCAAGATCGCAGGCCTGAACCAAAGGGCATAAAAAAGCTGGTATTCAGCTTTTGCAGCGCTTCCCATCTTTCCGGCCGGAACTCTGCCCAGTCGTCTCCATAAAACAGGGGGCTCCGATTCAATGAGTAGACGTTCCAGACGATGGTGGTGCCGGCAGGGACGAAAATCGGGTCTTGGCCATCTAGGCCCCCGCCTCTGGGAAGCTCGGTGTCTTCTCTCGCCTCCCGCGAATGCGACGCGACAGGGGTGTAGAGCCGGAGGCCTGGATCACAGTCAGTTCGCTGGTTTGAAAGGGGCTACGATGCAGGCATTCGACGCACCTTCCCATATCACAAAGCGCAGGTATTCCACCTGGCGGAGGTCCTGCTTACTCGGCAGGGCACTGCCAAATACCGAAATCTCCTCGCGCAGTCTTTGTTGAACATCTGGTCTCCGCGACAGGATGCCTACCAGATTCGTGAGCAGTGCCGTTGTCGTGTCGAAGCTGGCGAAGAAGATGTTGGAGAGTTCTCCTAGAATCTGATTTCGAGAAAGACCCGCGTTGTCCATCATCACAAAACACGATGGGGCAGCGCGTGAATGCGTGTTCGACAGTAAGACGTGGTCCAATTTCTCCCCGAAGAACGCCATTATGCCGGACATGACCCGAACCAGCCGCCGATACGACGGTAGGAGCTCAAGCCACGCAAGAGCGCCAACTGCGATAAAGGTGGCCGATGGCTTGTCAAACGTCTTTACGAGAGACAAAAAGTGCCGGGCTCCGTCATGGTCTTTGCTGTCCAGCAGAGCGGATGTAGGGTCGCCGAAGAGGAAGTCGGTGACAACGTCAAGACTGAAACGCGCGGCCTGAACTTGAAAGTCTACCCGCCCTCCGTTGGATACGCGTATGGACCGGATGAGTCGCTGCACGTGCGGTTCGACCAACTCCGTTTCTTCTAATATGTTCCTCTTTGCAAAAATAGGCTTCAGCAGCGTCCGAGACTGCTTCCATGAGCCTCCTTCGTTCAAAAGCACTCCGGAGCCGATGTGCTTCGCTGCTTCTTCCGCCCAGGCTGCCTTGCCGAAGCTCCGAAAATTGTCTGTAGTAATAGTACGGATGTTGTCGGGATGGATCGTGTAGATGCAATTGCCGCCCAGGGACTTTGCTATATAGGTGTGTCCTAGCTCATTGTGGCGCGTATGGTGTCCTTCTGATAGCTTCCCAGCGTGAAATTCACGCCACATGCGAATCGCCAGATCAATACCCCAAATCGGGTCGTAATGAGGGTAAGCCGGAGGTGAATCACGGCGATGTCCTTTGACTTGGGAGTGTGCCGCCGCTCTTCGTAGCACACCTACCGCCTTCAGGCAGATGAAAAATATCAAGACACAAGGCAGAGCGAGCGAAATCATCGTGCGGCTAACATGTGGCGTGGATGGTACACCAGATCTAGTGCGAATTGTACACCTTGAATCAAAACCAGTGTAGGCCAAACGGCCATACTTATTCTCCTTTACAAACTTGCAGCAGGACTGTCTTTCAAATACAACAAAACGCAGCCCGCAAAAAAAAAAATAGATTTTAATGAATCTAGAATTCAATAAAACCAATCGAGAATGCGCATACATGTCGCTCCTTTGCTTATCACGTAAGCTTATGAACCCAAGACATAGCAATGGAAATTTCAGCCCCAGTTCTAGAGTGGACATTACCCGAAAATTGACGCTCGACGTCAGCACTATTGCCCAATAAAGTAGACGATGTAAGGGTAATCAACTTCAGACCTGATTCCATATCCATGTATGTGGAATCAGAAGTACATGTACTAGTGAATATTATGTCTAATTCAGGTGAGGAAATACAAGCAAGGCAGAGATCCTCGACTCTACTGACTACTAGACTACTTCACTATACTGAGTAAGGGGCCCTAGGCACAAGCTGCAGGAGTTTCGAATAGAAGATTGACGTTTCCTTTTTATTTTCTTCTCTTTCTTCTTCTTTAATCGCAGTGCGGATGCTACGCAGAGATACTTCCCCGAAATGTGCGGGCTTTGCGCTAGAGAGGGGAAAAAATAAGTATGCGCCTTTATCTGGTACCAGGCGGTCGACTCGCTCATGTCTGTGGTGGTCATTGATGGGTCAGTAGAATGTCGTGAGTCCACAAACTAAAGCCTTCCATCAGATAAGGTTACAAGCTTTGATAGCACTCTATGAATGCTTGAGAGTATTCCGGGTTGTTTTACGTCACACTGGTAATTGGAGTCATGTTCTCCTGAACATATTTCATACCTTGATTAAAAATTAAAAATCAGTATAGGACGCCGGTAAAACGGCTGGAGCTCTTAGGACAACTCGTGTAGTAACAACCGCGCCCCTCACATGTTTGATTGTATACGATTATACTACCCAGTCCATTTTCCGGTGTGATCTCATCAAATCTCCTAACTGCGTTGATTTTTATACGCGGGTCATACGGATATCTTTTGAACGACACCTAAGCAGTCTTGCCCCAATTTGGCTTTCCTGACCAAGCCCGGATTGCTGGTCCCTTGATGATCACCGGGAGTACCAATGGGAAAAAAGTGATGACGGCAATCAAGGCGAAGATGCCAAAGGGGAGCGTTGCTCCACTGGACTGAATCCAGTTCTTAAGGAAGAAGGGTGGCAGGAAGGAGATGATGTTGCGGAAGAAATTGAGAACCAAGGACGCTTCCATGGCCTGCTCGGGGTAGCATTCGACCAGGTAAGTTTGAACCACTGTTGTCATGATCTCAACGCCGAAGATGTCTGTATCTTGAGTCAGGCCCGAACGGAAGACTAGAGAAATCTATGAGCGACTTACATGTGCCATTTCCAATCAGTGGTGCAACCCAATTGCGGGAGAATTGGATTGTGCTTCCGAAAATCAGAAGGCCGACCTGAGAAACATTTAGCATCCAGACGAAGAGCTATATGAAAAGTCGCATAAGGCTGTACTCACAGGCATAGCGAATAGCCCCAGCCACACCGCCCGGAATGCCATCTCGGGTTGGTAGTCTTTCCCTCCCCTAATCGCTGCCTTGGCCAATCGATCAACCACGGGACCAGCGAATACCTCACCGACGAAGGCCCCAATCAGACCAGAGAAGAAAGTCAAACCAGCCTGAATGATGCTAAAATTGTACGGCGGTGCCTCAAAGATGAGACTAATCACTGACGTGATACCAACATGGGGCATATATGCCAGTCCAAACCTAATGGGTCTCACGATCAGTGATCCAGAATCCATTTCATCGTTTTGACACGCCTCAAACTTACCACAGGCAGGGAAGAGTCACGGCTGGATAAGAAAACATGACAAAAGGGCGTGTTAAGACAAAGAGGAATGATTTTCCATGACGATGCTTGGGTGTATTGAAGCCTAACCACGGCTTCTGGGAGACGCTAGAATGTCGATCATAGATGGTCTACAATAACAATTTCGGTCAGGTACCATTATTGTCTACATTAATTATCAGATAACATACCTCGGGTACAAATATGAGGTACGCAATGAAAGCAGCGCCCATGAGGATACCGGAAATCCATTGTGACCAGCGCCAGCCAAGATTTTGGATAACAGGTCCGCCGATAATGCCACCGATGAAAGGGGAGATGACAAGGAGGATGGTATTGATACCGATCATTCTGCCGAGCTGATGGCGGAAATACATGTCTTACAACTGTCAGGAACGCATATTCAGTGGCCTGTATGGGTCTAGGACATACCTCGGACACTCGCTGGGCCTAAAGCAAGAGGTCCAGCCGCTCCGAGAGCCTGAAAATAACGGGCGACAAGAGCTCCGGCATAAGAGTTGCTTTTAGCGCATCCGAAAGACGAGACCATGGATATAAGCGTGCCAAGAAGGAGAGCCTGCAACTGTTACTTGATGCCCTTTCTCGCTGCATACTGGTCAGATGAAACTTACAGGTCGGCGGCCTGTGAAATGACTGCTTGCAGTCCAAACCAACGGGCCGCATGCATAAACTATCTTCACGTCAGTATGTTTGCCAGTACTTCACTTGGAATTAGACCCTTACTAATGACCGGAGTAGTCAAGACGTAGATGGCATTCGAGTACGACACATTGAGCGACGTCGCAACTGGGCCAACTCCCGACGCAATGATTGTCCCGGTGACATAGCAGACCAATGATCCATAAGAGAGTGCACCAAGAGCACAATGTTTTTTCCACGACGGCCAGTTCTGTTGATGCACCTTGTTAGAGAATGATGTAAAGATAAGGGCGTACTGACATACCAAAGGGTCGTATGGGCTGTCACTGGGCTGTGGAATGAGCACAGTACCGTTGGCGTCCGTCTTGAGGTTGCCTTCCGCTTTGTGTGTCAGTAAAAATAAGGCTGTTCGACTGGGTAAGAGTTGTCTGACCATTTTCGAAGTGCTTGGCAGATTCACTCGCCGAAGCCTCGAGCTTTTCAGCAACCGAGTCGTCACGCCCGGAATTCATCTTGTCTTGCCAAATCCAGTTGTTCCACAGCCGTTGTATGTCTAGACGAAATGGAGTTCGTGTCGATGTGGAAGACTTGGATATTGAAGACAAGTAGATGATGAAGTTGAGACTCAAGATTACAGTTGCTGCGGGTACAGGGCATATAATTATCCTTGACTCAACCCCAGAAACTTCAACCCCAGAAACTTCAACCCCAGAAACCTCAGGCCCACAGCAATCTGGTGCCAAAGCTAGTGCGTGACCCCAGAATCACACGTTCGGGCCGAACGAGAAGTCGGGGTTTTTTGCGCTAAGGTCGATAGCTCCATCCCTCCTAAGATCTTAAACCGACTTTGAGCAGAGCCGTGATCCTTCGAGACATTCTCTGGAGATATAATACCGCACGTATCCAGCTGATCAGCTCTAGACGCACACAGTGTTGAGTTTTCTATTGCAATCGATATCCTGTCAAGTATAGCCGACTCAGACGAAACCATGGGTGAGAAGTCTTATCTGATTAAGAACGCGAAGTTCGTCGTCACGATGGACCCCGCCCTAGGAGTCCTGGATAACTGTGATGTCTTGCTACAAGGGGACACCATATCAAAGATCGGTCAAAATATTGAAGAACCTTCTGGAGCACAGGTCATCGACGCCACAAACGCCATTGTATCACCAGGATTCGTCGATACCCACCGGCATGTGTGGCAAGCACAGATCCGGAGCGTTGCCAACGACTGGACGTTGTTTGACTATTTTGTCAACGTTAGGAACAGGTTCGCCTCGTGCTATACCAAAGAAGATGCGTATCTGGGCAACTATGTAGGTGCACTGGAAGCCATTTTCTCGGGGGTTACTTCGTTTGTCGATCATAGTCACATTATCAACACGCCTGAACACGCCGACGCAGTGATCAAAGGCCTTGTGGACTCAGGAATACGAGCGACATGGTGTTATGGCTTTTGGCCGAATCCTGATTATACCAAGTCAGATCCGTTCTCATCAAGGCCAGAGTGGAGAATGGAAGACATCGTCAGGGTCAAGAACCAATTCTTCACAGACAACGATGAGGACCTCCTCCGTTTTGGGCTCGCACCAACGGAGATCGCTGCCACTCCGATTCCCCTCTTCCTCGAAGAGGTCAAGCTTGGCCGCAAGCTCAATGCAAAGCTCATCACGGCGCATGTCGCCAAAGGCTTCTATGATCACGACGAGTTTCACGTCACCAAGATCAACGACGCGGGCATGCTGGGGCCAGATCTTTTGTTAAGCCATGGTTCGGCATTTACAGACGACGAGCTGAAGATGATCGCCGAGAACAAGGTCAAGATTTCGAGCACTCCAGAAACAGAGCTCCAAATGGGTATGGGCCATCCCGTCTGCTTTCGAAGTCATGCGGCCGGGTGCCTCTCTTCTTTGGGAATTGATATTGTGAGCAACAACAGCGGAGATATGTTCAATCAGATGAGGCTTGCTCTGCAATCCGAACGGTCGATCCAGAACGCCAAAATCGGGGCTCGGGGCAAGGTGCCTGTCAAAATTGGCCGCAAGACAGAAGACGTCCTTCGCCTCGCAACAGTTGGCGGAGCTGAATGTATGGGCTTGGAGCATCTCATCGGGTCCCTGACAGTTGGAAAGAAGGCGGATCTTATCATTACCAGCTGTGAGGACATCAACATGGTGCCAATCCACGACCCCATTATTGGTTTGGTGCAGCATGCCAACAGCCATAACATCAGCTCTGTCTTCGTCAATGGAAGATTACTCAAACACAACGGCCGCTTGATTGGCGTTGACTGGGATTCAGTCAAGCAAGAGCTTCGCCAGTCTGCTGAGAACATAATGGCGCGCGCTGCCAAGATTGACAAGGAGCCTCTGATTGCACGAGCTATGAAGTTAGGTTACCACGAGGACGCACGCAAAGACTAGCTTTGTTCATGTCAAAATTAAAAACGACTATATGTACAAACATATTTAACTATTTCGTAGATTTTGAATCTGATATCAGTTAAATAATCCCTTGGTAGCTCCCATTAAATCGACTAGTTATTTGTCGCCCAAAACTTTTCGGCTAGATAAGCAGAAGGACCTGAGACTTTGAATACACGTTATTTATTTATTTATTTTGATTATTATTGTTTGTCTTATTTTCTTTAGGTCGACCCGAAACACCTTATCATCCATCGAGCAACTTCGGTATCTCCCTTTCTAGATAGTCCACGATAGCATCAGGTCCTTGCTGAACCTGCAGGCCATAAGGAATGGCATGTGTTCGAATGTTTGGTATCAGTCTTTTGCCAATGTTCAATATTGTATCAGCCTCCTCTGCCGTCCACATTGAGGCACAGCACTAATATCAAAAGAGTCAGCCAATCACAACATTACCTAACTGCATAGAAGAGAGACATACTAATAAGTCCGGTTTATGAATCTGGACTTTGCTTTCAACCTCGTCGATTCCTGACATATGCGTTAGCGGACAAGAACCGAAAATCTTGACAAATTAGCTTACTTTCACAGTTGTCGACATGTAGTATCGTATAGCGGTCCTGCAGTCGTTCAACAACTCGACCGATCAGCCGTTTGGCACGTTCGGGAGCTGTATTGACCGTCAAGAGCTTGTATGAGGGTTTAGATTGCGCAGCCATGGTTCGACGCGTAGCCACAATAAGCACAACTTTCGGTTAGAACTCAGAATTCAAGTTAAAAGACATAAGAGTTCCTTCAAGCCTGCGCGTAGCTTTATTGTCCGCTGACAAAATAGTGTCTTCTGCTCAAAAGTAGTTCGGCCCGACCGCAAGCATATGGTGAACAGTTCTTGGAGGGTCCTCGGGGGTTAAACTTTTGCAGTTCTTATGGAGCAAGCTAAGTGGAAAGTATTTCTTCTAATTTTAATTTATTTATTATTTTTTTTTTATTCTGACGTTTGTTACTCGGGAGGTGGAACCGACTTGCACGAGATGTCTTGGTAACATTTTACTTCACAGCTTTGCCCCTAACTTGTTACTCCACATTTCTAGCCTTTAGTAGATGGCTTTCACGAATTGACAAGAAGTAATAAATGTCTAGGAAAATTTGGCTAGGTGATGGGAATTGCAGAAAACTATTCATTTTCTACGGGTGTGATCAGTGTACCGACATGTGGAAATAGCTCAACACGGAGCTCGTCGCCCGGTGCTAGAAAGTTCTTTGGAGTCCTTGCAGTCCCCACCCCAGGAGGTGTGCCTGTCAAAATCACCGTCCCAGCTGGCAATAAGGTCCCCTGAGACAAGAAGCTGACCAACTCGGCAACTTTGAATATCATGTCACTTCCAGAGTAAAGGTGTTAGCTTGAAGGGCTAGAACGAAGTAATATGTTGCGCAGACGTTACCTAACACTACAGTCTTGAACGACTATGCCGCTTTTGATTCCTCTAATGTGGAAGTCTGCCGCATCCTTCACAAGTGACGAGGATACCACGGCCGGTCCAAGTGGACAGGAGGTATCAAAACCTTTAGAGAAACACCATTGACTTTGGTTCATCTGGCATGTCCGGCTTGAGATGTCGTTGGCAGCAGTGTATCCTAGTACATAGTCAAGAGCCTCCTCAGTAGTGGTGTTCTTGCAGTTCCGACCAATGATTATGGCCATCTCAGCCTCGTAGTCACCAGTATTGTCTTCCTGTGTGATTTTGGGCAAAATAGTCAGAGCTGGCCATGGGTCGGAGAGAGCCGTCGCTGGTTTCAAGAAAAGCGTTGGGGTCTTAGGAATGCCCAAACCCATCTCGGCAGCATGGGAGTGGTACTGCGCACATAACAGTAAGTCCCAGCTAAGCTGCACAAAATATCTGAGAGGACAACTCACGTTTAGGCCTATGCATCTTATTGTTCCCACTTCGTTCTGGGCCAGTGGAGCAAGCAGTGTCCCAATTACCTCTGTATGGCCATTTTTCCCTCCGGGAGATAAAATCGAGGATCCCGTGAACACATTTACAGCGACATCTTGTCTCTGATAGACTGCTACGCCTACATCGACTGTCGCATCGACTGGCTCGCCGATTAAAATTTTGGCTGGGTTGGACTTGGGAACAAATCTCACGAGGCCTGTCGTTGTGTTAGCTAACTTGTGTGAATTCGACTTCTTGCACTGTCGTGAACTTACGAGAAAATGCGGCAGTCATCTTGCTGTGGCAGAGGAGAGGATCACTTGTCCACGCAAAACATAACAGGGAGGCGCAGCCATTCCAAGTGTAGAACTTCTAAAGGGGGGTCGGTCCATCGTCTTGTTCGTTAATCTCCTGGGCCTTAAACTATGACTTGGAAACTTTGATCGCGAAACCTGGGGTCACGCATTGCACCGAACACAAAAGATATCTAGAGTAGATTATAATCTATAAAGTACGTTCGGGCCGATGATAATTAACTCGTTCCAATAGCGCTTGGCGTCATTCGTGTTGGATGGCCAGCCTTCGGTCCGAAGGCTTTAGACCCCCTCATGTACGCATATCAGCAAACGCAATGGTATTTGCGATGATTTCAAAAGCTTAACTTAGAATATACCAATGTTGCTTCCAGATTACTCGACATAGATTGGACGAGCCCAACACCACATGAGCAGTTCCAAAAAAAAAGAAACAATTCAATTAGTACTAGACCCTAGACCGACAAAATGGGCTCCAACAACGAAACTACGAATCTATCTGCGAAGACTACCCTCTCAAGTCCTAAACGGATCATCACTGGTCACGATGAAAAAACTGGAAAGGCCACAATCCAACTCGTCGATGAAGGCCACTGGCAAGAGATCGCCGGCGGCACCTCCAAATACAACGTGTTTTGGAAATCTCAGACTATGCCTATCGATATAAACCACGACGAGAGCCTCGAGACTGAGGTCGTCACTGGCTCTCTCACACTTCCAAATGGCACAGTCCTGAGGATCGTCGACCGGGCACCGCACACCAAGGGGCCTATGCACCGAACCCAGAGCCTAGACTATGGCATCATGGTTCAGGGCACTGCGGAGCTGTTGATGGATTCTGGGGATCGCACTGAGATGCAGCCTGGTGACGTCTGCATACAACGCGGGACAATGCACCAGTGGATCAACAATACAGATCATTGGAACCGTATGGTCTTTGTGCTGATGGACGCTCAGCCGCTCGAGGTTGGCGAATACAAATTTTCAGGCGAGACAGGGCTTGGCCATATTAAGGAAATTGCAGCGAGACCGGCGTGAGAGCCAAAAGATAACTTCTTGTCGCAGGAGACCTCATCATCGTTCTTTGGGACGGCGATGTGGACATAGAGCCGTCATATTTCAACTAGTTACTGTGAAACGAACATACCACCTTACATAGAGAGTGACTGTGATGCTTTTGTTACATAGAATAGCTACATAAATAAATTCTCGTGAGAAAATATCATGTCTGTCAAAGAACCCAGACCTGTCTGCCACCCTTCATCCCTTGTCCCTTGCATGAAGTAGGGTAACACATCAAGCATGCTGGCGTTAACATCGTCTGGCGAAGCCACTCCGCCACCTGGACTCACACCGATACCAAAGTGTGGGTTTGCCATGTTTGCTGCTGTCATTTCGGCCGTCGCGCTAGTTGTTGTACCATACGGCGCAGAGCTGGGTTGAAGATTAGGGACTACAGGTATGGCGTTGCGGATATCTGGCGACTCAATCTGTATATCTAGCTGTGGGCCTGACTGATACTGCTGGTATTGATCTTGCTGCTGCTGCTGCTGTTGTTGCTGTAACAGCTGTGTCCCGCGACCAGCTATGTCGCGGTTGGCCACACGACCTAGAACATCTGTGTATATAATCTGCTCGATATCTTGCAGCGATGACATTGGTGGGTTTGTTCCAGCGGTGGCTGTGTTTTGGACTGGGGTCCCCACGTTGTATCTGAGCGTTGAATTTGCCAAGGGCTCTTTCAGGGCACCGGTGTCCCGAGATTTATAAGCTAGGGCACTAATTTCCATTTCTTCACTTCCTCGTTCCAGGACTTCTATTGTATCATCATCTTCGTCTCTAGTGTCGTTGATGTTAGACTCGTTAGTAGTTTTTGCCGCCCCTTTCTGCGTAGAGGTCTGGGCTTGGTAGAGGATATTGATTCGAGCCCACTGGCAACATATGTAAGCATTGGCTATGGCTCTCAGAATTACAAATGTGTTAATACTCACAAGGCGATCGAGGTTGGACCAATATGGTTTCATACCACAAAGTATGCGCAGGTTGGACGCCAGTTGTGTGCGGGCGAGGCCTGCTAACCTTTCGTTGTCTAGGAAGAGAAAGACAATGTGAATCGAAGCCGAGACATAGATACAGTAACCGACAAATGGAGTGAGACGGTGAATGTCCCAGTCTAGAGCAATGAGGTCCGTACATAGCCTGGAGACGGTACGCGCATGTTTGAGTGCGACCATAGCGCTTGCTGTGACCAATGCTGGTGAAATACTACGATCAACCGGTAATCCGGAGAACTGTGGTACCATGGATATGTGCAGCGCCAACCAACATTGATGATAAAGTGCATGGACAAAGACATACGTGGGCTGTTGGTCGATGACCAATTGTTTATATAGATTGCGTTTCGAGTAAGTCACTGACGGATGGAGGTTTTTGCACCACGTGGACAATAGCTGTTCTAGCCGGCAAAACTCAGCGAGTCGATGCGATGTCGACTGCCTGGACTGCGCAGCCACGTAGTCGCCAACAGCAGCCCTGTCGCGGATTATTAGTGATAGGAAATACGTTACGAGAGAGCTAAAAGACATACCATATCCTCATCAATCGAACCAACTCTGCCATGATGCTGGTTGTGACGCATGGCAGCGCTGAAGTGAACGGGGGACCACCGAGAGAAATGCTGCTGCTGTCTTGTGCGTGGACCTTGTTGTAAAAATCAATGTCGTCCATAGGCAAGGGCAGGCCGAGAATAAGGTCATTCACGGACGTCCCGACTGTATAGTGTTCCGAATTGATACAGTTTGTGAGCCACGTTGCCCAGAACAGCCGACGCCTTGTCTCTGTTTCCAACCACAAGCTCTCGTCGGTGTTGGAAGAGCCTCCGGCATCTTTTGCGTTTGGAGGCTGGTTAAGACCCAAGACACAAGCGCTTTTGTAGGCGATGCCTAGGGAGAGAAGTTGATTAGCCAGCGCAACAAAGACACTTGTGGGTTATTAGGCGTGCCACCATACCCGAGAACATGGTGTTCTTGACTGACTGACCGGCCGAGAACCAGTAGAGTGCCATTATCTGACATGTCCGAATAGTTGCCAGGCAAGGCGTATCGATTGTTTGCAGAGCTTCTCTCCCGGCCACGTGCGCCCACAACCTGCCCGTTTCGCCCACATCACCGAGGCTGCTGAGTTCCTGGCGATGATATCTCCAGGTCGGAGACGGCGGTTTCAGAAAGCTGCCTCACTGGTTAGAAGCCGCTTGATATGCTGCCGTGTTGGATGCTCTTACACTGTAGCGGTGGCGAAAATGCCCACAAGGACGTGACTTGGGACTGAACCCGTCTCAAATTCTTCAAGAAACGTCGGCTGGTGGAAGATGAGAGACGCATTGTACATGTGGGAGAAATACACCTTGATGAATATTCGCTGCAAGGGACCTGCGAGGGAGCCAACAATAGCATCGCATGTTTGACCAGCGGCATTGGCGACCATGGGAACTGGCAGTGGCTGATCCGGATCCACTGCTGTGCTGTTCTGAGCCACAGGATCAGGGTTAAGCGAGAGTACTGCAGCTGCTGTGCCTTGGTCATCAACGCGTCGCCTCTTTGGGGGGGCTCGGTAGGCTGCGAGCAGCTTTCGGTCCGGCGGTGGTGGGAACGAGCATTCGGACCCAAGACGACGGCACCTGTCGCATGCCGGGCGCTGGCGAGAGCATTTTAACTGCAGAATTGATTAATTGCCGTTACTGCCATTCTCTAGGCCGTAGACATCAAACCTTCTGCTCTCTACATCGATAGCAGGCTGTTTCTGCTTGAGGGGGCATCGCCTGGTCTGAACAGTGGTTTTTATGTCGTTAACACGCTGAGATAGATCCCAGCCAGTATGCCTCGACAGAGTCAATGATGGAATGCAGTGATCAGTCAAGTTTGAGGTCAGAGCAGACCATGAGTTCGGCCCGAAGCCCCCACAACTCCTCCTATATCCGATGAAACATGAATCAAATTAGTCCGCTACGGCCGTAATCTCCTTCGCCCTACTAATCAACATTGAGATTGACGCATGTGACTGGAATTCACGTGCTGAGTTCAAGTGAAGCAGATTGCTAATTGTAAAGGGAGTTAATAAGGGCTATCACAGTGCTATGTACAAACCGTTTAGGCGCATGTGCGTTCGTGACCTCAAATTCGCCTACCTAATGAACAAGTGAACTACTCCGTATAATACCAGTACGCCCTTACATACATCTGGGAGTGTGCGGATAGATAGATCTGCTAGAGAAGATCATTTCCGGTCGAGGCATGCTCACAACAACACCAACTCTATCTTAGATTAAGAATATCGCGTCTGATACTTCTCAGGGTATGTCAGAGCATTGCCTCGACCCTACACTCTCAGTAGAAATAGTAACAATGCTCCAAGACTGTGAGGGGTAAGAAGCACGAGATTTTTCCTTTCCTAGTTGCGCTATCTAGGCTATAATACATACTTGTACGAGGATCATTCAATCGATCTCACTTTTGTAAAATCGCTCGTAAGATTGCCTCTCCATTGTCATCGGTGTCAAAAGTAAAGTGCGTCTTGCCTTCTAGCGCTGTCAAGGTCGCTCCATTCAGGCGCTCCTGCATATACTTCCCCATACTAATAGGCGTATTCCTGTCATCCGTTCCGTAGAAAAACCTTATTCCGCCGATTTCTATATCCTCTAGTTTGAATCCCCATGGCGCGCCAAGGATTCTCATTTCCTCCCACGGACCGTCTCCACCTTGCTTGTATGTCCATCGAAAAGTGTCACGAACGACTTCCATGTAGTATCTTTGATGCATTAGGCTCCTTTCCTCTTTAGATAAGTATTTTGTTGTCTTCAACAGGAATTTCTCTGTGACTTTGGGTTCGAGATCTTGCGCGGGGGGAATGATAAAGCGTCTGTCAAACCACTTCATAAGCCATGGCGTGTCCTTCCATGCTATTAATACTAATCGCCCCAGTAGGTTCACTATAGACAGCAAAAATTATCAGTTGCAGTCTTCTTAGAACTTGCTAAAATATGGACAATATCTAGATGAAAGTTTGTGTATGATAGGCTGATGTCCGTGCCATCAACTGCCTGCCACATCGTAGGAAACTCAGGACTGCTCTTGAATGTGTCCTCTGAAGGGCGTAGAAAGATCAAAACTTACTACCCTTTAAACCCATTTCTGGTGGTCCTGCACCGGCTATGACATTTGCACTTAGCATCTGTGACCGTGGTAGTTCTTTTGTGCAGGCAAGGGCAAATGGCCCTCCACCAGAGCTGCCGACGACATGATAGCGGTCTATTTTAAGATGGCGCATCAACTCCTGCACATCCCTGGGCCAATCCAACAATCTTCGGTTTGGATAGTTCGTAGAGAGGCCCATGCCAGGCCGGTCTGGCACGATAAGCCGAGCACCTAGTTTCTTTGCTGTGAGATTCCAGAGCCGGTATTCCACGCTGCTAGATGGTGTGCCATGGTTGCAGAGAATGGGTATGCCGGTGGGAGAGCCGTATTCAGTGAAAGACAAGGTTCGGCCGTTGCTGAGAGCGAAAGTTTGTGTTCTTCCGCCGTCGCGACTAGCTACAGCTGGAATGCCAGCTATGCGACGGTGGCTTTGAGATAGGAGGTTTATTGCCAGTCTCTCAGCCGAATGCGCAGCATCGTTGATGTGTAGCCTCTGATGCATAGGAACAGAAGACGCAGTAGTCTATGATTAAAAAAGGGGCCGTTTCAAAATATGCTTAATTACTTATTAGTTATATTGCGCCAGTGCCTGTCAAAGCTATAAAGAATTGTCGTGGAAGTGTCTAGAAAAGTGAAGTGTGTGAATTTATCTAGTGCCCTGTGCGCGGCTTGAGGAGCCTGAGCTATAAGGCGGCCAAAAGACTCTAGCCAATCTGCAAGAAAGGATCAGCCCCCCATATATCCTAACTGGGAATTATGCTGTGTCCGCTCGAATTTCTGCCTTCTCATCTCTTTTAGCTCGTACAGGACCGGCCCGCAAGAAACCGAGACTACCCATTTTCATATTTCGCGTCTCTGTGCTAAATTACAGATTTCAACAGAT
The DNA here is from genome assembly GCA_002917075.1 of Hawksworthiomyces lignivorus. Lineage (NCBI taxonomy): Eukaryota > Fungi > Ascomycota > Sordariomycetes > Ophiostomatales > Ophiostomataceae > Hawksworthiomyces > Hawksworthiomyces lignivorus. The sequence goes on along the minus strand of NTMA01000003.1, from coordinate 164,013 downwards.
ACTAGGGTGTTTATTGACTATCTCGCCTTGTACATTATGCCGCTGGATATGCTGTTATGAAGAATACAAAGAAAGCAAGCTCGATACACATATAGTACTTCACTAAGAGTCCAGTACTTTTCAAATCTCCTCAAACTCATCCTCCCACAACAACGCCCCGTTATTATTTGTAGTTTTGTTTCGGATAATACTAATTATTAATATATAATAAAGCCCAGCTCGGCTTGCCAGCTTCAGCAATCTAGCTTGATGGTGCGGGCAAGGCGGCACTATGGTGAAGCGATTACAGCGCTCAATTTCGCACTGGACGATACTACCCTGACCGCCGACGATTCGGTTCTCGTAGCTCTGTTTCTGCTTTCACTATTCGAGGTAAGATATGTCTAGCTAGTCTTCCCCTCATAGTTACCCAGAAGAGGGCTCGATTGCCGTCAACAGCGTTTATACTAACGGCATGTAGATGATCGTCCCAGAGTACTTTCGGAAGGACGCGGACTTCCAATGCCATATCCATTTCCGCGGGGCACTGCTCTTACTTCGATGGCGGGCTGAGCGGGCACGCGACTCCGAATTGGATAAAAGCTGTTTCATGTTCCTCAGTCACATCTGCGTGCGTTTCAATCCTTGGACCACTCATGACTAACGTTCCACTGACATTAGTTTTTAGTTGATGAGCATGTTTCTGAATAATGAGCCCTTCGATGTAAAGTGGCTAGCTCTACAAAAAATTCGTGGCTCCGTGGATAAAAAGCCCTCTTCTAGAGCCCATTCTTGGTCGGGCGGTCGATTTTAAGAGGCGTGCACGCACTCAAGTGACGACAGGCCACCACCCATCTCGAATCGAGGTGATACAGCTTGGCAGTGGGTGTAATATAGAGCAAGACCAGACAGGAATTGCTTACCGAGCATATAGCATATTCTGGCCTTTACTCGTCTTACTATTCTCTTTGACGGTGGAGAAGGAGAGGAGGGTATGGGCCCAAGAAAAGCTGCGATTCATTGGCGAGATAAGTGGACTTGGTCTAGCAACATGGGCTGCTGGATGTATTAAGTATTAACACGTCCAGCTTGACTGTAAGAGCTATATAGAAATCATGTAGATGATAAGTGTTATCCTAGTTCGCTCCATACCCGTCTACCTATCCAACTACTACTAATATAAGCCGTTTGCCCCCCATTCAGAAATAATAAACCCTTTCTTTACAACCCCTGCAGATCTACAATCCAGCGTTATTAGGTTTCATCGTCTTTATATTCAGCCAATCCTGGTTATGTGACGTTTAAGTTAACGGAACCCTCCCGGGCCGGGAACCGCTATAGTGTAACTAAATAATATAACAAATGAAAGGATAGATAGATTACAGTAATATGTGTGTATAAGTGCGCTGGTGGCCCGCTTGGTCCTCCTGTCTTTACAACCTCTCCAATGCCTCTCTTACCTCTGCCACCTCCGCCTCCTCCGGTCCCGCCTCTGCTGCTTCCTCTGCTGCCACCACTGCAGCCCCTGCCGCCTTACTAAGATAATAGCCCTCGCACTAATACCGTAGGCACAGTTATCTCTCCTGTTTACAATTAACACTCTGCTTCATCTGAACTCAAAACCTTTGTTCTAGTATAGCTCTGCAGCGAAAGAGGGACAAAGAGAGTCTCGTTTCTCCGAGTGCCAACACATTAAAGCGAACCGCGAATGTAACAGAAAATGCCCGAAACATGAATGATTCAAGCATGATACGTGGTACATTTACTAGCTAACTAGGTATGTCTTTCTATACACTGAAAACTACTAAAGTACTTTGGAGAAAGGAAGGCTAGCTGTCTGCTGCCTCCTGGAAGAGGCAAGTCCCAGAACGTTGGCGCGGCTGCTTCCGGGCCAAAAAGATTAGGGAAAATGGACATGCACTCCAAGCTCTCGGCCGTCACATTCTCTAGCAGCGCAGGGTCGTTGCAGGTGAGCGAGACTTGCGCTACTGCCGATGGAGCCGCTGCCATTTCAAACTAGGTCATTGCCGGCTACTACGGTCGTTGCTGCTGGCGGAGAAGGCAAGCCTCTGCCAGCAGCTTAGGGTTAACTAGAGTTTAGTCTTAAACGAGGAGCTTCTACTGACACGGTAAGTGAAATAGAGAGTCTTCTTTTTTTTTTTTTTTGGCATGTTCGTCACCATCTATCTGTACCAGGAAACTAAAATTGTGAGTTTATACAGTACAGCAGCATGTAAAACCAGTCAGAGCACTAATCGCCCCCGCGAGAAGGCTCTGGTTAAGAGCCATCTTCCGTGCATAGATGACAGACTGTGAAGGCGAGATCATGATACGAGTGCTGGAAAGTCAAAAGTTCAATGTGAAAAAGATAATAATTTGGATGTCAAGGGAGTGGTACTTTTGCGGATCGCTAGTTGCTTCGGTCAGTACGAGGACCCCGTGGAGTTTGCCGATTCCCCCGCGACTCTGTGGATCCCGCGCGACTCAGTGGACTCCGCGCGACTCAGTGGATTCCGTGCGACTCACTGGCGCCCGTACCCCGCGCTTAGCTAGACCTAGGTGGATGCTTCAGGATTGTTGGTATTAGTGTAAATTTGATTTTGTCTGAAGAGTACAAATTGAATTGCGATGGACCAAATCGAAGTACAAAGATGCTTCACGAAATTCGACATTGTCGACTGCATACTAAAAGCTCCGTCCTCTCCATTTCGGAGATTATCTCAGCTTATCCCCTCATCTTGTGAAGCGACCTGATAACTAAGTAAATACTGAACTCGTTGCCACCCTCGTCGCTGCTATTGGTAGGCATGCTCTTTCAGATAATGCAGGAAAGGGGGTCTTATGTGAAACTATCTCAGTGGTACTGAGGTCTGATATGAGAATCCACAATCTACCACCCTTAAGTGGGAGGCTGTTACAAGCTTCATCCTCGCGTCATATAGGAGCACGGGGCTTATCTGGCACGCTATTAAACCACTGGTTTAACTACTAGACGGCCATGGCATGCTCGACTTTGGGGGAGGACGCAACGGCGCGAAGAGTCATTTGTGATTGCTGTATTATCTTGCACAGTCAACTATGAGTCTTTCCTATGCGCCTCGCTTAGCCCTATTCTCTAAGAAGGACATCCTTTATTCAACACTATAGCTAAACCAGAAAAGCCTGAATGATCAGTAAAAGCTCAACTTGAGAACCCTCTTGTACGATCTACCTAGGCTCGCTCCCCCCTCCCCCCTTCCATTAGTTTGCCTACGCTTCCAGTCCCATACTTTGGCCAATGATCAATATGCTTGGTCTTGTGGCTATTCCCCAAGTTGGGGACTCTTTTTTTTATTATTCTCAACCCGAGTTTGTCCTAGACCTGGTCAATCTCCCCCCACAAGCCCATCGTATTCGTGATATTTTGGAGTGAGGGGATAATAGGGATACTTTCCCGTTTTCCAAATATTTAGCGTAATAGGCTCGATGATAATGCCTATTGTGGATACTGTGTTTGGCCTTAAATGCTTTCATATGCTCTTTTGTTTGACGCATCTTTCTTCTCTTCAACTCGAAGCTAGACAGTGTAAAACAGTCCAAAGAAGGTTAAAATTGGCGAAATAGAAAGGCCCTGCATTTTCTTGTATTGGTGGACGCAAACAAAATGGGAGATTTCAGCAAGTCCTTGGCTGAGGCGACGGCCCGCGGATCGAATAAAGTCCACGGCTGCGTTGTGGCTGCCGTTAATAAGACTGGTGAGTGAAACCTATGCTTCTTCGCATGAACTGCGTCCAATTGAATAGGTTAATATTGATCTGGATGTCCTGTTTAGGTAACGAATTGTATTGCAAAGCCGCTGGTTACAACGGTCTCGGTTTGGATGCGCCTCCTCTCGACAAAGACTGCACCTACTGGGTTGCATTTTTTTCCAAGCTTGTTGGCACTATTGCTGCTCTTCAATGCGTCGAACGTGGTCAGGTCAAGCTTGACGATCCAGTATATACCATCCTCCCAGAACTGGCTGATCCAGTGGTTCTTCAAATTCATGACGGGGCGGTTAGAGATCCGTCGTATCCTGTCAAGCCAGCGACAAAGAAAATCACCTTGAGACACCTGTTGTCCCATACTAGCGGTCTAGGTTATGATTTGTTTGAGCAGATCTTGACTGAATGGCGATATTCTCGAGGCGAGACACCTCTTACCTTGACGGGATCAGTGATAAAAGCCCATTCTTTGCCGTTGCTATTTGAACCCGGCGAAGGGTGGGTCTATGGCGGAGGTATTGATGTGAGTATTCTCTGATTTTTATAATCTGTGATCCTTAAGCGAGAACATCATCAAATTGATACGCCATCTTGATCGCCATTTCACTAACTCGTTGTTTCATAGTGGGCTGGTGAACTTGTCGCTCGCTTGAACAAAACTACACTGGAGGAATACCTGCAAATAAACGTTTTCAAGCCACTTGGGTTAACCTCGACAACATTCCGCTTTGAAAAGTACCCGGATATCAAGGATAGAATGCTCAAAACGATGGCGAGAGTTGGTGAAGGTCTAGAAGAAACTAGCAAGCTCTGGCCGGACTATGCTGCAGAAGATTGCGTGGGTGCCGGACTATACTCAAGCGTGCCAGACTATTTAAAAATCGTTAGTGATTTGATCAGAGAGAAACCATTGCTCTTGACGAAGGACACTGTTGTGAAGGAAATGTTCAGTCCTCAGCTTTCCCAAAGTTCAAAAGCCCTGCATGGCCTCCTTGGATCAAAGGAAATGGTTAGGATGATGACTGGAGCTACTAACGTCGAGAAGGGGCTTAACTGGGGCCTAAGTGGGTTATTGATTGAGGAGCAGGTTGGGCCTCTACTGAAAGGCACCGTCACTTGGGGTGGCTTGCCGAACTTGGTGTGGATCATGAACAGAGAGCGTGGTGTTGCGGCCATGTACGCCACACAAATTATTCCCCCCGGTGATCCAAATAGTGCTGTCTTGACAAATGAGTTCCTTCAAGAAGTTTTCCGTTTAGCTGATTGCTAATTGAAAATAAATTATATGGATATTGAAACTTCTATAGTACAAAATAGCAAGTGGGTACTGACCACTCTGGTCGAAGGTATACTTGAAGATCCCTGGCCAACAGATCCAACTCTCTATAGTTTCTATTTCACTATCGGTGATCTGTTAGCCACAAGCTGCTCTAAGGGCTTGCTTGAGGGTGTGGGTGCAATTAACCAACCAGCTCATGCTCTGCTCTTTTTGATAATCGTCTCCACGACATCCAGCTTAGTCATGCTCTTGATCGCCCCCTCGAACATGCCTGCGATGCTCGACGGCATCGAGCTCCCGATCCGCGCCAGCAGCGCGCTCTCGCCCCTCCAGATAACCGACGGCGGGTTCTTCTGCAGCAGCAGCGCCGACACCTCGGCCGCCCACTGCTCTGGTGAGACGCCCTTGTCGCGGAGGCCGTCTTGGCTCATGGCCTCTTCTACCACCGCGCGCGCCGGACCGTAGATCGACCCCTCAGGGAGCCGCTCGCCGGTGGTGTTGACATTGTTGTTGGAGATGATGTTTGTACGCACACCTGCTGTCTTGAGGTCAATGACGCGGATCCTAAATGGGGCCAACTCCATCCGCATCGTCTCGGAGAGCATGGCCAGCGCAGCCTTGGACGCGTTGTAGACGCCCTGGAACGGGAGCGCCGCTACGGACCCCACGGACGTGTGGTTGACGATCATGGGTTGGGTCGTGCGGTCGCTGGCAGACTTGAGGAGCAGCGGCAAGAAGGCTTGCGTCATGGCGATGTGGGCCCAGACATTCGTGTCGAACAGAGCTCTTGCCGCGTCTAGAGAAATGTCGGCGACGGGCATTGTATAGCTGCCTGCTGCGTTGTTGATGAGCATATCCAGACCTTTGCCATCGGGCAGGGTGGACAAGACAGAGGTGACTGCCGCGGCAATAGATGCAGCGGACGTTATATCTAGCACCAGTGTTTGTATGCCCTTCTCGGCAAGGGGCGCCATCTTGGAGGCGTTCCGGGCCGTCGCATAGACGTGATGTCCGGCCTCGTGGAAGGCGAGCGCCAGGGCTGCGCCCATTCCTCCCGGAGAGCATCCCGTTATCAAGACGGTGAGGGTCTTGGAGGAAGACATAGTAGTCAATATTTATGAGTAGGATTGTCAGAGACAGTATAGCAGCTATATAATAGGATGACAACTTTGCGGATTGACGAGATTGAAGAATGAACGGTGCCGAGAAGAAGTTGTAATATATACGCAGAGCAAGGCGTATATTCTGCGCCTTTGAACCTTTCTGAGCAGGTGCGTGTAAGGAAGGCACTTTGAAACTATACCAGAAATGGTATAGTAAGACAAGCAGGCAGTTTATTCGTACGTGTACGAGTATAAGATTCTTGTTATCTGGCCTGGGCCAAAGGTTCATAAGTGTGCAACAGTATATTTAATCAATTCGCAGATAATCAAACACGATCCAAAGCAATTCTACTGAAATGGGAGCTTTTTGCTTAGAATGTCTCCGAAGTTGAGCCGCTCCGGCTCAACTAAAAGGAGAGTCGAAGGTGATGGAAAATCAACGAAAAATCGGCTGACGCCATCAACACATTTTGACGCCATCAAAGCATTTTAATCCAAGTCAATGGTCCAGTAAATTAAATTTGATCCAGTTAAACTGAAGGAAATTCATGAGCTTGAAGTACGTTGCGGGCCTTGCGGTATCCAAATGTCACGATGTAACGCTTCGTGTAGTTCGTCCAGCCACAGCAGAACTGATAGACTTGTCCGTGGGCTATAGGCTCCCATCCTACGATATTCGGTCAAGTCGGGTCTGTGACCGACGCCGGCAGAACCAGTACCAAGCGACCGTGTCTGCGGCGGACTTGCTGTAGAGCAATGATCCCTCCTCTCGGCTTACATCCAGTCATCGCCATCGACGCTCACGCTGTCAATTGGCGAGTAGTTTTCGTCACCTTGGACGTTAGACTGCTCGGATGACTAGATGTGGCTGTCTCTTAATCGGCAAGGATGATGAATGAGTAACATGATGTACGGTCTTTATCAATCGCGATGGTTTTGGGTCTGCTACGCGCAACGGACTGGCTGTCGAACTAGAAGTGGAACGTCGCTCATATGTTATCCTCCGAGCCCTTATCACACATAGCGCGGTATTCTACAGCAAGTAGGTCCATGAAAGGCAGTAGACGCTCTGTCTTTTCTGCGATCTCAAGCGAGTGCCGCAACTCGAGGAAGAAGCTCTTCAAAAAAGTTTTCCAGAATCGACTGTCTGGATAGCTAAGTGAACATTCTGTCTATGTATACCTTGTTCTTTTAGGTTGAATGGAAGCTCACCAGACGCGCATTATGCAGCTTTTCTCTCCTATTTTTGTAGATTGTTTACACGCATCCTCTTTACCAAGGCAAGTATAAAGGATCACCAGAAAACCAGATTTCCTACACAGAAAAATACACTCAGTCATTTATTTATCTGGGAGACCAAACGCTATTGCAAATATAAGGACCTTTCAGGCAAGTATTTAACCAGGCCCTTTAATATGATCGTGACCTCTAGTGTCGTGAAAATTAAGTATTAATTTAGATGAAAATTTTAAACAACTAGCAACGCATGATACTTCAGTGTTCTCGGCTTACCAGATATTGTATTAAATTTGAAGTAATTGGAGGTGTCTGTGGAGTATTCGAGGAACGTGTCGTTCGATATTCTGTAGAAAGCCCTCCAATAGACAGCGGTAGCAGAGAAACTCGTCAAAGGTTGATCTGAGAATGTAACAACGCTTACAGAAGACCCAATAATAAATTTCTATGTAATAATTAAAGTAACCTGACATTATTCTTGATACAGTTCTTCGACTTCTCGATGTTTTCCTAGATTGAGAAGTGTATCTGCGAGATGGTTTCTAGTAGCAAGTGTATCAGGATGCCTAGACCCAAGCACCCTAATTCGTATCTCAAGCGTCTGCCGCAAAACCTTTTCAGCTTCTTGATGCTTCTGTTGACTGGACAGATTGTGCGCGAGATTTCTCATAGTAGTAAGCGTGCTAGATGCTTCTATACCAAGAACTTTTGCTTGTAACTCAATTGTACGTCTGTAAATGCTTTCGGCTTCTTGATATTTTCTTTGGGCGTATGCTGCGTTTCCAAGATTGCACAAAGTAACAAGTGTGTCAGGATGCTCTGCGCCAAGTACTCTAGTCTGTAACTCATGCGTCTGCCGGTAAAGTTCTAGAGCTTTTTGATATTTCCGCAACCGAAGATATACATTTGCGAGACCCGTCATAGTAATAAGTGTGTCAGGATGTTCTGCACCAAGCACTCTAGTTCGCAGCTTAAGTATCTGCTGGTAAAGCTCGTCGGCTTTCTCGTATCTAGCCTGGTTGAAAAGAGTGGACGCGATACTGTTCATAGTAACAAGTGTGTCTGGATGTTCTGCGCCAAGAACTGTAGTCTGGAGCTTAAGGGTTTGTTGATAAAGTTCTTGAGCTTGCTCGAACTTTCCTTGATTACGAATCGTATTCGCAAGATAGCTCATAGTGATAAGTGTAGAGCGATTTTCTGCGCCAAGTACTTCAGTTTGTAGCTCAAGTGTCTGCCTAAAGAGTTCTTCGGCCTCTTGATGCTTCTGTCGAGTGTATAACGCAAATGCAAGTTTGCCTCTGCTTGCAAGGGTCAGGGGATTATTTGCACCAAGAACTTCAATCTGTAGCTCAAGCGTCTCTTGGTAAAGCTCCTCAGCTATTTGGCGTTTTCCTATACTGTAAAGTGCATCTGCGAGGCAAGCCATGGTTGTAAGCGTGTGGGAATCCTTTGCGCCGAATACTCGAGTCTCCAGCTCAAGCGTCTGTCGATATATTTTTTCAGACTCTTGATATCTTCCGAGCATAAAAATAGCGTCTCCTACATTACAGAGAAGGTTCGATTTCGTCGCGTTGTCGGGCACATAGTCCTGAGACTCCAGTGCACTTAGCACGTGTGGTAAATATCTCACCCAGACAGCCCTGTTTTCGTGTTTTGGCGAGGGAAACTTGTTCTTAAGCTGCTGTATCGCAGCTGCAGCGCATGCTTCTAATTCTCCTTTTTCTGCCAGCCAATTCCGCATTGCCAGTCGGACAAGTCTATGCATGTCGTATAAGTCCTGACCAGCGCGCTCAGTAATAAACGCATATGCTTTTAAGGTGCCGATCGCCTCGTATAATTCTAATTCACCAGACCCTGTAAGGAGAAGACTTTTTGGGATCTCCTTCTCAGAAAGAAAGGACATAAAACTTAAGTATTGGGCAGCAAGTCGGTTATCGCGAGATATATGGCGAAACGAAATCAGCCATGTCGCGGCAACTGGATTTCGGGTACTCTCATAACGGGCTTGGTCTTCAAAGTCCTTACTTAGCAGTTCAATTAAGTGTGCATCACTTGACTCGCAATAGCTGAGGTATTGCTCCACAGACATTCCTGTCTTTGCCATGTATGCAGATGCCTGCTTAACGGCAAGTGGCAGATCGGCCAAGTAATCAAGCAATCGCACTATGCTTTGCGCGTCGCTTAATTGGCACGCCGCTACGTTTCTCTGTAGCAAGTCAACAGCTTCAGGCCTGCTCATCTTTACTAGGTCAATTGTAGCACTTGGGGGGATGCTAAGCCTTGCAACAACCTCACGAGTCCGCGTTGTTAGCAGAATGGAGCCTTTGTGGCTGAAAGGAAGATAATTGCAGAGAGGCGTGGTATCTGCAGCGCCAAAGAGCAACCCCGCGTCGTCGGCATTGTCGATGATTAAGAGCCAGCTGTCGGTACTCTGGCTCAGAGCCGTCTTGACGAGCAGCTTGACGTCCGCCTTGTCTTGATTAATTCCTGCTATTTCGAGCTGCAAGCCAATCTCACGGTAGCCGTTCTCGAACGTGGTGGCGTCGACCGCAGGGACCCAGAAAACGTGGCAGTCCGGATGCCGGTCGCGTATCCGAAATGCCGCCTCGAGTGCGACTTGAGTCTTTCCGACGCCTCCGAGGCCCTCAATAGCAGTTCGCTGACAGTCGTCTTTGTTGACATTGGGCGGTATTTTCTCGAGAAGTTGTGTTAAAGCTGTGTCACGTCCCACAAAGTCCTTGTTGCGACCGAATGGGACGATCCAAAGACGTTGGCGATGCTTTGGCGTACCAATAACGTGATTCTGCATCTGTGGAAGAGCTAACGATGTCAAAGGTTCTTGTAGCTCTAATGATGCAGCTGTAGATGTGACGATGGTCGTTGTAGCGGATACAGCTGTAAGCAGACGTTGAAACATCGAGTTCAATTTAGCCAAATGCATTATTTCCAATGTTATTTTGTAGTTTTCCTTACCGACTTGAGTTTTCCATCTGACTAACTCCCCCAACAACATCTGAAAACCATTTTCTTCTTCAGAGCTAAATCTAACCATATCTCTATGGTTGGCATGGATGCCAATGGAAGTATAGCCCTCAAGAATCGCAGATTCTTTGGACACAACTTGCCCGACAATAGGAAGAGGCAACTCTTCTACAAAACATGTAACCTCGAGGGGCCTGCCACTCTCACGTTGCTCTCTCAGCATCGCCAAGAACCTGGTCTGGATAGACTCGAGGTACTGGTTGTTTGTCTCCAGTATCTCCAAGAGCGACTTGTTTGTGGACTTGACAAGACCAATGGCCGAAGCCGGTATCTTGGCCCAATTCGCCATCCATGACCCTTTGTGAGGTGTGCCCATAAATATGATTCCTTTGACGCTGTTGAATACGCCACGAAGATGGGGCTCCGGGTTATTACGCGAGAGCAGAATGGCCTCCTTGCAGACGAGGCCACCTAAGCTGTGTGCCACGAATATGAGGGGACGAGATGACGTCCCGTAAAGGTCCCGGTTTGTCGTCAGTTGCATCAATAGGTTAGCAGCGTGGTCGATGAGCCGGTTTGTCGACGCGATTGATGCTCGCACTACATATGCATCGTAGCCATACGTGAGTATGCGAGCCTTATTGAGCTTTGGCGGAAGGATCGTCTTCGGCCAACATTCGAACTGTCCGTCAGCGGTCCAGGTGCTCTCCCGACCTCCGGTCAGGCCGTGAACGAAGCAAATGTCGACAGTGGCACCGGGGCAGTCATGCAGAATCTTTGATCCGTCTGGGAAAGACGCAGCTAGTTGACCCTTGGACGGGCCAGGGTCTCTACCAGGCTGCTGTGGTGGAGTGCGCCCAACCTTGTGCTCCTTTCGCCATAACCGGAATTTCCCCATTATCTCGAATGCACTATCGAACCAACTAGTAGGGCAAATGTTGGCTCATGTGTAGATAATCTTGCTGGCACCGGATAAGCTCACTGCTCATCTCGTCGTTTCTGGGGCAGAACGACAATTATGCGAGAGACTATCAAATAGTAAGGCGAGGAGGCGGGGTCAAAGAGAGCCGAATGCTGCCAGCGATCCTTTTGGTTTGAATTGCAACTTGGCAATGCAGCTACAGCCAATCGTTTGAGAGGCGCATGTTGGGCTGCAACATAACGGTCGCAGGGGGTTTATCGTAACAACCATCGACCTGCGATACGCATATCGCTATTAAAAAAAAATTGATTAGAGAACCACGTTCTTGATATACAATATGATTATTTACATAACAAATGTCTTGAAAACATGTGATTACTCTTCAATTGTTGACTGCTTAAAGGACCCGTGAAGACAAAAAATACATGCAGCAAACATAAAACAGATAAAAATTTGATAGTGAGAGGTTGTAAGTGAGAAGAAGTATTAGTGACCCTGAGCTCTGAATGGTTGAATGTTCCTAGCACATAAAGGCCCTTCATCTTTGTAGGCGATTGCATCAAAAACCAGTTTGTTTTTATGAGTTGTCAGCTGTCTTCATATTAATGGACATGCGTTCTTCTAGTACGTGCCTAGTGGCTGACTTGGGAACTGCAAGTTAGGCTTCAGAGGCTGGGAAAACGTTAGAAAGCTAAGACATACGAAAATAATCTTGAAAAATAGGCTGAGAAAGAGCCCAGCAAAGCGAAAAAGATTAAATAAAACAATAACTGCTTCGAACATAACACAGTATCCCGGAGGCGCTTTCATCGCCGATTTCGAACTATTAACCTTCGTCATCAGATTCCAAGTATCACCACTGCTAGCTAATAAGCGACGAATTGGTCTGTCATCAAAACACGGTTCCATCCTTTCCGCATTCTTCTCGTCGCAGCCTGAATGCCTCCATAATCAACGTCCACATCCCCTGATTCGTGATTAAGAGTTCCTCGCCTCCAATCTTCTGCTCTCTGATTTCTTTTTCGGTCGCCCATCGGAAATCCTGATGCTCGTTCGGATCCAGTCGCACTTCGTCGCAGCGCTCGATATCCACAGCAAACGCGAAGCGGCAGAACTTTCTCGTCCCATACCTGTTGGTAAAGACCTGGCCGGGTGCGTGTCCGGGGCCCTCCGTAACAACGTGGGTAAACCGCTTGGCAACCAGCCCCGCCTCCTCCCACAGCTCCCGCGCCGCGCCGTGCAGAATCGAAGCGTCTTCGTCATCGACAGCGCCGCCGGGGATCTCCCAGCGGTTGGGCATTGAATCGTGGCTTGCCCGTTGGATGACGAGAACCTTGCCCAGGGTATTGAAGATGAAGTTGCCTGAAGCGATGCCATTCAGGTGACTGGCGCCATTCTTCACGATCCATTCCTTGGCGGGGACGGCCCAGTCGGTGAGAGAGTCAGCAATTTCAAAGCTGGAAGTAGGCCGCGTAGCCTGGTCAGGCTCGTCGCGACCCATCTTCTATTGCGAAAATTCTGCGTGTGGTGAAGGGCAGCGTGCTTTCCATTCGCCAAAGCAAAATGCAAGGTGGTTAATACAGGCGGGGCAAAACGCCACGATACCCGCGTGGCTTGACGAAGTAGGCTATACTTATATTAGGTAGTTGCCAGCTGGCAAGACATTGGCCACTCCGCTCTACCTACCTCACGAGGGCTCCCAACTGATGGAAAAGCTAACTGCAGCTGTACCTGGAGTTTATCGCAGAATTGTACACCGAAAGACGGTGGCTGTTTTGCGAGCCACATCTACTCGATACAACCCACGTAGCTGCAAAAATGAAACAGTTTATGTTCTTTGTAAACTAGAAAGATTGATGACTGTAATTGCCTACAATATATGCAAAGATATATATTCACGAACAATCTCATCGCATTTCATTTTTGTGCGCGAGAGAGAATCCAGCAACGCATTAGCAAGGCTTGACTCCAAGATGAAAAAGATTAGTCGGCTAATTTCAACTACTGCAGCACCGAGAAAAACCGATAAGCTTTTCATCTACAACAGTTTTTGTCTCTTGGATTTTTTTTTCTTTCTTTCTTTCTTTTAAATAGTGTGTCTTTGTAGGAGGTGCGGTGTCAGTAAATGACGTAGGCTGCCCCTACTACGGACTCTTCCATCGCAACGGACAGTCTGCCGTCCGATGAAATTTGAATGGATAAACAGGATGGGGTGTCGGATTTCGACGTTGGTGTCACTGCTTTAAGAACCTGTCTAGCTAGGAGAGAAAATAAATAGTCAACAATTGATGTAGCTGGTGCAGAAAGGATGATATTCGTAGTCGTGTTCGTGACAGCAGCTGAACACGGACGGTCTACTGGTTCCCAATCACCCATGTAACAGTCACTTGGCAGAACAGCACTATATATACATATATAAGAAACCAAAAGCAATGAATTGCGATTGCACAAATGCGAATAAGGTGAAGAGAAATGTATGTATGTATTATAAAACTACCAAAGTAGACCATTAAAGTAAACTTTTAATCTACGGGAGACACACCAGAAGTGCCCTCTTTACAAGAGAATAGATTCATGTTTGAAAAATATATTGCAGCCGTAACGCCAGAGCCCGTAGATAATGTAAGGCCAAGAAACATTACGTCCCCCTCGCTGGCATAAAAGTGTGTAATGTATGTCTGCCATGTATTAAGGGGTATAGTGCTGAGATCCACGTCGGCTGCATCACCTACATCGGTAGAGCCTGTTTGCCAGGCCAGAGACGCTAGCGTGCCACCGGTCAGCTCTATGAGCTGGAACGTGGCATTTAGTGTATAGCTGCCAGTTGTAGGGATATTGATAGACTGAAATAAGTACAGTGATGATTGTGAGGACACATCGATCTCGAGACACGCATCGTATCCGTCACAGGGACTGAAATAGTCGAGGCCAGGAACTCCAGAAAAATCGTATGACCAGCCAGCAAGACTAGTAAAATCAGAGGCCTTATATAAATTGAGACAGCTGGCTGAAGAGGAGGCGGCAGGCGGAGCGGACGATGAGGCAGAGATAGAAACAGAAACCGAGACTGAGGCAGAGGATGGACGTAGGGAAGAGAACGAAGTAGCAGAAGCAGAAACTGAAGAGGTGGCGGCGACGGAAGAGACGAAAGAGATAGAGGAAGACGAAGAAACAGAATGAACAATGGAGAATGATGGCCCGGTGGAGGATGGGCTGATGGAAGAGCTCTCTGCAGATGACGCCGACGATGATGCGGGTCTGGACGGCTTACAGCGGGATGCTGTCGCAATGCTAGCCCAGAGGAAGGGAGCATGCAGCAGAAGCAAAACTTTCATTTTGAAGTCCGTGCTTCTTGCGCTTTGTGTTGAAATCTACCTAGCGTCTACGTTATAGACGAATTAACTAGATAAAACTAAGGAACAATTGCTCTCAAAAATAAGAAGTTTATCTTGGGAGAGGAGAGAGCTAAATCTCTATGTACAGTTTATTAAGACGAACGGCCCTTATTAAGTCGAGCCTCCGAGTAACAGAAAAATCTATTCTCTAATTCGAAATTTGACATTCACGCCCCTATCTAAAAGATTCTACATAATCAATATTAACACAGCTGAAAAAGGCGCTCAGCCGCCGTGGAATACGAGTGCGCTGGTGGCATTTATTGATTTTGTTTCTAGTAGAGGACTAGACTAGATGGTTAGGTACTTATTGGCGAAAATAAGCTACCTCGAAATGACACCGTAATCCAATCATATCTAATGTAAATGTCACCCTTATGCAAACAGAATAGCGGTAGAATAAACTCGTGCCACCCTGTCGTGCTTTGTGTGTCTTCACAGCCCGGCCCTTCTTTGCAAGCCCACCTAATCCAGTCTCACCAAACTAGGCCAAACGTTTTATCAGGTCAAGTTTAAATTTCCCGTATCTCTCAATATGCAGTTATGTACTCCGTAAAATAGGCTGGTATGTAGCTATGGATTCTGTTGAGTTATGCGTAGCTATTTTTATCACCTGACAGAATACTGTGAGCATATATATTATACTGTAAACTTTGCACTACTGTTGTTTGAGAGGGCTTCTCCCTTTGACTGCCTCAGCTGATTTATGCCTTCCGCATCAATGGCTCTAAACCACCTGAATTTGACGGCACCTATTACTCAGTACCTAGGTGCAATGCCTGCATAATCCTAATAAGCGAGGTGTGCACAAGTAGTGGCAACACATTTTATGTAAGACTATTGTGCAACAAAGTAAATACAGACTGCCTACTCAGCTACAAGAATTACCTTCGCGTACAAATACCTCCAGAAACCTACCTCGTTACCCCCTACTTCTTACGTCTCATTGACGAAAGTTGACTTTGAACTGACGACGTTTTTGGTTCTCTGGCAATATATTCTTTTTTTTCTTTTTTCTAATCATACTGTACTTTGCTCCTAATTTGCTCACAAAACTACAAACTTAGGAAAAGCTCTTTAATTGGCTTTTTTTTCTGTCGTTCTTTCTTCGCCTTTAATTTATGCTTTCGTTAAAAGATCATACCATACAGCATACAACTCCTTACTTATCGGCTTCAACTTAAAATAAAAAGCCTCTGGCGATCGCTGGATTTCCCAACGCCCAAAAAGTTGGCCGTTTTCGCAGAGAATCTGGCGGTATTTGCTTCTGTCCTCGGCGAATTCACGCCATTCAAGCCCTTGCACATACGGCGTTACGACCTTGAGGGCCTGGCAGATCCACTCCTCAGCTTGACTATCATCGATGCGACCGGCCGCGACCATGCGGCCTTGAAGGTCTTTGAGGTCCAACTCCGACTGCTGCTGCTGACACGCTGTCCACACAATGGCCCAAAAAATGTGCGAGCGCATCTTATAGTCGAGCCTGTCCAAAAGCCCATCGCTTATCAAATCCAGGCTATTGGTCTCCTCGACGGCAACCGCAGCCGAAAATGCCACCTCTTCATCGCTGCCCACCTCGGGTTCCCACCCGCGGTCGTACGCCTCGCCGTGGATGCCGCCGTCCGGCCAACCGGCCCACTGGATGGAGGTCTTGCGCGTGCCATCTAGATCGGGCTCGACATATGGCGCGTCGACGCCGACCGATGCGGCCCACCGCTCGCGCGAGTACCACCGCTCCCACCCCCAGACGTCGTAGAGGCCGCGCGCGACGTGGATGCCGTATTCATTGGCCCGCCAATAAAACTCGCTCCACTTGACGGGCTGTCTGTCCACGGTAAAGTATTTGAGCCAGTAGCGCGCCTGGGTTTCCGAGTACGCAAACGCGGCCAGACTCCCAAACTCAACTTTCTGCCGGGCAAGGGTCTCCCGAAGGGTGGCCAGGCCCAGCCGGATAATATCCTCGACGGGAAGAGTCGGCTGGCGGAAGTGAGTGAACGCGACATGCTGGGCCCAACGCGGCATCCGCGTATAGGGCTGGCGGAGACCTTCCCCCGACTTGTTACGTGGCTGGTAAATGGGACTATCCGAGTCGGGCAAGTCTTTCAAATCAGGCAACCGGTAGAAGCGGGCCGAAGTTGGCTGCCGCAGAAACGCAGGCGAGTAATACTGTCGCCAGACGTCTTCCTCGAGCAGGTCGCGGTTTTCGGCATAAATCGTCTCAAAAGGCAGCGGCTCGTCAATCTGTCCCAACATGGTTCCTTGGTTTGTTGAGCGGTACATGCTGGTTACGATCTGGGCAAGGTAAAACACATCCAGAGTGCTAAATCGTCAGCGTTTTATGCCACATGGACAACTATCATTAAAGGTTGAACATACCGGTTGAATCTCAAATCTCCCCGGCCAAAGGTCCATCCTCGTACGTGCAGTTCACGGACTGCATAAAACACGCACGGTTCATTCTCCGTGTAGATGTATGCAATGTGCAGCAGGCGCTGATGGCTGTCGACGGGCAGCTCACCGCTCTCGAACTTTTGCCGGAATTCTTTGAGGCTCATTTTAATGAGTGAGCAAAGCTGATAGTGTTGAGGTAGCACTTGTAGGTTAGCTAGAAGTAGTGAAAAAGAAATTTGTCGTATTAACCAAATGAGGGAATGTGTAAGTCTACGCAAAAGAAAAAAAAAAAAAAAAAAAAAAAAAAAAAAAAAAAAAACAATAGTAGTGCTATTGTGACCTACATTTTGGCTGGCACGGGCCGCTGTGTATAGCAGTCTTAGCCGCGAGTTGCTTTGCCCTCTGAAAAACTTTACAATATCAACTGTTTGCTACTTTTATGATGGTGTATTGTGCCAACGCTTACACTCTTTGCTTGGTTTCGAATAGCAAAATATTTTTTAAAAAATTGGAATTTTTTGCTAAAGAGGAGATAATTATGGAGAGGCTTAAAGGAGAGATGGAGGGATCAGGTTAAAGTGGCTGAAGCGGCTGCTTACATAAGTGATGTAGACTTGTGCTAACGAGTGCTGTAGGTCGTACAATGTCGGCAAACCGCCAGTACAGTTGAAAGATAAGGTTAGAAGAGAGCTGTCCCTATGCTGGAAGGCGTACACGTATTGCTAATCTGTGTCGTTATTGCTGTACTGCCTTCTCCACCTCCCATTTCATACGTTGGGCCGACGCGCTTTGCCTGCTGCAAAGCACGAGCCACACAATTAGTTAGGGGCAAAGCACCAGCGCTGTAGACATCTTCAGCTACCTTCAGCCGCAACAGAAGGAAAGCAAAACGTACATTATGAAACTGAATAAGGTGGGAAGCCAGGTGGGCAAGAATGAGACACAAAAAATCCTATACTGTCTTTCAAGTCGCTATCTGCGACGTCTGAACGAAGAAAAAGAAAATAAAGAGGAGAAAGAAGGGCAAAGAGCAGCCCCTGTTTTTCATAAGAAGGCAAGCCCCACTAAAGACTTGCGCCAGCACGGAGCGGCTCCCATGAAACATGTGTGGGGGAAGTGACGGCTGCACCTTATTGGGAAAGCAATTCCGCAAAAATCCCACAGAAGGTTTCTAGAAAATCCCCCCTAAACGACTTTGAGTAAGAATGTTCGGATGGGATTGCCAGAAGAGCTACGCGGGCATTGCCTTAAAAAGACGTACGAGTACGATCACAGGGGCCGCTTTCTGTTTTGTAACATTCAGGTCCTAAAAATTCTAAATTATAGTGAAGAATGCTTCTATTTTTAACAGAGCTGAACATTGGCGTCTCCCCCTTTCTTTTAGTTGCATAATACAAAACAGACTTCTGTTTGAGAAACAAGTAGTGATGATAACGTTATATCGGTACTATTTCCCTTTATCGGACAGAGTGCCGAGTATTTTCAACCACTCTCGTCCCTCTTCCCTTTCGCCTCAAGGCAATTTATAGGCGCTGAAACTGATTGAGCCTTACCGAGCCCGGTTGCTCTGTATAAGGGCCTGTGACGAACTAGAAAAGACTACATAGAATATCACCTGGGTAAGGAAGCAAAATAGAGAAGTCGTCTAATGAAACTTAGAAATATCGATCTAACTGCAATTCAACATAAAATTCTATGTCATTTTTTTGGCTAAGAGTCTCAGGAGAGGCAGTGTCAGCGTAAATGTTTCATATTCATACTTCATCTGCACAGTATCTCTGCCACAACAGCCGCACGATCGGCTGCCTCTGGTCGGCCTTGGTCCACCTTAAAGGGCATTCACCCAGCTGGCAGTGAAATGGACCGAAGTTAAAAGGAAGCATTGTCCTCACCCTCAAGAGAAAGTGTATGTAGCTTGAAATATCAATCGTGACATTCCCCTTCCTTCTTTTTATCTTACATTCGACATGTCTCTGTCTCTCGTGCTTTCCAATGATGGCTGCAGATTTAAGTCGCGCCAGCGACTTTGCCGCTTCCTCGGCCTCGATCTACGTTATAACGCATGCATGGTATGCGCGCCGCCTTATTCGAAACCTATTCCTAAAGGTTCGGTTCATGCCATAGCAACGAGCAAGACGAAGATCGTGGATTTGCTAGACGAACTTGTTGAATCAACGGTGCCTTCTTCCTCAGCGTCAGAGATTTTGTCTGATCTAGCTGCTGCCGTCATCTGCGATAGAAAGCATTGTTTTAAACGAGTACCTCGGTTGTCCGCGACATGGCGCGACAGGCTGTGGACGCATTATCTGTTGGTTCACGGGCTGGATCCAAAGAACTACGGAAACAGTCCGATCAAGTTTACGAAGAAGGCATGGGAAAGGGCGCTCGAAGAGGAGGACCCGCCGTCTGACTCGGCATATAGCTCGAACAATGACCAGAATTGTGATTCGGAAGACGGCTCGGATTGTGGTTCGGAAGATGACCAGAGTTGTGATTCGGAAGATGGCTCGGATTGTGGTTCTGAAGATGGCTCGGATTTGGGTTCGGAAGATTGCTCGGATTATGATTCAGATGTCAACTCGGACAAGGACTCTAGCGATGGGTCGAATGAAGGTGACGATACAGATGGGGACCAGAACATCGACAATGGGACATTTGGAATCAAGTCACTTTCCATCAACTCAGAAGGAAAGTCAAATACAAGACCAGGATCAAAAACGAAGCCGACATTTACCAACTATTCTCAGATTTTACCCGCCGATCAGCTCAAAAACATTTTCACCAGGTTGGTAGCGACCATCCCTAAGATAAACCGCCGCCAAGGCTACATCTACGTCTTCCGTCGATCCGATCTCGAAGGGTATCTTAAAATTGGCTATGTTCGAGAGCCTAAGGAAGCTAAGGAAGATCCCGTCCAAAAGCGCCTGGAAAAATGGGAATACAGGTGTGAACACACGGTTATAAGGGTCTTCAGCGTGAAAATAGAGTGTTATGCGGCCAAGAGGATTGAGACCCTCATCCACGAGACGCTGCGCGCGTATCGACTGGTTCAAGATCCCCCATGTGAGCCGTGTCGGCGAAAGGGGAAAGGAGGGGCACACAAGGAGTGGTTCAAAGTGGACGAGAAAACGGCAATCAAGGTGGTCAAGTTCTGGGCACAGTTTGCTCAAACAGAGCCGTACGACCGCGACCGCGGCCTAGTGTCGTACTTCTGGTATGATGACATCGAATTGCAGATGAGTCCTGGAACACTTCCAAAGAACTACCCGGTCATGAGCTGGATGAAAGCGATGACCCCATTGGTGCAATTGCTGGCACAGCGGGGAAGCCCCAAGAGATGGGAAGTGTGAGAGGACCATATACAATACTAAGAATGTACGATATGAGTTGAAGATCGCGAGCAGAGTCGAGAACATGTCTGCATTGCCTTTTGTTATTTATACAGATGTATTTTATTATGTTATAGAAACACACACTATGGTTTATCTATCAAATCGTCTCTCATCCCTCAATGTCATGTAAAGGGAAACGCATAGTGAGGGTGTGTACGCCCAACTGAACCATAACCGCTGTACGAAAGTGGCAAAAGATTAGCCATTTCTGGCACTAAGTGTGAGAAATCTCTTGCACCAAGGCTTATATAGCAAATCTCTTTACATGTCATGGGCTTTTGCATTTCCCCTGCGGCCAACGTTGTTCTGATGGGCACATCTTTTGCTGCTTTGGACATCATACGTACATCATAATCAACCCACAGCTATTCGAGTATCTTCATATTGTGTCCCTTCTCACTTAAAGGGCGTGCGGTTAGCTTGATCAGAGTCGTCCCCTTTGTCGGCGCCCCAGTATAATCGTATCTTGCTGCTACAGTCATTCCCAGCGCCAGAATGCACTCAGTAACTATGTTAACGTCAGCAACCACCACCAGTAGCCTTTGCTCGATGGTGTTGGGCTTTTCTTAGATAGGTACTGTGTCCGATACATGGTCGCAATTTGCGCATCGATGTCGTTGTCCGGTGCGGAATTCCTATCACTATCACATATCACAGTGCTACCACAGCTCAGCAAAGTTTGATTGTTTATGTGATGTAATAAGAGCTAGCAGCAGGGCTGTTATAAATTTTTTGAGAGGGCAAGTAGTAGGAGTTTACCAAAAACTGATAACAGTACCTTTGAACTTTTCTCCTCTCTCAGCACAACTCTATAATCTCGAAGCTATCTGACCTTTTTAAATATTTGAGCCCAATCGGTCTCTTGTCTGCGTTACTGTAATTCAAAGAAAACTGAATCCGGGGAACTGAGGAGAAAACCTAATTTGGCGGCTGTCTATTATATGTTACCTAAGTGGTTCAACCTTGTCCTGCAGCAGCCACCAACCTGATCTCGGGCGAACTGTATTGACACCATGAAACTTGGCCACTTGCGAAACTGAAAACTCCATTCCAACAGTGCCCGCAACTAGTGTGGTTTCATATTTCAGACCGCTCACGTCTATGATCCTGACTGGAACTTCTGCCACAGCTTTGGGGATGGCTCCCTTCCGGATGACGGGGAACGCAACCCCATCCAAGACAAGCCGCTTTCGGTCGACGGGGCCGCCAAACTGTGGGATGCCCGCAAGAATCTCATCCGAATAGCTTGGGATCTTGCGGCCCTCTTCGTCCCAAAAGCAAAAGGCGGTGATCCACCCAGAGAGCGATTCCACGCCCATACCTGAGCCTTCGCTGCCGGCTTTGTGACATATGCGCATCCAGAAATCTTTGATCTCTTGGTCATCCGGCTTGTCGAAGCTCTTGACCATGTAATCCAGCGTCTTTTCGAGATAAACCGCCCACTCGGCTGGCTCGTCGCCATAATTCCCAAATCTGCGGACCCGTCCGCGCAGGTCCTCCCAGTCTTCCCTATTTCCCTCTAATGTGACCGAGGGGAACCCGCAACCAAACATGACCACGTATTCGAAATACGTCTTCATCGTCGCCATTAAGACGATAGCCGCCACGGACTTGTCCTCGTGTGTCGTGGTGCTGAAGCTAGGGAGCAGCCACTCCTGAAGGCTCTCTTCGACCAAAAACGGCCGCATAAGTCCGACAAACCCCTCTGTCAGTTTCACAATGTCCATGTGCTGCAAAGGAGTCGGTGTCAGGTCCAGAGCGAGCGTCTTCTTTCCTTCGTGCGCCACAAAGAGGTTCCGAAGGTCTTCCGCATGGCCGTTGACATAAAAACTGAACTGCACAAGAATCGCAAGCCAGACGTCGTCAGGCCGAAGCACAAGGTTGAGGTCTTGCTGAAAAGCGCGTATAATGCCATCTACGAAACCATTGCCGTAAGGAATGACACCTTTTGTAGCCGAAGAGACAGAGTCGTCGAGATCGGCAAACGAGCTGTGGAGGATAGGCCGGTTTTCAGGGCCCTGTCTCTTATTGGATCTGACTGAGGGATTTGACTGGCTCTTCTCGCTGGTCCAACATTTCGAGGTCGCTATGAGCAGCTCGTTAGATGTATGCACGATTCGGTCTGCATTGATGCCGACTTTATCGGGCTGGGGTTTGATTGTCACAGGCATTCTTGAAGTTTTTTGTCTCGTATGGTAGCAGCTATGTTTTAGAATGGAGGGGCTCTTCGTTAGAATTTATCTTTCTGGGGTGTCTGCAGAGATCAAGCGCGATTGTTGCCTAGTCGGCGGAACACGTGGGAAACGAAGGCGTATTCAGCTTGGCGTTCAGGCCCTACACAATACCAGCCACCATAACAGATTGGGTTAAACCAAGAGGCAACAGGTAGTTAAATGGAAACCGATACACATGCCACTTTTAACATACTTATTTAGTTTTAATTGACGCTCTTCTCCACATTTTTTGTGGATTTTCTTCCTCATAGAACCCTAGTTACTTGAAGCACATTTCGTATGCTACTACATTGAACACTAAGACCTGTTAAGCTCCGTTAAGATAGTAGTGCGGGTCAGGCACACATTTCACTAGGATGCAGTGGCTTAGATAGGGCATGCAAGGGACTACAGAGTGTGCCTTGCAAGTAAAGTGGAACTCGGTTAAGAACTGAAGGTGGAAAGGATTATTGCAAAATGTTATCAGAATATATTTACTCCTACGAAGAAAGACAGAAATCTAGCATTCTAAAATGGGGAGCGAGGGTTTGTAAGTTTAATAGCCAGCAGTTTAGAAGAAAAGAAAAGAAAAGGAAACAATAGAGGAGCGAGATTAAAGCGACGAGTATGATAATAAGGGGAAGAGGGAAGGGGAGAAGGGGGAGCACGCGGGTATCATCGCAGCGAAACCACAGAAATGAAGAGTCAGCAGTGGAGGGAGAGATAAAGGGTCTAGGAAAAGAGTCCAGTTAAGAGCACAAGAGAGAGACGTCGAGAAAGAAGGGCTGTATTATATGCGGTCGTCAGAGAGGATGCGAGGGCGCGGCCAATCAGCAATGAGGATGAGAAGTGAACTTCTTTTTTTTTTTTTTTTAAATTGCTCTTAATCGCTTGATCTTGTGTCTAGTTAAAGGAACAGTTGGTTCCGAAAGACTACGTTCGAACGCAGTTGTGTTAGGACGATAAGACTCTAGAAGTAGGAGCTGAAGAGGGCTGCGATAGGCTCAAGCAGGTACGATTAGCACTTAGGTTAACCGGGTTCCTTTAATTTTTAAGCAAGAAGCTGATTCAGATCAATTAACCAGTAGAATGCCCCTAATTTTTTTAAATTGAAAATAGGAGGTTTTTACCTTTTTTTGGTGTACAGTTTTTTGGTTGATGTGGTGGTTGTCTGACATCTTATTGTTACTTCGCGCGCTGAATTGGGCCAAAATCATGCACGCTTAGTCAGGCGCTGGACCGGCGGCAGAACAAAGAGGTAGAACACAACTCAACTGGCAGACTTGCTTTCGATTCACCTTTGCGCCTGTCTCTCTTCATCTCCTTCGTGTGCAGAATGGACCGGCTCTATCCCAAAGCCACCCAGAACCGCCTGCGCTTCGGCCAGCGCGGCTTCCAGAACGGCCATGCCTTCCTCAAAGCCGTCGTCACCAACTTTGCTCTGCTGCAGCTGCTGTTTCTGGGCCTGTTCGCTTACATCTTTGGCTCGCTCTTCCAGCAGACCCAGCACACGCACAACCTGACCATTGCGTTTGTCGATTACGACCAGGGCGACATTGGGCGCGCCTTGCGCACGGCCTACGCATCACTGGCCGGCGACGCCTTTCCCACGCTGGTCGAGCAGCCGCTGAGCGCATACCCCTCGCCGGCGGCCGATCTGCGGGCTGCTGTCTGTGCCACCGACTACTGGGGAGCGCTGTATGTGGCCGCAGGCGCTTCCACGCGGCTGCAGGCTGCGCTGAGCACTAGTAACAGCTCGGCGGCCCAGGCATACGACGCGGCCTCGGCGCTCTTCTACATCTGGGATCAGGCGCGCTACCCGACGGTTGAGGACCCGGCCGTGGCCGGCAGCCTGCAGACGCTGGCCGACCACGCGCGCGTGGCCTACGTGGCGGCAGACAACGGGTCGCTGGTACCGTGGCCACTGGGCAGCCCAGCTGCGGCGGCCGTGCTGGCAAACCCCTGGACGCCGACGGCGACGGACCTGCAACCGACGTCACAGGGCTCGCGCGCCATCTACAACACACTGGTCATAATCTTGATCCTAATCCAGGAATTCTTCTACCTGGGCACCATCAACGGCCTCTACGCGAGCATGCACATCTACAGCCGCGTCCACCCGATGCGCGTCATCGTCGTGCGCAACGCCAACTCGCTGGCCTACACGCTCGTCGGCTCGCTGTGCACGACGGGCGCTGTGTGGGCGTTCCGCGCGGGCTGGGCTGTGGGCGGTTTGCAGTTTGCGCAGTCGTGGATGGTGCTGTGGCTGTTTGCGCACCTCAACTTCCTGACGCTCGACGTCTTCACCGTGTGGCTGCCGCTGCCGTATGTGCCCATGGCGCTGATTTCGTGGGTCGTCACCAACGTGACGTCGATTCTGCTGCCCTTTGAGCTATCGCCCGCCTTCTACCGTGTCGGTTACGCGCTTCCCGCCCACAACGTGTACCAGGTGCTGCTAGACTCGTGGTCGCTGGGCTGCAACCGCTCGCAGCTGCACATCGCCCTGCCCGTGCTTTTCGCATGGGAGGTGGCCTCCTTCACGCTGAGCGCTCTGGGCGTGTACCGGCGCTCGCACTACGCGGCGCTGGCCGATGAGGCGCAGGCGCGCGAGCTGCGCGAGCGCGTAGACGCGGCCGTGGCGTTTGAGCAGGCACATGCGGAGGAGGCGGCAGCGGCAGCGGCGGCCGAAAAGGAGGAGGCGCAGATGGAGGGAGAGGAGGAGCAGGAGGCAGAAGCAGAGCAGCAGGAGCGGGCCGACCTGGCCACTGTCCTGACGGCCCCCAGCCGCCGGGGCAGCCGCAGCACGGCGGCCATGCTCGCGCCGTCTGCGTCTGCTGCCGCTACGAGGTTGGCCACCGCTGCAGCCTCGCGCACCATCTCTCACGCCGAGAGCGAGGCACTGCGCCGCGAATTGGCGCAAGTCATCTCCCGCGAAGACGAGCAGATGCAGCGCGCGCAGCAGCGGGCCAACCAGCTGTGCCGGTTCGGGCCGGCGTTTGACCTTGCATTTCGGCCTGGTGGAGATGGCAGCAGGCGGGGCAGCCGCGACGATGAGGGACTCGCTGGGTAATAGGCAGATGATTAGGGTGGGGAAGACCGGCAAACAATTCGAAGCAGCCAGCGGCAGCATTTATCAGATGCGTTAGTCTAGCTTTCGTTCAGTGGTCGACGTTTCTTCTCGATCTTTGCAGTAGTACTTTCACTTTGAGCGTATTATGATCTATTTTCTTGACAATGGTACTTTTTTTAACGAGCGTGAAAATGAGAAGTGAATAGTAACGTTATAACATGAAAAAAAAATATTATCCCTAGTTACAGTAAATATGTCTGCCTTGACTCATACAAAATACTGGGTCTCTCCAACGCGAGATATGACGTCTCCTTGCATAAAGTTGTTCCATGGAGGCAATTCCGGTGGTGGGAAGTTTGGCAATGGAAAGATGTCGATGATGGAGTGCAAATCGGGTATGTCACCAGAGACGGCAATGTCCCAAGACTCCAATGGGTCTGCGTCCTGGGTGTGAGGTTTTCTGGAAGCTAGTCGATCGTACAAAACAGAGATGAAGCGCGGTACCGGCTGGGCAGGCTGGAAAGGTGGCCTCGCCATCTCGCGGGCCTCCCATGCCTTGATGGTCAAATTGGCAAGGGCTAGACGCAACGGGCCAGATTTCTGGGCGTGGTTCCACGAGCTGTGTCTGTCGCGATTTTCAGCAAGCTCAGAGAGCTGCTTCCAAGCTCTGTCGGCTAGCTCGCCGACAGTTCTTGTGCGCAATGCGCTCAAAACATAGAGATAAGCCGTAAACGGGGGATTTGTAAAAGCGTGCCAAATAAATCTTTGGACGCTATCCGTGGCTAACATGACGTTGTGGCATTCTAGCGCCCTCAAGTTGATGGAGAAGAGAAGACTCTCGGCACTTTGAGGTACTTGACCTCGGCGACCTGGCATTGCTCGTAGTTTGAATATACTCAACCGCACCATCAAAACCGAAAAGAGGTGTATTGGGACCGATGGGTCACAATGCTTCAAGTATTTGCTCTCAAGGTGGCTTTCCAAGGCATCAATCTCCTTGTTGCTCGCGACGGTCGTTGACCCCAACATCTGCTGGTTCTTCCTACCGAATTCAAAGATTTCACATTGCAGAGAGACGAATAGCATCTCTGTCAGCCGATCAGATTCCGCAGGGACATCTCTCATCTCTGGGAAGAGGGCGTTATCGTCCACGTTGGATGGCGGACTGGCGCTCCAAGAGTAGGTACTAGGAGACTTCGGAGAACCACAAACCTCGGCCACTCGATAGTCAATCATCAAGAGCTGCCACCATAGCCGTCGGCGCATTTCGGCCTCGAACGGAGGAATGCCCAAACTGGCGCCATCGCGGTCGAGGCCCATCCTTTGCGCGATGCGTATGGCTATGCCTACCAGGCAGAAGAGAGAGCGTGGACAAGACGCTCCCTGGAAGTTTGAGAGCTGTATCCATTCACAAATGATGTCAGCGCAGATCAATTAACAAGTTGAACTATGTTAATCAAGCCATACCAAATATAGGCAAAATGCCTGCAGAGTAACGAGGTCGGACGAGCCAAGCAGGCCCGCTCTTGACAGAGCTCTGTGCGCTCCTGTATGATAACGGGCCAGAAGAAAGTCTCTTTCTTTTCCGAAGAGAGATTTGCATTTTTCATTGTCAATAGATACAATAGCCATAGAATAAATCCCAAATAATAAGGCTTCTGTATTTTTTGATATCTCGCTGACGTCTGCACTGGCGTCGAGAATCTGTTGCTGCACTGTTGGCGCATGAAGAATTTTGACTAGTGGATTGACGTTGTTAACAAATATCTGCCACAATCTGAAGATGTGTATTGGGAGCGGGTGCAGGTCAGCAGTGTCCTTTCCCCCGCTTTCTCTAAAGACGAGATCATGAGCATCGTTCGAAGTCTCTCGAGTATCGAAAGATTTTGTCATAGGAGTCTCGAGTTGCTCATCGTCAGAAGAGCCCTGAAGTATCTCTTCTATTTCAGAAAACTGGGTGAGATAATTGTGAGCTGTTAAATCAAAGTTGCAATACTAAGGAGCGTAATATTTAGAAGAAGAAAAAAGCCCTCCAACCCACTTGATCACTGAGAAGATTGCCACTGGTATCTGTTGTCAGCCGAAGCGATTTACGAGGTGTTTTGGATCTTGACACACTTCTTCAAGCTCTTTGGCGGCGATTCGCTGTTGAGTATAGCCCTTAAATGACTTGTCGTGGCTGCTACGGAATACCCGTCAGATTGAGGACCATTGGTGTCGCAGCCGACAACTTCAGGGTCAATCCCGTTCTCTCTGAAATAGGCCTCATATCTTCGCAGGCGTGCAAGCAACTCGGATTCTGGAAATCTTCTCTTGCGCTTGCGTGGCAGGTCCGCTTTTGGAGCGACACACTCCACGCGGGCCTTGATGCACTTAGAACACGGCATGTTCCTATCGCACTTGACCTTTCGCTGTTGGCATAAGACACACGGATGTCGTTGAGGGTGGATAGTACGTGACATCGCTGGCGAGTCGGTCGGAGCTGGCGTAGAAGTCGACATTGTGCAAGAGCAATAAATCGAATGAAGAGAAATCTCAAACTCTATTGATGTCTCTCGATAGAGATATCGCCGCAGATAAATGAGGAAGAAGAGAGAATGAGATCGACGAAGAGGAACCGTCTTGTACTCGAGTGTTTGATTATACCTGCGCATGTCTAGCGTCGGAGAATAGTAACTTCCGATCGCTGGTCTAATACTGTGGGGCACACGGAAGATACGTCTCGCCGACGCTACGCTGTTCGCTGGGATCTGCATGGCAAGGATGACAGCCGCTTGCATCTAACGGGTCGGAAATTTGTAAACCAAGTCGTGCATGTTGCTGCTCATCGTAGTTCTTCCGTGTCGGTGGGAATCCGTAGGTTTGTGGGTCTGTTGTGAAATGATTCTTCCGTCTAACAGTAATGGGAATCCCGTACGGAAGATACGTTGTTTCAGCTTACCAGCGTATCTTCCGAGAGAATACCTCTCAATTCTACAGGCAGGCTTCCATAGACTACATATATGAATGGTATAAATTATTATCTATAAATTTATAAAAATGTGCAGCTCTTCTATTTCGTATCCCACTTGCAATATCCATAGCCATACGTGAGTTTCTCGCCTTTCATCCGCCACTGTACCTTCGTCATCGCATCCACCGACACCATGTCCCCTCAAACTGCAGCAAACAAGGCCGATACGGCCGATCCTGAGCAGTCACCTTCACAACAGCTTTCTCATACAGATGAGAAAGAATATCCTAGTGGTATGAAGGTTGTGTTAATTATGGCTTCGGTCTGGCTCGCGTTCTTCCTTGTCGCACTAGTTAGTATCAGAATCATGTCCCTCAATTATTCCTATTTTCCTGCTCATTCACTGATTCGAAGTTTTAGGACCGAACAATCCTCGCTACTGCTATTCCCCGTATCACGGATCAATTTCACTCCCTTCAAGACGTCGGTTGGTATGCTAGCGCATACATGCTTACCGGCTGCTCCGCTCAGCTCCTCTACGGCCGTATCTACAAGTCCTACTCGACGAAATGGGTCTTTCTGGTTTCCATTGGCCTGTTCGAGCTCGGCTCTCTTGTGTGTGGCACGGCCCCGAATTCTGTCGCCCTGATTGTCGGACGGGCTATCGCTGGAACAGGTGCCGCTGGCATCTTTTCCGGCGGCATGATGGTCATGGTCAGCACCGTGCCTTTGCACAAAAGACCAGTCTACGCAGGAGTGTTCGGGGCGACGTTTGGCGTCGCTAGCATTGTCGGGCCCCTGCTCGGTGGAGCTCTCACGGACAGGCTGACATGGAGATGTAAATGCGAACCCCCCCTTCCCCCTCAATTTATTTGTTAAACAGAATACTGACTTCTGCAAAAGGGTGCTTCTATATTAACCTTCCTATCGGTGGGGTGGCTATGGCTGTGGCCGCTGTCATGATGAATGTTCCTGCACGAAAGAACAAGTTATCCCTCCAGCAACAATTTGCTCAGCTTGATCCCCTCGGCACTATCGTCTTTCTCCCCAGCATAGTCTGCCTTCTGTTGGCATTGCAATGGGGAGGTACAACCTACGCCTGGCGCTCTGGCCGCATAGTCGCTCTTCTTGTCGTCTTCTCAGTGACCTTTGTTGCCTTTGCAGCCATCCAGATCTGGAAGAAGGATGCGGCCATCGTCCCACCGCACATCTTGACGCAGCGGACGATTGCCTCGGGCGCCTGGTTCACGCTCACCTGCACGGCATCCATGACGCTGATGGTTTACTTTCTTCCAATTTGGTTCCAGGCCGTCAAGGGCTCCACGGCGCTCCATTCGGGCATCCAGATCATCCCGCTGGTCCTATCCGTCCTCGTCGCCAGCATCATCGCCGGAAAACTCACCCAGCGCATTGGATACTATGTGCCGGCCATGCTCTTCGCCTCGGTTGTGGCGCCCATCGGCGCTGGGCTTCTCACCACTCTGCAGCCAGGTAGCAGCCACCCAAAATGGATCGGTTACCAGTGCCTCTATGGCGTCGGGCTCGGTGCAAGCGTGCAGGCGGCTCTGATTGCCGCGCAGGCCGCACTACCACCATCCGACGTCGCAATCGGCACAGCAATAATCAACTTCTCGCAGCAGTTTGGCGGTGCGTTGTTCGTCTCCGTGGGAGAAAATCTTTTCCTGAACAACCTTGCTTCCGGGCTCAAGGACATCCCCGGCTTGAACGTGACGGCTATTGTGAATGCCGGCGCTACGGAGCTGCGGGACATCGTACCAGCGGAGTATCTCGAAACCGTCCTGTCGTCGTACAATAAGTCGTTGATGAAGACTATGACCGTGGCAGCGGCAATGAGCGCACTTTCGGTTCTTGGTACGGTGTGTATTGAATGGAGGAATATCAAGAAGAAGTCGGAGGTAACGGCGAAGGAGCCGGTAGCTGTGGAGAAAGCCGATGAGGCTTCGCGCACAGTGTAATATGAAAAGCGTTGGAAGACATTTGTTACGCATAGCATTAGACGGATTACAAGATCAGACTCTACTCAATATACATGTTGTACACCTGCTAAGTAGTTAGTTAATTCAACGGCGGCATATACTTTCATAGTAAAGCATGTCAGAGTATCTAGTAACACCTCTACACTTGCTACACTACATATCCAACCGCCACAGAGATGTTTCTCCTGCACATTGTGGCTTGTTGTAAAGGCAAAGCACATAGCTGTCGTAGGGTTGACGCACGATACGGATCAAGCTATGACCGGTTTCAGGCTTTCTAGAAGGTCATCCTATTTATCGATAACAACAAACCCCAGTTGCATGAAGACTTTTAACGATTAAGATAGACTGCATCCCATGGCGATCTTCAAAGACACACCATGCATCAACATAACATGGCATCGATACGACTTGATCAAAGGAAGGTTGACGTTTTCCCCTTTCAGGCCTACCATGAAAGGTTGGCTTATTTATATATATACATTACCGTTTTATAAATGAAATTAATCTTGCTTCTTCTTTTGTTTAGTAATGCGTGTTTCGCGAACGGCACTTCGAGAATTTTTAAATATCAAAAGCGTATTTGAATATGAGTGCATTTGTAGTCTTGATATACATGAGTGAAAAGTAACAGGTACCTTTCTCTCTACTTTTAAATTTATTTGGTATTACTGTTTCTCATATGGGTCACATAAAAAAACATCAAAAGGCGGTGAATGTGATTGGATTCCAAAGCTGACTATCGCCAAGATCCGAAAGGACTCTCGTACTTGTCGCTGTAGCCTGCCACTGCAGCCTGTGGCTGAAAACAGCAGAAATATGAGTCACTTTTCCACCTCAACTAGAATCGATGCGGCTGTCTAAAATATGCTGATCTCAGACGAACATATTGCGATCAGCGAGAGGAACTGGACAACATAATATGTATTCAGCCAAGATGTCTCTCACATGGATCCAACCAGGTCGCAGTGAGCGCTTTGCTGAGTGCAAGCTCCCTAGCCTGATAAAATCGATTGTGGAGGCAGAAGACCCGATTCCCGGCGTGGAAGAGGCTACCGAGTTGGCGGGCTTTTTGATTCTGTCTAACCACCTGGCCCAGGCAAACGAGCTCCTCTGCGCAGCATATAGCTTCGCCGAAAAGATCGGGAGCAGCGCAGGGTTGACGCCCAGCTACGTATACACAGTATTCTGGGACGCGCATCCAGCGCTGAAGCGCCCAGAGAATGTTCCCGAACATGCCGCTAGCAACCTTGCTTCTATACAATGGACCAATTATCGCGATACCACGCACACACGACGGATACTAGAGACGTGGGGGCTCCCCGAGCCGGACAGCCCTGGCGTGTGGCGAGAGACGAATGATCCGGCCTTGCTTGCCATATGCGCGCGTCTGCTGGCTAAGACGGTGGTGCCCGAGACTTATCCACCACCAGCGAGGATGCGCGAAGCGCTAGCAGCCGCACAGAAGCTGTATGCGCTACCTGAGCTGGACATCGCGGCGTTGGTGGCCAAGCGCTTGCCGACAGTCTATATACTTCCTAATGAGTATGAACCGGCCAATCCCCCGCGGTCCTCGCTTCTGCTTTACAGGCGGCTAGCCATTGAGCTAGCTCTGCGCGTAGGAGAATTTCAGACAGCAGCCGACTTGCTAGGAGAAACTCTGAAGCGAGACGGATTCACCTATGATGGGTCCCTGGATCATTACTTGCTTCTGCCAGGTATATTTGACGCTCTGCCGCTTCTAGCCGCAGGCAAAAGAGAGAGCAATCCGTTTTTTATCACAGAAGACGACGCCACGGCGATGGTGAGAGCGATTAGTGAGGCACTGGAGCTGCGGGCGACAGAGGGGCGCCAGTGGAAGCTCGCAGAGGACAAGGTCGGCTGGCGGGAGTTGCTTGACCGGCTTGCAGCAGGGTTGTGGAAGATACATCAACGCGTGTACAGAGCCAATGGCGTCATGTGTGCCGACGACATCTTGTACGGTCCGGCGACAGAGGAAGAGATCGCCGAGGCAGAAAATAAGGTCGGCGAGTTGCCGGCAGACTTCAAGGAGATGGTGCGAATTGCCAACGGGTAAGTCTACATTCTCTTTTTCAAGTACAACCATCGCTAGCCATGACAACAAAAGTTCTTGCTTGTTCTGATGCACAGTGCGCAGTTTCAAAGGCGGCTATCATTTGTTGGGCGGTGGAATCGCTGGTACACGATCTATGGACGTAGCAAACGGGAGGGAAGAGCTGCAGGATCTCGCAGACCAATTCTGTGAACAAGGACTGAGACAGGACGGTGATATCTCGGGCGATGTGATCTGGCTGGTATCAGGTGGTGAATCGGATGACTATTTCCATTTTATTATTCCGCCAGCCACGTGGAAGGCGAACGTCGTAGGACGCGAAGTCAAAGACGGTGAGTACCAATACTATCACTATGCGGGGTGGGCGCTGGATGTGTACCGGTGGAATAGCATTCGGGACTATGTAGCGAGCTGTGTTGAAGAAGTAGAAGACATGATCGAAAGAGGGGAAGAGTATGATTCCGAGAGCGAGGTCGTCGATTCAGAGGATCCGAATAAGGATTCCGATGCCTAGACAGTCGATGTTGTTTCTCAGGCACTCGTATTCAAGACAAGGTGTAGCCATAGCATTAATGCATTTGAAAAGTCGGCTGCCGGTTCTATGCGTCTACAGATATAAAAAATACCCTTTAATTAAAAGCAGGGGGCACTGCTCTTGCCGCTATTTTAAATACGGGTATATCACCATTTGTGGCGTCCTCTACAGTGGGATGTTTTTTTTTTTTTTTTTTTTTTTTTTTTCAGGAGTGCTTTGTACTCCATACTTATGTATTGTAGGTAGCAACACTAGCTGACAGGCTATGTTTGGGGAAATCCTTTATTTGGTCAATTCAAGAACTGTACTATGGGGCTAGGATCCGATATGGTGAAGACATCTTTGGAAAAGTTTGAGCGCTGGCCTGTGAAGTAGTGCGAGATTTTGAGGACGATATGTTGCTAGACGAGTTATTCTCAGAATGGCAATAATGGTTGCATCATTCCATATCATCTCTAAAAATACGTACTTGCGCCTGGCCTTTGTCGTCGATCCACGCCCTGAACATGCCGCCGCAGTTGCAGTCCTGGATAATGGTGCTACGGACCTCTCGAACACTGCCGTCGCAAGTGTTGCGTACCACAACACACTCGACGCCGATTATACCGCCTTGTCCTTCACCTGTAAGGCTCCATCGGTCACCTGCGCTCCTCTGAAGTAGGCCACCGGGTCCAGCTACTGCGGAAAGAGCCTTCGCGGATGACATAGGTCGGTATTGGGCCATGGCCGCCACTGTGTGAGCAGCACTTACACGCAAAAACGAATCGCCGTTTCCTGTTCCCGAAAGCGCCACAGACCGTGCTGTGGTCACAGCATCGGCGTCCAAAGCGTGGGGAGTCAATTGCGTATACAGAAAAGGCGCAGGGACCGACCGTAGAATCGGCAAGCAGTCGGCCAGCAGGCTGCGCAGAGTACTTGACAGCTCTACAACGGACCGCGCAGCAGCAGCAGCAGCAGAGGGAGCGGAGACGCCCGCCTGGTCCATAGCAGTCGGATCACTAGCCTCCACCCACGTCTCGGCCCAAGATCCTGCGCCAACTACGGGCGTGTCACCCACCCGCCCTGTCAGCTTGTTGGTCAAACCGCCAGTAGTAGTAGCACAGCACAACACGCCGTCGGTATCGAGTGCGACCGCACCACAAGTGCCCTGAGGCAGGTACTCATCTGCGGACCAGCTGGCCGTAGCTATGGGTCGCGCATACAGGTCGGCGAGGCTAGGGTCCTCGTCATGCTTGTCCAGTTCCTGCATGTCCTTTTTTTCCCGCTCCAGGGCACGAATGTGCTCGTCCCAGCGCGCCTGGGTGAAGAAGTAAGACGGCTCGACGAGCGCCAAGCCGTAGCGCGCCGCCAGGGCCTCTGCAGCCAGGCCGTAGATCTGTGTGTGTCCCTGGGCGCTGGGTACGTCTATATCCCGGTTCCTGCTTGTTGGCGGCATCGATGCACCACCTGCGCTGCTTGCGCCTCCGCCCAGGTCAACGTCGCCTTGTTCAAGCATGCGGCGCGCTAGGAGAATCGGGTTCTTGACGTGGCGAAGGCCCATCACGCCCACTCCTCGCTTCGCTCGACCCTGAGACACCATAACGCTGGCCTCCAACTCGTTGATCCCGTCGCGTGTAAAGACGGCTCCACGGCCACAATTGAAAAGCGGATTGTCTTCGAATAGCACAGCAGCAAACGTGGCTGTCTCCAGTGCCGTAGGCAGACTGCTTCTACCAGCACATTTCTTCTCTCCGGGCGAAGAAGCACCGGTTGTCATGTACGAGCTAGTACGCGATATCTGTAAAACAACGTTCACTGCATCAGCTAGCCTTTTCAGAGGTCACTCCTAGACGGTGTTCTATTATCTAAATAGAGCCCTACTATGTCTGTTAGGGCTGCCCGGTATGCCCGGCACTTCTCTGGTGTCATGGTCGCACGCGAAATGTTGCCCGCCCCGCCGTGGAGAATAAGGCGAGGTTGCACCCGCAGGCCGTGATCTCTTTTGTACTCCATTTCACTAAATAATATGATCAAGTGACAGGTGGTTAGGAGAATGCTGCTTAGGCAAATACAATTGTCAACAAGAATATTGTATTCAAGTGGCTTGGCAACACCAGGTCACTATTTGATTAGGCGAGAAGCTTGCTGTTTGGATATTTGTTGTTCCGCTGAGACGAGATATAGATAACGCTGGACAGATAGGCAAGGAACACTCTCTTCCAATCAAATGCTAGAGCTAGAAAAGCACCATCGGCCCTCATTCCCATTGGCTACTACCGTGTACGGCTCGTCAATAGTGAGGTTCTCTTATTTGGTAAGAGGAGGATATTCTAATTCGAAGCATAGTAAAAAGCAAGATACAGTCACTAGGAACTTGGCTTTCGCTTTTCAATTATCGTTTCATCGTAAGACCATCAATCCAACATACTCTGGTTTAGGTCCACGAGAGCCTCATTGAATGGTCCTGACCAACCTTTGTTTGAACTTTGCATGCGGCAGAAGGCTTTTTTCCTCCACGGGCAGTTCGAAGAAGTTGTGACACGCATCAACATCTGCAGAGCCTTGATGGACATAAATTGAAAAATCCATATAAAATGCTGCGAGAGAATGCACCCTCTGCCAGTGAAATGACCACTTAAATGAAATGTCCTTTCTCCGCTCTAATTAGCTGAAGTCCACGGATTAAATTGTGGTGGACATACGCATCAGGCTGAGGCCTAAGCACCAGGCCTTTTGAACAAAGCAGCCTTGTTAAGTAGTAAATGTGCCATTTTCATAACCTTATTTAGACCCCGAACAAGGATGGTAGCCGGAATTCTAGCACCTGGTGCAAAAACAACGTAATCAAAATGACGGACATGAAATATTAAATTAAGTAATCTCAAGAATGCTGCCACAAGAGTTATGCACTGGTTGACACACGAAGAGCCATCTCTTTCCGATTTTCCATATCAGCAGGGAGGATATATCCGTGACAAGCGAGACATCGAGGTATGCCGGGCAGCTGCTGTCCGGGAACATCTTGCGCCTCCCAGCGCACAAATTGGACAGAAGTGGTATTGCACAGGCACTGCTGATTTGGAGATTCATGGTGAGTGTCCAACTCTTGACTACTTTGGCTTGACACCGCCATCTCACAGAGGTCGGCCTTCCACAAAGCTAGATCAAGTTTTGACACCACTTTTTCAGAGTTGACCTTCCTTGGACGATTCATCCGTTCTTGATAATCCGTCTTCGAGATGCAGTCCCGAGCCAAGAGCGTTTTCAGCGAGATTTTATCTTTGACAACCTCATACCAGATAGGCCACAGCTGCGGGGTGAGCGCGAAACCGGAGGGAGTGTATCCTTGATCATTTGTCTGGCTAAGATCGGATTGGGAAGAATACTCCATTAACAGATGTAGTCTCTTTATGAGGTCTTCCGGGCTGTTTTGGCAGGCTTCGAGAACAAGGTGGAAGACGCCGTTGCCCTTGTTATCCTACCCGAAAATCCTCATGGAAAAGTTTCCTCTTTTGGAACTGAGCGCAGGAGCTACACAGTCTGGCACTTGCGCTAAGCACCTCTGCACAGGCTGCGTTTCGTTCCTGGTCATTGCCTGCGCTTCTTGCGCCACATTTCAACCGAGGGACTTGAAAAGGAACCAAAAGTTTATTTTTTTATTTTTTTATTTTTTGTAAAAGGGGAAAGGGAGGTGGAGGCAACAGGAGAGAGGTAGGCGAGGATGTAGATGTGCTCGACCAGCAGCTACAGAGGCCTTCTTCCTACACATTTCTATAAATATAGTGTCTTTTCGCGTTTCCTGTAGGACCTCTCCCCTCGTCTCTACATTCTGTGCTGTCTCCGCATTCATCTAGTTCTGTCTAATTTTTTAAAATACCCTCTACATCATGGGTTCTTTTAGGTCATCTGGCAGGAGAGCCACAGGTCCAGACGATGTCATTTCCCGCGCAATAGAGAATGGGCTCCCTGATCGGTCAACAATCTATCCTCACCGTGTCTAGAAACAGTTGGGAGACAGGAGCAAAGAGTTATGCGATTATGTACCTTCAGTTGTGGAATGCGTGAGTCGGCATCCTACCTCTCTCTCTTGGTCCAAGAGCAACAGCTAACCAAGAAAAACCAAAAAAAAAGTTATCTTAAAAAATATCCAAGATTAAATCCAAAAAACATACGAACCATGAAGTATTTTGTCGAGACGGTGTGGTGTGGAACAATAGGTGTTCTTGATAAAGAGGATAAGAGAGCAAACTCCTACCTCTATACGGATCAAAATGCGTCGATTTTACAATACATGAGAACGGAAGAATCACGCTACCATTCTTAAAGTAGTCAAAAAATCTTTGGCCCCGGTAAGGTCACCAACTTATTATACGTTGTGGATATTCTTCGTACTCATTGAAAATAAGTATATTTAAGGGGAGCTGAAGGACAAAGTTGGCGTCAAAAATCTTAAGAGAGTTGTAACATTTTTAATAATAGAAAATTATATTTACATGTAGGAACTTTTATGGTTCTTTGATCATTATATATACGTACACGATAGATATCGTATAGATAACTCTAATCTACTGAACACATATTGTTTCACTTTAGTTCGGCTACAAGAAGTTTGTCAAACTACGTATTAGGTAAGAGCCTTAAAGGCGAAGATGGAAGAAGTTTTAATATCTAACTTTTTACCTATAGGATATTGGATTTATGGTTTCGTGGAAAGACGGGAAACCAGAGTTTAAATTAGAATTTAAGAGAGAGTACTGCAAAGAGATAGATGAAAAATAATACGACGTCTTTTTGTTTAATTACTTTTGTAAGAGGTCTGCTGGCAATGGGCACAGGAGAGCCCTGAGGCAATAGTATACGCCTGGAATAACGAAAGACTAAAGATACAGAAGAAAGAAGACTCTCCTTCGACTCCCAGGAGCTTCGCTCCTGGTTCAAATAAGGAGCATTAGGGGCAAGTAGGCCGGTGGGCCGGTAGGTCGCCCGGGCGACCGACTTCTCTCCCCCCCGGTGTCCCCGCTGGATCCAATCGGCCTGTTCTTTGGCTCTGGGCTCGCCCTGGGCCGTCCTTAGGGCCCTGGCCCATTACAATACCCCCTTTCTCCGGGGCCTCGCCTCTTACTCCGTCGTCTGCCCACCGGTGTTCGGTGTATTGGTTTTATTGTTACCCTACGGCGGCGGGCCTCATATGTCCTCCTCGTACCGTGTTAGGGCCTCCGTCTCTGTAAAGTTTTGTACCGACTCTTATGTGGGAGTCGTGTATTCCGTCCAATATACTTTAACCTATTATCCCCGACTCCGTCGTTTGTGGGTCGAAATCTTGTTAACTTTTTATTCTTCCGTGTCGTCGACCTATATTGATGGTGGCTCGTCGTAGATATATCGTTGGTTCGATAACGGGTCGTTTATTAATCGTTTAATTAGATCTACGTAAAAGACGAGGTGGATTTCCGGCGGGGTGTTTAAACGTACCGTGTATGTCTTTATAATGACGCGGACCGTGTACGGGAGAGTTAGTCAGTCTAGTTTCTTCGACGAGTGGTCCGTTCGTATATTACGAAAACGGAACGAGACTCGGTCGTTTATCCGGAATATATTTATAACTATACGTCGTGGATTCGTTTACTTTATTTGGATATTTTAAACTATTAAACCTAATACGGTATTATTACGGTAGATTCTTGGAACGCTACTTATATAAACATCACTGTTATATAGGTTGAATTTTCTAAACAGAAGAGTATAACTTATTAATCAGCAGGTTAGAATTTGGTCTAATTATAACCTAAAATAATATAAAGTTGTTGAGCTACAGCACCTCACCGCACTGTAGAGCAACAGGTCACAGCAGAGTAAGCACTAATTGACTAGGGCCTTGTGGGGCACGCAGGGCCTGTAAGGCCCTGTAATATAGTCTAATTTGACACCAAACTTTTAAATTCAATAACTAACCAACCAGTATAGCTATAGGGACCAATGTGGGACTGTTGAGAAGAGAATTTTCTACTTCTCACAGTCCCACCGTCGTCTTGGCACTCAGAGCTTTGGAAAAGGCCAGGGTGCTCACGAAATGATTTTTCCGCAAAATTGATTTTGTATGGGAAAAATCAAAAATCGACTCACCACTATGGCAATACCCCCTGTCTGCCCAACGGTCCACACCAAAGCAGCCGTCGAGGGTAGGCAGCCCTTCCAATTACTCTATACTATTTTAGGTCATAACTAGGCTAGATTCTAATCTACTAACTAGTAAGTTATACCTTCCTGCTCAGAAAAATTCAACCTATATAACAGTAATGCTTATGTGTACAGTAGGTCCAAGAATCCACCGTAACAATACAGTGTCCGGTTTAACAAAAGTAATTAAAAAACCTATCTACCCTCGACACCTACCTACCCTCGACGTCTACCTACCCTCGACACTTACCTACCCTCGAGGGTATATTGGTGTAGACCGTTGAGCTAAAAGGAGATGTATTACACTACTACAATAAACTATGTATAAGGTGATTAATCTTATAAGTCTATTGTTATGGGACAACCACAGGGCCGAGCAACCAAAGAGCACGTGATAAAGCACGAAAGGAACAAGTACGGGGACTGCGAGCAGTGGCCGCGAGCCCCCTACGAAACTGTCATAAATAGCGCTCGAGTCACCTAGGGACCCTAATTGAAACTTGGAACCTTAAGGTTCAGTCTTGTGAATAATCTCTCAGCTAGCCTCTGTTAAGAATCTACCTCTATTCTCTGTGCTTTTTCACCTAATTCACCGTACTCTCTAACAGGTAAAAGGATTACGATAGGTTTTGGTAAGTGTTTTTAATTTAATTCTTTTTTTGATTTTTATCTTAATAGTTCTAATAACGGAACGATAACTCTCTAAGTTCTAAAAACTTGATAATACGACCGAGGTCGTTGAGTTAGTTTTCGAAGAAATCTACCGTCGAGTTGTTGAGATTTTTTTCCGTATTACTCGTCTTCGTAAACAACGTCGTTTATTAGACACTGTTGAATCTAGTACGGTATTACTACGGTGGATTCTTGGACCCACTGTTTATATAAAGATTATTGTTATATAGGTTCAATTTTTCTAAACAGAAAGGTATAACTTATTAATCAATAGTTTAGGATCTGGCCTAATTATAACCTAAAATAATAAAGTGATTGAAAGACTTACCTACCCTCGACGTCTGCCTACCCTCGACGTCTGTTTTGGTGTAGACCGTTGAACTGACAAGGGGTATTGCCATAGTGGTGAGTCGATTTTTGATTTTTCCCATACAAAAATAGTTTTGCGGAAAAATCATTTCGTGAGCACCCTGGCCTTATCCAAAGCTCTGAGTACCAAGACGACGGTGGGACTATGAGAAACAGAAAATTCTCTTCTCAACAGTCCCACATTGGTCCCTATAGCTATATTGGTTGGTTAGTTATTGAATTTAAAAGTTTGGTGTCAAATTAGACTATATTACAGGGCCTTACAGGCCCTGCATGCCCTGCAAAGTCCTAGTCAATTAGTGCTTACTCTGCTGTGACCTGTTGCTCTACAGTGCGGTGAGGTGTTGTAGCTCAACAAGT
The DNA here is from genome assembly GCA_002917075.1 of Hawksworthiomyces lignivorus. Lineage (NCBI taxonomy): Eukaryota > Fungi > Ascomycota > Sordariomycetes > Ophiostomatales > Ophiostomataceae > Hawksworthiomyces > Hawksworthiomyces lignivorus. The sequence continues at coordinate 123,192 of NTMA01000003.1, read as the reverse complement.
AAAAAGGGGGCGCTGATGTATCAGGAGCCCATGTTATACGATAACGAAGTCATTGTCTCCTACCTGGAGAGATCTACTTAGAAGTAGGAACCACAAGAAGCTGAGGCAATAAATAGACCCTAATAGCCAATTTCTCAGGCTTCAAAGAAGAAAAAGAACTTGACGCAAAGTTCGTAATGTAGATTAGATAGGTGAATAATTACTACGATACAAATACCGGTTATGCTTCAGTTAGCTGCTTGCCCTTCTCGAACAAGGCGGCAGCTGAAATGACCTTTTCGTCCTCAAAGCGTCGCCCGATGATCTGCATTCCTACGGGCAGCGGCACATCGGGCCGCTCCGGAGGCGCGGCGAAGCCGCAGGGCACGCTCAGAGCGGGGTGCCCGCTGGCGTTGAACGGGCTCGTGTTGTACGTAGTACCCGTCGCATATTGCATCTTCTCCATCGCGGACAATTCCACGCCTTCTGCCGGCAGCGGCTTCGCGACGTTGGGCGCGCACGGGGCGACGAGCACGTCCACCTCTTCCAGCGCGGCGTCGTACGCCGCGCGCAGCGCGAACACCAGCCGGTGCGCCTTGGCCTCCATCTCTGTGGCTAGGAGCCGGTCCGCGGCGGCCTGGCTCAGCAGGATGTTGACCGCTGCCGGGTTGGTCTGGTTCAGCACGTTGTACGTCTCCTGCGAAGGCGGCCAACGCGGGTGGATGTGGGGCGGGATAAAGGACAGGTGGCCGGCGCACCGGCCTTGGTACAGATACTCGCCCATGGACGGCCGCGTAGCGGCGTTCCAGATGGCGGCGCCGTCGGCATGCATCGGTACGGAGATCTCGACGACCTCGGCGCCGGCGGCGGTAAAGTACTTTTTGGTGTTCGCGATCACGGTGTCTCGCACGTCTGCGCTTAGGCCGTGCACCTCAAAGGCCTCCTTCAGTATGCCTACCTTCCACTTCTTTGCCGGCGCGCTGCCCTCCTCTAGCTCCTTTCGGAAGGCGGCTAGGAGGTTGCGGTACGGCTTGACCTGATCGCGCAGCGGCGACTCGGGCGTCATTCGGGGATCCAGGCCGTCGTAGCCGGCCATGACCTCGAGCATGACTGCGACGTCCTCCAGCTTGGACGCGAGCGGACCCAGGTAGTCGACCATGGGGGACATGGGCCCGCCGCCCGTAAAGGGCACCAGGCCAAAGGTAGGCTTGAGGCCGTAGATGCCGTTGTATGACGCCGGGATGCGCACGGAGCCGGCCTGGTCGCTGCCGATGGCCAGCTCGACCGTGGTGCCCCAGATGGCGGGATCCGCGTCCGGGCTGCCGCCGCCCGCCTGGCGCAGGGCGTGCGCCGCCACTAGCACGGCCGAGCCGCTGCTGCTGCCGCCGGCCGTGTACCCGTGCAGCCGCGGGTTGTGCACGGGGCCCGTAAATGACGTGTTGGACTGCGCCGACGCGCAAAAGACCTCGCAGGTCGACGAGCCGCAGATCACGCCGCCGGCATCCAGGATGCGCGCGACCACCGTCGCGTCCACGGCGGAAGGGTCCCACTTGCCGGCGGCGTCAAACATGAGCGGCGACGACCCGATCGTCGTCGGCAGGCCGCCTACCGAGATGTTGTCTTTGACGGCGACGGTGCGGCCGCGCAGGAGGTCGGTCTTGGGCGACGCCGCGCGGATCTCGCACTGGTGACTCCAGGCGTTGAAGGGGTTCTCCTTGGGATCGGGGACGCGGAACGTGCGGGGGGCTACCGTCGGCTGCATGGACACAGCCGGGGGGATGTAGTCAGGGGTGGTACCAATCTTGTACATGACAGACTCGAAAGACCGGAGGACCGTCAGGTAGTCCTCCTTGTCCTTCTCGGCTGCATTGTGGATGTTGAGGGACGCAAGGAGTTTGTCAAAGTCCTCGGGCGTGATTTTGGACCTGGAGGCGTCGGCAGTGAGCTTAGCGACGTTGCAGTGCATGCAAAGTATAGGCGTCAATACTTACTCGGGAGCCCCTGGGATGATTACGAGCGACATTTTCGTTTCGGGCGTAGAGTTTAATCCAATTGGTACAGTTTGCTGCTGTTTCTAGATTGTTGCCGATTCAAAATATATAGTTACTGCATTGGTGCATCTAATCGGAGATGGCCGGCTGCTATCTGTGCTGGCCTTATCCTGAATTCCGTACCGGCGGTTATCACCAATCTAAGTTGTCTTATCCGATGGCTTATAGAAAACTAGATAACACCGAACTATAAGTTTTGGTCATCGTAACTACACATGTGAACATGGATAGCAAAATTGGAAAGCGGAATGAAAGCTCGCACTTCGAACTACCATTGCTTGGCGTTGAATGAAGGTATCACTAACCAAAAATCCTTCTCTGGAAGAAAAAACTAAGTTTCTCTACCAGCAACAGATGCAGCGGCATCGTTTCATGACATGTAGGTATGTGTGACTTTAACCATGAAGGCGCCACTTTTTAATAGTTTGTCCACACATGGCAATTTATACTACTCCCCTCGACAGGATCTGTTCAACGGCAACGCCCGCTAAGGACCGCTTGCCCTGGGGGTAACCATGTTAGTGGATCAATATAAGGAAGCAAAGCGTGGATCTGTTTGACCCTTTTTCTCGGCGTGGAAAGGCCGGGGCGAAAGCAACGACGATCTGTGCAAGTTGTCTTGAACAGAGCTCTGGAAAGTCGTGGCGCTAGGGGAGAAATGCCACCTAATAATCGCACCACAGCGTATTAAGTGTATCGCATCACGAAAACGTCTCTCAGGGCCCGTTGAAGAAAAATAGAGAAGCGCAAAATAAAAAAGGCAAAAACCCGAATACATTTGCTGGCTGAGATGAAAATCAGGAGCGGCACCAGCGCGCATTGGTGGAGATAAGTTGAAGATAGCAGGGAATTATTAGAGAAAACGACGTGAGCCCGTAAGAGGCTAATAGCGCCAATTACACCGCAGCAACAACGTGCTGTTGAGCACTGTCACTAGGCCACAGTACTATTGCAAAGAGGGTCAATCGCCTTAAGCCTAGACAGGACACATTTCACAGTAGATACCTTATAACTCAACACGCGCCACAGAGCGTGTTTTTGAGACAGTGGAAATCACGTGCCATTACGCTGACAATACGAGAAGTTCCTCTCTACAGTAACTGGCATTCTAATCCTTGAAAAGGTCAACTAAAACTTAGCGACATCCAATTACGCCTTTTTGACGTAATTTGGTTGCAGATATAGCTATCTCGAAATGGAGTCAAGAATCTAGAAATAGGAATTTGCTGACGCCAGCCAGCCGGAGGGATATGGAGACCGAGGAAAGCAAAAAAGTAAGACAAAAAAATGAGTAAGCCCTTGGCTGCCTGTTTAGCAAACAAGAACCCGGCGATCCATATAAAATGGAAGAATAGTTTCTTGGCAGCTCACCGTAAGAAAGTGCCCGCATTGTGAAGCTCTTGTAGAGACTGTTGGCTGAAGCTTGCTGATTCGAACGAAAATACGCCAATATATAGAAGCGTTGCTTGCAACAGCCTCACCCCCTTCAATTGATCTCTGTTTTCTCTCTTACCCACACTCCATCTTCTCTTGCCGCACGTGCCTACAGTCATGGTGCATCTCATCTTGACTGGTGCCACGGGCCTCGTCGGCTCCGGCGTCCTCGACGCCATGCTCGCCATGCCCGAGATCACGCGCATCTCCGTCCTCAGTCGCCGGCCCGTGCCCCAGCTCGAGGCCCGCACCAAGGCGAACGACCCCCTGCTGACCGCCAACCCAGATCGTGTCAAGGTCATCCAGCACCACGACTTTTCCGTCTATGACGATGCCCTCCTGCAGGGCGAGCTGCGCGGCGCCGCCGGCGTCGTGTGGGCGTTGGGCATCAGCCAGGTGCAAGTGTCCAAGGAGTAAGCCCCCCCTGTTTCTCCTCTCTAATTGTTAATCTTGTTCATCGCTCAGCATGCTCACGCTCGCGCACCAGAGAATACGTCACCATCACAAAGGACTACGCCCTTGCGGCCGCCAAGGCATTTCGGGCAATCCCACCCGCTGCCGGCGCCCCTGCCAGTGAGCCCTTCCGCTTCGTCTATGTGTCGGGCGAGGGCGCCACCACGAACCCGGGCCTGCTAACCGCCCGCTTCGGCAAGGTCAAGGGCGAGACGGAGCTGGCGCTAGCGGCGCTGACCAATGGGAGCGCCGCCGAGGGCAACGAGGATACGTCTGCGTCGGCAAAGACCCTCCGCCCCCTCCTAGCCAGCTCAGTTCGTCCCGGCGGCGTCGACCCGGCCCACCACCCGGCCATCTTGCCCTACCTGCCCCCGGTCCCCCTCACTCTCGACATCACCCGCCGCGTGCTCGGCCCTCCGCTGCGCGCCGTCTACCCAGCCATCATGAGCCCGACGCTGCCTCTAGGCCACTTCCTGGCGGAGATGGCGCTAGGCAAGTATGACGCGCGACTTGCATCTAACAACCCGCTTGTGCCTGCACTGGAAAAGGTTGGCGCGTTCCCGATCTTGCCCAACGTGGCCTTCCGACGGTTGGCAGGGATCGACGGGAAAAAGTAGCCAGAGAAAAGTTTGTTTGAGGATTGTCAAAACGTATTGCTACGGAAGGAATAGAAATAGCTTAGCTGGGACTTCAAGGAAGCAAAAACAAATAAAGCATAAAGAAATTATAAAATGAACTTCTCGTGTACTTTTTGTTGCGTTAATTACCTAGGATGTTGTCATTTCAAATAAAAAGAATCCCATATGGTAGCTTGTAGAACCTTGTAAAAGCCCTCAAGATATACCGATAGACGAAGAAGTTATATCTTTTATTAAAATATTAGAGTTGCTTGTAGATAAAGTGCTGGTATATAAGAATAACCAGTACTTGAAATGTTCCGTGAAACCTGCGGTGGCCATGGCAAAGCTAGCGGGTCTGTTAGCTGCATCGGTCAAAATCAGTTCTCCTATAGCCATTAACTAGAAGAGGCCAAAACAATCCTAGAGAGTCAGAGGGAGGAGCCCTCTAACTAACGCTATATAAAGTGCCATAGTATCTTAGTGATAGCGTTTAATCGTAATATTGAGCTAATCCTGGCTATCTAACTAGGTGGAACCTTCTGAGGCAAAAACCACTGCGCTAGTCAACTAACAAATTATTATACAAATGAGATTAATAGATATTAGTAGTGAACGATAGGGTGATTTGAAGAATTAATGAGATATTGTACGTTTGAGGCTCCTGCTCTACCTTAGTGATATGCGTGCAGTATCAGTATATGCACGCTAAGTTATATAGATGGTTCGGATGTTATATAAGCATTGCTCAACACATCCTCCGCCGAGGTGTGACCTGAGCATTAAGTGGAGCTTTCACCATCTGCTTCTCGTTCCGGGCACGACGTATCAGCGAAAAGAGTATTAGAGTCGAGCAATGCTTATGTAGGTAGGTAGTCAGTCATTGATCACCTAACGTATGCATGCAGATACTGTACACATAATATGAGGACGCTGTGGGTTTTACACTGTATATAACTACTATTCCCTCATGCGGAGAAGGATCGCTTCCTGTCTCTTCTAATAAACGGGTCTAACCAAGAGGAGGCTGCAGAGGAGACAGTATAGGAAGCCGCGAACTAGGGACAGAAGGAGAGACTATTCACATTGACATAACCACGTATTGTAATCATAGTTATAATAGTAATTAATTGATTCTACGGCGGTTTCTGCCTTAGAGGGTTCCGTTAGATTAGGTGTCACATAGTCAGGATTGGCTGAAAGAATTAAAGACGACGAGACCTAATGGAGAAAGCTATTTCTTAGCGATGCATCTCACCTTAATAGCATGTGGTACGAACCTAAGTTCATCAAAATGTAAAAATAGCAAGCGTTTTGTGAGTTGGGCTTGTTATTCCGTAAATTTGGCCAATCGGTGAAATATTGATACCACTAACATATGACATGTTACGCGCTCACTTAGTCAAGCGCGTACAACCTAGAAATGTCCCCGGGTTGAAACGGACGCAAGCCTGCTGTTAGTGTGGAAAGCATTGTTGTTGTTGTTATTGTAATTATTTATTTATTTTTAATAACAAGAGCAATGTGCTAAGGACAAAGACGGGACGAGGTGGCTGGAAAAGGAAAGAAAATCTCAAGGCAGAGCCTGAAGAAAAAAAGTTACAACAGGATTCATAAAATGCCCAGGGCTTGTACTCTGTATCGAGCTGGTCGCTCTGAGAAATGGGGGGTCTCGAGAACGGCAAGGTCCTAGACCCCAAGAGAAATATGGGTAAGGATATCTAGGGCAATCATGGGTTTGGCGAGGGAATTGGTGCCAAGACTGCCCGTATGGTGTTACACGCCTTAAATAATTTGAAATTGTAGGCGGCGTGCTCGGGTGAGCATTTTCCTCCAAAGAGAGAGGCTATTTCCACTAGACACAAGATGCTTCGAGCAGTACCTACCTCTCGAACCTTGCATTGGAAAGAGTTTGAGAGTAAATTCGGCGGCTGACAAAGGGCCATCATTGGTTGCTTTAGAAGCTCCATAATTTTACCTATGCATTGTTCCCTGATTGTGTGTCACGTCTTTCAATGTGGTGTACTCCATACCCACAGATGGGGGCCACTCCACGGACAAAATTGTGCAAACCACTTTCCGTCACCACAAAGATGCTTTGAATTCCAACCCTTGAAGATGTTTATGATACAGATCTTTCGCTCATTTCCTGTTCGATCGTTTCGGCCATCTATTCATCCAGCCGGCTTCACATCACGCGTCATCATGGCCTCCTCACGGACATATTCCAGCCAGGAAAAAGGACTTCGGCCGCGCGACTTTCCGTCCTCTGGATTCGAAGTCATCGATCCGACTCAACTAGTGGAAGAAGAACGACTACCATACTTTAGACTGGAGGAATATTATCCCATGCGCATCGGTGATGTGGTCCAGGGTCACTATCAGGTCGTTGCAAAGCTCGGCTACGGGACTAGTTCGACTGTTTGGCTGGCGCGTGACCTTAGGTAACTCCCACATCCTCTTTCTCTCTCATGGTTCTGTATCATTAATCATGTCTTTTCCACATCACTAATCATATCTTTTCGACCCATGTGCAGAGATGGAAAATACTGGGCGTTAAAGGTGCACATCAATACACTAAAGTACAACCAAGAGCTACATGTCTATCAGCATCTGGCAAGTTTTATCATGAAGAAGGACGAGTCCGACGCACTAAACGATAACCCTGGTGGAGAAGAGGAGGATGACCATCCCGGCCGGCAGCATGTGCGCCAACTTAAAGATTCATTTACGTTGCGGGGTCCCCACGGTGAACACATCGTTTTCATCATGACGCCGCTGGGCATGAGCCTGAGAACACTGCAGGAGATGCAGAAAGACGGCATCTTCCAAAAGATGCTTGTTGCTCAAAGTGTCAAGCAAGTGCTTCTCGGACTGAACTTCCTGCATGAAGCAGACGTGATCCATACCGGTGAGAGCTAAGGGCACTGGTCCTATTTTATGTTATTAGACGTTGGTCGACTGGGAAGATTATCTAACTAATAACAAGACCTTCACTCGGACAACCTTCTTATTGCCATGACGAGCGACTCTATTCTCTCAACAGTTGAAGAAAACGAAATGAACAAGCCTTCAGCGCGGAAAATAGTCGGCGACATGACAGTGTATGTCTCGCAGTATGTCTTAGGTGGTGCTGGGCCCCTCACGATATGTGACCTGGGACAGGCGCGCATCGGCAGCGAGCAGAACGGCAATGCGATGCCGTTGCCGTATCGCGCACCAGAAGTGATTCTTGGTATGCCTTGGGGAAAACCTATTGACGTTTGGAGTGTTGGACTCTTGGTATGAGTTGTCTTCCCTTTTTCTGTACCCTCGTCGCTCTTTCTTACTTTGTCCCAAATGTTTCATGTGTTTATAATTCTTGCTTAGGCTTGGGATCTGCTCGAACGAGAAGGTCTGTTTCGTGTCTACGACCAGGAATCTTCAGAGCTGAATGATGCCCACCATCTCGCCGCTATGACGGCGCTCCTTGGTCCACCACCTTCCGAATTTCTCAAGAGGAGCAAGACTACCGGCAAGTATTGGAATGAAGACGGTAAGTGAACTGCGCAGGCGCAGATCTTGAATCATTCAGACGCGAAACAGCAGCTAATGGAACGCCCTGCATGATATAGGCCAGTGGAAGGGCCCGGTTCCTTTACCTCCAGAAAAGAAGCTTGACTCCCTCGTTACGACGTTGACGGGAGAAGATAAAGACCTGTTCATCGATTTAATTGAGTGCTTCCTCTGCTGGCTACCCGAAGAGCGTGCCGACACTCTACAGCTTTACTTTCATCCTTGGTTAAAAGACACGAAGCAATGATGCTCCCTGGTCGACTGTGTTATTAATCGTAGTAATGTAGCGAAGAAAACTATGGAGACACAAGTCGGGTACCTAGACAAACAACACAATAAGATTTTTTTTCTTGTATGTGTTTTACGAAATGGTTTTGGCAATAGAATTATATGGCCGCCCGTCGAGCCCGGTCGACCGTCAGAAGGTCACGCTGGCTAAGATCGAGAAGCCGCCCATGTTCTCCAGTGCCAACACAGTAGGTCGTTGTATATTACCATTAATTATGTACCTTATTTTAAGTTACGTTTTCAAATAAGGAAAAAATCCCACTTGGTGACTTGTTGAACTTTGTAAAGACCTTCAAGATATACTGACAAACGACGAGGCAACAACTCTTATTGCAAGGCTAGAGCTTCTTGTAGATAAAATTCTAATATATAAGAATAACCAGTGCTTAAAATCTTCTGCGAGGTCAGCAGCGACGGCGAGGCTTGCGTGTCTGTTAGTGGCATCGTATCAATGACTGCACTGCAGAACTAGCAATATGTGTCGCGAATCTCAAAATTTTCTCCGTTAGAACCCATTGGTGCACATAAGAATGGGATACTCTACTACACAACTTCTGACAAGGCAAATCACGAAGTCATCGATATGCGGCACAACCTAGGGGTAGAAAGTAAGTTGCATAGAGTTTTGTTCTGACGTAGTTGCTTTAGAGTCCGATCCACTAAGACCAATATCATGGAGCCTGGGTCCGCAAGCAAGCATCAGCGGTACTCTTCACTTTGTTCCTGCTCATTCTTCTGCGTCTTGTACAACGTCTCGTTTGCACTCCGATCCCACGGCGCTATGCGATTAATCATGGCCTCATCCCTCTCAACCACAAGCGGGGCGTTTCCAGTCATGCGAGATAGCATGTCTTCTGTGGAATATCCATGATCCCTTGCCATGGGAGGCTTCTCGGCTGCATAGCGTCCCGGGGGAGTGTATTCTCCGGGAACCTCCCTCTCTTTAGTCCGGCGCTCTTGCTCGTAGGGAGCCGCCCAGTCTCGTGGCCTCTGTGCATATTGCATATGCCGCCCGTAACCTCCACTAGAGCCCGGGCCTGGGCTCTCGTCGTAATTGCTATACCGCTCGTAACCCTCATGTCCAATAGGATAGTCGTTACGACCGCGCATCACCCCTCCCCGGCCACCACCACCACTCCTATACCACGCCACTCGGATCTGGTCCTGTGGCGCGCCGCCGTCGTTGAACCTCGACGGTCGCTCCATCCTCTCCCTCGCGATCTCGTCGTCATGCTTCCCCAGGACCTTCGCCCGGAATCGGTCATAACTGATAATCATTTCAGCTACGTCCTGGAATTGCAGCTTTCCCAGTTGCTTCTGCGCGTCGAGTTCCTGCTCGCGCTCGTCCTCGTCGTCGAGATGTGCCAGCCCGGCCGCAATTTGGAACGCGTTACGGATTTGGCGCCCGTTCCAGCGGCCCTCGTGGTTTGTGTGAGCATGAAAGTGATCCTCGGCGAAGCGCATGATCTGGCTCTCTAGGATCACGAGGCGCTCGCCGCCAGCTTCGACACGCTGATTTTCGATGCGCCGTAGACGCTCGATGTTCAGCTTGAAGATGTCCCGCGTCTGCTCCCAGTTGAGGTGTGGGTAGAAGAAGCTCGCGTGCACGCGGGACTTGACGGCTTCGTCGAGGGTGCCGGGTCGGTTGGTGGTGAGGAAGAGGATGCCGTTGTAGTACTCCAGCACACGGAGGAACACTTTATAGATCGTTAGCTCGGAAAAGAAAAGCGGTCAGGGTGATTAGCTTACCTGAGACGAGAGCATTTCGCATGAGGTCGTCACCTCTCTGCTCTCTGCGTGAAAGGAACACATCGGCTTCGTCGAGAAGCAAGACGCATCCCCACAGACTTGCCAACCGGAAAATGTTCATCAAGCTTTTGCTCACAGCCTCAGGCGTAGTACCCAAGTCGCCACAGGTGATTGGAAACAATGGCTTCGAGTATTCCTGGGCTACCGCCTCAGCGGTCGCAGTCTTCCCTACTCCTCGCACTCCATGAAGCAGAATCACAACACCGCGGCCCTTGCCGTGGATAAAATCTTGCCCTGCCATCTCAGCTCCCTTTTGGCTTTCCAAAACTTTCGTGTCAAAATGGTTCTTCACCAATGACTTGATCATGCGGAGATGGCCCGAATTAATGCGAAGGTTTTTGAAACCTCCGTCAGCATTGCGGACTTTTGCCAAGGAATCGACATGAGCCCCAACAAACTTGCGGTCACGAAGTGAATATACAAACACTCGTCGGGGCATTAAGGCGAGGTGCACATCCGAGAGCTCCTCCTTCATTGCGACCCCATTGCCGAGAATCTGTTGGCACTCGATCATTTCTAGTTCTTCAATTATTCTGAGATCACAGTCGACGACCACATTTTCTGCTGTGACCACGCTGGTTCCTTTAGATTGGCGGTCGACCCAGGTTATAATATTCCACAGATCAGTCTTTGTGTCTGTAGAAGCTTGCACCCTACTATCTATAGAATCGAAATGCAAACTCAGCCGCAGTGCTTTCATAGCTTCTCGAAAGTCAATAATGACTTCGCTATCAATAAACTCCGAATTCGTGGACAGCCCAGCATTCGACAAATTACTAGACACAAATATAGGTCGACTGGAAACCGTTCGACCCTGCCCCGACACGCTCTGCGCGACTGTCCAACCGCTGTGAAACCAATGAGGTTGCCCAGAGCAGAAATCTCTGAATTTTTTTCCGTATTCCTGAGCCTCAGTCAAGATCTTGTCGGCACCATTTTCGAACCGCAAGGGATAAATATCCAGAGAATGCACTTCGATTTCTCCAGAATACTGAGCTAGATTATGCACCTCAATAACTGGTCGGAATGTCACCCCGTCGAAATCAATATGAAACACCACGATATGTATGTTCGTATAAATGTTCAGAAACGAATTTTTGTCTGCTCCGTTTCCGAAGAAGGAAAGTTCCAATGAAATGTGCATTTTGATGCTCGGAGACACACCTGCCGCTTGCCCAAGCGAATTTTCTTTCGTCTTGAAATACAAAAGCTCTCCAGGCCTGAAGATATACATCAAATCAGAATGTCGGATTTTAGAAGGAAATTTCGAAGAGCTAGGATCCCACACGGCTTTCAAAGGAAGGATGACTTTCTCTACAAAGGTGATGTATTGTTTGAGTTCCTCGTAGTCTCTTTGAAGGGAGGGCGTCTGAGCTGCGGCTGCTTCTGCACGTTTCAGCTCCAATTGCATCTTTCTCTGATAGGATATAAATTCAGCGAAGGGGCGAAAAAAAGTTGTTGGTTGGCGAGTCCAATCCATGTCAGCTGCTGCAATGTTGGAGAGCCGCTTCAAGACGGTTGGAGAGTGCAGCCGAACACGGTGCAGCATACCTCCTGACACATTCTGCGGTTGGGAGTCTCCTAAGCCTACGGAAAACTGCTGGACAGCTGCCTTACTCGCCAGGAATCTTCTATATTCGTCAACATTTTGGTCGTTGGTGAGATCAGGCGGACCGACTAGCGCCTCGATTGTGATGCTGCTCAAGTCTTCATCGGCATACCGGTTCTTGAATTGAAACCAACGGCAGAATCGAACTCCAGGGAGATCATACTCAGAGAAATGTTGTGGTTCGGAACTTTTGGATGAGGCATCTGTGGGAACTGTACCAAGGAATGCCTCTGGTACCTCCGGAGGAAAGTTAGCGCCTGTTGTGGCTTGTCTTCCAGCCTGAGCTGATTCTCTCCTGCTGAGGGGCTTCTCTGGAGTCTTTTCGACTGGGAAATTCATCCTTAGCACTTTTGTATGATCATATGTAGAAACCGCGATGCTGAGTATATATGATCGCAGTAGGCAGCACCGAACCTTCTAGTCAGCGTACGGAAAATATGGATGAAGGACGAGAAAATGAAGCGTGATGCCGCTGCTCGAAGTTTAGGGCTGCCCAGTCGGAAATCTCTGAACACGGCATTCAAGAGGAGCAGTCCACTGAAAAAAAGTGCTTCAAAGAGACAAGGCTGTAAGCTGCACCAAATTGCAACGTAGAAAATATGACGTGTCTACTATTAATTGGCTCAGAAGATCCCAAAACTGAACACTGCTGCGCCTTGCTGCCGCTTCATCACATTGTATCGAGCCCATATAGCAGAGTCCGTTAATTGGCTATTGATCAGTCATAAGTACAGAGATACGTACAGTACTAATAACACTATGAAAGGCCGTGCATCTCAGGAATCGGATATCTCTTATCAGGAAAGCCTGAACAGACTGACTCTATTTACATATTCTATAGAAATATGAAGACGGAGAGACTGGGCATTTATCTGTCTCTGCACACAGAACATATGTCAAGACGATACATGCCAAGTTTCCCTTAACAGCTTTAAGAATGCAGATGAACGATCAAGCTGAGCTGAGAACCGTCGGTGATTTCAGATTCGATCAGACACAGCAATTGCCGACTGTGCTTCGGGTGCCGGGTGCCTGGGATGACCAACGCCTGCAAATAAGGCCCAGAAAGTCGGCGTATGTTTGTACCTCATCTATTCATGCACCGTAAAAGCGAGAACTGATAATCTAATGTCAAATAGGAACCTCGAAGACCTTTTGGGAATTTATGACAAGCACAAAAGAGCTACCGATTTCAATGTGGCAACGTGCACATGGAACGATGTTCTCGAACAGATGCAAGAAGCAAAGCGCCGATATGAGCGGAAAGGCCAGAGAGGAACTATTCGCGGCCTTTTCCGACATGGAAAATCGGCCAAAATGATTTTCAGTCCTCTCCTCGAAGTCATCCCCGAAGACTACGGTTTAAATGCTCTAAAAGGTGGCCTTGGTCTAATCTTCAACGTAGGGTCACTTGCCTAATTTTTATATCCATCGTCAACTCTATTGTTTCGTTTATTTATTCACATGGGTAATCATCTAACGTATAGTTTGCGGGATAGTGCTTGGCACAGCGTCAGATGAACGTCGAGAAGATTCTGAAATGCTTTGAAGACATTCCGTTTGTTATGGAAAATGCAGAAGAGACATTTAACATCTTCTGCAACAACAAGAAGCTGGGGGACCATATTTGGACTCTATATGATGCGCTTTTGACTGGCGTTCCCCGATTGATTGGCATTCTACTGCACAAGTCGGATGAAAAATGTCAGTAATAGCTATGCTATCCTGATAGTCTCCATGCTAACTTTGCGACTAAGGGTGGAAGAAGGTCCTGCACTCTGTACCCTCAGAGCAAGATCGAATTATCTCTGAGATTGTATCAAATGTCGAAAGTGCAAAGACCCGTCTAATGGATTACGCAGAGAACATTGGATATAGGACCACGGTGAACATTGAGCAAATGGCAGCCAAAACACTGGAGGGGGTTACTGAAATCAGACTCAACATCAGCAAACTGTCTCACAATATGAAGCAAGAGCTCAACGGTGTCATGAGAGCTATGTTATATATCAATAAACGTATCGATGAGCTCAGCGATGAACAAGAACGAGTTATGTCCAAGATCACCGAAATTTCTCAGCCGAATCTTTACATTCAGGCAGTACAGACGGCACTGCACCAATTGGGTCAAGAGCTCTTCTTCCAGAGGAAACTCTCCCCTGCTCAGCGGCCTCGTACGCCTCTTGCATACAAGCCATTAAACAGCGGCCATATATCTGGACTCCTATGCGTCTTAGGGCCCAGACCGCCTGGCCCTGAAGACCACCTGCACGCGAGCCTAGATCTCATGGCCATCATGCACAAAAAGTATGATTTCGACGAAGAAAACATCGGCCGCAGTCGCTGGCTGCTCACAAGTCAACAATTTCGAGACTGGTTGACTCTGCCCGAATCTAGGGTATTAGTGGTTCATTCATACGGTGAAGTGGCCGCTGACGGGAGAACATCGGCTATGTCGACCCTCTGTGCAACATTAGCATCCTCTCTCCTCCGCCAGGGGGACAGATTCGTACTTCTTCACTTCTTTTGCGGTTCGCATGCAGACGAGGAGGACGGCTTCTCTGGACCTATTGGAATGGTTCGCAGTCTTTCAATGCAACTCCTTCTTTCCAAGGCTGCCCCAGATCCAGACCTAAACTTCACAAACAACCTCAGTTTGATGAAAGACCTAGATGATGAAGTCCCAGGAGCTTTTATCCACGTACTGGAGCAGCTGATCACTCACCTGCCTACGGGCATGCCGGTATACTGCCTTCTCGACGGGCCTGGTGTGTATGACACTCGCAGAAACAGCTGGGAAGCGGAGCTGCGGCAGGTGTTCCAACTTCTAGGTGAGCTGGCTTACGATCGCTCACTAGCGCCGATATTCAAGCTGCTTGTCACGACACCATTTCGTAGCGATGCCATACTTGAGGAAGTGGTACCGCCCGATGTTGCCCAATATCAGAGCCCCATCATAGATTTGACAGCAGGACAGATTGACCGGCAGTTCTTGACGGAGGAAGCTATATTGCAGACTTTAGAGATATCGAGGATGGCATTATAGCTGTGGCAATCTAGCAATAATCTGTAGTATCTTTCAAAAAAAAAAAAAAAAAAGCCATTCTACCAGGTGGCTTTGCCTTAATAAGCTATGTAGTTTAACTCGTGTAAAGAATACTAAAATTTACCGCTATGTAGCAAATCACCCAAGGCCGGGGAGGAGATAAAACGATCTATTATCGTTGTACTTAGATATGACGACTTAATTTGGGTCTCCCTGAGCTACAGTCTCTGCTAAATACTTCGCTAAGGCTATGTTGGACTAACAAGGTGAATACAGGATATGAAAAGCAATAGATTTTCAAAGTGAAAGAAAATTCTTGCTAAGTATTCTTTGCGATGAGACTCTCCACTTCCTTCATAATCCCAATTAATTTTTCCTCCCGTAATCTCTGGCAGACTATCTGTACACCAATTGGGGAATTTTTAAATACGTGTGGCCCCTTGTAGAGCTCTTTCATCTCTTTATCGCCCCAGTCATAGGGAAATCTCTCCTCTTCTATTCTTGGGTACGGCTCTTCGTCGTACCAGTCCCTCGGCGCAATATCTTCTTCCAAGTCCACATTCCCCATAGGAACACTTCCTGTCGCATAATCCAGCATATTGTAGATTCCAGCGTACGAATTGGAGACGTACTTACCATGTGGTGGGGCTGGGTGCGCCACAGCAGGGGCCAGAATTGCATCCAAGTCAAAATTCAGCCAGAGATCATTGTACCTAGCCACGATGTCCGCTCGTTCGAGGTGATTGGCGAATATTTCATGTGTAGTCAAGAGCGATGCCGGAGAGCCTATCGCTGTCCTAGGGACGACAGGCTCGCTTGAGGCATCGATATGCTTCATGATACTGTATCCGCCAGACTGGACATTAGATTTCATGACACAAGACGTACCGCGTCGATGGAGACACATCATCTCGGCCGTGGGTAAGTCGACGACTTTGTGCCCTGCCTTCTGGAAGAGGATGGCGGTCTGCTTCAGTGCTCGCTGGAAATTCTGCAATTAGTAGATCTACAAGGTGTAGTGCTTGTGAATTCAAACAACTCACCATGATAGGCGGTGTTGGAGCAACTACTCCATCGTCCCATAGCACCCCAATAACAAGCCTCTTCGTTGGCTTCTCTGATTTCGTAGAATTCCACGGCATTGGAATACAACTAGGGTCAAAATCCCAAGGGTGAGTGTCTAAGATCGCCTTCAACCACATCTCGAGAGAGGACACTGTGCGAGCCATAGGTCCGATGCCTGCGTTGACGGACTCGTTACCATCGTGTGGATTCTGGATGCCCATCCCTGGAATGCGTCCTTTTGAGCATTTCACTCCCCCTAGTTAGAGAATTCATTTATCAGTTTCCATCCCGGTTTCTTCATTTTATGACAACGTAATATTAGCTTCTGAAAAATTGCTCACAAAGGCCACAAAATGCCGATGGAAACCGAATACTGCCACCGCCATCGGTGCCCGTTGCAAGAACACTTCCTCGTGCCGCCATAAGGCTGGCCTCACCGCCGCTAGAGCCGCCGACTGAGAGGGAGAGATTGTAAGGGTTTTTTGTTATGCCAAAGACGTTATTAATAGTTTCAACCATGAGGCAGGCTTGGGACGTGTTTGTCTTCACATAGATGACTGCTCCTGCCATCAGGAGGGACTTTGTGACGGAGCTATCGACAGGAGATACATAAGGGATCCACGAAGCAAGACCCGCAGTGGTACGGATGCCTTTGATGCCAAATATATCCTGCGATGGATTATCAGTGGGCTGGCAGTTTCATAGTGAAAGAGAGCTGTGCATTCCATCAAACCTTCAAAGAGACTGGCAATCCGTGAAGGTTCCCCACTGGTTTGCCTTCTTTTTCAAGGTACTCGTCGAGCCAGCAGGCTCTCGTCATTGCCTCGTCGTACAGAATCTCGGTGAGGCAATTCGTCGTCTGCTGCGCGATGCTGGCTCGCTTGCAGAATGCCGAGGTCACCTGTGCGGACGTATACACCCGAGATGCAATCCTCTCGAGGAGAAAAGTCGCATCGTCAATGCTGGTAATTTCGATATCCAGAGGAGTCAAGATGCCGCACTGGAGGATGTGTTCTTCCAATGGGAGGAGTTCATCTTTTGCTGCTCTTATGGACAATTCAGGCGGGAGGAGATGGTGCTTGGGTATTGATGCGTAAAGCGCTTGACGCTTTTTGGCACAAGCCGTTTGCCAGTCATCGATTTCGAAGGGAGGGCTCATTGTTACGGTCAGATGGATTTGTTATGCTCTCAAGAGAAATTGAATAGCAGAGAAAAGAGATTCATGGTATAATATGACGCAAACTGTTTTGATTGGTAGTGAAATTGATAGGAAGCGCCCTTGCAACAACGATGAGAGCCTAAGCACGCAAGTTGCCCGCGGGGCGTTTAAGTATTTCTTATTTATTTTTTTAACTGGATGAAGATACGACGTTCTTCTAGCGCTATCCTAAAAGAACATCTCAATAGTGTAATGACCATATATCGCCTATGAAGTTGATGCTACGTACTGATTGGAAATCTTTATTGAATTCTATCTCGCAGAGATTGATCTTATCAAATTAAAATGGTCTCATGACGTCAGGTAACGTATTAAGATCCATAGCAATTTTAATTCCTTTATGTTTACTCCATACACCCTCATTATTTTGCCTTGACAAGTTGATTTTGATTATGGGTCGTAAGACCTCACTAGGCCACGCCTAACACCGTCTTCTACGCCGCCAAGAATCCCAGCTTTGCATTTGCCAGTTTTCGCATTTCCCTCTGACCGGGGGTAATGCCTTCTTCTTCTTCATCAAACCTCTCTAGCCCCAACGCTCGTAGGCCGTCCACACTTAGGACGTTCTCCCTCCTCGCACCATGGTCCTTGTGTTCCTTTTCTAACTCGGCATGCTCATACTTTTCAAAATCTTTTGGCGTCTCTACATCCAGGAACGCTCGCCTCATTTCCAGCATATTCTCCACGTTATACGGACAGAGTGGCACGCACGCATTGTAAGCGACACTCGAGTCCCGCTCGCCCGGATGGAACTTGTCTACTTCATGCACCACGTCGCAGTGCCAGAAGACGTAGTCGCCTGGTCGAACAGGTGGGATACCAACCATGCTCTTAGACAAGAGCAAGTGTGGGTGAAGGTCTTCGGTTGGAAAGAATTGGAGTTGGCCTGGGGCAGCACCGGGGAAGAGAGGAGTGACGCCGTCGAATCTCTCGTTGAGGATAAAGAATGGCCGGAGCAGTTGGTATGCTGTAGACAGCTTGAGCTCAGGGACAAGCCTCAATGTGCCTTCGCCAGTTGACGTATGGGAGAGACTGAGCCAGCCTTGGAGAGGGCGAAAGGCCGAGCAGGACACTTTAAAGAAGCTTGTTAATTTATTGAGGTGGAGAGAGAGAGTTATAAAAGCTGATGCTTACTTCCCGTGGAGTAAAGATCAGTCTTTGCCTCGGAACGATGATCAGCGTTCCATGGGTCGTAGTCTTCCCATCGGCCCTCAAAGATTGCTTGATAGCAGGCACGGTACTCAGGATCTTCCCAGCGTTCCATAGCACCGCTGTCTTGATGTGCTGGGAGAGTGTATTCGCAATCTGTGGCCAATTATCATCGTTATTAGGAGCTTTGTTTTGTTTTGGATATCGTACAAATTCAACTTACCCTTCGACGGGTGGCGGATTCGGAATCGGTCCGCATAGGCCACCTGGCTAGCGAGGTCGAACAGGGCGTCGTCATGAGTAACATGCCATAACTGGCTGACGGCATGCATCGCCTTCAAAACCCTGGGGTGACTCCGAATCTGCACCTGAGGTCGCGTCCAGAACAGGCTAAAACTCTGTGGGTTTTCCTTGGGAAACCCCGCGATCTTTGGGTGTCTCTTCGTGTACGATCGCAGCTCTTCTTCCCATCTGACGGCCTGCTCCTCTGGTACAACGCCACGGATGATCACACACCCTGTCTGCCGTACCGTATCGGCCAGACTCTCCGGTAGGCGTCCATTGTTGGCCTCGACGCTGGAAAAGTCGATCTCCGGGATTGCCTTGGGCCCTGCATTAGCGATACGGTTTGCTTCTACCTCGAGGACTTGAACCAGACGGTGGTAGGACTCAATCAGGCGAGATTGGTCGTCTAGCCTGACTATGGACTGCTTAAGTTTGGAGTATTTCTCGTCTAGGAGTGGGCACCTGCGGAAAGCTTTAGGATTCACCATCATTCGGTTTATTAAGATGTTGTGGAATTGACTTACGGGTAATGAGCCTGTTCCAGTTTGAATGACATTTTGAGATTCAATTTCTCTGCAAAGATCTGACACTGTTGAGCTAGAAAAAGCCCTCTTAGTGGTGAATGTGATAGATAATAGGAGAAGAAAAAAAAATCCACAGTGGTTGCTCCTTGGTATACAAAAAATTCGCTTGTGAATTCAAGTCTAAGAGTCTCTGCAATCTTTTTATCTATTAAAAAAAATGGTGTAAATATATCTACACGTACGAGCGGGAATGCCGGCACTGAACAGATTTTGCTCCTGGACAAAGTTGCCCGCGGGGCGATCTATATAATTTGCACATCCCTCCGGACTCTCACTTACACGAAATTATTGCTCGATAAATAACAGAAGTGGCACCACTTTGAACCGTTAACGACTTGCTTAAAGTCCAAATTTCAAAATTATTTAAGCACATAGAGCCAGTCTACTTCTCATCTAGCGGAATATTCACGCTATTAAATACACGACAAGCGCGCTTTAAGACTGCATTCGTGCAAATTAGCGGCTAATAATTACCTCAGATACTTAATTCACCTCTGTTAACTAGGCCCTCTGCGGTGTTATCTGCAAACCGTTCCAATAACAAATCTAGCCTCAGAAGTGGTAAAGCCGCAAACTCAAACCGCTCCGCCAACCGATGCAGTAAACCTCTAAACTCATATAGACATGCTTGACGGGTGTGATATATGCTATCATCAGTGCTAGACAGTAGCGCCGTGATGATGAAGCTACCAATCATGGCAATGTTAGACTTACAATCTAAGGAGTTGCCAGTTGTTAGCCAAGACAATCGCAGAGAGCGGCCCAGAACGGCATACGTTTCATGCTGGATATGCTTACAGCTTAGCCACAGTCCATGTAAATCCTGCTGGAGAAGATCTTCCAAGACATCAGAGAGATTCTTAAATAGAAATGTCTCACGATGGATATCGTAGTATAAAGTCCCACCGACGCAGGCAAAGAGAGCACGCTGGATGGAGACGGCAATACCATAGTAGGCAAAAACAAGTGCGTAGTCTAGGGAGAATAAATGTCTTAGTGAGCTGTCTCAGCTGCTGTCATTGCCCAGATTAAGTCCTACCATTAATGACGCGGCTATTTCGTAGAAGTGTGGGACCATGTTGAGGTAGACACTCGTTCAGTTTTGCCTGGCACTGGCTTGCCCGCGAAAGAGCCTCCTCTGGCGACATGCTGCAGGGGTTGTGATTGATTGTGTAGAAGCTATCGAGAACACTGGACAGCACCGTTGTTAGATGGGAGAGGGTGATGAAAGAGGCAATAGAATGCGAGAGGTAGATGGCAGTTGTAGAGTCCGCTTCTAAAGTAAAATCATCAGCCGTTAAGGGTGCAACGCTAAAGTGTCTGTTGGTGATGTGACTAGGTCGTCCTAGCCAATGAGCAAGCCTTGAAGTTGTTAATTTCTTGGTTGAGACTACAAATTGCCTTCACTATGTTACTATGTGCTCACCACTTGTCATGCATGTATACTGCCCACCAAAGGATCCGGCGAGTCTTTCGCTCGGCCGGTGATATTATGGTCCATTCAGCTGGTTCGACATGGAGCCCTGTGTCCTGAGCAATAGCCACCAGCTGAAAACAATGGTTCGGCTGTCAGCATGGAATTTCTTTCAAATTGATCGATAAAAGATACCTACCTGTCCAGTTAATGCCCAGAATCCGGGATGATTCGGCTCTCGAACATGGAATGGGGGGATTTGCATGTACAGCAACATCGCTTGGATCGTTCGCAAAGACGGAGTTCTAGCCTCCAACGTAATGTTCTCAAATACAAAGCGGTACAATGGTTCTCTGCGGTAGCGTTCTACATCGCGTAGCGATAGAGACAAGTGCCAGAAACTCATAGCTGAGCAGTAAATGGCAGCCATCAGAGAGGCCGGCACGGCTCTGGTTGAAATAGAAGTCTCAAGAGTGAGTCTATCTTCCAATATAGGCAGACTGGGGTGTACATAGGTATAATAGAGATCTAGTAGATCAATTTGGTATGGTGCAACCATGACATCAACCTTGTTCAGGTCATATATTTCTGTGCGTGCGTCAAGAAGGGCGTTGGGATAGGACTGGACAGCGTGTTAGTTATTCGGGTACAAAGCACAATGAACAACAACGCAAGAGACGGACGGCATACATACAGTGAAGTAGGCAGGTGAAGTCTCATCGGCAAATATTTTCCAAACCCGCCAGTTTGAGTGACCAAAGCTATTGCTGCTATCGAAAGGCAGGTGCCTCAACAGATAAACATCTTGGTCGCTGCTATTTCCTGTATACAGCACTGTCCGACCAGGGATGACCGTGCTGCGATGTGCCTCAAATGCGGTCCCTGTATGCGACTTTGGCAGCACCGGTGATAAGGAGGACGGTGATGTCTCGACCCGAGCACTTTCTACTCGCCGCCAGAGAAATGATCGACGCCCTTTTTTTTGTGGGGGTGCTGAATCAAATGTGCAAGACGTGCCCCTGTGGCGGCATAACGTGCAGTCTCTCTGCTGCGGCTCGACGAAACATCCAACTCTGCGGCGACGACAGCTATCACACCTGATAACAGTTCTGTCAGCTTTGCTGGGGATGAGCTAGAACGATGTGGAGAGGACCTACGGCCGGTGCTTCTTTGACCGATACGGCCTAGTGGTAGAGTTGCCACCGCCGTTTGCGTCTAGGATTGCACTGGCCATCATAGTTGAAGATACAGGGCACAGCCTGAAAGCAAAGCCAGTCGGAGTAAAGAGGAGTCTATATCTGATTTATCAATTACTCTAACAAGCACTCAACAAGAAAATAGAAAGAATCGAAGTTTGGAGCCCACGGGGCGATCAAGTCGGAGGGTGGGCATTGAACTATTTAGCGTCTAAGTCACGGTAATTTTGTGGAGGAGCCAATCGCGCATCGCGGATAATAATATCCAAATAAGGATAAGTGAATCTAAGGAATTAAAGTTGCCCACAGGGCAACTTTGTCAGCGATAAGGGCTTTAGAACGGAATAGTCCCTGTATGCCAGCAATGGCACCCATCCGTTGCTGGTCTATGACAGGTATCAACATTCGGAGGTAGCATGGGAAAGAAGTATTTAATAAAGCTGGGAACTCGAATTGATCATATATACCATGTCTCTGTTGGAGGACTGAGGTCTTATTTTCAAGGCAAGCAAAATTAGGAAACCAAAGTGCACACCGCAATATCAGCTCGGTTAAGGATTAAGCTCCGGTGGCCATGGCAATCACGACATTAAAGTCACCGCTCCTTCAGCATGTCACCTTGCGACTGCTGCGTGTATATGTCTTTGTATCCGTCGGTGCGATGGTATGGCTACTTTTTCGTCTCTCGCCTTCTTGTCCTAGCCTGAAAGATTTACTTGCACCGAAAAGAGATTCTATCATGCTGACATGCAAATGCTTGGCTAGAACTTTGGATACGACAATAACTGGTGGAGCGGTATTATCAACTCCAAGAGCTTTATCGACGCATATGGCAAGGACAATGGGCCTGGCCAGCCACGTACCCTCCCGTCTAGCTGGCTGTCCGTTGCAAGCGGAACCCCGCTCGCCGGTTGGATCGTGGGATGCGCGATTGCTAGCATCCTGACCAGCAAGTTCGGACGCAGAAAGACGATCATGGTCATCTGCGTGATTGCGCTTGTTGGTATGGTTATTCAATGTGCCGCTCACAATTACTGGGCGCTCATGGTTGGAAGGATCATCAACGCCATATCCATGGGTGAGTATCATCACTTGAAGTTGCTGCCTACGGGAGATCTTGAGTGCTTATTATTACTTTCTATCTCTCCGTAGGAATCGAAGCCAACTGCGTACCAATGTATATGGCTGAGCTAGCTCCAGCTGCCATCCGTGGCGCCCTCGTCAATTTCTACCAAAGCTGGCTCTACGTCGGAGGAGTCATCGCCGGTGCTACCGTCTACGGTTCCACCAAGAATCTCGAAGGACAGTGGTCGTACATGACTCGTACGTATTTGTTCCATTTTATATTATTTCTTTCATTTTTGATTATTTATTTTGTTCTCATGTTTCTAGATCCCGTCTTCGCAAGCTAATACTATTCCCACTACTCAAGCCATCGTTGTTCAGCTCTCTCCACCTCTCCTCCTTCTTGGCGCGGTGTGGTTCATCCCGGAGTCTCCGCGCTGGCTTCTACAGAAAGGTCGCCACGATGAAGCCTACAAAGCGCTCGCATACATGCGCCACGGCATATCCACCGGCGAGGAAGTTGCCTTTGAGCTCAGTCTCGTTGAACGGGCCGCGCAGGAAGAGCTCGAAGCGCATCGTGCCACCGGCTACCTTGATTGTGTACGTGGGTCCAACGCCCACCGTACCCTCGTAGCTGTCGGTGTGCAGTGTCTCCAGCAGGCCCAGGGCAATTCATTCACCCAGACCTACTTAGTCATCTTCCTCAGCCAAATCGGGTTCACCAATGCGCAGCTCATTAACGTCGCCAACATATGCTGTGCGTTGGGAGGCACCGTTCTTGCTTTTTATTTATCTGACAAGATTGGGCGGCGGCCCATGCTCATGGGCGGCTCGTTCTTCATGGCGGCCCTGATGTGGATAGTGAGCGGGTTAGCGAGCTGGACGCCTGGTGGCGTCCATGGCGCGTCTGCGCAGGGTTGCGTTGCAGCCCTCTTAATATATGTGAGTGGAGAAACCCTGGCTGCTGAGACGTATTTCATTCCATGGCAACTAATTGTATACTTAATCAGAGCGTCTTTTCGGCATGTTGCTGGGGTTCGGTGATGTGGACTGTCACAGGTAAGCCAGCATGGACTCTGGTGGGCGAGATCTTGGCGGTTAAACCATGGTAACTAACGTGATGTCTACAATAGCCGAAGTCGGTACCTCTCAGCTCCGGGAACGCACCATCGCTCTAGCTACAATTTGCGGCTTTCTCGTGAGTCTTCTAATCACTTACGTCAACCCGTTTGTTCAGCAGGATCCTGGAAATCTCGGCTCTAGAATCGGAATGGTGTACGCCAGCGTATCCATATTGTCCATCTTCTTTGTCTTCTTCGTGGTACCAGAAATGAAAGGCAGAAGCTTGGAAGAGCTGGATGAGATGTTCCACTCTAGAATCCCAGCCTGGAGATCGAGAAGCTTCGTGTCCACTGGCATTGGCGCCCAGATTACCAACATCGAGGGAGTAAAAATCGTCGACGTATATGAGAATGTGGCAGAGAAGGGCGAGGTTATGGATGAGAAGAAGTGAAGATAGGCTGGTATCGTATATCGTGAAAGGGTTGGTCTATAATGCAACCTGGACTCAGAATTCGGCATCCTTCAGTCTTCACCAGCTTTTCAGTTTGATTCTATCGTCTTTTTCTGCTAGACAAAATTGTGTGCGTGATGTTCGTCTCAAAACAAAAAAAAACTCTGTTCGTTGAAATTCGTTTAACAGTATCAAGATTGACGGTAGCTAGTTGATCAACTGAAGTATCTGAGCCGTGCTCGTTTCTAGAATTTACAAGAGGGCGTCTTGGTATTACTTCTCGCCTCTTCAATAATAATAAACCAGCACTCGTGCCAACTCAAAAGCCAAATGGGTGCCGCGTCAGTTGCCACGAAAATATATCAGCGCTTGAGTTTGACTAAATACATGCGTGGTTCCTGCTAGCAGAAGCCATTATACCATAAAAACTGCAGTCACTGTTTATAATAAGCTTTGTAATACATCAATATACGTCTCAAGGGTATCTACTAAACTGGCGAATAAAAGCCTACAACAGTCGCATGAATACAATGGTCTAGATTGATGCAGTACCATATTTTCCAATTTGGGACATAATTAAACCTCAAGATCTCTGAAGCTTCGATGATTTTGAGAGTGAGGACAGGCGACGGGAATAAAAGCCAACAAAATGAATGGAGTCGAAAGAATTTACAGGTAAATCTGTCCCCCTTCACCTGTAACTGGGATGTACGACAACGTACAGTATGTGTACCAAACCAACGACCAACACACTTCCACATCCACTTTCAACTGAGATGGAGAAAAAAAACCTAAGCAAGACTGACATGTTTTATTTCTCAATTTTGGCTTGTGCTCTTTCGCTTTCCAATTCCCCCTTATCATTCTTCTGTTTGAACTATACCCGTCTGTTTTGCTCTTCCATGTTCCCGACGGCATTGTCAGCACATCTCTCTACACAGCTTAGAAAAGAACCACATCTAAGGCAATGGCCCCCTCTAATTTAAAATCAGCTAAACGCCGTGGGCATCGTTTCATAGATAGATTTCGGCGCGGCCTGAATGCCCTTCAGCATCGAGAGCGCACCACGCGCGCCCGCAGCAGCGGCAGCCCCGCCGCTTCCCCGGAGGCCTGCCGGTAGAACTTGTCCTGGACATTGCAGACTTGTTAGACCGGCCTGCGCAGCTGGCACTCGCGCTGAGCTGCCAGGCGGCGCTTTCACTACTTTATTCATATGCTCTGCACCACGACAGCGGCGGCCGATCCTCTCGCTCGGCACGCGTGCCACTGGACAGTGCAGAGAAGACGACGCTGCTGCTGCTGAAGCGCGACCTGCCGGGCTGGTACTTTTGCCACCGGAGCGTGCGGCTGCACGCCTGGCGGGCAGAGTGGTCCACCTGCCTCCACGGCGCTGGCAGAATGGTCGCCTGTGGGCCGATGGCGGGCGGCATTACGCAGTCCCCGCATAATGACACGGTCACGTACTACACGGTCTTGGCGCCGGCGGCGGCTAGCGCCTGCCACCTGCGCGACAGGCGCGTAGAGGTGGACCCGGAGTACGAGCTGATGGCGTTCTGGGCGCGCGCGGTGCTCAAGCGGCACTGCAAGACGCGTCGCCTACTTCCGAGTCTGCAGGGCGGCCACGACGGCCTGACTGCGCTGCCGCACCGACTTCACGGCCGAGCTGGTCTGGGACGGGGCCGCGGCGGCCTGGACGCTCACCCTCTTCACCTACGTAGAGGTCGCGTCGCGCCTCGACCTCAACTGGGCCGCCCTGGGACAGTCCCCGAACCGCGCGCTCCTGCCGCCGCGGGCTGGCGCCCTGCCCGGCGCCGTGCACCAGCTCTGGTTCAAAGGCGACGGGGTAGATCTCCCGCTGAGGGGAAAGTGGGCTCTTCAGCGGAGTCGCCCATATGAGTTAATCACCGTCGTCGTACCGTAAAATATGCCACGTGGAGCCAAAATTCAGAGCACTGCTACAAGAAGCAACGCGCCGCGCATGTGTCGCTTCGTATCAGATGGCACAGCTATTAGGCAGATCACCTCTGAAATCGAAGTAGAGGATCCGATTTTTTCGTTTTTTTTTTTTTCCTCGCTAGTTGCTGTCCGCCGCTAGATGCGTCGTCGTCGTTTCGTCGATGTCGATTGTCGCCACGGCCACCACAGTAAATAGCGTCTGCATCACTGGACATGCCTGCTTCCAAGAACCAACTTCATTAAATTAGTATTTTTATATGTAGCTGAACTGCCTTATACTAGACAATCAGAGCCACCATTTCGATTCCTTCCGCCCATCACTCTATAGAATACACAGCTAAACATGGAAAGCAAAAAAATATGCCGCAAGTCGCAAGATGCAGCAGGCGAACGAGTCTTAATCAACCGGGAAAATGTTGCATTTTTGTTACAGTATGATAGGAGGCACCTCTAGTTTTGAGCCGAGATGAATGATAAGTAGAAAGTCGGCAAGGGGGGAATGGATGTCGACTCGAGATCTCGGTTGTTTGTTGTCGTGCCGCTGCTTCGCATTCGCCAGATGCCTGTTGATACCCTCCTTCGTCCCATTCCTTTCGCTTTCCATCACACCCAGCCACCAGCAGCAGCAGCTGCATTCCATCGTATTCGGCCCTCGTTAAGATCGTAATTAAGAACAAAGCTAGTAGTAATAGATCAAGATAGCTGACACCACCCTATCAGCCGCTTTGGCTGCATGTTTCATAGCCTCCTCTCCTTGCATGCGGAGAAGGGGCCATAGAAGGCCTGCGGTAGCTGGAACAGGCCACAATCTCTCTTATCTCTCTTATTTCCCGCTATCGAACACCGATTCGAGGCAGTTTTTATGAGGAGCTGCTCTTGCCATACCGTGCCTTGCCGAAGGAGAAAGGCACGTAGCGGTACTTGATCATGTGCTGGATCTGCTTGCGCACTAGATGGACAAAAATGTTAGCAACGAATAAAAAAGGGGGGGAGATAGGGGAGAGGGGTTTGTCGCGACATACTGGTAAGGATGAAGAGGGCAACCCAGTACATGACCAGGACGGGCCAGAAGACAGGCACATCGAAGATGGCGAACCAGCTGCAGACGAAAGAGATGCCGATGGCGCGGGTGGCCGAGTGCCAGAACTTGAACTCGGGCAGGCGGCGGATGAAAGGGCGGAACTCCTCATCCTGCTTGGTGGGCAGGGTGCTGGCGGTGCCGTCCTCCATCTCGCTGTCGAGGGCCTCGTTGGACGGGTCGAACTTGGGCGACAGGAACGACAGGAACAAGTTCAGGAGGTAGATGCCGAGGGCGTAAGCGACTAGACAGGAGGGCGATCAGTTAGCGTCCTAGAACGTCTTTCCTGATGGCCAAGCTTCTCCGCGGTAATTTTGAGGGCGAGAGGGGGTGAAAGGGGGTGGAAGGTGGAAGGAGGCAAGAGAGCAGGGGGGGATAGGAGAGGGGGGAACCTACCGATGTACCAGCCCTGGGCAAGGAGAATGCGCAGGAAGAAGATGAAGAGAAAAGCGCCGGTGCCAATCCATCGATACAGGACGTATGGCGTTGACTGGTCAAGAAGGGCTTGGTATCTCTAGAGACAACACGCGACCAGCGCTCTGGTTAGCTTGACATATTAAACGTGTGCGCGCGCACATAAGCGCGCACATCCTTTCCATCTTCACTTGACGCATCGGAACCAATGTACTTCCGGGAGAAGGGGGAGAAGGGCGGGGTGGACGGAACGCACTCTTTGCAGCATCGAGGTTTGTGCCGACACGGCGGCAAAGGGGGTCTGCTCAGGCTCGACGGAATCCATTTTTGAAAATAAAAGGGGGAGGTAGGTGGAGAAGGAGAAGATAAAGAGAGAATAAGAAGAGAAACAAGAAGAGAAGAGCACGAAGCTGTGATTAAAAAAGAAACAGGACAGCCAGAAAGAATAGGATCAAAGTTGCTGGCGTCGTTGTTCCTGTATGTCAAGAAGAATGAAAAGAAATGGAAAAGGGTGAAGGAATGGAGAATAGTTCGAGACAAGAAACAGAAAACCGCTAGTTGGCTTGATGAACAGGAGAGAAATACAGCTAGAGAAAATTCGCGACAGGGGTGTGCGTATGTGTGGTAGTAGCGGTAGCAGTGGTAGTACGGAGTAGTGGATGAAGTTGGGACAACGCGGGTTTTCTCGCCAAATGGGAGTTTTGTGATATCAGCAATTTAAAAGCGCCGAATTGAGAGGCGAAGATATTAAGACGACGTAAAATGATAAATCTGGCCCGTTGGCCGGTAGCCCACGCGGCGGAGACACTGCGCGGCCAATTATGTGATCCGTTTAGAGGATCTAAAATCACGTGAAGAGACCCCTGGATGTCTTACTTAATACTCTTTGCCGAAGCGAGAGAAGACAAGCTACAGTGGAATTCATACAGTGTTTCCGAAGGCGACACGGTGTTTGCATGAGCCCGCTCGACGCGTAAAGGAGCGAGAGTGAGACATTGCCAGTGTAAATGAAGAAGATGGGACCCATCGTCCTAGCGAGCATTAGCTGTTTCGTTGTCCTCTTGTAGACTATAAAGTATTACAAGATTACTGAGAGAACAAATGTCAAATCGGTACTTTAAGTCTTAATGCAATTTCCACGTCGAGCAAAGTATGTTTTGTTAGTTCTCTAATAGTGTTTTATTGCAGTTTGCAGTGCTTTAACAGAGTATTTACAGGTGTAACTTTAGCCACCTAACCTGCTATACCTGCTTTCTCACCTCTGCCATAAATGGCTCAAGCAGCATACACTTTTGACTCCAGTGTCCACCCATGCAAAAGCCTTACTCCCTAGCAGCATCTTCCTAGCTGACCATGGATGCAGTCCTAGACTGTAAAAGCCTTCAAATTCCACTCTCAATTACTTCTTCTTCTTCCCAGCCTCTCCTTCCTTTTCGGCATAAGTGAGTCGTCCTAATAGAGACTGCGCCAACGATGCCTTTTACAAAAACTAGCCTTACAGGGAAGAAAACAAGACTCCAAATCGTTTTCCGTCTAGCCAAATGGTATCATACTCGTACTCGCTAGTTAAGTCAATTCGTTCAATTCGTAACAGACAACATCTTTACCCAGGTTCCAGGAAAGGTCTCATCTGGAAATCACGCAGAGATCAATGTAATCCAGGCAGCCTTCGAGTGCTCGCCGGGCTGGCCCCATGGTATCCTGAGGGTTTGTGGCAAAAAAGTTGCCAAGCGCGTCGACCGTCATCTTCAGCGCAGCACCTGTCGCGCACCGCCACTCGATGTCCTGGAGCAGCGCAATGGTGAAAAAGGTCATCTCCAGGGAGTGCCGGATGGCAGGCGCATCGCAGCAGCAGGGCGGAAACAGACTGCTGACCTCCCCCAGCTGCTCGTCCGCGAACAGGCAGGCCGCAGACTCGTAGTGGTCGCCGCGCGGCCAGCCCAGCGGTGCTACGACGGCGGCGTCGATGGCGTTCTTCACAGCACACGCGAAGAGGGCCGTCGCCTTGTCCGCGCTCTCCTTTGGCAGGAAGCTGAAGTAGCCGATGTAGCTGCGGGCCGTGACGGTCAGCGATGCCGAGACTGCTGGTTTGAAGTCCTCTGGGGCTCTCTCCAGTGCGGTGCCCAGAAGGAATTCCACGCAGCCCATGCTGCTCTGCACCTCTTGCATGATCAGTCCTGCCGTCCGGAACTTCCTCTCGTACACGTGTCGTGGGAATCTGCGGACGGTTTCCCTTGCTGCGATGCTGACATTGTAGTACGTGTATTTTGGTGGCTCTTCGTCCACCTCCATTTCAAAGGCAGCCATCTGTGCCGGCTGTTGCGTTGCTGAGACAGTACTCATCTCTGACGCAAGATGCGGTGAGGATGGACCAGCAGTGAAAGCAATATGTGACATATTTGTAAAAATGAAAAGTACCATAGAAATAAATGAAGAGACAGCAAAATTATAGCAAAGACCTGCTCCCCCGAAATTTCAGGCTTGTTATACGTGAACCCGGGAAAAAAAATTCACACGCACACAACCAACAGTTGGCAACAGTTCTGCGTCAACAGCAGCTCCCAAAAAAAGTGCGGTTTTTGACAGAGCTAAAATTCTCGAAAAAATTAAACCAAGAGAAAAAAAAAAAAACATTATCATTCGTTTCAACCATTACCCCAAGTATTAGAGACTCTCCAGTGCGTCAAGGGGCGCCGCTGCTTTCGGTACAGTGGATTTCCTAACATAGCTATACGTGCCGCTCGATGCTAAATTGTACTGAGTTTTATCGATCCTTTGACTTGCCTCTGTGAATTTCCACCAGCTCTTAATTTGTTTAAGGTTCTTATATACGTGCCCGGAGCAAAGCAAAACCTACCAGAACAGTGTCGTGTCTTCCATTTCTAAACTCTGCTCTCCATGCCCACGCATGCAAGACCTCCGGCCGAAACCACACACTTTAGAGTTTCGAAATGTGATAAGCTGGCTGGCATGGGCTTCGCATTGAAGAACAAATCGTTCACAAGGAGGGCTATAAGTCTCAGAATAATATAATACATGATGTCACAATTTCTCCTAGCAATGCGATGTACATTGTAGTTTGCCAGCGAACTAATTATAAACGAGATGTTATTAGTGCTCGTTATTCCTATCATTGGAACATAAGCCGTGCCACCATATTCTACCTTCTTCCCCATTCCCGAGCTTAGACCAGAAAATAGCACAACCTCTATCTACTTTTTGACATCGGGCCGTATTTTGTTTACACTCCCAACTAATGATGGCTGGTACGGTGGGATGACAAACACCACATAAGTTCGCAAGCTCAAAATTAGTACCTGGGGCAATGCTGCTTTTTTCCGGCAAAGCGAACCAGGATCGCCACTGGCTTGCCGAGAGTTAGAACAATATTGTTACACGGGCGTAGCCGGTCAAAGAAATTGCACTCAACTTCAAAGCTACGAGGACTCGTCAAGGGCAATTAAGAGATGTCTTAGCCACGCAAAAGACAAAGAGTGGATATCTGCTCGATCCGGGATGACCATTGCTCGCGCCAGACAATTATATGATCCCCTGATGATGCTTGGCAATCGTCTCCTCCTAGCTAAGGACAAACTCAGTGGGCCGATTCTCGGCTCTTTGCCTAACAGCCAGTGGCAGTTGGAAGTACAACATTGGCACGCAACGACCATGACGTATTTCCAGCACTTGGCATTAGAGTTTATCATTGAAGGGTATGTGGTCACAATATGGGGTCTATACCGGTGGCACAACCTAGAGGTCTCTCGGCTACCATTGCTATTATCGATCCCAAGCATCCCAAATTATGAGCACTTGAGCAGCGAGTTAGCTCTAGTGAGCAAACAGAGCAGCGGAGCAACGATGATCACGACTCTGAAGATCTTGATTCGGAGAGTTATGACTCTCAGAGTCGCGAATCTGGTCGATACGGCTCCGAGGAGCATGGCCAGTCGATGCATGACTGAAGGAAAGTCATAGATTGATGGTGGACTGTTTGTTGTCGAGGCTTCTAAGAATAACACAGCCATTAAGAAAGGTGATCCGCATGTACGAAATCCATTAAAGCCATAGGAAGAGGTCCCTCCGTTTCAGGCAGAGGTTTATGGATTATCGTAGTGTGTTTTTTGGTTTCAGGAGCATTCTGGTATGCTTTAGTCCTTGATTTCTCTGAACCAATCAAATCCTGCACTCCATGACATAGGAAGACCGAGAGAATGTATCTCAAAATTGAAGTCGTCTGTATCGCCTTGAAGCGTATCTATTATTCCAAAGTCATCGTTGAAAGTACTTGGTTGTCGCTCAAGGTGTTGTAAGCCTGACTGGTGTATATCACTCTGAACGGCACTGTGAGATTGATAGGATCCTGTTTCTGCCGCCGTTGATCCAGTTGCAAGATGGTCGGAACTGATTATGGAATTGTTTGAGCCATAGGCAGTATTTCTAAGCCTCCACGAGAGCTCATCAGGAGGCTCCCTAGCCGCTGTGGTAGGGAATGCCAATGGCTCGCTCTCATTATCGTGCCCAACATCTCTGATGAAGCTGTGGCGAGACAGTATCTGGTTGGGCTTGGTAGCAGAGAGGCGAGCCACGCCGTCTTCTGCTTGGTTTGGCTGAGGTTCTGGACTGGCCGATGACGAGCGCATAAAGCCCTGTGCCAAAAGGCGTTCCAAGTCTTGGCGCTGTTGGTGTTAGCATAGAAATAAAACGCTAAAGGTTGGATAAACTCACGATAAATACGATGGCTGGTGCAGGGTGAGATATCTGTGTGACAGTCGTCAAACACGCCTGTGCGTTTTGCATAACAGTCTCGGCGTCGATTGCAAGCGTTTCGGCATAGTTTCGGTAGCAAAAAAAGAGGATGCGCACGCATTGGTAGGTAAATACGGGGAATTCCAGGTCTCCCAGTGGAGGTTTTATGTGCAGAGCTAGCATAGCTCGGATCATATCTCCCAGAGCCACAGCACTGCGATAACAGCGCAGCTGGCACATTGCAACAAACTCAGGCTCGATGCGGCAAGCAATTTGCTGGGGGAGGGCCTCTTTGAGTCCGACGAGCGCGAGGCGGTAGAGGTCACAGCAGTTCTGGTGCCACATCATGTGCATCTTGATGTACGGTATCAGATCCTGTGAATAAGCGCGCAGTTGCAAGTTGCGGGCTGAAAAAGAAAGTGTCAACGGAACGGAAGCAGAAAATGCAGTCAAATCGTCCTCTAATTTGCGTATAGATTGTCGTATCTGCTCAGCATCGCTGCTCGGCGATGTGAGCACAGACTTGATGAAGGTGATAACTTTGTACCGTATCCACGAGATGCGGATGAAGAGGGCTAAGGCGGACATATTTTCTTCGCTAGCCGCACTTGTCATTGCACTGCTGTCATCATTGTTCTCGGGGACTAGGCTTTGGAGGGGACCAGCCGGAGCTTGGTCCAGCTCAAAATTAATCTCGGGGCAGGGCAAGTGGATGCGGATGGACTGGGGCGGACACAAACGAAAGTCCATTAGTCCAGACGCAAGATTGCCGTCGACGATAAACAACGCCCACATGAGGCGTCGACGACTCTCACGCGCGAGAAAATCCAGGGTCGGGTTGTCAAAATTAAGGCGGATGCCATAGGCTTGGCGGGCCGCTAAAGAGAAGAGCACAAAGGCATCGGAGAACCGGCGTGTGAGCATGCGATGCGTAGTTATGAGCAGCAGAGTTTGCACCTTGACGATGGATTGACGGCCGATGTCACAGAGGACCGAGCGTTCAGCAGCATCAATGCAATTTACACTAAAATCGAGGTCGCCGTTGACGAGTAGACTGGTAATGCCAGCGATAGACAGCAACAGAGCGTTGTCAAGAAGACCAGCTTCGTAGCGTTGGATGATAGTAACCTTGTGGAGGAATGAAAAGGTTGGAAGGCTATACAACTGAGCAAAAAAGTCGTGCAGAAGCCGTATGGTGGTGCTGCGGTCAGGTAGCAGCGTTGAGAGGCTGTTGCTTCGCTGGGCATGCTGGGTTGGCCGGCTAGATGTGTTAGCATCTGCCATCAAAAGTTTACGGGGGGCACATCCTTACCTGTCTGTCATGGGTATAGAAGCCGCAGGAGACAAGTGCAGATTCGCAGGCAGCTCAACCGCGTCCACGTCAGGACTAGGGTGCGATTGCGCCTCAGAGTTGGGAGCTACAGAAGTGCATGGAGACAACGGCTCTGTTGCGAAGGAAGCTGCAGAAAATGTACCTGCAGAAACTGTGGCACTTGCTGCAGAAGCTGCAGGAGTTGGGGCGGCCACGCTGCTGCTGTAGCGAGACCGATGCGTCGGCTGGTATACGCAGCGCACGCTGTTGGCATTGCAACGCTCGCAGATGGGATGGCGACCGCTGCAGCGGACCTTGAGGCTGCGACACGACAAACAAGCCTGGCGGGCGCGGCGGCGTTCTGTGAAAGCGACAGCCGTTGTGTTGCTGCTCGCGTCCTCCTCGGCCCTGGCGAGGATGCTCGCGCCCGTGTTAGTAGCAGTGTTGTCCGGGTTAGGATACGAGCAGGTGAAGCCAAGTCGCTGGCAGTTGGAGCAAGTGCCTCGCTGGCCGTTACAGGACACCTTTCGTGCACGACATGGCGTGCAGATGTTGCGGTGCTGCTTCGCAGTGACGACGAGGGCCGGCGGCGACATGCGTGCGGAGCGAATTTATCGGGCAAGTGACATTACAGCATGTAAAAGTTGGTGCGGAGATTACTAGTAGTGCTGTTTCTTCCACAAGAAGAGAGGCGACCCGCCTATATATACCTTCACTAGCGCATCCACCAGCGCAACCACCAGCGGCGAACACTAACAGAATTGGCGCATTTTAACTCGGCTGTCAATTCGTAGCCCCCATATTGGCAGTCAATAGCTTCACGTGGCGCCTTTTGCAAATGTGAACTATGAGACGGTGACTTTTAGAAGTATCGTACATTTCTTGATTTCTATGTCTATATCTGTTGCGGGCCCCTCACGTGACCCAGCAGAGCTCTTTTAGCCCAGGCAGTGGCCCAGTATGGCTCAGGTAGTCCAATAGACTCACACACCTTTTTTCGCCCTTGCCACAGGTCATGCGCCCTCCTGCGCTCAACGCCGCGCTCTTTCATCAATATTGACATCGTCAGATAGCTCTGGAAGACTGTTGCTTCCTATTTTTCAGCTTTTCTGTGCTTATTCTATCGTTTTCGTGATTTTTTAGCGATTTTTCTGATTTCTCTGTTGAAATCGTGAAAAATTTGGTTGTAAACGGTGGTCTGGAATGTTTCAGACAGAAATCATCACCAAATTCATTACAAAACGTTTCATTTTTATCAAATTTATTGATTGATATCGTTGGTTGACTTTTACAATGGTCAATCTTGAGTATGTGACCTTTGTTGGTTTACAGATTAAGTTCGTTGATCTTATAGAGACCAATTTTCAGATTTGACATAAAGTTTTAGTTGTTATTTTTATAAATCGTCAATTTTTACATTTTATAGAAAATGACGTGTTTAGTTCTATACTCGTTTAAGACCTTGACGATAACTCTATTTTAAAATCTTTTGTTGTCGTACATTAATGATAAACGACTCGATCGTTTATTTAAGTCGTGATACTCAATTTAGTTATTAAAATGGAAGATCGTCTATTTTCTTACGACTTTTCTGTTATAAAACAAAATCCGAAAACTTTTTATACGACAATCTGTTTTGTTTTTGATAGTGTTAATTAAATCATCTTAAACGACGTTTTTCAAGAATTTTGTATGTTGAAATTATCTTTTTTCATTTTATCAATTACGTATATTACTAAATTTCAACAATTTATTATAAAGTTGGATTCAACCAATTACGTATAAACGAACGTTTGTAAGTGTTTCGTATTATTTCGTGAGTTTTACAAATTAAATCTTATTATCGTAAATCAATTTAAACGTCAATTGAAACTACGACAACTTGAATACGTTGTTTTTATACGAGAACTTTTTGAACGATTTTGTTTTATTATTATATCTTCAACGTTTTTAAATAAAGATTTTTCTAAGTCTTTATAATCTAAAATCAAATTACTAAAAGATAAATCGAAAACGAAATAATAATAACACTTTGTTAAAAGACATTTAAATGAATTTATTTGTTCGAAATACTAATATCAATATTTAGTCGAAGAATAAACTCTTTATTCTAATTATAAACTTTATTATAAAAAAGACGAAATATCATATTTTCAAAAATATCTTTATTTTCGAAATAATTTCAAAAAGAATAATTAGATTAATCAAAATAATGACCAATCTTCTCAAAATAAAGTGATCGTTAACGTTTAAATAAACCATATCTCTTTCGACATTTTTAACATAATCTTCTCTTTTGTTAATCTAACAACCTCGAATTAATTAGTCTAAGTTATCAAAGACTTTATTATATTTGATTTTAATAATTCTTAATATTATTTTAATAATTTACGTTAATTCTCGAATTTACAACAATTATCACAATTTATTATTACAAACGTCTTTAATAATACTATTTGTACAACTAAATAATTTAACATAATTTTTTTTATAATACTTAACAATAAAGATATCACGAATACTATTATATTCTTAGATATTTTATACAATCTACGAATTTCGATTAATTTAATGTCTACAAACTTTTTACGAAATAAAAATATTTACGTTAATTCCTTTTCAAATACGTTAATTTTGAAGAATAAGACTAAATTCGTCGTTTTTTTTTAGTAAAAGTAAATATCCTTTTTCTATAATTCCAAACCTATTATTTTCTCTTCTTTTTTTATAATCGTATTGAATTATGATATTATACATAAAAGATTTATATACGTTTCGTCAAATATGATTATTAAGATTTGTAAAAAGACAAATATTCAATTTTAGACAAATCACAATAATAAACATTATTATAAAATATGTTAAATCGTCAAATCGACTAAAATCATTAATCGTATATCAAACCAATCCACTTAAGTTTCAGATCAATTAATTAAAATAAACGTAATGATTTATCAATTAGGTCATATAAGATTTCGATATATTATTCATTATATCGATCAATATTCTAAATATCAATAAGTCCAATTTATCAAATCAAAAAACGAAATATTCGATTGTCTAAAACGTTTTGTTGTTTATTTCGAACGTTAGACAAAACTATTAATATAAATCTTTGGTCTCGACGAAGATATAAAATTTGGACAATCTACCAAAATCTTTACGAAGTCGAAACTCAAAACATTTGTTCATAAATTGAATATTTATATTTTGTCGACAACTTCTTACTTTCTTTAAATAAATAAACGTCCTAAACGTGTCGATCGTATCTTGACAAACAAATCTCGTATTAAACTTTACGAATTTCGTCTTTCGTTTATTCTTTGATTATTTATTATAAAAACCGTTATCATAATATCAAATTTGTTATCGATCACGACTAATCCGAATAATGAATCCTCTCATAAACGTTTCTTTAGTGTTTTGGGACTTTCGGACGAAACAAAAACCTTATATTTAAAATATTTATAAACGTATAATTGTACTACTTACGTTCATCTAAAAAAGACTTATTACAAAAATTCAAATAAATTCGAACTTCGGACAATTATCGATAAATTAATCGAATACGACGATTATTATAATCGTATCTTTTGGGTCTATTTCTCTAATACCCAAAAAATCGTTCGTGTATCTTTTATACGTTTTCATGAAAATTTAGAACCAATTTCGGTTATCGAGAAAAAAACATTAAATAACGAAACCAATTTTCAAAAATAGAAAGTTCCGACGACGTAGTGATAAATTGTCGTTAGACAAATCGAATTATAACTTTTCGAACACTTCGGGATTAACCTTATCGTTTTATAATTCTTCGAGACAACATAATAGGAAATCGATTTTATTTTAATGAATCTAGACTTGAAGACCGATTTTTGTTATATAATACCAAAACGAAAGAGTTTTCGTCAACAAATGTCTACTTTTCAACCGACTTCTTTTAAGTCGACGTTTCTGACTCAAATTTCATCGATTTTTTGTATTAATTTATTCTCATCGAGTTCTTTTTCGTCGATTAAACATTTTCTTGTCGAAGATAAATTATAAACTCTCGAAACACTTTTATAAATATACGTTTATTTTAACATTAAGTTCGATAACTTATCTTTTTCCTCTAAATCGATTATTCTCTTTTCTTTTATTATATCGTTTTTATCGACGTCGAAACCATCGACTTTGGTCAAATATATTACGAGATAAACGTAAAAAGATTCTGATATCGAAAAAGAAAAGGACTTTGGAGTTTCGTTACTTTGTTGAAATAAGATTATAAATATACAAACATCGTCGACAAAGAAGAGACGAGTTACTCGTACAAACATCATTGATCTTCGTACCAATATTAAACGTAATTATCGTCAATTGATTGACTTAACATCACTTTATAAATCGTCATTATCAAATAAACATATTTTTATTAATACGAAATTCGTTTAATTGTTATTAAAAAAATGACAACATTATTTTATCAATATTGATTTCGACGACGATTCGTTTAAAGATATTATATAAAAGATTCAAAATTGTACTCTTTGTTTCTTTGTCTTAAAAATTAAGTTAATAATGAAATTTTCGTCATTTGTTTCCAAAAACTATAAAAAAACGATCAAGTTTAAAGATTATATTACGAAGTGGTTATCAATTATAAAAACACAATACGACAACCTCGTTTCTATAAATGTATAAGAGTTGATTGACAAACTCGACGAAATTTAAGTTTTCTCTAACAACTAAGTCTTCATACAAAAAGAAGACTTTCTAAAGACTAAATAAATTGTCTATAACAATAAAAAAAACCAAAACAATTAATCTATTGTTGATATCTTTATAATTATTGTCTCTTTTATTATTCTCAAAGTTTTTTTAATCATTATTGTGATCTATAACTTAAAGTTAAAACAATTTGACTTTACGATCGTCTTTCTTAATGTTACTCTTTTTCTTAAAATCGACATTTACGTCACTCAATCGTTTGACTTTTCTAACGATATTAGAAAAATCTACAAATTGAATAAAACCTTATACGATTTAATTCGAAGTCTTCGTTAATAGTTTAACATTATTATATTTAAGTTGAAAGAATTTGATTTTCGAGTTTTTAATTCAGAATTGTATCTTTTTAAAAACGATATTACTAATATCTTTATTCTTATATACATTAACGATATATTAATAACTAATTCGGTCTTAATAAAAGTTTATCGTATAAATGTTTTTTTCGACAAAGAATTTTTTATCAAATATATTAATTTTACGAAATTCTTTTTGGATCTTGATATTTATCATAATAGAGATTAATATAAAATATATTTAAACTAACAAATATACGTTCGAAAAATATTTAAAAAACTTGATTATAATAATTTAAAAAATATCAAGATTCTTTAATCTAATAATCTTAAACTTTTTATTATCTAAATCTTAAATCTTATTTGTCAAATTAAATATTTTAAAATGATCGAATTCGTTAATTTTTTCGTCGTTCATATACGTCTTAATGTTGTTTACATCTACAATAAACTTTATAAGACTAATAAAGATCTTATCCAAAAATATTAAATCTTTACCAAATACTTCATAAAATATATCATCGTTATCATTAATTACTATATAATCTTTGACGATATTAAATTCGTAAATAATCTTCGTCTAAAAACGTTTAACGATACGACATTTGTCAATGTCCTTTCGTCACGAAGATCTACAAATAAATATGTAGTTTTCGTTACAAAAAATCTAGTTTTGTGAAAATCAAAGAGACAAACCTTCGTTACTCTTTTCACTACGAAGACAAAATTCGTAAACCTCACTCCTACGACCAAAACCTTGTAATAAATTAGAGATATCTTTCACGACTTCGAAACGACGTAGTCTCCGTCTCTTCTACTTTTTACCAACAGTCAAAACATACGTACAATCTACTTTAACCCTCACAAAAAAACACGTATTAGACATCTTAATATTCGTTACAAATGAATTATTAAACAAATTTCTGACAACACGTTTGTACTTAAATATATCTCTACGAATCAAATGATCGTTAACGACTTTATCAAACCTTTGAAACGAGAGTTTCATGACAGATTCGTTGATCTTCTCGGTCTAAAACACGTACCAACGTAGAAACTCCCTGTCGGACTATGATTTTTCTCAAGATTTGATACTTTTTATGATTTTATTTTCGTTGTTAAATTCACGATAAGGTGTTATATACGATGTCAACCTTAAATTGTTATATACGATCAAAGATACCTCTGTTTTATTTGTTTTGTCAGCTATTTTTCATGTACTTAGTACTTCTAGCTTAGACGCCTGGGCTACGGGGCAGTGTTGCGGGCCCCTCACGTGACCCAGCAGAGCTCTTTTAGCCCAGGCAGTGGCCCAGTATGGCTCAGGTAGTCCAATAGACTCACACACCTTTTTTCGCCCTTGCCACAATATCTAATGCTGTTACTCTTACGTTTTTACCGGTGGCATTACATCCAAAGTGTTACTCTGTAAACATGGCTACGCTTGCTTGCAATGTTTCATCTACTAGCCCATGCTTACCAGGTCTGACTTTTCCTTCGCCGTAGACTCTGGCTCTGTCCACAGTGGCACCAATTTGTTGCCTGGTTTTTCTGCATCCATATCGAATCGGTCTGGAATGTGCAGGCCTTTCCCCCGATACATTCCAGCCGTAATGACAGATACGCC
Organism: Hawksworthiomyces lignivorus; assembly: GCA_002917075.1. Classification (NCBI taxonomy): domain Eukaryota; kingdom Fungi; phylum Ascomycota; class Sordariomycetes; order Ophiostomatales; family Ophiostomataceae; genus Hawksworthiomyces; species Hawksworthiomyces lignivorus. The sequence goes on along the minus strand of NTMA01000003.1, from coordinate 82,656 downwards.
GTCCTTAAACAGCCAGATGTCATTTGTTTCAAATTGCCAGGACTCAACGGCCTTGCGGAAGCTGAGCAGCAGGTCTTCAAATTCTGGCTTCTTCGCCAGGTTGTCGACTTCGAGTGGATCCTTTTCGAGATCGAAAAGCTCTTCAGGCCCACGAAAGAGATACTTTTCTAGCGTACGCTTGCCTAGCATAATTGGATGCTCACCATTGCGTATTCCCTCCCACGACAGGCTGCCGTACAAGTCCGTGCCGAATGGGAAGTCTAGACGCCAGGCGATGTTTCTGTGGTATTTGTAGCGTTGAGATCGTAGGTAGCGTGTTGGCCAGTAGTTCTGCACCTCGTGGAACGTGTGCGATCCGAATACGTGTGGCTTCCACTGGCTCTCGGAGAGGACGGTGCTGGCATTCAAGACTGGCAAGATAGAGTCACCTAGCCGTCGCGGTGACTTACCAGTATTGGCTGTTTTCACGTCCGCATCTGCATGCCTGCTCCAGGCAATACAAGTCGGTAGAATGTCGAGGAAGGAAACAAGGTTGGGGTTGACCACGCCAGCCGGCGAGCCTGGGCAACGAACTATAAAAGGGAGCCTCACGCCGGCATCATATAATGTCGTTTTCGAATTAAGGAATGGCGCACCGTTATCACTGGCCATGATGACCAATGTATTCTTGTCTAAGCCGCGTTGCCGCAATTCCTTCAACACCAAGCCCACGCCGTGATCCATACGACTGATAGATTCGTAATATTGCACGAGCTCCGTGCGCAGCTCCGGGACATCTGAGATCCAAGGCTGCACTTCCACCTCTTCCGGTGTATATTTAGGAAGCTTAAAGTCTGCTTCCACCACTTCAGGAGAGTCGTTTCCAAAACCCTCGCGGCTGTCGTCCCGGTGGGGATCACGGAACGCCATGGTGAGGTGAAACGGTCGATCTGTTTCTTTTGCCTGGTCGAAGAAGGCCGCAGCTCGTGCAGCATTCCACCGAACATCGCGTGAAGTGCTCTCCTCAAAAACCTCCCACGGGTAGCAGCTCCGTGGGCCCACGTGGATCTTACCAATAATGCCTGTCTGGTAGCCGAGGGCGTTAAATACCTGCGGTAGTGTCTCGATATGGTCATGAGTCTGGAAGTGATTCCATCCATGTGCTAGGCCATATTGTCCGTTCTGATGTGTATGAAGGCCCGTGTATATCGTGGAACGACTGCCGCTGCACGATGCCGTGCTTGCAAAAGCCATCGTGAAGCGCGTACCGTCAGCCGCAAGCTGGTCGATGTTGGGAGTCTTGATGCTCTTTGTGCCATAGCAACCAAGATAGAGCCCAAGATCGTCTGCTATAAAGAGGACGACATTTCTCTTTTCTTGCGACATTGTGAAGAGTTCTAATTGTCGTCTATCTCTTTTTCAGACAATGCCCGAAGCTCAAGCAGAAATTAGATAGCAAGTCCAGATGGCTGTCGTGTCGAAGATGGAGCTTGTATTATTGGCTAGTCGTGTTGCTTTTAAAATGCTGGAAAATAGCAAAAGCTGTCTCGTCTAAAAGAGAACTAAAGAATCCGTGGCCGTTAGGAAATCACAAATACGAATTAGTATGCATCAATGAAATAAGGCGAAACAGGTCATTATGTGTCTCCTTGCAAGCTGCTGCTCGGCTAGCAGAGAATAGAATGAGAACCAGCGCCAGCTTGGACCTGACAACCAAATGGTAGCGATATCCGAACATTCGTTCCGACAGCCGGCGTGGTCTTTCTTCCCCACATCATGATGGGACGTGATTTTACTCCGCATAAAGAAACCTCTCTAAAACAGCAGTGGGGTATCTTGGGAGCAGGTGGTTGAAAGAGAGGTTGAAGGGCTTTCTTGTCATGATCACAATGATCACCTGCTATTAAAATCCTTGCCTGTCTTGGCATCTAATTTCAATGGAGTGCTGATAAGTCCCCCTTGCAGTTTTTAACCCAAATTCTCCTACTCAACTGGCGATATTTTCCTTTGTTTGGATTGTTACAACAAAAATCCCATTTTTTAACATTTAAGAGGTAAACAAAACATATTTCATTTCTATCTACATTAGATGATTTACTCTTTTCTCTGAGACGCGCCTTGAAACTTTTTGACAATTATCTGACCCTGTCCTTTCGGGTCTTCGGCCCCGGCAATCGGGCTTCTAGTTCAGTCACTTGCCAAGATTCCGGATATCGGGGTGGGCACTGATGGATGTAATATCTAGTGCATTCTAACTTAGCAAGCACGCCGTGAAATCGCTGACTGTGCTTCTAGGTCCCCCAGACTAGGTATCTTATTATTTATTACCGTCATACGCACTTGGGACCAGAAGTGTATGTATGCAAACCACCTACTTGCCCTCTTCATACTTATTACGGACTAGTGGCAGCCAAGTTACTTCTCAACAACATGAGTGCCGCACCCAGAAGACCAAATTTCCTGATTATCGTCGCCGATGACCTGGGTTTCAGCGATGTTGCCCCATTCGGCGGCGAGATCGACACTCCGAATCTCAGTCGTATGGCCAAAGACGGCATACGCATGACTAATTTTCACACAGCGTCGGCATGTTCTCCTACAAGATCCATGCTTTTCTCAGGCACGGACAATCATATTGCAGGGCTGGGTAGAACTCCCTAACAAAGTCTTGCTTATTTTATTATCCATATGCTAATCTATTCACGATGCAGAACAGGGCAAATGTCAGAACATATGAGAGCGTTTGGGGACTATTTTAAAGGAAAACCAGGCTATGAAGGCTACTTAAATTGGAGGGTAGCGGCCTTGCCAGAAATCCTCCAAGATTCTGGATATTTCACTGTTTTGTCTGGCAAATGGTATGGCAAAAAGCCGTTTTTGTATTCCTATCATCCCAGCTGCCCTCTAGCTAATATTGCCAACCTGCACAGGCACTTAGGACTTCAGAAAGATCTGGCCCCTTGTTCACGGGGTTTCAGTCAGAACTTTAGCTTTCTTCCTGGCTCTGGCAACCACTATGGCTACGAACCGCAGCTGGACGATGATGAGATTAAGATACCTTGCCTTAACACAGACGGATTTTGGATGGATGGCGACCGATTTATTGATCGAAAGTCCGACTTGCCCAGCGATTTTTACTCGACTAAATCATTCACTGATCGAATGATCCAGTTTCTTGAGGACAGAACAGTAGAAGAGAAAGAAAAGCCTTTTTCGCTTGCCTCACATTCACGGCACCGCACTGGCCTTTGCAGGCACCGAGCCAGGTAATTGAGAAATATGGTAAGCATGTATAACATACACGATTCACAATCCCTACTAACTTGCGGTAGCTGGTGTATACGATGATGGACCAGATGAGCTGGCCAAGAAACGAGTTAAGAAAATGGTCGAGCTTGGTCTTGTTGAAGATGGTGCTAGGATTCCACCGCCAATTGGTATCCTGGGCAAGGAGTGGGCAGACATGACACCAGAAGAACGTGCCCTATCAGCACGTAAGATGGAGGCATTTGCAGCTATGGTGGACGTGATAGACCAAAACGTCGGCCGCATGTTAGACTTCCTAGCATCTTCTGGGGAATTAGACAACACCTTCATTCTGTTTATGTCAGATAATGGTGCCGAAGGAGCCACGCTCGAAGCACTCCCGGTAAGCTGCGAGATCGATTACAAACAAAATAGCACAAAATTTTCTAACAACTAAATAGATGATGGGTGGTCCCAAGACTATGGGAGGCGTTATCCACAAATACTATGACAATACCTTAAACAACATTGGGAAACCGACTTCGTTCGTCTGGTATGGTAAGTATTGTCGATTTCATAAAGTGTCACGCAATCATAGTTTTGACTCATCTAAAATTGATACTCCTATTTAGGCCCAAGGTGGGCATGTGCTGCCACTGCACCGTCGCGTGGCTCTAAAACCATGATCCTCGAAGGTGGTATCAGGTGCCCCTGTATCGTTCGTTATCCACCATTTAAAGCCGATGGAAACCCCATTACACACTCGTTCACTACCGTTATGGATATTCTGCCTACAATCCTAGACTTGGCTAATGTATCGCACCCTGGAACAAGTTTTCGTGGACGCGAGGTTGTCAAAACGAGGGGGAAATCATGGGTTAGCCATCTCTCGTGCCAGGAGCTAGCAAATAGTAGTGTGCATGGCGAAGATACGCATGTGCATGGCTGGGAGCTCTTTGGTCAGCGGGCTATTCGGCAAGGGAAATGGAAGGCCATATGGATTAGCAAGCCGCGCGGCAAGGGCGATTGGGAACTATATGACATGAGCAAGGATCCTTCAGAGGTAAATGATCTCTCAGCAAAGGAACCAAAGATCCTGGAGAGTCTCGTGAATCATTGGGAGATATATTTCGCAGAGACAGGCATGGTACAGACGCCTGTATTCGCCGTAACTAATGTGTAACGATTCCTTATTGTTTCCAAATAATATCATAAGATTGAGTTTCAGAGTGTATGATAGGAACTTAAAAGAAGTGTCGCGTAAAACGGAGATTATGAAGTTACGTATGCTTAAAATATATAATTTTAGTAATTCGACGGAAATTTATGCCCATTCTCAGTACCTTAATGTAAGGATCTATCGTCAGATCTGAGCCGATTCATAGAGATTTCACATTTTAATCCAATTCCCCAACTGAAACTGCACAAACATCCCAAGTAATTTACAGTGCCTGCTTCTGCTGCGTCTGTATGACGTGAAAAATTTTACGTAGCACATTTCAAAAGCCGAGGCGTGTTGTTCGACGACATGCAGAGAGGAAAATAAATTTTAATTCTTATCTGCGATATGTTTGACTTTGAGCCTTAGACCTTCTCCGTTCCATATGCAACGTGCTGGACTACGCCTTCATTCTCCTCAGCTAACTTGTCAATGCCATAATTGTTCTCATCCAATTTCACTTGATGAAATCTCCTTATGGGGATGTCCACGGATTCAAACAGTTTGTCGATATCTTCCAAGGATCTTTTTTTGAGCTTCTGGGACATAAAAGTAGGCGTAAGCAACGGAGAGCACGGCAATGGAGAGCACGGCAATGGAGCCGTAAATGAAGCCGACTTTAGGTCCGAGGTTCGCGTACGGTGCATTGAGCAAATACGGGATTGCAAAAGAGACCACGAATTGTGTAACAATTTGTGTCACTGAAGCAGTTCTGTAGGTAACATCACGCAATTGCATGCTTGGGAGCTCTGCTGTGAGCATGTGGACGACTGGTGCCCATCCAAACCACCACGCTGCTTGGAAAAATATCATCATGGCGACAATAGCGGAGCCTTCGGCGTAGGAGAAGCAGACCTGGACCGTAGCTAAGTTGGCATAATGAAGGAAAGAATAGCACACTATCCCGTGGGTGCCTAACGTCCTACATGGCCATCTCCGCGATTCCCCGTCTCTGCCGTGACTATTTAGTTGGGGTGACGTTGAAGCGGAGAAAACTGACTATACGGAGATATTCACAATAAGTCAGCTGCATGAAAATGAGTTTATTGCACACCTTCCTTGCCACGGATATACCGACCATTCAGACCCCTCTAACAGTGGGCTAATCTTGCAACGCCAGAGCGTGGAGGATCGCTTAACAGTGTACAAGATGTCAGAGTCAGATCTCTAAAGTGCGCACATGGCATACTTATAGGTTTGCTCAACTGCGGAGAGCAAGGCAGGGCGACTATTGGATGAGGTGATTCATGAAGTGAGTGGCTTCCAGATGGCAGGCTTTCCTCACGTTATTGGCTGTCTCTAGCCATCAGTCGACCAGGTGTGCGTTGAAATTGCGAGTTGGTTCTACCAATGTCTGCTGAAGGAGACGACGATCGATTGGAGCAGCCGCGAGGTAGCCTCTACGCTCCGTACCGCGGTAATGGAGGTACGGAAGACAGATATGGGAATGCTATTGACGTGGTCGCAATTTGTTCATTTTGGTGCATGATTGGCAGCGGGAGGGAGATATATGTGACTGGAGGCATTAAGACCACTTGGTCTACTTAGTGAATACGCAATTAGGTAGTAGATAATTGGTGAATAAGGGAGCATCCCTCTTTGCACCCTGTTAAGTTATATGGTACTGTTACAAATGTCCAAGGGGATTGATCCTTTTTGTACTGGTACAGTGGCCTAGTGGCATCACTTGACACAACCAAAGCTTGTCCAATTTGCAGTACGAACAAAAATAGATATTTTGGGTAGCGATACGCAAACTGTGGGTGCAGCCTCTAGCTATATAGGTAGGTAGTCAGAAATAAGATCTGACTTCCTAGTATCGAGATGGGAAAGAAATACTAAGAATCTTCTACCATAGGCCCGACTTATACAGTTACAAGTACGTCGTCGTTCGAAATGCCACGGCGAAGGTCAACCAATCTGGTTAGGTTCAAAAGATGTTGCGGGCCCCTCACGTGACCCAGCAGAGCTCTTTTTAGCCCAGGCAGTGGCCCAGTATGGCTCAGGTAGTCCAATAGACTCACACACCTTTTCGCCCTTGCCACAGGTCATGCGCCCTCCTGCGCTCAACGCCGCGCTCTTTCATCAATATTGACATCGTCAAATAGCTCTGGAAGACTGTTGCTTCCTATTTTTCAGCTTTTCTGCGCTTATTATATCGTTTTCGTGATTTTTTAGCGATTTTTCTGATTTCTCTGTTGAAATCGTGAAAAAATTTGGTTGTAAACGGTGGTCTGGAATGTTTTAGACAGAAATCATCACAAAATCCATTACAAAACGTTTCATTTTTATCAAATCTATTGATTGATATTGTTGGTTGACTTTTACAATGGTTAATCTTGAGTATGTGATCTTTGTTGGTTTATAGATTAAACTCGTTGATCTTATAGAGATCAATTTTCAGATTTGGTATAAAGTCTTAGTTGTTATTTTTACAAATCGTTAACTTTTACATTTCATAGAAAATGACGTGTTTAGTTCTATACTCGTTCAAGACCTTGACGACAACTTTATCTTAGAGTCTCTTGTTGTTGTATATTAGTGATAAATGACTCGATCGTTTATTCGAGTCGTGATATTTAATTTAGTTGTTAAAATGAAAGATTGTTTACTTTTTTACGACTTTTCTGTTATGAAACAAAACCCGAAAACTCTTTATATGATAGTTTGTTTTATCTTTGGTAGTATTAGTTAGATCGTTTTAAACGACGTTTTTCAAGAATTTTATACGTTGAGACTGTCTTCTTTTATTTTATCAATTACGTATATCATCAAATTTCAATAATTTATTATAAAGTTGAATCCAATCAATTACGTATAAACGAACGTTTATAAATACTTCGTATTATTTCGTGAGTTTTACAAATTGAATTTAGTAATCGTGGATTAATTTAAACGTTAATTAAAACTACGATAACTTGAATATATTTCTTTTGTACGAAAGTTTTTTAAATGATTTCGTTTTATTATAATATCTTCAACGTTCTTGAATAAGAATTTATTCAAATTTTTATAATTCAAAACCAAATTATTAAAAAATAAATTAAAAACGAAATAATAATAACATTTTGTCAAAAGACATTTAAATAAGTTTATTTGTTCGAGATATCAATATTAATATTTAATCGAGGAATAGACTTTTTATCTTAATTATAAGTTTTGTTATAAAAAAAACGAAATATTATATTTTTAGAAATATTTTTATTTTCGAAATAACTTTAAAAAGAATAATTAGACCAATTAAAATATCAATTATAATAATAATCAATTTATTTAAAATAAAGTAATCGTTAACGTTTAAACAAATCGTATCTTTTTCGACATTTTTGGTATAATTTTCTCTTTTGTTAATTTAATAACCTCGAGTCAATTAATCCAAATCATCAAAAACTTTATTATATTTGATTTTAACAACTCTTAATATTATTTTAATAATTTACGTTGATTCTCGAATTTATAACAATTATCACAATTTATTATTATAAACGTCTTTAATAATATCATTTATACGATTAAACAATTTGATATAATCTCTTTTACGATATTTGACAACAAAGATGTTACGAATACTATTATATTCTCAAATGTTTTATACAATTTACGAACTTTGGTTAATTTAATATCGACAAACTCTTTACGAGACAAAGATATTTACGTTGATTTCTTTTCAAACACGTTGATTTTGAAAGACAAGATTGAGTTCGTCGTTCTTTTTTGACAAAAGTAAATGTCTTTTTTTTATGATCTTAAATTTATTATTCTCTCTTCTCTTTTCATAACCACGTTAGATTACGATATTATATATAAAAAACTTATGTATATTTCGTCAAATATAGTTATTAAGATTTGTAAAAAGATAAATATTCAATTTTAGACAAATTACAATAATAAATATTATTATAAAATATGTCAAATCGTCAAGTCGATTAAAATCATTAATCGTATATCGAACCAACTCATTTAGACTTTAGACCAATTAATTAAAATAAACGTAATAATCTATTAACCAAATTATATAAAATTTCGATATATTATTCATTATATCGATTAATATTCTGAATACTAATAAGTCCAATTTGTCAAATCAAAAAACGAGATATTCGATTATCTAAAACGTTTTATTATTTATTTCGAACATTAAATAAAATTGTCAATATAAACCTTTAATCTCGACGAAGACACAAAATTTAGACAATTTGTCAAAGTCTTTACGAAATCGAAACTCAAAACATTTGTTTATAAATTAGATATTTACATCTTGTCGACAACTTCTCACTCTTCTTGAATAAATAGACACTCTAAACGTATCGATCGTACGTTGACAGACAAATCTCGTATTGGATTTTACGAATTTCGTCTTTCGTTTATTCTTTGGTCATTTGTTATAAAAACCATTGTTATAATATCAAATTTGTTATCAATCACGACTAATTCGAATAATAAATCCTCTCATAAATGTTTTTTTGGTGTTCTAAGACTTTCGAACGAAACAAAAACCTTATATTTGAAACATTTACGAACGTATGACTATATTATCTACATTCATTTAAAAAAGACTTATCGTAAGAATTTAGATAAATTCGAACCTCGAATAATTATCGATAGATTGATCGAATACGACGATTATCATAATCGTATCTTTTGAGTTTATTTTCTTAATATTTAGGAAATCGTTTACATATCTTTCGTACATTTTCATAAGAATTTGGAACCAATTTCGATTATCGAGAAAGAAACATTAAATAACGAAACCAATTTTCAGAAATAGAAGATTCCGACGATACAATGACAAACTATCGTCAGATAAATCGAATTACAACTTTTCGGACACTTCGAGATTAACTCAACCATTTCGTAACTCTTCGAGACAATACAACAAAGAATCGGTCTTATTTCGATAAATTTAGACTTGAAAATCGACTCTCGTTATATGACATTAAAACAAGAGAATCTTCGTCAATAAATGTTTACTCTTCATCCGACTCTTCTTAAACCAACGTTCTTAACTCAAATTTTATCGATTTTTCGTATTAATTTACTTTTATCGAACTCTTCTTCGTCAATTAAGTATTTTTTTGTCGAAGACGAATTATAGACTTTTGAAATACTTTTATAGATATATATTTATTCTAATATCGAGTTTGACAATTTATTCTTTTTTTCCGAATCGATCGTTCTTTTTTCTTTTATTACATCGTTCTCATCGACGTCGAGATTATCGATTTTGATTAAATATATTACGAAACAAACGTAAAAGGATTTTGATATCGAAAAAGAAAAGGACTTTAGAATTTCGTCACTTTTTTGAAATAAGATTATAAATATATAAACATCGTCGATAAAGAAGAGACGAATTATTTATATAAAAATCATTAATCTTTGTACTAATATCAAACACGATTATTACTAATTGATTAATTTGATATTACTTCGTAAATCATCATTATTTAATAAATATACTTTTATTAACATAAGATTTGTTTAATTATCACTAAAAAAATAATAATATTGTCTTATTAATATTAATTTCGACAACGATTCGTCTAAAAATATCATATAAAAAGTCCAAAACTGTGTTTTTTGTCTCTTTATCTTAAAAACCAAATTAATAATGAAATCTTCATTATTTATTCTCAAAAACTATAAAGAAACGATTAAGTCTAAAGATTACGTTACGAAATAGTTATCAATTATAAAAGTATAATACGACAATCTCGTTTTCATAAACGTATAAAAGTTAATTGACAAATTCGACGAAATTTAAGTTTTCTTTAATAATTAAGTCTTTATATAAAAAAAAGATTTCTCAAAGATTAAATGAATTATTTATAATAATAGAAAAAACCAAAACGATTAATTCGTTACTAATATCTTTACAACTATTATCTTTTTCATTACTCTTAAAGTCTTTTTGGTCATTGTTACGATCTATGATCTAAAACTAAAACAATTTGACTTTATAATCGTTTTTCTTAATATTACTCTTTCTCCTAAAATCGACATTTACGTCACTCAATCGTTTGACTTCTTTAACGACACCAAAAAGATTTATAAACTAAATAAAGTCTTATACGACTTAACTCAAAGTTCTCGTTGATGATTTAACATTATTATACTTAAATTAAAAAAGTTTAACTTTCGAGTTTTTAACTTAGAATTGTATCTCTTCAAGAACGATATTATTAATATCTTTATTTTTATATACGTTAACGATATATTAGTAATTAATCCTATTTTGACAAAAGTTTATCGTATAAATATTTTTTTCGACAAAGAATTTTTTATTAAATATATTGATTTTACGAAATTCTTTTTAGACCTTGATATTTATTACGACAAAAATTAATATAAAATTTATTTGAATCAATAAACGTATATTCGAAAAATATTTGAAAAACTTGACTATAATAATCTAAAAAACGTTAAGACTCTTTAATTTAATAATCTTGAATTCTTTATTATCTAAATCCCAAATCTCACTCGTTAGACTAAATATCTCAAAATAATCGAATTCGTCAATTTTCTCGTCGTTTATATATATTCGAACATTATTTATATCTATAATAGATTTTGTAAAATCAATAAAGATTTTATTTAAAAATACTAAACTCTTACCAAATACTTTATAAGATATATCATCGTTACTATTAACTATTATATAATTCTTAACGATATTGAATTTACGAATAATCTTCGTCTAAAGACGTTTAATGACACGATATTTATCGATATTCTTTCGTCACAAAAATCTACAAATAAATACGTCGTCTTCGTCGTCAACGAATCAATATTATAAAAATCAAAAAGACAAATTTTCGTCATTCTCTTCATTACAAAGACAAAATTCGTAAACCTCACTTCTACGACCAAAGTCTTACAATGGATTAGAGATATCCTCCACGACTTCGAAACGACACAACCTTCGTCTCTTCTACTCTTTACCGACAATCAAAACACACGTATAATCTACCTTAACCCTTACAAAAAGACACACACTAAATATCTTGATATTCACTACAAATGGATTATTGAACAGGTTTCTGACAACACGTTTGTACTTGAACATATCTCTACGAATCAAATGATCGTTGACGGCTTTACCAAGCCTCTGAAACGAGAGCTCCATGACAGATTCGTTGACCTTCTCGGCCTAAAACGCGTATCAATCTAGAAGCTCTCTGTCGGACTATTTTCTCTCAAATTTGATACTTTTTTCATGATTTTATTTTCGCAGTTGAATTCACGATAAGGTGCTATATACGATGTCAACCTTAAGTTGCTATATACGGTCAAAGATACCTCTGTTTTACTTGTTTTGTCAGCTATTTTTCATGTACTTAGTACTTCTCGCTTAGACGCCTGGGCTACGGGGCAGTGTTGCGGGCCCCTCACGTGACCCAGCAGAGCTCTTTTTAGCCCAGGCAGTGGCCCAGTATGGCTCAGGTAGTCCAATAGACTCACACACCTTTTCGCCCTTGCCACAAAAGACCAGGGGCACGAACTAAAATCCACCCCCTCTCCCCGCAGCCTCGGTAATATCTCCACGTGCTTGGAACGACGATTAGTGATCAATCAAGCTCATCGTCACTCCTAAAAATAGTCTGAAGCCAACTACTCGACGACCCTTGCGTGAACGCACCTTGTGTTGCCATTTTGATTGCGTACCCAAACTCCAGTCGCATTTGAAGGGCATAGTGAGCCATGGCTGAATCAAGCGATTCGTCGCTCTTTGAAAGAGCGATTACGGTGCGGCCGATTGATTCGAATACGTACTCGGCGAACCTTGACCCTATTTGGTGCATAGGGAAAGGTATGATTGATTCTACGTAATCGGTTTGATGCCGGCCGATGTGGAAGTGGCTCACAGAAGCTGACATATGAACTTCCTCTTAGTTCCTCATGGGGGTTACACGGCGAGTATCATGCATCAAGCCGCCAAGGTCCATATCGCCAGAAAGCATGATGCGGACAAGAGACCAGGCCGCTCGCAGGAGCCAATTGGAATGCAAATATCTTTTCTGCGACGAACATTTGCTGGCCCTGCAATCCTAACAGTGCAGGAGACTAAGCTGGGCGGGAGAGTCAGCACAGTCCATGTCACGCTCTACCAAAAGCCGGATCAGCCTACAGCCTCAAATCAGTCTACAGATGGAAGCGACCTTGAGGTTAAAATCCTAGCGTATATAACCTTGAGTCCACCGGATGTTGAAGAGGGTCCGGCGGTTACAGGGACGTGGGATCTCTCTCCACCTCCGCCGCCTGGTTCGTTAGCAGGCGGCTTGATTGATTTCAAGTCGCTAGCCGAAAAAGGACGGGACGGTGCTTGGGCACCAGGTCCTCCACCACCACCTGGGTTGCACGCTGTACATCAAGTCAAGTTATTTAACCCACTGCATACATCATCTATGAAGCATGGAGGTCTCTCTATGCATTCAGCTGACCAGTTGGCACAATTTTTTCCCGGAGGCAAGCCAGCTCGATGGTCAAACGAATCAGTTGTGTACCTGTGTGATATTTTCCCAGCGGCATTATTCCGGTTAGCGGCCATGCAGGCAACTCTGCTTGGGTCGAAATTGGATGAGAATACTTTTGAGAGTCAAGGCAAAGCAGAATTTGGTAAATATTGGTATCCTACTGTGACCATGAATATTGATTTGAAAACCAGACTTCCTCCGGAGGGGGTCGATTGGCTGTATTCGCGTGTGGTGACCAGAATGATTCGTGGAAGTCGCGCAGACATAGATGTTCTCATCTTCGACCAGAAAGGACAGCTGGTAGCTACAAGCACCCAGATAGCATTGGTGGTTGATTCGGCTAGGAACATTAAAGGGAGAGAGGATTCTGTCAAGTTATAAATTACAGTCATAGAACTTAGAGAAAACCGTGATTCAAAGCTTGGAATGTCTTACTCTGGCTCTACTTTTATATATACAAAAATGGTTCATTGCTGATTTTTGTACGCATATTTAATGTATGATCGAAAACAACAAAGAACTCCACCCTACAAGCATGCAATACGGAAAAAGGAGACACTGGTAACTTCAAGCACTTTGCCAACTTTAATGCCGCCTCTGGCGCTTGCGTCCGGGCGACGCGTGAGTCTCTGCTGCCAGTTCGATCTGCGCCTCCTCCAGCTCCTCCCAAGGGAAGCGGATAGCAACTTTGGTCTCGAGGTGGCGATTGAAGCGGTCATAGCCCCTAGGTGCCTCGTCGATGCCAATCTCGGTAGAAAATACGAAGCCGGGCTTCACCCGCCCGCTGGCCACGAGCGGCAGCAGCGTGGGGATCACGTCAAAGACAGGAACGAGGCCACCGCGGATGGCCACATTCTTGGCCCAGGCCGCGGAGTAGCTGATGCTGATGTCGGCGGGGATTGTGTTGGCGCGCGGCTGGCCAGCCGAGACCGCCCCGCCGCTGAAATAGACGCCGATCACACCGATGCCCCCGCCAACAGAGACCATCTTGATGGCCTCCTGCAGGACATAATTCTCCTGCGGCTTGAGCTTTGCGTTGACGCACTCCTCGCCCACGGCATCCGCCACCCGTTGCACGCCCTCGGGTTCCAGGGCGAGGATCTGCGCCGCGGCGTCGCCGTCAGCGAGGTCGATGGGGATGGCGCCGATGGAGGCCGCCTTGGCCAGGCGCGCCTTGACATGGTCGACCGAATAAACTTTATTAGCCCCGCGGAACAGGGCAGAGTACGCCACCAACAGCCCGACCGGGCCGGCGCCGAAGACAACGACTGAATCACCGGCTTGGAACCCCGTGAAGTCGAGGCCTCCCCAGGCGGTGCAGAAGATGTCTGAAAGCAGAACATAATCTAGATCTTTGCCGGGGCCAGCGGGAATGACCGTCAAGCTCTGATCAGCAAACGGAACACGGACAAACTCAGCTGTCACCACCGATTTCAGTTAGCTCTTGTTATTTTAATAAACAATAAAAACACAAACAATACCACAGTGTTAGAAGTTTAGCGCGTGTATTGCTACTTGCCCTGGCAGCCACCCAAATTTCCAAACAAGGAGCCTTCTCCAAAAAGCGATGCCTCCTGTGTAACATCGATAGACCGATGCGGGTTGAAATGGCCTTGGCTGGGGATGTCAGGGACGATGACACGGTCACCAACTTTGACAGTAGTAGTAGCAGACCCGACCGCCACCACGACACCGACAGCTTCGTGGCCGAGGGAATACGGAACGTTGGGGCTTCCCAGAACACCATGGTAGGTATGCAGATCGCTGCCGCAGATTGCCGCAGTGGTGACGCGGACGATGGCGTCGTCTTCTTGTTGAATTTTAGCTTTAGGAACTTCGCGGACCGCGACGTGGAAGGGCTTGCCCTCCCAGAAGACTGCCTTCATCTTGCCTTGCGAGGAGCCATTCGTAGACGAGCCCATTTTGATAGAAGTAGTGAAGTTTAAGAAAGAAATTTGTCAATACAAAAAAAATATATGAAAAATCATAAAAGCATCATATGTGACGATGAAAATATCGGTATGAAGACGGGAGACCGTCGCCAAATATATAGTCAGCACCATGAACCATCGCGCCTCATCTGAGGAGACCCTGAGAAACACATTCTGGCTAAGATGAGTGGTGGCTAAGCCACCGCAATTATGATCATGATGAACTTCCACTCCTACAGGATTATAAGTGGAGGAAGAACAAGTATCACGATGATGTTATACATAAGCTTACTGTCGCCGCTGCTACGGTCTCGTTACAATGTCGAATAGCGTAACGTACCTATCACCTGCCAAGGAGCTTACGTTGTTAAATATGTAGAACTTCTAAGAAAATATTGGGTAACACGCTTGTTCTGCTCAATAAAACTGGGAAATGTATCGAAAGCGGCGAAAGTTTAATCAGAATGGACCCTCCTAGCTGAATATTTACGTGAACACGAAGAATTCTCGACGGAATCATAAATGTCAGCCTACCATCTTATATCAACGCACAGCCGTTCATCTAGAGAAAAGGTGCATATGCCGGGATGCACCTACACGGTTATGCACAGCTGGCTACGCCCCGCACATGTTTTTAGGGCTTACTTAACAGTGCAACGATGGCATATTTTTATTCCATTTTATTCGTTTATCTGTTTATGATCCTCACAGCTATCAGACGGACGCGAGATGAGATGATGTCTTGATTCGAGCGGATACGCCACGAAATTAAACGAAAAATGACTCGAACTAACTTAGCGTAGCCGTTTTTAGAGCCATTATTCTTATGTGTTACGACGGTACGAGGGTTTATCATTGTACCATAATACCATAGAAAAATCAATTTTCGAGACACTCGGTTCTCGAATCCCTAATGCTAGCATATGCTAAGCCTGTATGTAACGAGTCAGACCAAAGAACTTTACGTGAATGCGACAGCCAAGCACCCGTGATAGGCTTATCGTTCTGGTAGATTTCTTTAGCATTTTGCCTACAGTGCTACATTAGCTGCTACGGTGGTTTCAGGGATGCTGTAGCAGTATTTTGGTGACGCGAAAATATAGCCTATCATATTTAAGAATAGTATGGAGAGGTGCGTCATATTACCAATCAATGTAATACGGCGTAGTTCTGCCCGAGACCTGATAAAAGCGGAGCACTTGGGCTGTGGGTTATGGTCAGATCCCGTACCGAGCTTCGGCGGAATAACAGGCCCTGTATAGAAATGTACATTTTGTGACTGTTTCAGTGATCCGTTACTAAACCAAGTGCACAAACTAGTCCACCTTCTTTCATTTTTTGGAGATAACTCATTTATGTTCTGGACTACCGCCTATGGATGATACCGAGCCTGCAGGGTTGACACCCGGCGCCGCGTTGACACCGGATTCGGGGAACGCGGTAAAGCGTCAGAAAGTTCGAAGAGGCACGCGAAGTTGCTGGGATTGCAAACGTCGAAAGGTGCGATGTACGTTCACTACATCTGAAGATGCCGTGTGCAGCAACTGCCGCCGGCGCGGAGTCATATGTGTCAGCCAGGACCTGCCAGAAGAACTGGCTCCGACCAGGGACGCGCAGATGGGTGACCGGATCCTAAGAGTTGAGGAGCTGGTTCATAACTTGGCCAAGAAAGTCACAGCCACTTCTACCACCGTTTTCTCTAGCATCTCACCTACACCGAGCCAAGTCGGCGTTTCCGTGCAAAGTTATAGTGATGCCGAGGTGGCTATCGTACGGGAACCGCAAATGCTCCGCGAGGTGTGTCATACTGAAGTACGCGCTAAGCCCTATCATATGCTAAATATTAATGGTTCTTCGCATCTCTCAAGGTACCTTCACCATCCATATCCGATCCAGCTGCGCCAAAAGTTGGTAGATCATTGTCTTTTGGCTCAAGGGGAAAAGCGAAAATCACAGAAGGCTTACTGGCGGCCCTACCATCTCAAGAAGACACAGATCTTCTCTGCAAGCTGATTGGCGCCAAAAGACTATACTTCCATCTATCGAATCTCAAGTCGTTCGGTATACTGGAGCGAGAAGGCTTGACGCCTCTTAAAATACCGTCTTCAGGCGATGAGCTGAGGAACTCCGCTACTCATCCTGTCCTCTTAGCAAAGAACATGCTTTTGATCGCCACGACCCTCCATGCTACCACGTTTGCAGGTACCGACGGCTTAGGAGAACGCACTAGCACGATAGCAGAGCGAATGTTCGAAGCGGCCACGAATCTAGTGACTAACAACGAGGAATTGCACGGCACGATGGAAAGTCTCGAGTGTATAATTTATGAGTCTGTATTCCATAAAAACAAAGGGAATCTTCGGCGAGCATGGCTTGCGGGACGGAGGGCACTATTGGTGGCTCAGATGATGGGCCTTCATCACCACCGCAGCCACTCGTTCAATGCTATTGACCCTAGCATCAATTGGGACCCGCAGTTTGTGTGGTTCCGGATTGTTTACCTTGACCGCTATCTATGTCTCTTGCTAGGATTTCCTCAAGCCACTCTGGATACCAGTATGGCGTCCGAGGCCATGATGGCGGCCGACGCGCCTCTCGGCAGGTTACAGCGTCTTCAATCTGTCATAGCTTCACGAATATTAGAGCGCAACGAAGGAGGGGCTTCGAACCACGACCTGGCCGCAACCCTATGTATCGATGCAGACCTTCTTAAAGTGGGCAAGGCTATGCCGCCTAAATTCTGGCTGCAGCCTGATTTCGCCAATGTTGAGAGAGATTCCGACAAAGAGTTTTGGGAAACGGCGCGAATCGCGTCTCAGGTGTTCTACTACAACTTGATTAATCAATTGCACCTACCGTATCTCCTACGTTTTGACGCCGATGGCAAGTACGACTATTCCAAGGTTACATGCATGAATGCGAGCCGCGAGATTCTCACACGATTCGTCGCCTATCGTACGTTTAATAGGCGCACCTCGTGCCACCGCGTCCTAGACTTCCTTGCTTTGATGGCCGCGACGACCCTTCTCCTTGCACATTTTGACAGCCAGCTGCACCGAAAAGCCAACAATGTTTTTGCCCACCAGCGATTAGCAGACCGTGCCATGATGGAGCGCGTACTCGAAAATATGGATCAAGTTGGTTGTCTCAATGCCGATGCTTTGAGCGAACAAGGCGCCCAGGTACTACGATGTCTATTGAAGATCGAAGATGACGCCGCAGAAGGGCGTAGCTATAGTGCCGAGAGCGTGCATCGATCCGACACTGTGCTTAATGACAAGGACAATCTCAGATTAGAAAGACAAGACGGGAATTTTAAGATTCTTAAGATATGCACGCCATATTTCGGCCATATCAGGATCTCCTGCGAAGGCATGGTCCAGCAAGAGCCAACCCCAGCCTCTTCGCTTGTCCTGCCGACTCAATCTACCTACGATGCAGGGATTCAACAGATGCTTGATCCAGTAGCTCGTCCTGGCCCAGGCACAAGAACATCTCAACCTGTACCACTAAGTTCCGATCAGCTGCAGTGTGGCACTTCGACGACTTGTCCACCACAACCATGCAGTTCCGGACTTTGCACTTCCGAGTTACCTGGCATTAGTGACAGTACTACCCCATTACTACAATACGATCTCCCTGGAATGACAGCAGGATTGGACGACTGGGCCTTCCAAGGTGTCGACATGGCCCTTTTCGACACTCTTATGAGAGGAACATCTCCGTCCAATACAAACAGCGGTAATGATAACGAATGGACTTTTTGAAATGAAAATAATAGATTAAATAAGCTCAAGCATGGACTAGAAACGGAATTTGAACTACGGTTGGTAAATGTTATTCCAAAAAAAAAACCCCTTCTTAAAAAATTCAACCTGTCATTGTTAGAGCTGCATTGGAGTCTCCAAGTGAGGTAATGAAACGGATTTACCCAGAAATGTATTGTTATAAAACACGAATCTTGTCATTCTCTCTCGAGGGTCAAGCACAGGCGCTGCACACTCGCAGCACTGGTGCTAAGCACCTCTGCACAGGGCAGGCTCTGCCTGCGCCACACCGACATATGTACCGCTTCTAAGACGGTAAAGTTGTATACTATAAAGGGCAAGAGGAAGGGGTACCGAATGTAGTCCAAACAACCCTGCAGGGCCAACGATTTGGTATCGCTCTGTTTTGCTCTTTGTGTTAATGCTCTTATGAGTCTATTGGTCGTATCTCGTTGTCTTTTCTATTTGGCTTCACCGTCCTATTTTCGTAATTTTGGCGACAACTCGTCTAGCTATTCGCAAATGATTGATGTAGAATTCTGCTAAGCTAGCTAATCACACTAACAATGCCATTGCGGCAATCGTTGCGGCTAGGCCACATGGGGAATAATCGTCGGGGTGGAAGGTCCAGGCGAATAACAAAAGGTGTGGACAGCAACGGTGACATCGGCCGTAGGCTCCCTCGACGCATCCGATGGCGTACGGCCACGTTGTACCAACACATTGTGAGAGGCATCAGTCGGTAGAGGCGCACACCAATAGTATGCATAGAGATGACAATGGAGACCGGAGCCGATGCCCTTGTACTCCCGGAGGAACGGCCATCCGCCGACGTTGTTTGTCCACCCGTGGTATACGGCTTACGGCCAGTACCCGGACGGCATAGCCGACGGCGTGGGCTACTGGGCGGAAGACCGGATTCTCGGTAGCGTTGACTTGTTTGACCGGCACCCGCCAGAGGCGCCAGATACGATTTACCAATTAAATATAGTTCTCCTTTCTCGACATCTCCGTTTTGTACTCTTGGCTTCTTTCCTTGCCTTTGTTTTTCTTGTTTTGTTTTGTCAATTTTTTCATGGCCGTATATTGATTCTTCTTCCCTATGTCTGCAGTACATCTATTTTACGATTTTTGCAACAAACTTTGCTGTCTTCAGCATTGAGAGCGAGGAGGGTGGACTCCTCGGCTCAACCCAACCACCAAAGCTACCGCTTCGGTCACAACCAAAAAAGGATTTTTGGTCTAGAGCCTTCTTATACTATCACCAAGTAAGATGCATAGGTAGTGCAGAATTGGCCTCCCTTGGTCATAAAGTGCGCCAACCTTGGGG
Organism: Hawksworthiomyces lignivorus; assembly: GCA_002917075.1. Taxonomy (NCBI): domain Eukaryota; kingdom Fungi; phylum Ascomycota; class Sordariomycetes; order Ophiostomatales; family Ophiostomataceae; genus Hawksworthiomyces; species Hawksworthiomyces lignivorus. The sequence continues at coordinate 62,710 of NTMA01000003.1, read as the reverse complement.
CCAGGCTGCCACCTTGGCTAGCAAGGCGCCTGTTGTCTAACTTTTTCGAATACAATGGGAGGTTTCATGCTATTTGGTGCTTTTTTTTTTTTGATTCGATATACCCAGAGAGGGTTATTGAATTTGAAGGCGTGGTGTTTGTTCGACGAAGATGAGGGTTTTTCAAATTGTATCGTTATTTTTGTCAACCCACTGTAGAAATACCATTTGAAGAAGGCGGATGGGATTAGCTTTAAGCGAGACAAGCTTTGGAGATGAAACACCCGAAGTGGCCCTAAACTAGTGCCAATGTAGTTCACCTATTAAGGGCTTCTACGTACTCAGGACAAGCATACCTTTACGTTATTACGCCTTATGGTTGCTCCACAACTCCACCGGAACTAGGGTGCGATAGCAGGGGATGACCTATCAGACAACTTAGATGGAAGACAGAGACAATTCCGGCAGTGTCGGTACAATTTCCGCACTACCATGAAATGATGCTTAAAATTCCGCACTATGTTGAGGCTAAACAAAGCTGAACACATCGGCGAGGCATACTCGTATAACAAAGTGGATATCGGATATTATTCTACGACGGACAAAGCTCCGTCTGTTCTATTATTTTAAGTACGAGTCGCTCCCTGCCTCAGAGGCCTACGAGCATGAGCAGAGCAGCAGTTTTGTGCCTTTCATCCCTACCGACTGTATTGGCACGATGGCGAAGCTACTTTTTTTGTTCCTCTTCTCAACGTCCCTGGTAGCTGCTGCCAATGTGACTCTCACGGGCACGGGCTGTGCCGATCCAGCCGGATTCCAGTCTTGCCAGAATACGGTGAATCAACAGACCTCGTCCTGCATCAGCCAAGCAGACCGTGACGGAAGCCAGGAAGAAATACTGGCGTGTGGCTGCCAGGATTATGTCGGAAACTACAACTGCTTCTCGGCCTTCTGTTGGAACAGGGTCTGGGGATGCGAGTATCAAGAATACGTTGTTTCGTACTTGGTCAACTGCCCGATAGGAAAACTGCCTGTGCCTTATTTTCCTGCCCCGGAAAATGCTCAGGACGCCTGCTCGTGCAATTTGGGCAAGGTATTCCTAGCTATCAACGACGCAATCACGGAGACGGCAACATGTTCGAACAATGCCAATTCTGCAGATGCGGCGAGCAACCTGCAGGAGATTCAGGGATGTAATTGTTGTGAAATCAGCGGTGCATTTTCAAGGTAATTTGCCAACCCCCTCAAAACCCTTCCTCTGGCAGACCAGAAAGGCCACCCAGCTCTAACTACAGCCTCCATAGCATTGTCGAAATCTGTCCCGACACAGATCCCTCGCTTGTCGGGCTTTCGACAGTTCAGCAACTGGAGACAGAACTGAATACACAATTCGACTCGTGTGGTGAATACCTGGATACGTACGATTGCGTTTCCTCGCTCTCCTACTCCTTAGATGGGGTCTCTTCATTTTATAAGCCCACCGACTCTCTGAAGACCGGAACAGCAACTCTCAGTAATGGGCAAGGTACTGTAACAACACCAGCGAGCGGGTCCGTTTTCTCATACACCAACGGCGGCGACGGAGTCGTTTACACCATCACAGCCGCCAGTGTGGCAGCTGCGGTCAGCAACGCAGCCACCTCTGGAACACGCGGATCGGGTTCTGGAGGAGATGCAACCGGTACTGCTGCTCAGGCCTCCAAGACAGCGAGTGCAAGTGGGTCGTACTCGTCTAGAGTTGATGTATTGCTGAACATTGTATTTCCTTGTATTGTTCTTACTTTCATGTACATGTAACAGCTTAGATGACATTTAACACCAATAACCCAAGCGCGTCACTTGAATAGTAATCAATAATAGACTACTACATGCAACACCGGCGATTACGCTGCTGATCTGCACATGTTTCTACCTTGCCCTTGTCTCGTTTTCTTTCGCTTCGTCCCTTTTCTATCAGCAGCTATGAATGCACCAAGAGCTACAACTAAGTGTTCATAGAATGCAGTTATTTCCCTTCACTATCCCACATATATTGGGGCGTCTACAGCCTCGGAATGGACAAATCGTGCTGAGTCCTACGATGGATGGAACCGGATAGAACTCAAACAGTTCTCACCGCCATGATTGCGCTCGATTGTGAAATTTAATTCGCCGGGACTGCGATGGCTAGCTCCATAAGGCTGGTAGATGCTTAATGACTAGGAAATAAGGAAACACAGGAAAATCAACGTTGGTAATGCCTACAGCGATGGAAATTTCCAGGAAGATGGCGAGGTGTTTTAATATTTGCGGAAAGTGGTAGAATGAAAGAATTTCTATCCATAAAAAAAATCATTATTCAATGATTCATACTGAAGCGACCTCCGCAGATACATACGAACATTACTGCTACCAGGTCGCACAGATTCTTACAATGTATTTCTAATGGTAATTGAAACACGCTATCTGTGAACCATCAAGGCTCTTTTCAGTTTCTCTGGGTTGAATTCTTTGGGTAATTTCCGCACCCGCACTCCTAACACGACCAAACCGTATTGTGCATCGCCAATTGCAAATGATGTCGCTACTAGTAACGACTTATTAAGGACTAACGAAAGCAAATCCTTTGATTTGAGGGCCCAGTAGACGGGCCGCCCGGCATGCCTACCAACCGAGGACGAGGACATAGGTTAGACGTATGCACAGGGAATTCATAAAGAAAACTTTTCTGACTCTCGTCAAAGGCTGAAGAAAAACTCTGTGGCTGTGCTGCAGGGACACTCTAAGGCACACCCGCTCAGCGGGTCAAAGCAGGGCAACACCACCCACTAAGCAGGCTGAAGCAGAAGCAGCACAGGAGTATGCTCAAAAAAAGGCAATTCTTCATGACAAGATTCGTGTTTTATATTGGGCTGGTATAGGATTGAAACTATTCGTGCTAATAGCAGTCAGTGCACGTTATGACATTGTCTTTTGACGTTACAAGTTTGACAGTGGACGGCTGAAATCACGTATGTTTGGTAGTGAGTCTGCCTGGAAAGGGACTAAATACTGTCTACATTAGTTCAGCTCCTGCATGAAGGCTAACCTTTTACGTGGAAGGATTAGTTTCCTATTAGAAGATAGGAGCAGAGTCTCTAATAAAAAGAAGTGGTTCGTGCAATTAATCCCAATAATACCTCTAATCTATTAATCTACAATTCTATAAAACTAAGAAAATCTCGTGCACTTATCTGCATTTTATTCACTCTGTGCCAATAGATATTAGACCCTAATCATGACGGATCAAAACTTCAACCTAAGCTAAGCGTCGACACTGCTCGTGCTAGGCGGTCGACTGTGGAGCCGCTTCCAGCTCTGGAGGAAACTTAGCAAAAAAGATGTTCCAGAAAACCCGATCATTAAGGCAAAAGCGAGTCGAAGTCCAGCCATATACGCAAGCACAATACCAGGTACCTGGTCTGGTGGAAAGACTGTGCGAATTTGCGCAGAGCCGGTCAAGATAACCGTATTAGCGTTGACATCAGGAGCGGTGGATGCTAGTGTGGCAATCAGCCGGTTAACGAAGGCGCTTTGAGCGGCTGCTAGACCGAAAGCACCCCCAAACGTTTGGAGAGCTATGAAAAGATTAACAATCTCGAAAAACAAGCGTTGGGTCCGGGTTGGCTAATTGGAATCTTACTAAAATTAATCGACATCACGGACGAGATATCCGTGGGCTGCGCTTTCGCTTGAACAGTGTTGAGGGCCATTTGCCAGCCGAAGCCCCACGCAATGCCAGCAAGGATCTGATAGCCAATCCACTTGCTGGTAGAGGTGTCCGTATCAAATGTATAGAAAAGACCAGACGAGACCGCCGCAAGTGCTGAGCTAAGAACCATTACAGGCCCAGGGCGACTTGTTTTAGAGACCCAGACGCCGCTGGCCAATATGGAAACCGTCACACTGAGGACTAAGGGGAGGTTTCTCACGCCGGAGGCGATGGGGCTGATACCGTCAACGCTTTGAAAATAGATCGGCAGATAATAGAGCGAAATGAAATACGAGCCAGAAAAAAAGAACTGGAAGAGAGCAGAGGTCCAAATTGGCCAGCTCTTCATGATGCGCGGTGGAATCATGGCCCGGTCACCTCGCCAGAGCTGCCAAACCACAAACGCAATCACGATCGCCACAAATCCCACCAAGAGACCGATGACGGTGCTGCTGTTCCACGGCTTTGTTTGTCCGCCGTACTCGAGGGCCATTGTCAATGATACGATAGCTCCCATGGCAAGCGCGGCACCTCCCAAGTCGACATTTGAAATCTTTTCCCGTAAACTGGCGGTAATCGGCTTGGCTTGGTTCGGGTTACGGAAGAAGAGCAGGACGATTAGGGCTGCTAGGCCACCAATAGGCAGGTTGATATAAAAGCACCAGCGCCAAGTCACCTTGTCAGCGAAAGCACCACCAATTAAAGGCCCGCATACAGCTGCAATGCCGTATGTAGATCCTATGAGGCCCAGGAACATTGGCCTCTTCTTTATCTCGACACTGAGAGCAATAATAGTCATAGCGCTTGTGATGAGACCTGCGCAGCCTAGACCTGCTACGGCGCGTCCGACGATGAAGGCCTCAGCTGACGGTGCGACACCGCAGATGAGGCTCCCAAGCTCGAAGATGAACATGGCAGCAAGGAAGCAGCTCTTAAGCCAGATATATTTGGGGAGCTTGCCCCAGGACGACTGGAAGCCGCCAGAAGTCATAAAGTATGCAGTGCCATACCACGAGACCTTGTCCAGGCCTTTGAATTCGTCCGTGATTTTCGGAATAGCCGTTCCGACGATGGTCTATCGGGACAATGAGCTTATGTCTATTTGTGCACAGCGCTGGTATTAAAACTCACCTGGTCAAGCGCAGCAAGAAATACAGACAGAGTAACCGCGATCGTGATAAGGACGAGGCGGCCACCTTTAGGATATTCGGCTGAAGGTTCGGATACGGAATTTTTGGGTTGCTTCTCGTCGTCTTGCACTTTTGTGTCTGCCATATTCTCAACAAATCCGGAGTCGACTGCCACTTCTGTAGAGGTCTCGCTAGGACTGACGCGTGGTGTTTTGCTTTCTCCATCACCGCCACTAATCGGCGTATGCAGGTCATCTGTTATAGGGGCCATGGCAGGCAGGATGGCAAAGGACAAATATTGATGTCGAGGCAATTGGAAAAAAAGAAGATAAGTGCCGTTGCTTTATAGAATTGTGTAATATGAAAAACCTTGTCAACAGATAGAATGTCCTTTTTAACTTCGAGACAGCTTCAAGGGTTTTGGCAATGTGTAGGTTCAGCCTCTAGCTTTAAGCTTTATCTTTCCGCCGAGCTTCGGGAAGCCCCAGTTATTCGGGTCCACTTCGTGACAATGAGGATTCACGTTCTCCACTCTATTGGCTCCCGAGTCCACAATAGACATGACTACGGAGTTGCATATGTCGGTAATCATGGTTTTAGAGGTAGGTGCGTAACCATACCAAAAGGGTCGAAACCAGCTTCAATGTAGGAACTACAGTGGAGATAGCATTATAACACCGAATTATGGAGTACAGTATATGGTTGATGGATGTTATATCCAGGCGGGCAAACAGTTGGCCGAATGTCCAGCGGATTTGTAAGATTTGGACGTGAGTGTGCATGTTACGGTAGGTTGTCCCTGTACGTTTGCCAATTTGTCCTTTCTAACTACTCCGTAGTACGAGTGCTGTACTGTAAGAAACTGCTGGAACCGAAGACAAGTTAGACTATCGGATTTGAAACTCAAACTCCGCACACTCGAGCATTGCTGGTGACAAAGAAGAAATTCCCTCTCCGTCCATAGCTCCATACACATACGCTTCTCCAACCAACTGCCAATGATTTTGGTTATTTCCTCTCCTTTGTTTTCGAAGGACGACAGGAACACTACAGCCGTATAAAATACACAATTGATCGCCGACATTGGCCTGTTGAGGAATGAGTCCAACTATGTTTCCATTGCCATTAATTCTCTCCCCCCTAAACGTGCGGCGATTCCATACAACATCTCGAATAACCTTGAGGACTTCTTTGGCGTCTTCTGGCAATTTAGTCGCTAGGAGCTCCTCAACGTCAATACTAGGCAAAACTTCTACTTGGTTATTGTAAGCCCCTTTTGAAATAGCATCCGGGTTGAGCTGAAGTAGTTTGATAATACTCGACCGATATTCTGCCGGCGCGGGATGTCCTCTATTGTCGTGATCCGCACAGAGGCTTCGCCAAACAGCGTCCGAGAGATTGACAAGACTCAGCTGATCAGAGGCGTTCGTTCGAAGAATGTCAAGACATTCATTCGTTACAATCCCATTTGCCATCCTCGTCGACCTTCGAGTTACCTCGCCGAAAACGATGCCTTTTGCATATAGTGATCCGTCGCAAGCGTTGGTATTCTCGATTTTTCCGAAACGAACTTGAGGCATCGTGCCATAGTGAGCATTATAGAATCGCTTCGGGCTGCTCCCCACCAGCAGCTTGCTATGCTGCCGATAAGCTATACCTGCCAAGTTGCCAAATGGAAAGCTGTCTCTGGCTGTCAGCCAAGAACACATTCTTGCCTTCTGAAATCGGTTGAGTTCATCGGTAGAATATGTTCCTGACGACAAGAGTGGCGCCCACGGACGACATATGATGTCTAAAGAACCTGACTGACAGCAATGTAAAATAAAATCTGCGAAAACATCTAATAGGTTGCTCTTGTAATCTGGAACAATTGAATCTCTTGAATGTGGCTTTGAAGGTGGTTTCAAGTCGTTAGCAAGGCTTAGCAGAGAAAAAATTGCATCTTGTGGCTTTTGCGTCTCGCAGAATGAGCTCAAGTCCACAAGCGTCTCCAAAGATAACCGACGACAACTCCTTAGGAAAGCTCCTTCGGCAGATCTATGAAAAGCGGCTGAAATGATATCGAGCAGCCTAGTCGCTGGCGAGTCGCGAAAGTTGACTAGACAATCATCGGAGTAGCCGTTCTTTTCGTCAACGGAAAATAGTGTGTCGTGAAGTCTCTGTTGCACCAGTCTCACAGCGCAAGCAAAGTCGTCCATTTTGACTTGGCAGTCGCCACAGAAGATAATTGAGTTTGCTGAGTAAGCAGCTTCCTGGATAACCCAGCGTCGCCGAAACCAGGGTCTTTCGAGAATGTGATTGAATGCGGTAAACTCGTCCTTCTTCCACCACAAGTCATCCCACTGGAAATTATGGTGGTTGACTTCGGGAATGAATTCCATTGCTAATTTGCTCTTCCAGCCCTCTTCGCCTAGCCAAATCCAAACATTCTTTGCCTTTAGGTAGATATCTGCCATTCTCTCAACCTGTGCACTTTTTTCAGCTTCATCGGACTGATTGATACACAAAAAGTCAACCCAAAGGAAAACGTGGTGTATGGGCGACCTCAATCTTTGTAGAGCGTGGAAAAGATTCGGAGGTATGTAATGTGGCTCGTAGTTGAGGTCGATTCGGTGGATGGGCGGTGCATCACCCCAGGTGTAGCTTAAGGCATTGTATTCTGGGAAGTCGAGAAAGTCACATTCTCTAATATATCCTGTGATTTTACTTCCGTCTTTCCCTGGGTTGATAATTACAATGCGGAACCTGCCCTCGTCGAGGTGGCGATAACGTGGCCGTAGTTGCAATGGATCCTGCGGGGTCTCCCAGCTCCCGATCTCCTTCTTTAGCCTTCGAAAGGCGTTTTCACGTCCCTCCCCATATATCATCGGCAGGAAGACATCAAAAATGCCTAGGAGACTGTATGCTAAGTCTTCCTCACGTGTGGCTTGACGCGTGGCTGCCCATGAAAATCTCTCGTCAATGCTGAAGTGAGATAATGGCTCTCCGCGAAGAGCTTGAATGGGAATCCCGGTTATCTCGTAAATTTGTTGTTCTAGTGATTTCTTGTCGCCGAACGGTATCCCTTCTCTTGTGAAGAATTCAACCGACGCCGGAGCAAGGAGCTCTTGAAGCAGCCAGCACCGTGTAAACCATCGGCTCGCTCGAAACCCTCGCTCCAAAGAGAGTTCAGGTTGATCGCTATTCAGCCGGAATTTGAACGAGACATCATCAAGGTACACATAGCATCGAGCAGCTTTGCGGTACCACCTAAACATAGAATTTATCGACTCTGTAAGTTCGATGGTATCCGATGCATTAATACAGCAGGTGTCCACCCAGAAGTATCTTAGGCCGTCACGTCTCGCTCGATCTGCGCAGAACCTGATCTTCTGGTAGCCATTCTTGGCTCTCCCGGTCCCCTCAACTAAGTCTCTGTAGGTGACCTCTTCTGAGCCCCAAACGTGCGATAATATGGCATAGCTAGGTATATAGCGATCCAGATGGTTCGTAAGCCTGATCTCACCGTCGCCGCACTCTTCCAACAGTCGCATGGTTTGGGCGGGGTTCGTTATGCATAGGAATCGAAAACAACGGTCGTTAGCTAATATTAGGAGGAAAACACCAATCGCGCTGAAAAAAAAAACCCCTGCCCTCAGACAGCTTAAGAGAAGTAGAAGAAATCGTTATGCTGGCCAGGAACGCCGTGACCGTAGAATGGTAAGGCTGTAATCACCGCCAGAAGTGCGGGAGAGATTAACACAAAAAGAGATGCCTAAGGCAGCAGTATCTCTAATAAGCTTGCATCCGGAGGGTAATTACGGAGCATTGCTTCTCAAGAAATGTATGTAAGATACGTACTTTGAAGGTACAAACTAGAAGTGCACAGCCACAAAGGGTCCGAAAATGAACCCCGCTTACAAAAAGTCATCTAACGAAACCGCGACACCCATTTCGCCTTTTACTGTACCTTTTTTTTTTAAAGAAAAAAAAAAGTTGGTGTATTACGCGTCAGTTGAGTGCAAGAGGTCTCGAAATAGGGATCAATAGCTTGTGATTGGCCTCAAAATAGCTAGGCCAAACAGGGCATTTTTAGGCTCTGCCCAAGAACTCAATTTTGCAACACCTACGGAGTACTGTACAGTAATAGATAAGTAAAGTACCTGAATTATGACTCATAAAAGTATAGAGATTTTTTTAGAGTAAAATACTAACAGGGACATGCTGGAAAAGTAGGAAGAGAATAGCTAGTTAAAAAAAAAAAAAAAAAAAAAAACAATATGAGCATTTTGTCTGGTATGAATTCTGTGCCCCAAATCAGCCACACATTAGAGCCAGCTTTACTATTCATGTAACTCAAAAATAAGGGAAGAATTTCTTACGCTGCTAATTCCGCCTCTACCCAATGACTGCTGATGAACAAACAAAAAATGTAGATTGATTAACTTTTTCATTAGAAAGGTAATAGAAGCAGTATGGCACACACGTACTATATTTCAATATTTCGTTTTCATATAATCCTTCTTAAGCGCAGCCTGTGAAGATGTGCATTCAACTTCGAGTAAAGGGCGTGATTATGTACTGTTGCGGCCCCAGTATGGCTCAGGTAGTCCAATAGACTCATACACCTTTTCGCCCTTGCCACATGTGCTTTATTATTTTCGGAGTACAGTTTAATCCTAAATGTTAAAACAAGCCCAGAGCAGCTTGCGCCAGACTGAAAAGTATGTAAGCCTCGCGATGCCATCATGAAGGTGTGCATTCGAAATTTAAGTAGAATCTGCCAATGCGATATTATAAAACCAGTCTACAGCGCGCTCAGAATTGGCACCAATAACCAGCATTGCCGTATCTCGTGACGCCAATTCCAAGATATAGCCACGTATGCAAAAGGGGCCCTTGATCGTTAGTCGTGGTATTTTACGGATGGTTTGGTTTGTCGTGCCCCAAGGGCTGAATACTGCCTTCTGAATTAATGGCTCAAACTGAACCAACTCGGCATCAACAGCGAAACATCTGAACAGATGGTTCCGTGGTGCAGTTGGTTAGCGCATCGTACTAATATTTCTTCTGGAAATCCAATGCGAAAGTCGAGAGTTCGAGCCTCTCCGGGACCATTACTTTTTGCTTTTGTTTTCTTTTATTAATTGACCTCAATGGAGACTACATTGACAAAAACTTTTATTTTTGCTCCTTTCTACAATATATTTCCTTTCGGATATGCAATACGTCAGCATGTTGAACCCAGAATAACACAGCTCGAATCAACTCATTCAAGAAATTTCATCTTTAGGGTGTGCGCCTTGTGTAGCCTCTGCTCTAGCCTGCCACGCACCTCAAAGTCCTTTATCCTCTCTTATTGAATTTTAGGTAATATGTCCTTTACCTGGCATTTAGAGATTGTAGAGTTGGGCACAACTGTGAGGGGGGAGCGAAATCGACAAGAAAAGACAGATCAAAAAAAAAAAAAAAAAAAAAAAAAAAAAAAACCTGTGCTGTTGGTGGATCAAACGATACAATTTGGAGCGGTCCCCTAAAGGCCTGAAAGTCTGGTCGGAAGCCCCTCTTGTGTTATTTCATGACTGGATATTTCCGAGCCGGACATGCTCTCTGCAAAATGTCGTTCGTTAAATGTGGTCCCAATCCGTAGTTTCGGAAGAATACGAGTGGAATCGCCATCTCTACGCTATCTGCACAAAAAATTAGCAGGCTACTGCTATTGGGTAGTTTCCTGCAACCCACTATGGAAGCCTGTGGTTCCCCCAAGATGCCTAGAAAAAGTAAAAGCAAAATAAAAGTATAAAGAGATCCAGTCTCCTGATGCACGTATGGAATCTTAGTTTGAAAATGATCTTATAATTCTTTCTCAATCCATCTGTATACCTGTAGAGGTCCTCGGTACCTTTCGACCACCAGACACCGGCTACTTCTTGTCTTTTTTCTATTATATCGTCGTCATGGCCACAGCAGACAAGCCGCACGTTATCGTAGTCGGCGCGGGGATCGTCGGTGCTTCAATTGCCTGGCATCTGGCAGCTAAGCACGGCGTCCCCGTCACCGTTGTCGCGCCCGATGTCGGCGGCACCGCCACTCCCAACTCGTTTGCTTGGCTGAATGCCAACTTCGACCACCCACGCTACTATTTTGACGTGCGCCACCGGTCTATGGCTCGCTGGCGCGATTTCATTCGCGAGGTGCCTGGTCTGTCTGACATCGCCCGCTGGTCCGGTAACGTCCAGTGGGGAGAGAAGAGCGAGGCCGACCTCGCGTCCAAGTCCCAGCAGAATGCCCACTGGGGCTACAAGACGGAGCGTATCGACAACGCGGAAGTCCTCCGCCGCGAGCCGTGGCTGGCCGAGTCGGTGCTCCCCCCCTGGGGCTGGGCTGTCTCGCTGCCCGAGGAGGGAAGCATCGAGCCGGCTCTTGCTGCGCGCAAGATTCTCGAGCACGCGAGAGACGCGCACAACGTCAGAGTGCGCCAAGGAGCCGTGCAGCGGCTGATCGCGAAAGGTGACAGAGTGATCGGCGTGATGACGGGCTCCGGCCCCATTACCGCCGACCACGTCATCCTGGCTGCGGGTCTCGGAACGGTCCCACTGGCCGCGTCCGTCGGCATCACCGTGCCGGTCAACAGCCGCGCGGGGTTGATCGTCCACTCCAAGCCCGTTGCCACGCGCCTGCTCAACAAGCTTGTCATCTCCAACGGGCCCCACATGCGCCAGACGGTTGAGGGGCGCGTCATCTCGGGTGGCCTCTTTTCTGGCATCGACCCAACCACGGACCCCCAGGGCGTGGCAGACAAGCTGTTTGGCCAAGTCAAGGCCATGTTCCGGCCTGAGCGCGACGGCGTGCCGCTTCCGCCGCTCGAGCTTGACTTTTACACCATCGGCTACCGCCCCGACCCGAAAGACGGCCACCCCATCCTAGGCGACAGCGGGAGGCCAGGACTGACGCTCGCCGTTATGCATTCTGGCGTGACCTTGGCGGCTTATGTTGGCCAAACCGTGGCAGACCTCGTCGCCACCGGCGAGAAGGATCCGTCACTCGACCATTTTGCCCTGTCTAGGTTTAGCTCAAGTAAATTGTAACTACATGAGAATCAGATTGAGACAATTCATAATATATGACCCTTGTTTTGGATTCTGGCTTTGTCTCACTTCCTGCACTTATATGTAGACTCCAGAAATTCCAGTTGTAAATGAGGGTCAATAGTTCCAGTCATTTTAAAATTTTATACCATTACTTGCTACTCCCGCATTTATCTACACATACAATGACCGGACCATAGTGCCTTTGTGGTTCAAATATATTCTAGTCAACAGCCCACGTGGAGATCGTTTATCAGCATATAACTCAGAAGATTTACGATCGCCGCTGCCAAAACATCCTCTGAGGACTAGAATTCCACGTCAGAGGCATCGCCGAGAAGCTAAGAGGAGTTACAGAACTAGGCTTAGCAAGCTCTTCCAGAGCCACGCCCGAATCTGTGACATCAAAATCGAGCCACCCCTTGCAGATATCGGGTTTCCTAATCAATCAACGATCTCGTAAAAATGGTCTAATTGGACTTCTCCATGATTGTTTGAGCCGAGGCAATCTAAGCAACGCCATCTGCAGCATATGAAACGAATATTCGGAAGCCCGATACTTGGCAAGCAATGTCAATTCTACGCACATCTAGCTGAATTCGGAAGAGAGCCTATAACAGCGATAGGCAATATGAGCTTTTGGTATACGCCGGTATATCCTATCAGTATTTCGTGATTAATTAAATCAGCGAGGTGGGATTGCCGGGAGGTCTTGAGTGCTCCACAGTCGCTTATAAGCGGCTCCTAGTCGAAGATAGATAATATTCAGTATCTCGACTGCTCGACCAGCGATATCCGGGTGCATTGTGCAAGTCATGGTATCATCAGCACGACCTGATAATCGCTAGGATATGCACCATCAACGACCAAAAAGAAATAATAGGTGGGCCGCCCCGGATTTTAGAGATACGTCGGACGTTTCCCTCTAGCGCCTAGTTTCCTGATTGGCTCCCCGCACCTGACAAAGGTAGTACTCGTATTCTTCCGAGTTAGTTCAGAACCAAAGGCTGCATGATAAGACTGCAACGCCGAACTTATATCTTGAAGAAGCCCGGGTCATGATCCTTATGACCTGCTGGCCGCATATGGATGTTCATTCCACAACGTCTGGACTCCTGGACATCGTTTGTTTTCGTCACGAAGTGCTTTATACCAACCGCTGAGCACATCATTCACAAGGAAAAATGGCAGAGAAAAAATTTTGGGGCTTGGACACGGTTGTCCGCCGAGCGGAAAATATCCGCAAGGCGCCTCGTGAAGTAATTCTCAATCCCAATCTCCTCTTCAGCAGCCTCGTGTTTGCATTTTCTGCGTTCCCTGCAGGTGAGAAGTTAAAATATCCTAGTTATTCTTTTCGATTGAGCGCTTTGAACTAATTGTTGCTTCAAACCTTCGCAGTGTGGGACCAAGGCTCTGCCTCTGTGATGACGTCGCTGCCGGGCTACGAGAAATTCTTTCATGTGTCGTCGGGGGCAAATGCCAACTTGATTAAGAATCTCGTCTCTCTCGTTTATATCGGCTATGCCATCGGCTCTGCCTTTACGTTTTTTATCAATGACCGTATCGGCCGCCGCTGGTCATACCGGTTGTGGGCCTTCATATACATCATTGGACTGATTATTTCTATCACAGCCCCTGGCCTCGCAGGACTGAACGCGTCTAGAATCATTACGGGGTTAGGAATCGGTGGACTCACCGTGACGGGTCCCATGACCATTGCCGAGATCAGCCCCGATGAAATTCGCGGCGTTCTTACGGCGTGGTTTGGTGTCTGGATGTCCCTCTCTCTGGTCACGTCTGTCTTCTGCGTGTATGGCGTATACATTCACATGGCCACGGACCGGTTTCAGTACCAGATTGTCTGGATCGTGCCAATCATCATCATGTTCCTTTTCGTAGTGGGCAGTTTTTTTACCTGTGAGTCGCCAAAGTGGCTCATGAGCGTAGACCGGTACGACGACGCTCTGGCCATGCTGGTTAAGCTCCGCGGTCTGCCCGCAGACCACCCCCGCGTTCTAGCAGAGATCACGGCCATCCAGGATGCAGTCCGGGCGGCACACATCGACACGACCGGCGAGGTGAAGCGAATAAAGCAAATCCTGAAAGAAACCTTCACCGTGCGCGGCAATCTCCGTCGCGTGCAGCAGAGTCTCCTCTCCTACCTCCTTGCGCAATTATCTGGCGCTAACCAGATCACTTCTTACCTCGTGCCCATTATGAAAATTATGGGAGTGAGCTCCGACACCAAGCATTCGCTGTTCCTGAGCGGCATGTACGGTGTGGCGAAACTTGGATCTATGCTCCTCGCATCGTTCTTTCTCATTGACACGCTGGGGCGGCGCAACTCTCTTTTCCTCGGTATATCCCTCCAAGTCGTGTCCGATATTTATATTGCCGTCTATGTTAAATATAGCCAGCAAGGCATCGTGCCTCATGCCGCCTCGCAAGCAGCTCTAGGATTTTTGTTTGTCCATGCATTTGGCTATGTCATCGGTGAGCACAAAGCCGTATTTCCGTCTTTTAACCTGCTGTAGACTGACTGCTGACCGCAATTCCTAAAGGCCTGTTTTTGCTGCCATATGTCTTCGGAGCAGAGCTGTGGCCGGATCATATCCGCACTTTTGGCGGTGCGCTGGGTCAGACATTCCACTGGCTCTTCATTTATGCCATGAACTACGGACTCCCTTCCCTTCTAACGGAAACGCATAATTGGGGTGCATTCGTCTTCTTTGCTTGCTGTGGCTGTTTGGCGTTCTTATATGTTTTCTTCATGGTTCCCGAGACGTCAGAGTTGTCCACAGAAGAGATCGACATTATCTTCAACGGTTCCTGGTTTAACGCGTATAAAACACAGCGACTCATTATTGATGGCCTTGATCATTCCGCAGACGAAAAGATCACGGGAAGGCGCGGGTACGAGATCTCCCTACACAAAGCATTTATCTGATTTAGTGGCTGACATCAATATCTCTCACTATAGTTCTACTGCTAAAGATGCACAGCTCGAGGCTGGGGAAGTTGAACCCTAATCAATAATATGCAATGTTAGTCTACTCGATCCCTCCTTTAGAGGAACGCGTCTGCTATGCATGAATCGTCGGTATAATGCAGTTCATACTTTGAGGGAGATGCGGGGAGAAACTCCAAGTTAAAGTGAGGGTCTATTTCATGTAAATAGTATACGTAAATTTACTTCTTACACGCAATACGGCACTGCTATGCCCTGTGTGGAATGAACATATGAGAGCGTGCTTTTTGTCGGGAGACGACGACACAGTTTGGGTTTAACATGGCTGAGCAATGGTCAACCAGAGGACTGGAACGTCTCCCAAATCGTAATACTGGAACGCGGTACTTTTCATAATACCAGCTTACGAGGGCCCCAAGCCATGCGCTCTATGCCCACATTCCTTGCTCACGGCTCTCACATCTACTACCAACCAAGATCTTCTTCATCCCATCGCCTGTCTCGCAATATTACACCACGTCGGTATGCGGCCTTCTCTGGTCAGATAGTCGTAAAGGTCAACCACATCACGTATACGCCCACCCGTTGCATCTGGGGAGTGGATCGGTCTGCGCTCCTACTTGTCCCGGTAGATGCCCGTCTCTTTCATGGGCTCTTCTGGATCGATCCGGACCCGGTCTCCCTGTCGCCTCGAATCGGCAGAGGACAAGTAGAAGACGAGGACAAGATGGGCCCACTAGGCGCTGCTGGAGACGCAGAAGTAGCGACAGCTGTTGTTCGCGGCGCCAAAAGAAATTGCAAGAGCTGCTGCTTCTGCTCATCACGCAGGCGGTAGATCCGATAGGTAACGCCCATGGCATAGGAGTGAAAGAACACGGCATCCGGTTGCTTAATTAATTCGACTGGGAGATCGGGTGGTTTCGTCCGATATATCGTGTCCGGAGCCTCCAGCGGACACCGATCAAACAAGACGACACCACCAAGGATGCGATCCTCGGCCCAGTAGCCCACGCCGTCGGCCACGCCGTCTGGGTACTGGTCGTAGGCCGTGTACCAGGGGTGGATGAAACAAGTTGGTGGATTACCTCTCTCATAAAATACTTTCATGAGCGTGTCATCGTCGTCGTCCTCCGGCGTCCTGGCCATTAGTGAATCGTCCCTGGGACGAAGTGGACTGTATGTGTTCTGGATCCAGATGGCAATCGCATGGATCACACGGGCCACGAGCTCAATTAGCCGTGTCTGGAACGCTCGAGAGCCGGGGGCGGCTGCCTGGTACTCAAGAATGGTCTAACAGCATGAATCAGTGTAAGGAAATAACGAGCGTCAAATAATGCATGTGTACTTGCTCACACCGATGCGTCTGCTTGAAATGTATGGAGTGGGGCGCTGGCGCGGAGTTCCTCGATCTTTTCCATCACACCAGTCCAAAATTCGTGCTCTTCTTCGAGCAGCGGATGGCCCGGGCACACGATTTCACCCAGATACACGTCCTTCACAACACTCTTTAGAGGCAAACCATCTAAGATTTGGGCATAAGTTGTCCGTGCGACCTGGCTGTCAAGGACATTCGATACTGCGTTTATTAGAATGTCGTAGTGGCTGCCTTGAAGGCTGGCGATGGGGCCGCAGCTTTCTGGATGCTGCAAGCCTTGCTGCGACGTTCTCCTTTTCTGTATTGTTCTTAGTGGAAGATATTGTGGCAAGTAGGACGGAACTCAAGGACGTATCGGGGAAGAGAAAGGGTGCTGAGGAAATGCCAGTGTTAAATGCGAGATCTACGATCATTTTGTTCGGACGTCACTGTAATGCCCCTCTTCGAGAAACGGGTTAACGGGTTGGCCTGCTACTGTTAAGCAGCATACGGAAATCTCTCTTTACGTTAGCGCTCTCGCCATCTAGAGGCGCTGATTTATGTGGTCTGTCGTCAAGATTTTTGACGCTTTTTTTTTTAAAAAAAAAAAATTCACCAGAAATGAAACAGGAAACAGGAGAAGTCTATTTGCAAATTAAAATTCCTAGAAAGTTTGAGCTATCTCTACGTAGAAGTGTGAGAAATTATCTTGAGGAAAAGGCAAGACACTCAACTACAAAGACCATCTAAGGTATTTTGGTGATATCCTGTTCTGTTATTGAGAAATGTATGTTACTATTTCCCTAATCTCTTTAAAGTAATTAATTGCTAGCTAATATTAATTAATTGTTATAATAAGCTTGATGTTAATGTGCATGACACCTCGGTTCTCATATGCAGGAACATCTCAATCTCCAAGTGCAGGCTTTATGAGAGGAGGCTGTTGAGGTCGGGGAATGATCCATTGCGTGAGAGCCCGAGGTGCTCCATAAAATCTGCAGAACCAGATTGCCTAACTATTAGTGAGAGGAAGAGATATAAATAAATAATAAAGATGGCAATAATAAATATGATGGCAAGTGCAGAGAGAAACAACAGTGGATAAGAGTGTATGCCCATGAACAGTCCGGGAATAAGGGGTGGATAAACAATACTTACCAGTCAGCTTGGTCTAGAAATGCCAGCTCATTAAATAGACCATCGACAGGGAGCGGCGTCTCTGCCATTGCTCCGCTTGCAGGACCGCTACCCTCAGTACTGGCAGCTCTTAAGACTTCGTGGGTTGCCATAGTCAGTGCCGGCATTGCCATGGCCGACGTGACAGTCGCTGCGCTGGATGGGCTGCAGTTAACATGCAATGTACTGCAGACGTGACCCGGTTTTGTTGCAAAAGAGGCGTGATATCCCATGTTATTGATGCCAACTCTCTCACTAGTGCCAGCAGCGGCTCCGCTGCTCTCTAGAGATGTAAAGATCATGGGCGTTTGGTGCCTGTTATTGATTCCCAAATCCCCCGAGACTGCGTCTACATCGATTGAATTGCTTCTATTTGCGTTGTATGTATTTCCATATGTAGCCGTTTGCGCTATGCCGCCTAGGCTCAAGCTGGGCTGTAGCGTTGCAGAGGGTAAACTCGTGTGCGGAGGCGCCAGCGCATCCGCTCTGGCCAACAGGTCAAGACAAATTTGCATCATTGGTGGCATCAGAGAACTTTTTAATATGGTAGCTACCTGCGGTGTAGATTGTAGGTAGACTAACGTATCGGATAGACTAGCAGGTAGATTGGCTTCTGGTCGCGGCGTTGGCGGTACAGCACCAGGAATTTGAGCCAGGATTTCCACATATGCGACGGCGGCCATGACGCGCAACTGGACTGCGTGCGGCGCAGCTAGCATAGCCGGCGTCATTCGCCCGCCCCCAATAGCCATGGCAGCAATGTGCAACCTTTCCGCTTCGCGCTGACTCCGAAATAGCTGCTCTAAAAGGGTTTCGCATACAGCTGGGAGAATTGTGCCAGCTTTCATGTGGTGAAGCTCGCTAAGAACAGTGACCACGCTACAAAGATGGTCAAAGGTCGTGAGCACGCGGCCGGGGCCGCTGGAGTTCGCCGTGGCGATAGGTGGAAGGCCTGTGCTGGGGTCAAATAGCACACGTGCCGCCTCCCACTCCTCAAGCGCATTCATTGATACTTTGCCGAGGCGCTGTACATCTGCGCTCTGTAGATATGGCCGGCAGCCAAGCTTGATGGCTAACAACGTATCGAGCACAAAGCAGCCCTGAAGCAAGCGCTTAGACGTGTCATCGAGGATAACCGCCGCGGCAGCTACGCTGGATGTGACCCGATGTACCATGGGAAAGATACCGAGGCTAGAGGCGATACACACAGCCCGGCCAACAAATAGCCAAGCTTTTATCCAACGTCCGCGCTGCATCTCAAAAAGCGCCAATAACAGACACGCATGAATGTGTCCCACGTCATATGGCTGTGAATCCTCCAAGACTAGGTGCTCGGCGATAGCATGAACACGAGCTGTGTCTGACACCTTTTCAGTATTGAATTGTTGCAGTGTGGCAAGCTGAAGCGATGAAAACGCCAGAGTTGCCCAGAGAGATGCCACATCACCAGCGCAGAGCTGATCTTCCTGACTCCAACTGTGCGCAATTCCAACCCCATTTTTTATTAGAGTTGCTGACCTCAGCAGCATATGTTTTTGAACTACAGGCAGCCAGCAATGTGTGTATGAGAAATAAAGATCAAGGAGAACGGACCAGTCTGTGGGTAGACTTGGTGTAGCGGTAATAGTGGCGGCAGTGGAAGAGGGTATGCTCTGGCAGTTGTTATGCGACGGTACAGCAACTTGGTCCGTACTAGTCTCTCTAGGAGATGCTATATCGCCCAGCGGCGGCTGACCGGATTCGTCCCTGGTAGAGGCTCTAGAAAGGTTGGGAGCACGGATAGAGTCGACGTCACCATCGACAGCTATGGCCTCGCTGGTATTAATATGGTTGTCGGAATTATCTTCTCGGGAGACATCATCGACTTGTGGTAGGTTGTTGAAGGCAGATGTTACTTTCAAGTCGAGGTTTTGCAAATACGACTCTTCATCTTCGTCTGATTCGGTATTAATGAGTGCCTGCTGCAGGTGCTCAAGAGCGGCACTTTTGCGCCAAACATCCAGCAATGACGAGACTGTGGCGGCGGCGGGCTCGACCTGACAATAGTAGTTGTGTCTGCTTCCGTTGTTCCCGTTCCCACAAGGTTTCAACACTGAACAAACTAGGTCTCCCGCATCTTTATAATTGTGAATTAGGAGGCCTAGTAAGATCTCTGTGCCTTTGACATAGCCAGTTCGAAGGCCACGTTTACGGTAGGGGTTGTAGGAGCATAAACGGCCCGTCTTGGAGCAGCGTCGGCACGCTGGCTGCGTGCCATCGCAGCGTTCTTTGCGACGGCGGCAAGAATCACAGGCTTTTGAAACTCTCGACCGTTTGCGTGATATTCGACCGCCCTCGTCCGAAGAGTCACGGCTGTCGTCACCGGGTGGCAGAGCATGCGGCGCAGACGACGACGGCGACGGTGCCACGGGCATCCGCGGTTGGGAAATATCGGCCGCGTTCATTGCCGGTAGCTGCTCTCGGATCAGGAACGCATGCTGTGACAGTGTAATGACGACCTGTGCTGTGGATGAATCCTATCCCGTTTGAACAGCGCCGCGGAAGCACAAGCCGACCCGGCTAATTGCTTTCCGGTAGCTGAGTCATGTTCGGAATTATATACTTCCGATGAGGGAACCTAGTACCGGAACTGGACGACCGTCACGTATTCCTTTGCACATCCTTGCATCTGACAACGGAGAGGGTATTTTGATGATCGCTGTCGCCGAAATCTTGAAGGAGAGCCTCATTTCGGCAGAGCAAGGTGGCCGTCGGGCGTCCACGTCATGACGAGAACGTTCCTGAGCAGGTCGTCATCGGTCTCGGACTTGCCCATGGGCGATGCAGGACTTATCCAGACCACTCACTGGCAGCGGGATGCATCCATTCTCCTTTTAGGTATTCGTGGGACAGGAAAAACGAGTCTTGCCATCTTGGCGGCCGCTTGTCTCGGCTTCCGCCTGGTGGATGCAGATCAGCACTTTTATTCTGAGACGGGTCAACCACGAGCCGTGTATGCATCGAAATATGGATTTCAAGAATACCGGCTGCGTGAGCTAGCACTGATGCGGATGCTGCTAGAAAGCCATCCCTCGCGCTGCATCATCGTATGTGGTCCCGGCTCCGCTGAAGATACGGGCCAAATACTGTTGGAAGAGTTCAAGAAGCGGCACCCTGTCATCCAGATTATACGCGATTCTGAAGAGATTGATGCATATCTACGCACCGATGACATATCCAAGATTGCACGCCTTTCGAAATTAATCGCTCCTAGCTATCGCGCGCTTTCTAATTTTGAGTTCTACAACTTGTCGGAGCCACAGGACGCATACACACGAGAAGCATCACTGGCAAGCCATGTACTGTCGCATCCAACACTGCTCCTGAAGCATGTTGAGCATGACTTCCTGCGCCTGCTGCGCAGCATTCGCAGCCAAGACGCTCGTCCATTTTTGCTTGATGCTCAACACTCATTATCATATCTACCACCGGAAGCAAAATACTTCACTTATGCTCTAAACGTGCCTATTGAGCGTGTCAAGGATGTAGCTGCGCAACTGCGCAACGCTGACTTGGTCGTCGATGCATTGGAGTTGATCATTGACCTTGCACTGCTGCCTCGGGACAGCGGTGAGGGAACAAAGGCAACATCTTCCTTTGATCATACCGCAGCCACCACCATCACAAAGATATATTATACGCTACGCCGAAACATCCGCCTCCCCGTTGTAATACATATTAAACGCTCACTTATGCCAGCATTAGCAACTGCCGTTGCAGGAGCAACAAATTGGTCGGTTTATTTCGACGTTGTGACTCACGTCTTACGATTAGCACCGGAATATGTGACATTGGACCTGATGTGTGATGCTGAGCGTGCGTTGCACATCATAAGCAGCGCCGGGGCCACCAAGATTATTGGACATTTTGAAGACGAAGATCCTCCTCAAAGCGGAGAGAGTGGCTGGTACTTACCGACAAGACTGCAGTTCGTACACACAGCACGGCAATGGGGCTGCAGTATGGTACGGCTGCGGCAGCGGGCCACGTCGCCTGCGGATAATGTGGCCGTGCAGTTCTTTGTCCACAATGTGCAAGTCTCAGGTGGAATTGATCTCCCAATCATTGCATACAACACAGGACGTCTAGGCCGCAGCTCGCGCTACATGAATTCGGTCTTGACGCCGGTCACACATGGGCTTATCGAACAAGACACAGCAAAAGCTGATATAAAAAACGCGACAGTATTTGAAATGCCATTGACAATACCAGGGCAGACGGGAGCCTATGAGATTCCAGACAAAGGAGAGTTTACCGTCCAAGACGCGCAGCGGGCACTATATGCGTCTTTTGTTCTTGATCCTATGGTGTTTGGCATCTTTGGAAGCTCCATCAACGCGACAATGTCGCCAGTCATGCACAACGCAGCTTTCAAGTTTTGCGGCATGCCGCACGACTACAGGATGTTCCAGTCGTCGTCGCTCTATGACCTTGACAAGTTTGTGCGTGATCCACACTTTGGTGGAGCCAGCATCAGTGCGCCATTCAAGCAGGATATCATCACTGTACTCGACTATGTCAGCCCAGAGGCACAGGCCATCCGAGCGGTCAACACTGTGGTACCACTACGGTCGCGCAGTCTCGAATCGCTCCTGGATCGCAATCGTGCCGGGCCGGTAGTGGCTCTGTTTGGTGATAACACGGACTGGATCGGCGTACACAAATGCGTGCAGAGAAACCTTTCGCCTATCAATGCAGTACGACCACGTACGACCGCCTTGGTTTTAGGTGCTGGCGGTATGGCGCAAGCCACCGTTTACGCAGCAATCCGCCTAGGCGTGCGGACCATCTTCATCTACAATCGCACCCTGGCCAATGCCGAAAAGATTGCCAACCAGTTTAATGGCCGAGTATTTTCTTTGAATAACATTGACCTGTCAGTGGCACGGAATGGCCTTGCGGCGCAGACGTCCAAGTCTGGCAGTACATCGCCCACGAACCAAACAACTGAGCCAGCGGCCGTGCACGCGATATCATCAAAAGAAGAACCTTGGCCAGCGGGAATCGACCCACCAACAATTATCGTGTCATGCATTGATCGCAGCAGTGCAAATGGCATCCCTCCAGCAGATAATACGTTACCGGATGGATGGCTAGCTAGCCCGACAGGAGGCGTAGTCTTAGAGGTATGTATGACTCCTTCCAGCATGCCAAGCAATAAATTCCAGTTCAATTTTATTCCTCTTGGACTGCTTTTCTTTATTTCCGCTTTTCCTTTTCTCCATTCACATTTGATTTGCGTCCAATGTTGATTTCTCGTGGCTGGCTCTAACAACTTTCAGCTTGCATACAACCCGCTTGATACACCGCTATACCGCCAGGCACGATCTTTGCGCGACCGTGGTTGGATATCGGTACACGGGTTAGAGGTTTTGCCAGAGCAAGGAATTGCACAATTTGAACTATTTACTGGCCGAAAGGCACCTGCAAATCTGATGCGCTCTCAAGTGATGCAGCGCGTCCATCTTTCTGATAGTTAAAAACACAGCAAGACATGTTTTCGAATGAACGTGCAGCGCTTCTGTGTATTATTTGGCTGTGGTCTTATGGGTCTTATGAATGATGATTACTCGTTGGCGTTTTAGAAATTTAAATTATGAATATTCCTATGAGCCTCACACAGCTCGCACCGTACGAGAGTCGATGTTGTGCGCCGTGAGTAAAGAAATATTTTTAATAGAGAGGCGTCTGCTTGTGATAATAACTAGACAATTTCAACATGCGCCTTCAAATATACAGTGGCATATTGGTTGGCATTTGTTCCACCGCTGCCAGTTGCCCGTACTATACTGTGGCACCCACCTGGGAAGACTTAAGTGTGTTTAATTGTTTTAATCATCCAGTGTGTCTACACTAAGTGGAACTCTCTGGGACAATCCACAAAAAAAATAAGCAAAATAGTAGTAAAACATTTGCCCGCAGATGGAGTCGAACCATCGACCTCATGGTGTCGTATGTGGTATACAAGCCATGCGCAATAACCACTATGCTATACGGGCCGGGTAAGACTTTAGCCAGCTGTCGGAAGTGGGTGCTAGCAGCAATAGCAACAACAGCAGCGCTTTTACCATCAGCATTAACCAATATTGGAGCGCTACATAACTGCGGTTCAGTTCCTTGAACAGTGGGTGCTACTACATCATCGAAAACAGCGGCAGTTTAACAAAAGAAAACCATGGCCCACCCACCAGCTATTATGAGTGCCTCGCTCGGGCGAGCATGGCTCCACGATTTTGACTTCAAAATGGAGCAGGCAGCACTCGCGGGGTTCAAGGGCATCGAAATATTCTACGAGGATGTCGAATATGTAGCGCGCAAGCTGAGTGGTGTGAGTGCCGACGTCACGTTGTCGTCAGAGCAGATTCTGGCCGCAGGCGTGTACATGGGCAATGTGTGCAAAGCCAATAAGCTAGAGGTTATCGGCTTGCAGCCGTTCCTGTTCTACGAGGGCCTCAAAGACCGCGAGCAGCACGACCGGCTCGTCGAAAAGCTGAAGCTGTGGCTGAAGTTGGTCAAGACGCTAGACACAACGACGATTCAGATTCCGACCAACTTTCTGCCGGCAGCGCAGCTGACGGACGACCTGGACGTAATCGCCGATGATCTGCGACAGCTGGCGGACCTAGGCGCCATGGAGACGCCCGTTGTGCGGTTTGCCTATGAAAATCTGTGTTGGGGAACGTACGTCGACACTTGGGAAAAGCTCTGGGAGATTGTCAAACGCGTCAACCGGCCCAACTTTGGCGTGTGCCTCGATACCTTCAACATCGCTGGACGACTATGGGCAGACCCGGCTTCGCCAACAGGCAAGACGCCAAATGCAGATGCAGACCTGCGAGAATCACTAGCACACATGGTGCGCGAAATTGACCTAGTGAAAGTGTTTTATATACAAGTGGTCGATGCAGAGCGACTTGAGTCACCTTTGGTGGAGGGTCATCCTTTTTATATAGAGGGAAACCCGGCCCGCATGAACTGGTCGCGAAACGCACGGTTATTCCTATATGAGACGGACCGTGGAGCGTATCTGCCGTCAGAACAGGTAGCGCGGGCGCTCATCGAAGGACTGGGTTACAAAGGCCCCGTATCTATGGAACTTTTTTCACGAACTATGTCGGATGCAGCCCCAGACGTACCAGTTCAGCACGCACAGCGCGGCATTGCGGCCTGGAAGAAATTCAAAGAGCGGCTGTGCCTAGAAGAAGTGTGAAAAGCGTACTAAATGATCTGATAGATTTTCCTACGCAAAGACCCCCAAAATATTATACAACAACGCCAAGTGATGGCACTTGAAAACTATTATAGACTAGCCAGAACACCCAATACTACTTCTTATTAACCACCCATATATCTTTTAGACATTTGTATTCCTCGTCCTTGACACTAGTTGATCACTTTACTCTCCTCGGCCGCCTTCAATAAGACATTCCACGCCCCCTCTTTGTCGATGTTGGTAGCGGAACTATCACCAGCCCACACCTGATACTGGCGCTCGATTTGATACCCAATTACGTGAACACCCTCGACTATAGGCCAGCCGAGGCTCTCAGCAAGTTTGAGAATACGTGTACGTCGTGGTTTAAAACACATATCTAGTAGCACTCCCTTCTCCTGGCGCTCAAGAAAAGAGCGAAGAATGACGGCCACATTTTTTTCGGCGTCACTGAGAGGCTCAAGGTCAGGAACGGTGCCGACAACGTAAGTTGGGCTAGATGCCTCGTTTGCTTGCTCTAGTGTTTTGATATGCACAATCTTGGGCGGTAACGGCAGCCTCTGGGCGTCACGGATCAAGTCAGCAACCTCCTGGTCGTCACGGTTTAACACGTATACAGTCTCGGCATTCAGGTGTGACGAGAGTGCGTAGAGAGCCGCACGGCTGGCGCCACCTGCTCCAATGATCAGACCGGTGAGGGGTTTGAGGCCAGCGGTTGCCGGTGCTTTTTCTAACAAGCAGCCCTTGATGCCAATCCAGTCCGTGTTCGTTCCAACGGCGCGGCGGTTGATGCCGCTGCCTTTGTAGTAGACGTTGTTGCAGGCACCTATTGCTTGCGCAACCTCGTCAACCTCATCAAGCTCTGCTATAACAGCCGTCTTGTAGGGCATCGTTACGACAAGGCCGGCAGTTTCGTCACTACGGATCAGCGCAACCAAGTCTTTCAACGCCGGGGCTTCGGTGTTGTAGAACGTCCATGGAATGCCCAGGCTCTCTGTGATGTAATTGTGCATGCTGTAGGCTATGGAGTGCTTGACACCTACACCCACAAGGTGCAATTTCAATGTTTTTTCTGTCATAATAATCAGTGGTCTCGCGAGTATCTGTCGTTATGGTGATGATGACGGCGACGACGAAGTGATGTCCGTGCGGGGAAGCTTAGTGCTCAGCTGCACTGGGGTAATTCGGATACTCAAAGAGCTATTTGAGATTCTAAGCTGTCGGTTCTGCCAGACAGATAAAGAGGAAAATAACGTTGACGTTCTCATCAAGTATCGGCATTTTGTTTAACCGTGGTCTGGAGTGGGGATCTGCAAGAAAGGGGCTAACAGGATCTTCTTTTTATGTTTGTCTCTACCTTGATTGTGACTTATACAGTTATCAAACTAAGATACGGGTCATCGGAATTGTTCACTTGATATTTTTTTTAATAATATAGACGGCTTTCACAAGATATCGTCAATATGAAGGCCACCTAGCGTGTCTTAACAATGAACATTGGCTTTAGTGCTGTCTACAAATTGATGATGAAATGCGGAACGCCTGCACAGGGATTAATTTAGATCCTTAAACGCTGCTTTTGGAGTCAAGCAACCACTTATGTGGATCTACATAGGGCCAGCAACGTTATTGATTTGACCGGTATGCGCGGCATCTCGCTTAACACAAATTGGGATATGGCTAGAACCTATGTTTTTCACAGCAGAAGTGCCTAGAAGAAACGAGAGCTGGAAACTTTGGAAGAAGCATATGCAGGAGACAAAGTTGTCACCTCAAACCGACCGCAAATTTAATGGGGGATTGGCTTAGACGACAGAGACCTAGGATGATAATAATATCCTAAATTGTCTCGTGGGGCTCTTGATTCCTGCTAGCCGCATGTCATACCTCAACATAGAGCCAGTGGGTAAATTCAGACCCGACAGCGATTTTTTTTACCAGGCATACAATGCCAGTGTGACCTGTCTTAGTATCGTATAATACAAGCTGAAATTAGCTCCATTCGATATGCGAAATAGTCTTTTATCACTGGTTTCTGCATCAATCTACAGCAGTCAAGCACTGTTATTAGTTATCTTTTGATAGGAATAGTACTTGTGCTTGTTCCGCCTGTACAACAGAAGTTTGCTACCAGTCCATATAATGGCGAACACCGCTCCAGACACTAAAGAATTCTACATCTTTGGCAACGGTATCTCCTTCAGTGTATCGCCGACTATCCACAATGCCGGCTTTGACGAACAAGGCTTGCCTTTCCGTTACTCCATCCGCGAGTCGGAGAGTATCGACGATGTTGCGTCTCTAATACGGAGCGACTGCTTCGGTGGTGCCAGCGTCACTATGCCGCATAAGTTGCACGTCCACAAGTATTGTGACCGCATCACCGACACCGCCCAGATCATCGGCGCTATTAATACTCTTGTCGTCAATCCGGACGTGCTATCTACCGAACGTATCATAGGTGACAACACTGACTGGTCTGGTCTTTACAGCTTAATTCTTGCGTACACCGCTCGTACGCCCTGCTCGCTCAAGACGGGTCTCGTCATTGGAGCAGGAGGTGCAGCACGTGCAGCACTCTACGCCCTACACCGCGCTGGTGTCGAGTCTATTCTTCTCTGGAACCGTACTGTTGATAATTCCAACAAGACAAAAGCGACTTTTGCCCCATACTTTCCAATCACAGTGGTGTCAGATCTCGATACGCTGCTCGCACAACCTGATGTGATTGTCGGCACCATCCCTGCTGATGCCACAAGAGAACAGCAATTTTCCAACTTATTCGGTCCGGCTGGCTTGTGTATCGACATGGCATACAAACCACGCAAGACGCCGCTGCTGGCTGTGGCCAAGCGCCACAAGAACTGGGAGACTATCACCGGCATCGAGGTCCTTTTGGCACAAGCTTTTGACCAGTACCAGCTATGGACGCACAAAATACCACCGAAGAAGATCATGCTTGATGCAGTCATCGAGCGCGAGATCCGTCTCGGCAACATGGCACCAGACGATCATATAGAAATTGTGGAAGCCTAGCTCGAGGCTTCAACTATAAAGCAAGTCCATAGTGCCTCGCTCTAAAGATACATTTCCGCATAGCGATATTAGATCTACAATCGTCACAAATTCTCTTATATATCTGATGCCACCATTTCTTAGATAATAGAACATTCCTCGTAGCAGGATTCAATCATTTAAACTACCATTCAATCCCATTCATTTTAGCTGCTGAGTTTGTACAAACCCGAGTGTAAGCAGATTCACATTGGCCGTACTCTTGGTTCGTAAATGGTACCGGTAAAATTCTTTCCGACTACGATTCTTAATTCAGACACATGCTTTGAAGTATTGTTGAAAAGAAAAGCCGCTATCCTTATTCAAGAGACTAAGCTCCCACGATGCCACGGAGTGCTTACAGATTGAATACGACGGCATATATCTCAAAGTAGTGGAGTAAAGAGCCTAGGAACATTCGTTCCTCGCAGAAGTGTCGCTCAATTAAATCATCTTGTCCCCACTGTTCTCTGCTGTGTCCTCTCATATTGAAAGTCGTACAGTAATTTTTTGGGACAGGCGATTTTTTCACCACAGACCAATAGCGGTTGTGCTCGGTGAGCTAGCGTGTAGGCGGTTAAAGTCATCGTGCTGACCACCTGGAGATGATGACCCACTCTCCACCTCCACAAAACCCCAGATTTTTCAATTCATTCTGTGGATGGAAACAGCCAGTGACAGTATTCGATTTGCTGCTTCTCTAATCACTGACCATTCCATCTTCTGCTATATATTCGGCTAGAATCCTCTTGTCTTCCCTTGCACGTCTTCTTCACACCTAGGCCCCTTTCCTCTTTTCTAGATTCAGTTTTGCTTCATCCTTTCCTGGCAGTATATTTGATTTCCGAGCGAAGTGCTGCACTTTCTACTTCCTATTTCCTTGTTGATGTCCTTTCAAAATGCCTTCTCTCACCCGCATGCAGGACAATTCCGCCTACCCGGCACCCGAGGCCGTGTATAACTGGAGGCCATATTTTCTAGCCATCTCGGCGGCTATGGGTTCAGCCATGTTTGGCTATGACTCAGCCTTCATTGGCGGCACTCTCACTCTGCCTTCGTTTGAATCGCGATTTGGTCTGACCAGCAGTAAGACAACAGAGCTCAGTGCCAACATCGTCAGCACTTTCCAGGCTGGCTGCTTTTTTGGAGCCATTTTTGTCTACTACTTTTCAGAGCGCTTCGGTCGTCGTATCTGCCTAATGTTCTGCGGAGCTCTCTTTGATGTGGGCGCCATTCTGCAGATTGCTTCGAGTGGCCGTGTTGGTATGATTTATGGCGGCCGAGTTCTTACAGGTAAAACAAATACCTTTCCATTGCCTTTTTCCCCAACCTGGCTTGTTCTACTTTTACTTTTCATACACGCTAACGAGGCAGGTCTTGCTGTTGGATCTTCCTCACTGATGGTCCCCCAATACATCTCTGAATGGGCACCACCAGCCATTCGCGGTCGTCTCGTCGGCATTTTTGAGATCATCATTCAATTAGCACAAGTTATCGGCTTCTGGGTTAATTACGGAGTCAACGAGCACATTTCACCCACATCAGACACCCAGTGGCACATTCCGTTTAGCTTGCAGCTGTTGCCAGGCACGTTGTTGGTGCTCATGATGTCCATGCAACCGGAGTCACCCCGTTGGCTCATCAAGGTGAACCGCAAAGAGGTGGCTAAGAAGAATTTATGCCGCATTCGCAATTTACCCGCAGAAGACTCTTATATAGCCTGGGAGATTGATGCGATTCAGGAGCAGTTGAACCGTGAGGCCGAGGCTGGCGCGGACAAGTCGCTGCTGGGGAAGCTTCGGGAGGTCTTCTCACCTAATATTCGGTACCGCTTGTTCCTTGGTATGGCCCTGATGATGTTGCAGAATCTGTCAGGCATCAACGCCATCAATTACTACTCCCCGACCATCTTCAAGTCCATCGGTTTCACCGGCACGAGTGTCGGCCTGCTGGCAACGGGAATCTTCGGTATTGTAAAGTCCGTTTCAACAGCAATCTTTATGATCTTCTTTGTTGATCGGCTTGGGCGCCGCCGGGCGACACTGATTGGGTCGTGTGGTACGTTGGTACCCATGTTCTACTTGGCCGCGTACACCAAGATTTCCGGCTCGTTTGGCGGTACCGCGCCCAAGGACGGCGGTGCTTATGTGGCGATTGTCATGATTTATCTGTTTTCCGTTTTTTACGCCATGTCATGGAACGGTATCCCATGGATTTTCTGGTAAGAGATCAATCTATTATTCATTTTGCTTCCGTCATGATTCTAGACCTAGTTCTGCTTCTATGCATGAACTTTTCTTGGTCATTATTTCGTTGACCTTCACTGCCATGACACGTTTTCTATTACTCGCTAACAAGCCAGTGCTGAGGTATTCCCAACGGCCATTCGCTCCGTATGCCTCGTGTTCACAACATGCGTGCAGTGGCTTGGCCAATTTATCATTGTATACTCGAATCCGTACATGATGAAGAACATCACATATGGAACCTACCTTTTCTTCGGCTCATCTCTCGTGATTTCGATTTCCATTGTCTACTTCCTCATGCCTGAAACCAAGGGCTTCTCTATGGAGGAGATGGACGTGCTGTTTAGCAGAACAGGTTCTGCGCGCCAGATGCGCCAATCTGCTGAGATCATCATCTCTGAGCAGCGCGAGGCTGGCCGGATTGTGGCAGATGAGAAGAGCCAAACAGAGGGGGTAGAGCAACAAGAAACTGTGTAAGAAAAAGCAATCAGAAATAGTTTTTATTCTGACTTGTTCAGTTTATAACCTAGCTGCTGATATACTCTTCACTACTTTGATTTGCTCTAAATAAATTAACTGGTAGTATATCTCATCTACAACAGCCCCATATAAACACGAATATTGTCATAAGAATTTTCTAATTTAACAGATTCCTGTTCTGCTCCTACTTCAACCTGCCTAGCGGATGGTATTGCTCCTGCTTCGACATGCTTAGCGGGGGGTGCCTTAGGGTATTCCTGCAGCACAGCCGTAGAGCCTTGCTTTTGATAAAACCTAAAAGAGCAATTTTTAGTGAATCCTCTATATATACGAAAGCCAGCCTCGGCTTACGCCTTACCCCCCTTATGTGACATCCTGCGGAATGCTCTAGGTTGCCTCCCACTGCCTCCTTTATACGACAGCTTCTCTTGCACGTACATTCATACGTCATACTTCAAAATTATCTTAATCGTGATCATTCTACAGCCTCTTATTATGTCCACTTTCTGGAAAACATAATTATATATAGGTTCCTGCAACGGTTGAATCATTACCTTCTGCCTAGGGCTCTATCCTGGTAAGGAGTAAGTGTTTTATATGTCTCTGCTCTTCTAGATATCACATCGTGCTGAAACCTGAGCTCAGCGCTTCTAAGTCGAAGGCGGTAACGTTTGCTCGGATGCTGGTTCCAGTGTCCAGATGCTCATTCTACCATCTTGCAAGACCGGCAACTAATAGCTAGCACCATACCGACTGCGTAGATGCGACTCTACCTGTACTGGTTCATATAGTGGCTTGTCGCCTGGCTCTAGGCAAGTCGGGATGCACTCGATGATCTGGTCTAGCAGACCCTCGTTGAAGAACGCAATACTGTAGCGATCCTTGTCGCTGATAGGTGAGATAACCCTGTGCAAAGTTGATGTGTATTTATTGTTGGTCCACCGCTCTAATGTCGCTGTAAGCATTTTGATCTTGTAGACTATACATCTAGAAAAGGCAGCTAATCAGTCAGTCTTGCAGGGAAACTTGCCCATCATGTCGCCAATGTTGACGACAAATGCGTCTTTGACCGGGTGAACGGGGTGCCACGTCTGGGTCGGCCTGTGAAAGACTTCTAGTCCGCCCACTGGCAGGGGGTTAGTCCAAACTCGGACGGCCAAGGAAATAGAGATGTAGCCGGCTTGTCTGGGATAAGGATTCGCTCTTACAGTCGTCTTGCAGCAGCAGGGTCAGCGCACCAAAATCTGTATGTGCGCCGATGCCTCGAGACTTCTCCGCCGCTTCTTTGGTCGTCGGCGGATACCTATGCGCCCTGCACAGCGCCACAGCTAGATGCCATGTCAACCGCCCCGTTGCCTTCCGTCGCCCGCACCGCCTCGGCACACTCACAGTCTTTGCTCCCCGCAAAGGCGTCAAAGTACGTCTCCTCCAAGCCTAGGCTTAGCGCCATCAGCCGAAACATGGTCGTGCTCAGCGCCCGCAGCGTCTCGAAATACTCCATCATGGTGGCCTGGAACCCCGGGCACGCGTCCTCGTCCGGCCACTGGTTGGCACCCTGTAGGAAGCGCGCCGCCTCGCCCGCGCCGAGCTCTGCGCCGACCATGAACCCCTCCTTGCAGTCGGTAAAGCCGGCCTCGAGCGTCTGGTCGCCGACGGCTTCATAGCCGCGCAGGCCGTTGGGCGAGTTGCCGCGGTGCAGCGCGCTCTTCTGGGAGGGCGGCAGACCGTAGAAGGCGGCGACGCGCTCAAAGACGCGGGCGCGCAGGGCCGGCGAGACGCCGTGGCCTACTACCTGGAAGAAGCCTGGCGCGTGGGCGGCCGCGTGCAGCTGGGCCGCGATGGCAGCCGTCTGGGCGGTGTCGCCGGCTACGTAGCCCGATATGTCCACCACGGGGATGGCCAGGGCCAGGGCAGGGGTCTCGGTCGCGAGGATACCCATTTTGGAGACGATGGAGGAAGATGCAGATCTGCAAGGGTTCTATCAAGAGCGTCGCAGTTCCTCTTGCGCGCCAGGTGGGCGATGCATCCACGCTAAGTGATATACATTGGCACACCGTGGTGGCTTCACGGAAATCGAAAAAGGCGAAATATCTCTTATCATTGGCAGCTTATGGCCCATGTCATCAAGCACATGGTGGTGTGATCGGCGATGTCCGCCGGATATGGTCTTGGACTTTATCTCTGCCTAGCCCAGACAGTAAGATTCCCCGCTAATACTAGGTCCCCAAGAACTAGGGGTTCGACCACGGCACTTGTGAAGAACCTCGTACCAACCATATCTCTGAGATCTCAAAATGATAAGCTATCGGGGCCATGGACTGGTGGAAGATTATGCAAATTCAATTCTGGGCGATAAGCGGTCTGCAAGCGGCCAGGCCAGTCCAGTGACTATGCTACCATGCGAGTTGCTGCCAGCTCAATTTTCCTATTTTATGTCAAATTGTAAGTCGCGCCCTGCCCGTTTCTTCTTCTCTTGCCACTGAATCGAATTGTCGTGCGTATATCTAGCTCACAATGGCGGTGGCTATTCGCCAGCGCTTTGCCGAAGCGAAGCAGGACCTTAAGAAAAAGTCCAAGATCCAGGGATGGGTTCTTCCCAAACAAGAGTCTAGCTGGGCTCCTCCAGGAACATGGACGAACCTCGATCTGGACGTGACGCCGCTTGCTCGTCGCACGTGGACGAGCCTGACGATTCTTGGGTACTGGATTAGCGATATTATCAGCATCCAGAGCTGGGAGACGGGCAGCACCATCTTGGCTGTCGGGTTGACATGGTAAGGACATATTCAGCGCCATCTAGGCCAATGCGCGGCCATGTGCTGACGAGCGCCCCCTCAGGCGCGAGGCCGTCTTGAGCATCATCCTAGGCTCTTCCGTGATGGCGGTGCCCATGGCTCTCAACGGCTACACGGGCGCCAAGACGCACGTCCCGTTCCCGGTGCTGGCGCGCGCGTCCTTTGGCTACCAGTTCTCCAAATTCCCGGTCATTGTACGCTTCATCACCTGCCTCTTCTGGCACAGCATCACCAACTTTCTCGCCGTCGCGCCCACGACGCAGGTGATCCGCGCCATCTGGCCCAGCTACCGCAACCTGCCGAATCACATCCCAGAGAGCGTCGGCATCACCACGCAGCAGATGGTCTCGTACTTTGTCATCTGGTGCATCCAGTTCCCGCTGCTGCTGATCCCGCCGCACAAGCTGCGCTGGCTGTTCGTGGTTAAGGTCGTCATGACCACCGCCACGATCGTGGGCATGACCATCTGGATCTGCGTGCGGGCGGGCGGCAGCGGCAGCATCTGGGACCAGCGGCCGACCGTGGCCGGCAGCACCAAGAGCTGGCTCATCATGTGGAGTCTCAACAGCTGCACGGCCAGCTGGAGCACGGTCGGCACTAACATCCCCGACTTTACGCGCTACATGACCAAGCCGACGGCGTCGCTCAGCCAGGCCGTCTGGTTCCCGCTCGTCTGCAGCTGGATCGCCATCATTGGCATCGTCGTCACCTCGGCATCCGGCGTGGTCTTTGGCGAGTACCTGTGGGACCCCATCTCCATCATCGACACGTGGGAGGGCCCCGCGGGCCGCGCCGCCGCCTTCTTCGCCGGCGTCAGCTGGTGCATCGCACAGCTGTGCGTCAACATCTCGGCCACAGTCATCTCGGGCGCCAACGACATGGCTAGCCTGTTTCCCAAGTGGATCAACATCC
Source organism: Hawksworthiomyces lignivorus (assembly GCA_002917075.1). Lineage (NCBI taxonomy): Eukaryota > Fungi > Ascomycota > Sordariomycetes > Ophiostomatales > Ophiostomataceae > Hawksworthiomyces > Hawksworthiomyces lignivorus. Next base: position 28,567 of record NTMA01000003.1, on the reverse strand, counting down.
GCCGCGGCGCCATCGTCATGACCCTAATTGGCGGCTGGGTCATGGTCCCCTGGAAGATCCTACACTCGGCAAGCAGCCTGCTCAGCTTCATGAACTCGCTGGGCGTCTTCTTGAGCCCTATCATGGTGCGCGCGTCTGCCAAAGGGGGCCTCCCTCCCTCCCTCCCCCCCTTTCTTTCCCCTACCCCCACACCTCTCCTCTCCGCAGACGAATGCGCTGACAACTTCTTTGCACAGGCGGTCCTGATCACCGACTTCTTCCTCGTTAAGCGCCAGGCCATCGACATCCCTGCGCTGTACCGGCCGCACGGGCGGTACGCGTACTGGCATGGGGTCAATCTTCGCGCGCTCGCGGCCATGACCGCCTCCGTCGCGCCGCAGCTGCCTGGCCTCGCAAACGCCGTGAACCCAAAGCTGGACATTGGCGGTGCTATCTACATCAGTGACCTCAACTGGTACTACGGCTTTTTCTCGTGTGCTCTGGTGTATGTGGGCCTCAGCAAGCTGCTGCCAGCCAAGGAGTCGCTCGTGCCGATGCTCATCGAGTCGCCGGAACAGACGGTCGAAGGGACCGAGCAGGTCGACGAGAAGAAATTCGGGGACGAGATCAACGAAAAAGAGCTGCATGAGTCTTAATGTGTGATAGACCTTGATTTATAAGACATCCGGTTCCTACATATTGATTTAATGTCTATTCTGGTTGGATCCATAAGGCCAAGGAATCTATGCTACGGCTACAGTATCTAGAGAATTAGAGCATTTTACGCCACCCTTACCGGGAACTGACACTACCTGCAACGGCTGTGGATTTGATAAATCTGTCGCCATCGTATCAGTTTGGAAACATGAATTTTCCGATGCTGCCACGAGCCGCGAGATGATGTGCATAATGTAAATGTATAACGTCAAGTCATATGCGTCATTCTTTCAACTACCTAAGGCACTCTATGTCACAGAAACCATGTGGCATTGACACCTTTCAATGACAACCATTTTTGGACGATGAAGAATACAACAAATCGCCAAAGAATCAGCTAGTCTGAAAGTGTTAATGCTAGATGATGTAGATAACGCATGTCATCTTGCTTGTGAACTTTGGGAGTGTGCCATCTCATCCAAGCATGTCGCCATCGTTGATGCGTACCGGTATCGGGCTCTTGCCAAATATTAGACATATATCGCTATATAATTGGTTTGACTCTTGCGGTTAGTCCAATTCCATACCATATAAGATCGCGGGAACTAGTCATCAATCATACACCCGGCGGGATCAGTTGATCTGCTTGTCCTTCTCATCGACTGTATGATTCAGTAGGCGACTATGGCCGTTAGCAAGCCCAAGCAGCTGAATCTAGCTGCCTTCATCTACTCGGGCCAGGCCTCGCAGATCTGGCGGCACCTAGACATCCACGCCCACGAGAGCCTCGACGTCGACTACTACATTGACTATGCGCAAGTCGCAGAAAAGGCCAAGTTCGACACGCTGTTTCTGGCCGACGGCGCCTCGTTTCCCCTGGGGCCGTTGGCCCAGAACTTTTGGAGCGTGAGCGCCTTTGAGCCGGCCACGCTCTTCTCGGCCATTGCGACACAGACAAAGCACATTAGCCTCGTGTACACGGCCAGCGAGAGCGACAACGAGCCGACCCACGTGGCGCGCCAGCTGGCCAGCTTGGACCACATCAGCTGCGGCCGCGCCGGCTGGAACGTGGTGACTACGCTGGGGCCAGGCTCGCCGAATCTGCGCGTGCCATCTGAGGAAGCCCGTGATAACACAGCCAAGTACGCACGGGCCCGGTCGTTTCTCAGCGCCGTGACGGCGCTCTGGGACAGCTTCGAGGACGACGCGCTGCTGCGGGACAAGGTGAGCGGCATCTACGCCGACGTCAGCAAGATCCACGCGCCCAGCATCGACGACGGCCTATACCGCGTGGAGCAGCCGCTGCGCGTCGAGCGGCCCATCTAGGGGTACCCCGTCATTGCCCAGGCTGGCACGTCGGCCGACCTCTTCTACTGCGCCAGCTACTCCATCGCCGACGGCCAGAATACGTTCCGCGCCCTCAAGGCGGCCGCCGCCGACGCCGGCCGCAACCCAGACCACCTCGTCATCCTCACGGGCATCGCCGTCGTGTGGGGCGCGACGCAGGAGGAGGCCAAGCGCAAGCTGCGCGACGTCTCGTCGCTCTGGCCCATCGATGTGGCCGTCTCCAACCTGGGCATCGAATTCGGCGATGCCGACCTGGACGATCCCTTTCCCGATGATTACACGGTCGGCACCTCGTCACAGCGGGGCATGGGCTCCCACGGCCGCGCGGCGGCTATTGCCTCGTTTGCCCGCGCCAACCACCTGACCATCCGCCAGACGGCGGAGCGCTGCTCTATCGGCCTGGGCCACCGGCCCTTGGTCGGCACGACACAGTCCATCGCCGACGATCTGCAGGCCTGGCTCGAGGCCGAGGCCACGGACGGGTTTGCCGTCATCCAGCCGCTGCTCATAGACGGCCTGCACGACTTTAGCAACCACGTCATCCCCGAGCTGGTGCGCCGGGGCCTGTTCCGGTCCAAGTACGAAGGGAAGACGCTGCGGGAGAATTTGCACGTTCCGCGGCCAGCCAATCGCCACGTCGCCAAGTCGTGATCCGTGCTGGGAGAGAGGGATCTCAATATGGTCAACACGCAAATGTGCAACTAAAAGCCAAACTACAAACTGAAATTACGTCACTGCAATTGTGTTTCTCTTTTATCAGCTATTTCGATGGTATGCATTTGCTAATGAAAACGAAACGGTAGATCAAAAGTAACCACATTGTGCAGCTATCTTTTGTGATATGCCCTCTTCGATTTCTTTGTAAACACAGTAACTGAGACTGAAAAATAAGTAGACGATGTGGTCGCGGCTGCACTACATGATAACAGGCAGCAAGAGCAGGCTTTCTGTCGTCTATACTGATCAGGTATGTAGATTTGGGGCACATACGGACTGATGCATACGGGACTAATGTGTTCGGATTGGGAGAAGGCTGGTTTGTATTCTAGATATCCGTTGGTGTGGACAGAATGGAAGCATGCCCCAATGCTATACTTTGCTACCCAATACAGCACACTACCATACTACCACCATCGCTGGTTCTTCAGCGTCTCGTCGTTGACGATGTCAATGTCATCTTCTAGGCTGTGCTCGCGGCCCTCCTCCTTCTTTTGCAGAATTTCCTGCCGCTACAGAAGTACTCGTGATTCCACTTTCCGAGTCAGCCACCATGAATAGAGGGTGGAGATGAAACCGGACGCAACCATGCACATGCACTGGACAAAACTGTTTTTGTAGCCATCGCCCTTCCACCGAGACTGGAAAAACTGCGGGCTGACGACGGATGAGATGTTTGAGATCGAGCTCTGCAGGCCCATGGCGAAAGACGCGCCCGTGGCCCCGCTGAGGTATCCGGCTCGCCAAGACAAGTAGGGAGGGTAGAAGGCAATGGTGAAGAAACCGCCCAAGATGCAAGCAGCATACTTTCCGTTGGTGTTCAGAGTGATGAGTATGAGGTAGGACAGCAGCGAGCCAAGGATCAAGATTCTTCAAAAAGGGTCAGTCTTACAGTTGCGGGGCGGGACGTGGGAGAAGAGCACAGGAAGAAAAGGGCCATCTACTCACATGCAATACAGGGGCCGCCAGACGTATCCACGCCCAATGAACCACGCGCTGAAAATGACGCCGATGACGCCCGCCGCCACTGGTGGAATATTGAGCAGCTGGTTGGCCGGCAACCCGACAAAACCAAAGTCGGTGATGATAGTGGGGAGGTACCAGTTGTAGCCGGCGAGACTCAGGTTCATGGAGAGTTGAATGATGGTGAAGCCCCAGATGACGGGGCACTTGAAGGTGCTCCAAGCCTCTTTGCCGTCGAAGTTGTCGTCGCTCGTCGTGGGCGTGTTGAGCGGCAGGCGAGCCTCGATATAGTCTTGCTCGCGCTGCGTCAGCCACGAACCACTGCGCTGCGACTTGGGGAAGTCTGGCAGGATCCAAAAGATCAAGCCGCCCAGCAGGATGGTGCAATCGCCCTCGATGCTAAACACCCAGCGCCATGCGCTGAGTCCTCGTATCCCGTCCATGTAGCTGATGCCGTAGCACAGCAGAGATCCCACGATGCCCGAGAGCTGGGAGATGCCAAAGAACCACATCTTGGGGCGGCCAAACTCGTCTGTGCGGTACCAATAAGAGAGAGTGGTGATGACGCCAGGAAACATGCCAGCCTCAAAGAGACTGGGTTTGTATTTATCAGCCTTTCTCTCCACTGGTTTGGACCGTGAGAAGGAGCGCTCATCTAACGAGGAAACGACAGGCATACATCTGGCCCTTTGTCCTCACGGCACCTAAACAAGCAGTGGCAATTCCCCATGACAGAAAAATTCTTGACTGCCAGGTGTGAGGAGTGAAGTACTTGATGACAAGCGTGCTGGGAAATTCAAAGATGGTGTATGGAATCTAGCCGGTCAGTGAGACTTACATTCCAAAAAAAAGAAAAAGAAAAAGAAAAAAAAACTACGAAAGAAACCATAGAAGCATGATGGATATTCGTTTACACCGTAAATAGACGCCACCCAGTTGCATTGATTCGCAGTCATGCTGAGCTCTGTCAAGATGTTGCTAGGCTTTCTAACCTGCAACAATTTCAACAAAGAGGCGTTTGAATTGTCAATCTATCACGCGGTTAGATCCCGATGTCTCTGAACGAGATGGATTGCTGAGCTTACGTTCTTGACCATAAACATAAAGCCGATCAGAAGAAGGAAGCGATAGTCAACCTTCCGCATGATGGCCTCACCCTCTTCCTTTGAAAATGTCGATAGGAAAGCGGCCCTGGCGTCTGGATCATCCCGTAACTTTGTTTTCGTGGTCTCCATGAGCGTCTCAACTACGGTATTCTTGATAGTGGTGAGGCACCCCCTTCGTCACTGCTACGAGTGGCGGGAGAATCTTGAGCCGACATTGCGGGAGTTGGTGTACACAGGACTATTCTGCTATTCCTGACACACAGAGAGCCTTCAATAACTGGAACACAAATTGGCACTACAGTTACTTTTTCTCTAAGCATTTACATAGTGTTCCGGCAAACTACTCGACAACCCCTCTCATATATACTGCATGACAAGGTGGCACCCGCATCCACGAACCATGACCGCGAAATAGTCGTTCTACACAGTATACCTGGGAATGATACAATACTCTGGAGTTGCAGGAACGCGAAAGACGTGATTCTTTTAACTCCGTGACTTTAACAAATCATATGCCTCAAAATTCGTGCAATCAAGGATACGATGGCAATACAACTTGCATTGTGGGGATGTGACAAGGTTGACAACCCGTTGAAGCATCTCAGATCAGAAAGATCCGGTACTGGCTGCCAATTGGTTCTCGTTTTTCTTCAATGAAGAAAAGAAATAAAAGAGAGAAAAGAACAAAATACTGTAGATTTACTCGAAAAGGTTGTCAACTGGCTCGGCATAAATGCCAAATATGCCGAGGCTCGCATGACTTGGCACACTCCACAGGTGTGAACTAGTCCAAGGCTGGCTCCTTATCGGTTGTGCCTTTGGCCCAGATTCTTGTACCATCTCAACTGCAGCAATTTTTGGTGCTATCCAACTTGCGCGTTAAAGCTATTATAAGCGAGCTTTCCGCTACTCATAGCGCTGTGGCCTTCATGGACGGCTCTGCATGATCTAGGAGCTCCCCCATCCGGCCAGTCAATCTACGAGAAGGTGTGGCACTGCCACATCTCATTGAACTGTAAACATGGCTGTTGACACAGACTTCGCTATCATTCCTCTATCGCTTGCTTTAACTGCCTGATGATGAGTGTCATCTGTTACGGATGAGCCTACGGCTACTTATTCCCCCTAATATCAGTGCTAGGCAATATATTGAGCATAAGCCCCCCCGAAAGCCGTCTTTCTCCTTGCGAGCACAAGTGTTCGCGAAGCACCGCTTGTACACAGCGTACGCCGCTACTCTTCCACGGCCAGCCCGTTCTGTCTGCTCAGGAGATCCCGCTCGGCCTTTGTAGCAGGCTCTTTGGGCAGCAGTTTGAAAATAAAAGGCATGACCAGGCAGAGGACGGCAGCCGCGCCCGAGAAGGCGGCCACGCTGGCGAAGCCCTTTGTGTACTTTGGCGCGTCGGAACTCGGCCAGAGATAGCTGCCGTAGATGATGGAAAGGTTGCCGCACGAGTTGACAAAGGCGAGTACGACGGACCGCTTCTGGTTGGGCAGGGGGATGACCTCGGAGCACCAGGTGAAGATGAGCACGACGGCCGTGTACAGGCCGGCGATGATGAAGCAGAGCATGACGTACTGCACGACGCCGTTGTCGACGCCGACGCAGACCATGCAGCAGACAAACGTGAGCGCCAGGGCAAAGATGTTGTGCCAGCGGCGGTCCTTGGTCCAGTCGGACGTCAGGCAGAGCACCAGCATGCACACGGCGCCCACGGCCCAGATGGGGACCGTCATCCACTGGGCCGACACGGACGTGTAGCCCATCTTCTTGAGGATGGTGGGGATAAAGTACGAGATGGTAGTCGAGCCGCAGTCCAGCACGTAGAGCACCATGAACAGCCAGCTCCGCACATCGCAGATGCACGCCTTGAAGGCCTGCAGCGCCGTCATCTGCCCCACGTCCACCGCCACGTTGGCCTGACGGTCGTGCAGCACGCGCACGTAGGCTAGCGTGCGCTCCTCAGGCGAGAAGCGCTTGGTATTGAGCGGGTAGTCGACGAGCAGGACGAAGAAGGTGAGGGCAAAGAAGACGGTCATGACTCCTTCGATCAGCAGCAGCCAGCGCCAGCCAGCCACGCCGCGCGCGCCATCGAGCTGCCCGATGATGGCGCCGGCTAGGATGCCTCCGAGGGCGGGCGAGATGCAGCTTGACGTAAAAAAGATGCACAGGCGCTTCCCTAACAGCACGGCAATCTGCATTAGCATCATCAGAGACTCTCTAGAATCGCAAACACAGCGGCAAGGGGGTCCATACCGAGCTCTGCCTTCTTGTACCAGCAGGTAAGCAGATAGATCATGCCGGGGAACAGACCGGCCTCGATGCATCCGAGGAAGAAGCGGCCAGCCAAGAAACCGGAGGCCTTCTTGGACTGCGACATGGCGGCGACGATGACGCCCCAGATGGTCATCAACGTCGAGATGTAGACGGACGGGCGGAACTTGGGCATCATGAGATTGGAGGGGATCTCAAAGAGGAAAAAGCCCACGAAGAAGACGGAAATCAGCAGAGAATACTCTACAGGTAGCTGTGATTAGTGGCAGCGACCTTGAGCTTGTATTTTTTAAGTATGAAACTATACGCACTGTTGCTCGAGAGGCCCAGATCCTCGCTCATCCCGGCAGCATTGGCGTTTGACTAAGGTTCAGAAGTGTCAGCATTTTTTTTTTTTTTTTGGCTCCAGACGCACGCCGTGTATCTTGACAAGATACGTACAATATTGCCACGATCAAGATACGCAAGAATGTAGATCCACCAGAGGCAGGGAAGAAGCATAAAGTCCAGCTTGCGGACCAGGCGCTTCTCCAAGTCCGAGCCTGGAACATACTGCTCAAGAGCAAGAGCGCGCTCCGTGTCTTCCTCACTCAGGCCGAGGGCCACCTTCTGGACTTGACCCAGCTCCATGTCCCCGCCATGGCTGTCGACGGGGACTGGGGTGGCAATCTTCTCGATCGTTACCTCTGCCATTAGATCACAGCGTGTATGAGTATGAAATAGGGAAGGGAGCAATGTCTTAGTATGAAGAGAAGAGGGGATGCAAGAGGACGAGAAAATAGAAGAGAGGCGGCCAAATGCAAGCCAAGATTTGGATCGTGGTGTTGTTCCTCTACATATGTTATACGTCTCCTCGGGGGGAAGAGATGGAACCCGGGTTTGAATATCTGCCCTCTGGTTGGCGGTGATTTTGGTCTCGATGGATATCTTTGGCTCAGCAGACCCCTGTTATCTGCACTAGAGACGCCTCGAAGAGGGCGGTATCAACCCCAGGTTTTCGTATCTGGGGTGGAGCTAATACCTGAGAAACGGCTGCATCATTACGCATCGACAGCCTGGAGAACCGTAATTCCCACAGAAAAACACATCAGAAAAATTATAGCGTTATCGGCTAGGATAAAAAAGGCGAGAGTACTTTGACACATAGATAGATACAGTAGCTTCGTACCCCAGAGCGAAACCAGTGCGTCCACTAGTGTAATCGCAGGATTTCTTCGGCGCGAGAAACCTTAGCGGCGGTCGAAAGGTGGATATCGGAGTTCAAAACTCGGGAATAAAACTATCAACTACCGAAAGCTCGGCGTCGTCCTAAGTCTTGCAAAAACCACGTGTGGCTCTGCTCTGCGGGCTTCACCGGATTTGTGATGCAGAAGCACACTTGTCACAGCAGTCTCTTAAGAACAGGGACCGCTGCTTAGATTGGTCTGAGCCTCGTCCTTTCAGCGCTGTTATCTGGTTCACCAGCAGCCGTGTCTCCCTGTTTTCTCTCTGTCCCCGTCGTCTGCAATCTCAATCTAGCTAGCTCCTTTGGTGAAAGCCTCATCCATTCTTGGAGTTCCCAACCCTTTCCCTCCCTTCCTCCCCTGTCTTCCGTCACACCAAGCATCACACACTCCATTCTAATCAACATGTCACCAACATCAGACAACAGCAAGCCCATGACAGCCGCAGCTGTGCGGACCACAATTGTCCGCCAGCTCACACAGGACCCGGAGCTGCCTAAGCCCAACCCCACCACGTCTCTCTGGCAGGTACCAGGAAACGTCGCAGTCGCCAACGTGCAGTCCCCCACGCTTCCAGAAAAAGTAGACTATGTGATCATCGGATCTGGGATCGCTGCATGCGGCGTGGCCCGGAGCCTCCTCAGCAATCCCGCATCGGGGACAAAGACGGTGTTGGTCTTGGAAGCTCGTTCTCTCTGCAGCGGTGCCACGGGCCGAAACGGCGGCCAGCTCACCCGGTTGCCGCCGACGCGGCATACGTTTATGGTAGAGAATTTCGGCCTCACCGAGGCGAACAAGATCATGCGCCTCACCGTCAATGGCCTGCGCGAGATGTTTGACGTCGCTGAGAACAGCGGCCCCGAGTTCAAAGAATTCACCAGGGTGCAGCGGTTGGAAAAGTTCTTTGCCTATTTTGACCATGACTCATGGGAGGAGACCAAGGCGGCGCTCAAGCTGTACGAGGAAGAAGTCCCAGAAGACCGTGGCGCATATCAGCTAGTGTCCAAAGAGGAGACAGCCGATGTAAGTAATTTCACTCCCGTAGACAAATCGTGGGGAGTGGTTGCGTCTAACTCGCCGTCTTCCTCGCAGAAATACAATCTGAAGGGGGCCTACGGCGGTCTCAAGCTAGCGGCCGGGACCGTGTCTCCGTACAATCTCGTCACGGGCTTGTTTCAGAAGCTTCTGAGCAGGTATGCTGGCCGGCTCGCCATCGAGACCGGCACGCCTGCCATCGCCATCCAGCACGACGCCGCCACAGACGCCGCTTTCCCGTACAGTATCAAGACGCCGCGCGGCCTGATCCGGGCTGCCAACATCGTCCACTGCACAAACGGCCACACGGGCCACCTGCTGCCTCGCCTCCGGGGCGTCATGTATCCGCGCCGCGGGACCATGTCGGTGCAGGGTCCGGGACCGCGGTTCCCCAAGATGAGCGACAAGCAGTCCTGGTCCTTCTACTTCAGCCCCTCCTTCGACCCCGCGACGCGGGCGGTCGAGACGGGCCGGTACTACGCCTTCAACCACAGCGACACGGGCGACCTGTGGGTCGGCGGCGACAAAGACAGCATCGACGGGTTCATCACCAGCGACGACACCGCCGTCGACGTGCACGCCGACGCGGCCATCCGCGCACTAGTACCCAAGCTCTTCAGCAGTCGCTGGGTCAACCCGCGCCCGGCCGTCCGCGGCGTCTGGTCCGGCATCATGTGCTACACCGCCGACCACCTGCCGTTTGTCGGCCGCGTTCCCGTCAGCGTGACCGGCCGCGCCGGCAGCGGCGAGTGGATCGCCGCCGGCTGGAACACGTACGGCATGACCAACGGCCTGATCTGCGGCGACGCGCTGGGCAAGATGATGCTGGGCGAAGACGTCAGCGCGTGGTTCCCGGAGGCGTACCGGATCACAGAGAAGCGGCTGAGCGGCGAGCGGTTCAAGCTGAAATCCGTCGTGCACGACTATTTCCACAGAATTGGAGCCGGCCATGTTCTATCGAAGCTGTAGAGCTGGGTTCCCCCTCGTCGAAGTCTTAATCATAGCTCCCCCTAAAACGTATTTAAATCTGTAATATATTAAAATATTGAAACCTTTCTGGAGAAGCAACCGAGCTGTATGGCCCATGGATGTTCCGATTGGCCCGCATGAAATTGATCTATGTTGCCGTTCCTCAGTATTTGCGTGCAGCAGTGAGACCGTACGGCCAAGGGACCAACCCGTCCGTATGGTGATAATTAACAGTCATATGGGTCACCAGGAGAAATTTAGAACCCAGAATGTTTACTGAGGCAATATCTGACAGAGAGACCCATCGGATGCTCATTTAAAATGTTTTCATATACTAATTATACAAGACAAGTGGTCGCAGAGTGTGCGTCAGCAGCCCAGAATCTCCCAATATATCATGCTCTAAGATTCTAGCCTAGAGCATGTTGGATGGATAATAAACGCTATCAAGAGATGTGAATCCTTCCTTGATAGTCCTCGGAGAGATGAAGCGGCTGAGCAGCCCGGCCGTGCCAGCCTTGTCATTTGTCCCACTACCACGCGAACCACCGAACGGTTGGTGCCCGGGCATAGCTCCGGTGCATTGGTCACTGTGTACAACGGGTCAGAACTTTGTTCTTTCTTTTGCATTTCGAGATGGGTCTCTTACTTGATGTAAAAGTTGCCAGCTGAGAATCTCAGCTCCTCTGTGGCCTCCACAATGGCTGCTCTGTCTCTTGCGAAGATGGCCCCGGTTAGGGCATACTCGGTTGTTTCGTCAATGAGCTCGTAGAGCTTGGGACCAAAGTCGCTGTCGTCATAGACGTATATGCAGACAAAGGGCCCAAAAACTTCTTCGCTCATGAACCGGGACTTCGGGTCCGATGTCTCGATGATGGTAGGCCGGATATAATAGCCAGTCGAGTCGTCGCATTCTCCCCCAGCGAGGAGCTCGATCTGGGGGTCAGCCTTAGCCTCCGCCACGTATTTTGAGACTCGATCAAACGCGGAGCGGCTGATGACGGGACCGACGAAATCAGTCATGGTGCTGCCCATAGTCAAGGCATCTGCCTCCTTGACCATGATGGTCTTGAACTCGTCTGCGACAGAGCGGCTGACGTAGATCCGAGACAATGCGCTGCATTTCTGCCCTTGGTACTCAAACGCGGCGCGTACGGACTTCAGAGCCGCCGTTCTGAGGTCTGCCGTCGGATGAATGAGATGGAAGTTCTTGCCGCCTGTTTCGCCAACTATGCGAGGATATGATTTCCAGAAATCCATCTTGGCGCCAATCCTAGCAGCCAGCTTCCGGAACACGGCAGTACTTCCTGTGAAGTGAAGGCCCCCAAAGTCGCTGCTCTTGTAAACCTCCTCCGTGACGAGATCGGCGTCGCCGGGAAGGAATTGCAGCACGCCCTTGGGGAGGCCCGCCTCAATCATGATATGGTTAAACAGCCAGCTGGAGTAGATGGCCCCCGGACTGGGCTTCCAGATCACGACATTTCCCGTGATGATAGGAGCAAGAACAAGATTCACTGCAAGCGCTGTGAAGTTGAACGGGGAGATGGAATAGACAAAGCCGTCGATGGGACGAACCTCGGAGCGACTGCAAGCAAAACACGTCAGCACGGGAATTCCCAATTCGCAGGGACCACAGCATCTTACTTCCAAACCCCCGGAGCATTAAAGGGCGGCTGGTTTTTAAACAGGGTCTCGGCTACGGCTGGGAACATTTTCAGGAAGTCGATGGACTAGGGAGACAGCTTGTTAGGAATTTCGTCCAGCCAGCACCCTGAGAAAATGCCAGGCTGTAGTTCTTACCTCTGCAATGCAGTCAATGTCGGCCTGGTACGGATTCTTGCCCTGGCCGATCATAGTAGCCGCCATCATACGGTACTTGTAGGGGCCCTCGAAAAGCGCGGCGGCCCTGTAGAAGATGGCCGCTCTGTCGTGCAGCGATGTCCTCGACCACAGCTTCTTGGCTTCGAGAGCAGACTTGATCGCACCAGAGACGAGCTCCGGCGTGGCATGCGAGTATTTGGCAAGAACAGACGCATGCTCGAACGGGTTGACTTGGGTCTCCGTCAGGGTGCCGATCACCTAGCAAGCTCCTTTGTTATCTAAAATTGTTCACTATGGAAGTGAGCGAAACCTAGTGAAGCCTGGGCCACATACATCCCTGCCGTCAACATTCGGGTGGACTTCAAATGGCATCCCCTTCTTCATGTCGTCCAGAGCCTTGGCCAGCAAGGCCCGTTCGGGTGTGTTCGGCGCATACGCCGTCTTGGCGTTTAGACACAGATCGTTAGAGAGGTTCTTATGATTTACCGGGTGAGCAGATAAAGCAGCCTACAAATGGCGTGTTCATCACCTGGGGTGTAGCAAATACACCAAGCGAAGAGCTAGTCGTCATCGTGGGCATCGTGACAGGCGGTAAAAGCCAAGTACTGAGAGCAGATAATCAAGGCAGCTGAGATTGAAGACGTGATCTTCTCCCGATAACAACACGCAATGCGGAAACAGTGCAGCAGCATTATACAAGAGCAGTAAGGTCTTTTTAGGACATGTGCTTCCCCATCGAAGCCACAACACCCATGCTTAGATACGGGGGACCATGCCGCCATGCGGCGCACAGAAAGTTCGGCCCGATCTTAGTCTGCAAGCTTCTTTTGCATTGCACCAAAACCTCACCCTCGCGTGTGCCAAGCCCCGGCCGACGTGACAGCTACACACTTAAAGCCGAAGCGGGTCCAAGAGAGCGCGCGATAAGTCTGGAGATAATTTATCTGCTTTTGCAATTACGCGGCGAGATTTGCTCCCTCTCCTACTGGTTCGGGATGCTCGTCTCTCTCACAGCATCACAGGGTCCGAGTTCCACATGCACACGAGATGCCGCTCTCGCAACCAGCTGCCGAACGGGGGAAACATCGTCGAGGGGGCAGGATCTATTCGGTGCGAGCCACCGTGTCTTTCTTTCGCCCTTTTTTTGTGCCTTTTCCAGAATGCTGACGATTATCTCTGCGCTGAGCAAACAGGGCTGCCACACATGCCGCCTTCGGAAGATTAAGGTAGTTTTGAGGTCCACAAGCTCTTCGCTTTTCTGTTTGTCTTGTAAATACGATTGTGTGCTGAACAATGGGGTCTTAGTGCGACGAGGCGCAGCCGGAATGCCGCAATTGCTCCCGCTCAAGGCGCTACGTGTGTGATGGCTCGCACAACGTGCGGCAGCGACATCATAATCGGCCGGCAGAGTTGCCAGAAGGCCGGCCAGCCGTAGTTGTCTCCGTAGGACCGAACGATGCCGCAGAGAGCATATCCCGGGGCGAGACAGGTATCGCTAGCGATGGCAGCTGCAACAACGACGGCAGGGAGGATGACAGTCTGTTGCTCGATGTCGACGGCGACGGCGTCCTGCCGGTCTCTGCCGCCTCGGCTTCCGCTGATAAGCTGGTGAGTAGTTATCAGAGCGAAAGTGCGGCTTGGAATGTGAATCTGGGCCCAGGCCATCCGGGCCCGCATGCGTCTGTCTTGTTTGACAACATGTCCTTTGACTTCAACGCCTTTGAGAACTTCCCGCACGACTACGAAGTCATTGGTGATTTTCTGCCCTGGGTGCAGCGGCAGCATGCGCCAACTCCCCCGTTTGAGCCCCGGACACAGCCACATGTGACATCAGACACACAGACGCGCTCGGTGTCGGTGTCCGACACCTCGGAGCAGAGGCGTTCGACAGCGGTGCAGCCCGTCCAGAGATCACCCTCTGTGGCCGGCGTTGGAATAGAGTCCGTTGACATGCCGGAGCCAATACGGAGTCTCCTGGACCACTATCAGTCACACGTGTGCCAGCTGATGATGCCGACGTCGGCTCCATCGCACAATCCTTACCTCCGCATATATCTACCCATGGCACTCCAGAAACCGACAACGGCGGCAAAAGAGAGCCTACTCCACGCCATCCTGGCCGTCGCGGCCTTTAACAAGTCGGAGCTGGCAAAGGGAGACCGCGACCGCTATTATCTCCAGGCCGTCGAATTCAAGGACAAGGCGTCTACCATTCTGAGACGGTGCATCGAAAGCGCGCAGCGCCACCCAACCAGCAAGTTGGAAGATACAACAGACAACCAGGCATTGCTGGCAGCCGCATTGACTATGACCACAGTTGAGGTATGTCCTGAGGATCATTTTTTTTTTTTTTTTCAAATTAATCACAGCTGACACCAGTGGAAAAAGATCTTCAGCGGATCGAACGACGGCAAAGGCTACGAAGACATCGAGTTGTGCAGGCAGATTATCCGGCTCACCGGCGGACTAAACCGGTGGATCTCGGACGCATCCAGCCTAACCTTGTTGCAGATCTTCCGCTGTCTGGAGACAATTGCGCACACGTCAGGCTGGACATATGCGCGCAGCAAGCTGCCGGAGACGGCGCACTACGACGACGGCGAGGCACCTGACGTGGGCCCGCAGGCGCCGGCGCTGGAGGCACTGAGCAGCAGCATCACGCCGACGGGCCGGTACACGCTGGACGTCTCATTTGGCATATCCATGAAGACGCTACGGTGCCTGAACAAGATCATCCAGCTGGCGGGCTTGCGCGCCGGTGCCGACGGCGCCGACGACGCGCAGCCGTGGCCGGGCACACACGCGGAAGCGCTGGCGCGGGTCGAGGCCGAGCTGTTCGGCTGCCTAGACGACGCCCAGTCGCTAGGCGGCCACCAGCTGCCTGACGCCGCGGCCGACGACTTTAGCGCGCACGAAGCCATCTCAGCCTACGTCAGCGAGGAGATCAAGGAGAACCACGTCTGGGCATTCCACTACAGCACGGCCCTCTTCTTCCGGCGTGCGCTCTGCTGCGGCGGCGGCATCGCGGGCCCGCGCCATCCGGGCCGCCCGCTGCGCGACGCACCAACGTCGGCGTCGGCATCGGCGTCGGTGCCGGCGTCGCGCTGGTCGCAGCTCTCGGGGCAGCATCTCGTCTCCAAGGCCTTTGAGCATTTGGAGAACGTCGACGCGCTCTCGAGCGAGATTGCCATTGCCAACACGCTGTGGCCCGGCTTCATCGCCGCCGTCGAGGCTGTGGAAATGCCGCTGCGTCACCGCGCGCTCATCTGGTTCGCCCGCGCCAAGCGCCACGGCATCGGTAACATCGCCAAGGCCAAGGCCCTCGTCATGGAGGTGTGGAGGCGCGTGGACCGCCAGCTGGGCGTCGGGCAGCAGCGCAAGAACATGCAGATGGGCTTGAGCAACGTCGACTGGCGAGACGTCATGCGCGAAGAAGGAATGTTTATCATGTTGACCTAGCTTCCCCCGTGTAGACTACAATAGACGCGCATTCTCTCGCCGACTAAGCTTTCTCTTCTTGTTTCTACCGGTTGGCTGCTTCTATGCTATGCTATCTGTCTATTGAAATAGGCCCTTTTCAGGCATTGCCTCGTGCTACACTACACAACTCGTTTCCAGCTGCCATGACGGCTGCCACTCGTGCATCTAATGGCCGTCTTCAGTGTGCGACGCCGTCTCTTTCTCCTTCGCGGCAGGCTTTGGCCCGAGAATGTGCTCGAAATGCTTCTCGAGGACGCGCTCCCACAAGACTTTGTTTTTGTAGTGGGCAATCTGCGGAGAGAAGCTGTCTACGCTCGTCCACAGAGCACGGGCGCGCTCCCTATCCTCGGTCACCTTGGTGATCGGTGTTACGTATGTTCGGATGGAGAAGGCGATAGCGCCTGTCTTAGGCAGACGCTGCAGGAGCTGCCGCTCGACGCGCAGGTGCAGCTGCTCGAGCGTGATGGGCTTCTTGATCTGCCCCGGCGTGAGGTTGTGGTGCGAGTGGATGTGAAACAGCTCCGGGTCTACGTCAATAGCATAATTAAACCGCATAAACGGCTTGTCTGCGCGCAGACGCAGAAAGAACCGGTCCATCGACCTGCTCAGGTTCTCCTCGTACAGCGGCACTTTGCCCGCATGGATCTCCCACAGGCTGTGGCCAATGCGCTCCCGAAGCTTCCAGCCAGCTAGGGTTCGACGTTGCAAAATATTGTCAGCAAGCTAGCCGCACATGCGGAGACGCAAAGGACGAGAAACAAAAGACGCGATGAAATCGTGGGAACTCACCAGGGAAGCAGTTTGCTCCTGCCCGTAGACGAGTCGTCTCGTTGTCGTCGTCGGTCTGCATTATGAACCAGTCCTCGGTGGAGAGGAGGCCCATGACCTGCAAGGGATGGTAAGACTCCCAGGTCTTGCTGCTTCGCCGCAGATCCCAAGAGTCGCCTGTGACGAGATTGTCGATTCCATGATCCGTTTTACGGAACATTGTCGGATATCTCCGGGGCAGGAAGTCGGCGAGATAGTAGAGAGCTTCATACGATGGCTCTTCGCTGCCTGGCTGGTACTGCAGAGTCTCCTCTGGAAACTTTTTATACAGGTAGCGCTTGTACTTGTATCGTTCCAAGTACGTTTCGTCAATCTCGACCCAGTCGTCTATCTTCGTCTTTTGAATACCTGCAGCAAAAAGCGTCAGCAGCCAATCCATTTTGAGAGACGATTCTGGTATATGAATGAAAGTCCTTACCCATTGTGACATGGTGTGGGCCATCGTGCCATGGTCGATGCGGTCTCTCTTTGACTGTGCTCCAGTCGAAGTCCACAGAGATCGGCTGCGTGTCGGAAAAGTCAAGAGTGGCCCAGTCCGGCTTTTGGGTGCCTACAGAAAATCCATCTCAGCAACCTATCCATACACACAGGGCCGAACATAAAGCCGCATACTGTCATGGCTCGCCTTACTGTTTGTTGAGGGCTTAGCTTCAACAGAAGCTGGCGATTGGGTTCTTCTTGGAGAGTTTTTGTAGAAATAGAGAACTCTAAGAATAATGCCAAAGACTATTAAAGGCAATAGCTGTGGAACCAAAGCTCCTATCATTGTGAGATTTGACTTTAGCTGGTTCAGCCAGGAACCGAAACTGCGGAATTCTGGGGGCAGAAGAGGCACAAGGCTTGAATGTAGAAGACGAGCAGTCGTCTTATTTGGTGTAGCCGCATACAACAACCCCAGAAACAGACTGCAGATTGCGTACACAGTTGTCGTAGCTAATCACGGGAGTGCTTTGCACCTCCGTCAAATCAGACTGCTGCCCTCTTCAACGCTTCTTTCTATCTTTCATGTAAATACGAGAAGACAGCACTACGAAACGAACATATCGAGGCATCTCGCGCAAGCGCCAATAACGGCACCCATGCCGAAAAAGATACCAAATCCGGGGCCGATTCATATCGTCCAACGGCCAAGAGTCCCGATGCAGATTTCTCGGCCTCGCAATGTAACATACCTGTAGCATTTTTCGCGCCGAAAACAAGTAGCGAACCAGACTAGTAACACGCTAACATCAACGCGCACTAGCGGTTTCCATGCCGAGCTCGAGATAAGTTTGCTGTGCCTTGTACTAGCAGCCTGCTTATGCGATTAGTGGCACTCGCCGTCTTTATCACCGTGAGGGGTGGCGGATCTCGAGCTGCACACAACCTCACGCCTTCGGAGGTTTCTATTCTATCTCCCCATTTCTTAACGGAGCCCTCCTTGGATCTCTCGATCACCGCTCAATAGATCTTGCACTACAGAGATTTTCTGTACGACATTTCGAACGGCTGAAAGCATTACATTACCAGAGCCACAATGTCCTCGACAACAACAGTTGCCGCAACGACTGGTGCCGCCGATGCCACCATTCGGCTCCAACCGCCGCCCTCCGCAAACAAACTCCCAAAGGCAAAGAAGGTCCCCGTTTTTGCAGACAAGTATGAGGAGCGGAGGTGGGCAAAGCAGCAGATGGCCGGCGCTTTCCGGGTGTTTGCAAAACTGGGCTTTGCCGATGGCGTGGCCGGCCACATGAGCCTCCGAGGTATGCTATGGTGACTCTGTTCGAATTGGCCGCCGGCAGCTTCCCATTATGGGCTTGAAAGAGACTGTGACTAAAGAAAATAAAAATTGCAAATGCTCTTGTAGACCCGGTAAACCCGTCTCTCTTCTGGATCAGTAAGTCATCCTTCCGGGAGTGGCAGCTTGGAGCCAGCCAGATTGGACTGCGGTCTAACCCAGGACTGGACACAGATCCGTACGCGGTCCATTTTAGTCAGATAAAGGTCTCCGATCTTGTTCTCGTCAACGAGGAAGGCGAGATACAAGAGGAGACACCGCATACGGTCAACCGTGCCGGTTTTATCATCCATTCCACTCTCCACCAGATGCGCCCGGACATCCATGCAGCGGTCCATCTGCACTCTCCGTATGGCCGGGCTTGGTCCGCATTTGGCAGGCCAATCGAGATGCTCGTGCAAGGTATGCCGTCTCTACAAAGGGGGACCCAATTTCTCTCCCTTTGCGTCTTTGTGTCCGTGCTACGAGATTTAGCTTGCTCACATCGTCCAAAGATAGCTGCTATTTCTACGATGACCTCTCCATCTATGAGGGCTTCGGCGGCGTTGTGCTAGCCAAAGAGGAGGGCGTTCGGCTTGCCACGGCCCTGGGCAGTAAGAATAAGAACTTGATTCTGCAAAATCACGGGTGAGTGGCTCATCGCACAACCAGACAAAGTTGAAAAGCACAACAGGGCTGCGCTGCTAATCTATGCATTTGCAGCATCCTCACCTGTGGTGCAAACGTCGGCGAGGCGGCTGGCTTCTTCATTGCCCTAGAGCGGGCTTGCCAAATGCAGCTGCTTGCCGAGTCGGCCGCCGCGAGCGGGATCCCGAAGAAATACATCTCCAATGAAGTCTGTGAATACTGCAAGAAGTACGACTACACGCCAGAAAATACATACATGTCTTTCCAGCCCGAATACAACGCTGTTTTGGCCGAGACGAACGGGGCATTTCTAGAATGAGGAAGACCCTCTGTTTATGGCCAGTATTTGAGGCGGCGAGGTTAGAAAAGATTACGGGAAAAGACTACGAATTGTAACATATTTAGAGCCAGATCAATGAATTAAATAGCCGATTATTCTCTTGAATGTGAGCAAAAACGAGCCTGAAACAATCGATCACGACTTGTAGTTGTAGCCAACACAAGAGTATGAGCGTCTTGTATGATCATTTCTACATGGCGACTGGGATTTCAAGTCTCTTCGAGCTGATGCTGATCATCGAGAGAAAGATATTGTAAATTAAATTTCATCCCAAGTTTAGAAACCATGTCACAACAATAATACAGACCTCGCCGTCGCAGAATGCTTTTGGGCGTAGCTCTTCTTTTTTATATTTCTTTCTTTCTTTTCGCTTAGCAGATACTCGTACAAAAGAGTAGGGTTCACTTTCAGATATTGATAATGTTGAACTCAGTTTCGTCGTGTATTTTTTTCATCCTAAAAGATGGCTTGCTACCAGCTTTCTCGTTTCAGTTGCAAACGCATTCGTAGTTCTACGTAACAAGATCTAGATTCTCCAGTCTAGAGCAAGCGTAGCATTTCTCGCTTGAGTTCGGCGGTAGCGTCCGCTGACAAGTTTACCAACGTCTTCTCAAAAAAAAAAAAAAATTTCGGCGAAGTTTCAGATCTATCTTACCGAACCAGAACCGCCCAATACTAGCGATATCGCCAATCAAGTCTACTTGTGGAGAAAGCTTCATCGTCGACGGTCTGGTGTTGCAGCGAGTACTAAGTGTTCTAGATTCAATTTAGCTAAAGAATAAAATGGTTTTGGCATCTGACGTCCTCGAGCTGCAGCTGTAGCCACTGGGATAAGCTCCAGCTCCCTCCTATCAAGGTCCAGGATACGCAATCGCACCCTCCGCGGAAAACTGTCGAAAGCTGTGGTCTGCCTATAGTGCGTGTGTGCCAGTTGCACGTGGAACCGAGAATCGCAATAGCCGGAAACATGACATCGACAGCTTCGTCGTCCTCCATTTTCCACCGCTCGCTGGAGAAGGCCTATCCAACCGCAGCACAAGGCGACGGCGTCTACCTGATAACGGCCGATGGGCGGCGCATCTTCGACGGCAGCAGCGGCGCAGCCGTCTCGTGCCTGGGGCACGGAAATGCCGAGGTGATCGACGCCATCTGCGACCAGGCGCGCCGCCTGGCCTTTGCGCACTCGTCCTTCTTCACGTCGGACCCGGCGGAGCAGCTGGCGCAGCTGCTGCTCGACAGCAGCGGCGGCGCCTTCAGCAAGGTGCTCTTCCTCAGCTCCGGCTCGGAGGCGGTGGAGTCTGCACTCAAGCTCGCGCGCCAGTACCACGTCTACAACGGCCAGCCGCAGCGGGTCAACTTTGTCGGACGCCTGCACGCGTACCACG
Source organism: Hawksworthiomyces lignivorus (assembly GCA_002917075.1). Taxonomy (NCBI): domain Eukaryota; kingdom Fungi; phylum Ascomycota; class Sordariomycetes; order Ophiostomatales; family Ophiostomataceae; genus Hawksworthiomyces; species Hawksworthiomyces lignivorus. Next base: position 8,038 of record NTMA01000003.1, on the reverse strand, counting down.
GCAACACGCTGGGCGCCCTGGCCGCGGGCAACAACCCGGCCCGCCGCGACGCCTTTGCGCCCGTCCTGGCGCCCGTCTTCCACCACGTGCCGCGCTGCTTCTACCAGGCCGACGGCGGTGGGCGCACCGAGGAGGCCTACGAAGACGCGCTGCTCGCGGCGTACGAGGCCGTCTTTGCGCGCCTCGACCCCGATACAGTGGCCGCGGTGATCGTCGAGCCCGTCGGCGGCGCCACGCTGGGCTCGGTGCCGGCGACAGCGTCCTACCTGCCGCGCCTGGTGCGGCTCTGCCGACAGCATGGCATCCTGGTCATCTTCGACGAGGTCATGTGCGGCATGGGCCGGTGCGGCACGTACCACGCCTGGCAGGGCCTCGGCGGCGTCGCGCCGGACCTGCAGACCATCGGCAAGGGCCTCGGCGCCGGCTACCAGCCGATTTCGGCGGTCCTGCTCGGCCAGCAGGTGTACGACGTGTTTGCAGCCAACGCAAGAGGTGCCCAGGCGTTTCTGAGCGGCCACACTTTCCAGGGACACGCGATGGGCTGCGCGGCAGCCATTGCGGCGCAAACCATCCTGCGCCGCGACGGCCTCGTGGAGAACTGCCGCCGCATGGGGGAGCTCCTGCACAAGACCCTGCGGGACGCGCTGCCGGAAGAGTTCGCACAGCACGGCGGCAGTCTGCGCGGCCTCGGGCTATTTCGCACCGTGGATTTTGGGCGCCTGGGCGAGGCGCACGGCGGCCCCGTGGCGAAGGACGTAGCGGAGCGGTCGTTTCAACTGGGCGCGGCCATCTACCTCTGCTCGCCGGCCGTGGACGCGGTGATGTTGTGCCCTCCGTTTATCATGACGGTCGATCAGACCAAGCAGCTTGTCCGGCTGCTGGTGCAAGCAGTCGCGGCGGTTCTTGAAGAAAGGCGGCAGAGGAGCGTCAGAAATGTACATAAATATTGAAAATACGCAGAGAGCTTCTGCTTGTCTTATGCCTGTCGTGGGGCCCCAAGAGAGCACAGCATTGTAGCGCAAACGCTTGCACAGCAGCTGCTTGAGTTTTAGGCGCGTTACGTAGTCCGGGGACGAGGGCAAGGGAGGCGAGCCTTTCGAATGCGTGTGCCACAGGGGGGACAACTCTGCGCGAGGTCCATTCTGCCCTCGGCGACCATTGCGTGCAAATGGGCTACCGGGGAATTTCGCCAGTGGACTGAGAGAATATACGATAGAAGCCGAGCACGGAAGACCACAGAACAAGTACCGCAATTGCAACGCATGCTAGAACCTCCTTCCTGGGTGAGAAGAACGGTAGCAGGATAGAACGGATTGAATCTATTGTGGTTTGGTTGGCAAACAAGCTCACAAGCTCGTTTCCGAAGACAATAAATTACTTCTCGGGCTATTATCTGCTCATTGAAATTGAGCAAGTTTGTTACCTCATTACAGAGCGTTTCTAATTGAGTTGGAAGCGGCCGTTGATAATATAAGACACCAAGCTGTGACATAGCCTCTTCAGGAAAAAGATGACATTCGGTACAAACTGCATGTATCAACCAATTGGCTGTCACAAGACTGCACGCAGTTTATGGCATTACAGGTTTCTGGCTCATCCTAGAGCTGGAAGTTTTACTGCTCCATGACACGCATTATGACATCTATGCACACGCGGAGAACCATAAAAACTGGATGTCCTCCCTGGACGATATCTTACTGTCATACTTGTTCAGTAAAAAATAATTATCCCCGACAACCAATCATGGTTTTGAGCATTCTTTGCCTTCGTGGACAAGGCGTTATGAATTCAGCTATTTTTAAGAAGCAAACAGGTAAGAAGAACGTATGAAATTTTAAAAAGTAGTAGATAAACAACAATAAGAGAAATTTCTGATCAAATAACAGAGCTTATACGAATGCTCATCGAGTCGCCGGAACAGACGGTCGAAGGGGCCGAACAGGTCGAGGAGAAGAAATTTGGGGCCGAGATCAACGAAAAAGAGCTGCATGAGTCTTAATATGTGATAGACCCTGATTTATAACACATCCGGTTCCTACATATTGATTTAATGTCTATTCTGGTTAGGTCCATAGGGCCAAGGAATCTATGCTACGGCTACAGTATTCCCCGGCTGCACGCCGGGACACTTCAACGGGCACGGCGACGGCGCGCTGGCGTTGGACCCCGCGGAAAAGCAGAAGCGGGCAAGGGGTGGTACATGGTCCGAGGTCACCATGTCCTTTCTCGAGTACATCTCCAAGTGGGGCGACGAGGGATCACTTGAAGGGGTGACAGTCAAGTCGGTGGACGCTTGATGGCTCGATTGCTCGAGTGAATTGTCAGATATTCTGTAGAATTTCAGACGGGCAGGGTAGAATACAAAACGCCAAAGAATACGGAATACACGCTGTAGAAATCCCACAAAATGAAGATATTTGTCTTCCACCACCGTTCCGATTCGTCGGCTGGCTGTGCTTCGATAGTAACCGATGGAACTGGACAGTAGGATAGCACTCGTATACTGGCTACGGCCATTCACATGTGCTAGCCTAGCTTACGGTGTACTGCTCCGTGAACACAGACTCACCTCAGCGCCTGCTATATCATGGAGACGCACAACGCGGTCAATCTGTAGATCTAGGACTTGCTATCATTTCTCTACCGCTTGCTTTAAACTGCCTAATGATGAGTGTCGTCTGTTACGAATGAACCTACGGCTATTTATTCTCCCTAATGTCAGTGCTAGGCAATATATTGAGCACAAATCCCCGAAAGCCATCTTTCTTCATGCGAGCACGAGTGTTCGCGAAGCACCGCTTGTACACAGCGCGCGCCGCTACTCTTCCACGGCCAGCCCGTTCTGTCTGCTCAGGAGATCCCGCTCGGCCTTTGTGGCAGGCTCCTTGGCAGCAGTTTGAAAATAAAAGGCATGACCAGACAGAGGACGACAGCCGCACCCGAGAAGACGGCCATGCTAACGAAGCCCTTTGTGTACTTTGGCGCGTCGGAGCTCGGCCAGAGATAGCTGCCGTAGATGATGGAGAGGTTGCCGCACGAGTTGACAAAGGCGAGCACGACGGACCGCTTCTGGTTGGGCAGGGGGATGACCTCGGAGCACCAGGTGAAGATGAACACGACGGCCGTGTACAGGCCAACGATGATGAAGTAGAGCATGACGTACTGCACGACGCCGTTGTCAACGCCGACGCAGACCAAGCAGCAGACAAACGTGAGCGCCAGGGCAAAGGTGTTGTGCCAGCGGCGGTTCTTGGTCCGGTCGGACGTCAGGCAGAGCACCAGCATGCACACGGCGCCCACAGCCCAGGTTGGGACAGTTATCTACCGGGCCGACACGGACGTGTAGCCTATCTACTTGAGGATGTGGGGATAACGTAGGTTTCATCGTCTTTATATTTAGCCAATCCTGGCTATGTGACGTCTAAGCTAACGGAACCCTCCCGGGGCAGAAACCATTGTAGTACTAACTCAAGATATAACAGATGAATAGATAAATAGATTACAGTGATATGTGTGTATTATTGGCCCGCCTAGCCCTCCTGCCTCTCCTTGGTGGCCCTCCTCACAGCCTTGCCAAGGCCAAGGCCTCTCTCACCTCTACCACATCTGCCTCCTCTGGTCCCGCCTCCGCTGCTGCCCTGGCTGCCTCCTCTGCTGCCATGCCCGCCGCCTCCTCTGCTGCCTTCACTGCGGTCTCTGCGGCCTCCTCGGCAGTCGCCGGGGACTCTTCGGCGGCCTTCAATGAGGCCTCTTCAGTTGTTTCCTGTGTATTGTTTTCTTCCAGTCTAGCGGCTAAACGATAATCTGGAATTCGTCCACTACGTTTAAACCAGCGGAGGATAGGCCTGGCGGTCTCGCCTTCTACGTATAGTCTATTATATAGTTCCCCTGGTGTTTGTGGCCAGTTGAGAGACTTGTTTGTCCCTTAAGGGCAACGGAGAAACACGTGCTTTACTGTCTCGTCCTTGTTACCGTAGACGAAGGTAAAAGACTCCTTAAAGTAATATTAGTGTAAAAAGGCTGCGAGGTTAATATATCTTGTATAAAACTATATAAGAATATTGTTTTCGGCCTTAATAGGGTAGTTGTATGTTCATAAAGTCGTTTTAAAAGCCTAACGTAAACCGAGGTAGACAGGTTACTGTAAATCTTTATTAAAGTCTTATTATCGTCGTTATTAAATAGTTATAATACGAATTTCGTCCCTGGGGCCTAGAATAAAGTTGTGTTTAAGATAAAGGTCTAGGGGGACGGTAGGTCTAGTGGATTTCACGGACTCGTTGCCCGAAGGTTTGTGATTTAACTCTATAATTCTCTTTTAAGTCTAACTTAATCGAGTGCTTTTTTTAGGTCTTTTAAAGACAGTGGTAACATCACTTTTAATTAGTGCCTGTAGTTGAAAAGTTAATATCGTTTAAAACCCCCATGGTATTGCCAGTGGCTATTCACCAAGAGCCAGGCCACTAGTGCTAGTTGGCTATCGTTACTTCGTGCTCATTGCATCGCTAATACCGACAGCTTCGGATCTCGTCGGCGGCTTTGATGTCGACATCGGGCTTGACAGGTAACTGTCATAGCAAATGCAAAAGCATAATGCTGTAAGAACATTCAACCAGCTTATCGCGTTCATTAAGCTGACAGTCGAGTTTTTAAGCATAGAACGGTGAAAGGAAAAATCAAACCAACTAAACCGTCAACCGGTTGCTCAGCCGAAGAAACTCCGACTTTCATATGGGGCAGATTTATAATCTACGTCATAACTAATAACCAAACGACGGAACGTCCAGGTGCCTTTGTTAGTTTAGAAAGCAAGCTCTTTATTTATTTATTTTGGCGGGTTTGGGGTCGATCTAGGGCAAAAATAAGTAAAGAAAAAAGTAGAGGAAAAAAATCCGTAAGTAGTCATACCCTGAATCTCCAGCTGAGGCAGAGCGTAGTTATTGCGTGATTAGAAAATTATGAGTAGTTATGCCTCCGGGACCTGCTACATAGTCACACTGGCACAGCACACGTGTATGTCTAAGGCGATTTGCAAGGTCTTCGAATCTACAGTAGCAACAATTTGGTTATTTTTTTTTTTTTTTTTTTTTTTTTTGGCTCGAAACTCACTTATTAATGAGGCGAGCAATTGGAGGTCTATCTATTTCTATAACAGCCATAGTTCTGCGTGTCTGTTACTACCTCAGCGGATACGCACGTCGTAAAGTCACCGTTTTAAAAGTATAATTATATGAGCTGGGACTTTATAATGCCTTGCCTCTGACAACCGTAGGGACTGTTGACAACCCTTCGGAATTTGAGGAGTTTATTAGATGTAGGATTCTGCTCACCCTCACCGCTTCGGATACACACAAAAAGGGAGGGCAGATTTTCGACGTTTTCACTAGATGGCGCGAGGCAGGCACCATCATACACACAATAGCGGTAATTTCACCTCTGATCAGACGATTCCCTACACGTGAAGCCTTTTTCGAAATCATTTGGTTGAGGACACGTAAAGTTAGCTAATAGGCATCTAGACAGAGTTTGCCCGCCTCGCTCCCACTATCTCTTCAGGAAGCGAAGTGCCAAGTATGCCAGCAGCCTAAATGCCGCGACAATGGCAATTATGATCCCTACCCACTCCCCTTCGAGGCCAGTGCTGATGTTGAAGGATCGCAGAACATCCGTGCCTTGAATGATGCCCTCAGGGTTTAGGGGGCCGGCATACATGCACTGGAAGCCACCGCCGGGAGACTGCGGGCACGTGTATTCGCGACCCTGGAACTCGTTGACCATCATCCCTTGGAATACATAGGCCTGGTAGTCGATGTAGTGGAAGACATACTTCCAGAACGGGTTCAGAATGTTCATAGGCACTAAGAATCCATCGACCACCATCCAAAGACCATTCGCAAACGCAGTGACGGCCAGCGCCACGACGAAGACTGGGAAAATACTCGACACAAGCACAACGAGCGACTCAGCGGCGAGCAGGTCGAGGAAGAGCCAAAAGACGAACCACATGAAGGCAGATCCGTTGGCACGGAAGTTGGACAGCCAGTATTGGACCACTGAGAAAATAATGGTGATGAGGAAGAGGAAGGGCAGGCCAATGAGAAAGTTGGACAGTATAAAAGAAAAGGGACCGACGAGGCCGTTGGCACGCTCCCGCTGGAAGGTGTGCAGATCCTCGAGAAATGCGGGCACGTAGGCGACGGCCATAAAGGAAATAAAGGCGCTGCCGAAGAAAATGGCGTTGATAAAGGGCTGGATGTACACCTGTGACGTCTGGAGCCGGAGGAAGACGGTGCCCATCAGGATAGCGAGACCGAGATACATGATAATGCGGATATGGTAGACGACAATGTCGCGATAGGACTTGATCCAGGATCGGTGGAGGAGAGTGACGGGCACTGTCCACTGGCTAGGCTTGGGCAGCTTGAGCTTGGCCAGGCTGTGCTTGGTCAGCGTGGTCACGACTTTGTCAATCTCGTCGTCGAGAGCCCTGCGCTCCGGTGAACCGGACCACGCCTCGATGATCTGTTGCGTGCGAGCCTTTACCTCGCCGTCCTTGTCGAGGTCGATGTTAATGAGATCGAGCAGGTACTCTGCGGGGTTAGTTGCCGGTTCCATGGGAAAGCCAATGCGTGCAAAATAGGCCGGCGCATTGTTGATCGCACCAAAGTAGCATGTCTTGCCAAGGGAGAGGAGGGCGAGCTTATCGAATAGCTGAAACGTCGTAGTAGAGGGCTGGTGAATAGAAGAAATTACGACCAACTAAGGATATATTTCGTTAGCATATATATTCGGCACAAGAAAATAGACAACATCTTGATCGTATTTCCGGTGACACTTGCATTGTTCCTCTTGGCAATATCCCGGATGTATCTGATGACTTCGGCGCTGAGAGCAGAGTCCAGGCCGCTGGTTGGCTCATCAAGAAAGAGAATCTTGGGATTCGTTACAAGGCGGCTCGCGATTCCCAGTCTCTTCTTTTGACCACCACTTAGTCCTTTCTTGATAGGTGTTCCGACAATAGTTTGCGCTTGGGACTGCAGCCCGAAGCTCACGATCAAATCGTCAACTCGCCTGAAGGCCTCCTTCTTCGATACGTTGCTAGGCAGAGCGAGCCGGGCAGCAATAATCATGGTCTCGCGCACGGTGATGCTACCAATAAGAGCATCTTCCTGCTCAACATAAGCAGTGAGATTCCGAACGATGGACTTGCTAGCGACTTCCCCGTTTATCATGACTTGGCCAGTGGTTGTGGCTCCTGCGGCAGCAACTCTGTGTGCGAGGGTGTTGAGAAGAGTCGTTTTGCCAGACCCACTAGGTCCCATAATGGCCAGCATCTCTCCAGCGTGCACGATGCCAGCCGCTTCCGACAAAATAGAAAGCGGTTTTCCGGACTCTCTGTCCTTGACCACGACGCGCATATCTCGCCATAGAAAGTTATCAACGATATCATTGATCAAATGCGCGGTGGGTATGGGGACGAGCTCGACGTCTCCTCTGTTATCCATTTTTTGTCTTAGTTTTAGCGATTAGTTCATGTATTGTAAATGCGTACGGCTGTGAGCAAAAGTTTTCCACGACAGCTTCATATTCATGACGCATGATACGGGATTCTTGACCATTTAAGTATTCCTCGACCAGACCGTGTGGTCTGATCGGCGAGTGTAGTTAAGAAAGCACCATGATTATTCAGTGTTCGAGTTTCTCTCGTTTAGAGCAACCACATTGGAAGCGCCTACGCAGCGAGCCCGTTGGCTTGCTCATCGAGCAGACCCCGGGCGCTACGACCGGGGAAAAGGCTTTGGCTGCGACTGATGATCGCCGTTTCTGCTTCACCTTAGGCCACCGGGTATTTTCTGTTGTACGTTCACAGTCAAGTCTTAGCTTACAAACCTGCACTACGCGTCTCATTCTACAAACGGTTCCCGTGGTAATGGGTTTCGAAGGCGAAAAACTACATGTGCCTCATGTGCTACCGCACGCCCGTGTTGAGTTGGGCACTGTGTGAATTACACTCATTTACTGTATATAACGCACTGTG